>JAAGEH010000005.1:41380352-41531349 GCA_011751065.1 Lasiurus cinereus | reverse complement strand
TAATATCCTAAATAAAATCTGGACCAATATCCGTTCCATCATCACAGATCGTGAAAAATGAGTTTGCCCATAAAATATACAATTCTGAAACCAAGCATTTCTTATATCTTCTCGGAGCTGCCTGCTTCTCCTGCTCTGTCTTTTTTTAAATTATTATTATTATTTTTTAATTGATTATTTACAGAGAGGAAGGGAAAGGGACAAAGAGTTAGAAACATCGATCAGCTGTCTCCTGCACACCTCCCACTGGGGGTGTACCTGCAAACAAAGTACATGCCCTTGACCGGAATCGAACCTGTGACCCTTCAGTCCGCAGGCCGACTCCCTATCCACTGAGCCAAAATGGCTAGGGCTCCTGCTCTGTCTTTTAAAGTCAGCACACAACCTAGCCCATAGGGGAATTAGGCACTTGGCAGGGGGAAGACCTTGCTCTAAATTGTGTGTGAGAAGGCGTGGTATACCCTCAGGTTGGTTCATTATGCACCAATAGAGAGGGATGTGGTTTTGTAAAAACCAGGTAAATCCTGGACCTCTGAACAGTCTGATGCCAGCCCGCCTAGAGGTGTGCCCTGGCTGGCGGCTTCTGTATGTAGGATGGTTGGGGGGTGGGGGGAGAAGGGAGGGTGTTCCGGCCAGGCTGTATGTGTAATGGCTGACACACCTGGGGGTGTTCAGTATTGGGGGAAATAAGCTATGGAAGAAGGGATTTGACTTTTCTGGGTTCATATCCTGGGACAGAAGCAAGATCGGAAGAGAAGTCACAGTCAATGTTAACTCCCTGGAAGACTGTATAAGAACATTCTCACTTCAGCAGCTGGGAGCTCCTGTCACTGGGAGTGTTCTGCAGGGCAGGTGGTATGAGGGTGCTGTGGAAAAGCTTCCTGTGTGAGTGAAAGTGGAGCACACTGTAGTTGTAAACGACCAACTTCTCTACAGGGTTTTCGATGTGCCAGGCACCAAGGGCTACTCACATATAAATTTATTTAACCCTCCCAACAACCCTATATGGTAATAACTTATCACCCCTATTTGATCAATGAGGCAACAGGCGCAGATCAGGTACTTTGCCCCAAGGCCAACAACTAGTAGGTGGCATCTAAACCCAGGCAGCATCCGCTCACTGCAGCAGGTGACTCCTGGCAGGGCCCAGGGGAGAGCAAAGCTGGAGCTAACCATGTGCACGCCCACTCCCCCACCCTGCATTGCCACATATTGAACACTTTTGAGATTTTTTTGTTCAAAAATTCTTTCTCATTCATTTCCCCTCCGGTCTGACTCCTCCATACAGAAAGGCTGGGGGGCTTGGATTCACCTATGTCCCATGATTGTCAGAGGAACCCATCCCTGGATTTGCTGATCTGTTTAGTACAGTGGCACTGACTGCGTGTGGTACCAGGTGCAGGTGTAGGAGTCCCAGGAGGGGCAGAGTAGTTCCCAGCCAGAGGAATTAGTTCTCAGCCAGAGTAAGCGACGTTTGAATTGGGTTTAATGGGTGAAGATGGCTTTGCCGTTCGGATTTGGGGGAGAAGCATGAGGAAAGGCCAGTGGGTGACCATGTGGCAGGATATTTTGAAGAGTAGTGTACATGAAGGAACCGGCAGAAACTAAGGCAGAAGCTTCCTAAAATCCAGAGCGGGGTCCAGGCCTAGCGCAGTGTTCCAGGAGGGAGTGGCATAGTGCTCCGTTCTCCTGCCCATTTAAATCAGCCGCTGTCAGTAACCCCTGAACTTCAGTCTTGTAATTCTTGTAACAGATCGCTCCATCTTCTTTCCCTGATGAGTTCCTCTCATTACCTCTCTTGCCACCTCTTCCTCCCTACCTTCTCACAGATGCCCCATCTCCACCAATATCCCCCACAAATGCCTCTGCCTCTCCCGTTTCTGGGAGAGAGGAGAGCCCAGTGGTGAGCGCATTCTGGCAGGTTTCAGCTCAGCACGCCCCTGTCCTCGATGCCTCATGGGCAGCTCTGCAAGAATCTTCCCCTTCTTGCCCCCCGCCACCCCAAGCCCTCTTTTGTCTCACATATTTTTTTCCTAACCTTTGGTGTGAGCTTTTCTAGAAGCTGCAGTTTTAGCTCCTGCCTATGGATTATAGGGATTGTTCGTTCTTCTTTCTATCTACATATATATATATATATATGATTGATTTTTTACAGAGAGGAAAAGAGAGGGATAGAGAGTTAGAAACATCAATCAGCTGCCTCCTGCATACCCCCCACTGGGGATGTGCCTGCAACCAGAATTGAAATCAAACCTGGGACCTTCCAGTCCACAGGCCGACTCTCTATCCACTGAGCCAAACCAGTTTTAGCTCCACTTACTCTTTTTAAAAAATATATATTTTATTGATTTTTTTTACAGAGAGTAAGGGAGAGGGATAGAGAGAAACATTGATGAGAGAGAAACATCGATCAGCTGCCTCCTGAACACCCCCTACTGGAGATGTGCCTGCAACCAAGGTACATGCCCTTGACCGGAATAGAACAAGAGACCCTTCAATCCTTAGGCTGACGCTCTACCCATTGAGCCAAACCAGTTATAGCTTTCCACTTACTCTTTAATGCAGCCACAGACTGTGCTTTCTTTTTTGCTTGTACTGTATTCTAGTCTCCTTTTCTGATATCTCCTAGTTTGTGACTTTTGGAACCACATAAGCAATGATCTCTAATGAATAAAGCCACAGGTTATTGCTGTGTGCATTGGAATTCAGCATAGTAGGTAACACACTAGAGAAGCTAATGGTCCAAGGAAGCCTGGTCTGCTCTGGAGTTAACATCCCTCGGGAGTTGCCTGTCATTTGTTTAAAAACAAACTCGGATCCTGGAAGTCTCCATTATTCTTACTGTGAATAGCACGAGCTCACTCTGAGGACGGTCCTCTCCTCCCGGTCTTCATTTGTATAGTTAGGGATGTTCAGCTAAACATCCCAGAGAAGGAGACTGGAATTGTGTTTGTAGTGGGTCTGCTCCGGGTTTCTACATCAGCTACTCATGTCTTTTCACAACCACCTGGGATGCATGTGATGGTTCCTTTGACAACAGGACTACTGAGGCTCCACAATCTCCCTGCTTCAACCTGACATGATTCCTTCTATACTTTTAAAGACACGAGAGCTCAGTTTTACATAACCAAGAATCAGCAGACACTCTGCTGTCACTTCTGTCTAGAAAGGATAGTGACCTCTCCCTCCACCACCTGTAGGCCAGGAGGGAAGCTCACACTTGACCTGTTCACACTCTGCACAGGGGAAATGCTTGCTGTTTCCTTTCCTGATACCTCAGCCTCTGCATAGTTACACACTTGTCCCCAAACACTTGGAAGAGCAAATTCAGCAAGACTGGAATGACAGGCTGCATACATGGGCTGTGGGTGATGTGTGGGAGGCAGGGGTGAAAAGCTAACGAGCCCACCCTCAGGAGCTTAAACTGCCGGGGCTGAGGGGAGAAAGACAGCTCCCAAACAGCTTCCACATGTAGTGCCACCTAGCGAGCTGTCAGAGGTGCACAGTCAGGCATGTGCCACATGATGGCGATTCGGTCAGTGGCGGCCTATTTACATGATGGTGGTCCCATTAGATTATAATGGAGCCAAAAAAATCCCTATTGCCCGCAGTCAGGGCATCACTGTCATAATGTCCTAGCACAGTGCATTACAAAATGCAGTACAGTAACATGCCGGGCAGGTGGCAGCCTCGGAGCAGCAGGCTGTACCAGACAGCCCAGGTGTATAGGAGGCTGGACAATCTAGGTTGGTGTAAGTGCACTCGATGATGTTCCCACGACAAAATCACCTACCAACAGGCTTCTCAGAATGTATTCCCATATTAAGCAATGCATGACTAGGATTTTAATAAAGCAGATGGAGACTTATTTTAATAATAAAGTTGACTTATTTTAGAAAATATGAAATGTAGGTGAACAGGGATCCCTGGGTGGTCTAAGGAAATTAAATGCCCTCCTGCCAGTGTTTGTGGGCACCTGTTTCCTCTTCCTGCTTGCTGCCAGTCAGTGTGAAGCCAGGAGCTGCCAAGGCACCGAGCAGGCAGCAGGCAGAAGTTTGGTTTGAATGCCCCATGCTGCCCATAGTCTCCCTAACTGCCCTCCAGAAATAGAATGTAGGCTTATTTTCTATACTTGATTTTTTTTCTTTCCTTTGCAAATAAACAGTACAGCACTTTATACATGCACTTACCAACTTGAACTCAGAGAAAACCACATCCTCTTCTGCCCAGCCAGCTTCGCAATGTCCGTACACAGCCCCCTAGGACCCCTTAAGGCAGTGGTCAGCAAACTCATTAGTCAACAGAGCCAAATATCAACAGTACAAAGATTGCAATTTCTTTTGAGGGCCAAAAACCGACTTCTGTGCATGGGCCAAGAAGTTTCAATTGCACTGTATGTGTGCGCCCACACGTGATATTTTGTGGAAGAGCCACACTCAAGGGGCCAAAGAGCCGCATGTGGCCTGTGAGCCGCAGTTTGCCGACCACTGCCTTAAGGACATGCAGACATGCCATTCCTCTCTTTTCTTACAACCAGTAAGTCAGTTAGGACAGTCAACATGGAAGGTTCAGTAGCCTGTGCAAGCCGCAGGAGCCCCAAGCGGGGCGGGCGCGCTGCATCCGTGTGTGCTTTCTTCGTGTGTAATCAGGTGCGCGACTCTCTCTTTTACTCGCAGCTTCACTGGGCAAACACCTAATACTACACTTGATCTTAGCCAAAAGGCCTAGAAGTGATTGGGCAAACACCTGAGAATGCTGCTCTCTAGCAGCCTCTTGCCCAGTATCTCTATCCTTTGGTGAGTTTGACAGCTCCTCTCGGTGCTGAGTTGGCATAAAGGATGCTAACACTTTGAGCCTGAATCTCGAGTCTCTTGGTCAGTGGGTCACTCCGTGTGTCTTGTGCCTCCTCCATGCTCCTAGAATATCAGAGGACCTCTAGATGAAAGACTCAGCGCTCTCACTGGAAGTCATACTCTACTGGATGGTCCCGTGTAAAGTGATAACAACCCTTTCACATGTGATCTCTTCTGAGCCCCAAACAACTGTCGTGTGTGAGATAGAGAAGCTGAAATTAAGAGAGAGCAAATGGCCTACCCAGTCTTGTCCATTCTGTTGGTGATGGAGCTAGATCCTAACTTCAAGTTTTCTGATGCTCTAGCCTGATCTCTCCTTCATGCCTTCCTGCCTCCCATTCTACACCATCCAGGCAGTAGATGTGAGGCTTTCCAGACCCTCAACTGTGGTTTAGATTGAAACTTGAGCAGACAACACCCTGGTTTGTTACCCAACTCCAGTTTCATCTAGTTTTTAACTTACGTTTGTCTCTCCTAAACTAGAAGCTCCTTCTCTGGAAATTAAAATTTCATTAACTCATTTGTTCACTTATATGTGGGGAAATTGTCTCCTTAGTTGTAGAAGTAGTTTTCTGTGATAAATCAGTTTCTTTGTTTTTGTCAACTGGCGCAATAAGCCCTTGTCCCCTCAGAACTAACGCTCTGAAATGAGTGTGAGTAATCCAGTCTTCACAGCGTCCCTGGTTCTGCACTTACATAGTGAGTCCAGTTTTACAGACAGCGCAGCTGAGGCGCACACCCAGGATCCAATGAAGGCAGGCTGTAACCATGTCTTCCGGACCCCAGGGCGTGTGCTCATGAGCTCTGGGCGGGGAGTCAGGAAGGTTCGTTGCCTGCTTTGTCAGGCACCAGTTCTTTCTTGGTGGCACTTGGGTATAGAAGTCAGCAGACAAGGAAATAAGGGTCCAGGCGCTCTTCCAAAGGCAGGGCCAACAGGTGGGTGCGTGCCTAGGTTTGTAGAAACCTCATTTTCAGGAATAAAAATAAATTCAAAAAAAGGGAGGGGGGGGAGATTTAGCAAACACATCAGACAAGCACTGAGGCCTCTGGAAGCGGGGGGTGGGGGGGGAAGAGGGGGAAAGGTGGGAAGGGGCGAGGGGTTGAATATCAAGAAACAGGGCTTACACATTTCCTCGTGTTTGACAAGGACCCTTCCACCATCTTTAACGGAGAGCTCTTGTGTTTGTCTTTGTGGGGACCAGGAGGTACAATGAATGAGATTTGCATTCAATTCTATAATCTAGAAAAAAGAACTCTGAGGGGTTGAAGGGATGGTGCTAGCTATCAAACACAAGAATACAGGCATTAGAAAATAGTTTGAACTCTGGCCGGTGTACTCAGTGGTTAGGACATGCAGACATGCCATTCCTCTCTTTTCCCTTTGGCCGAGAACCAAAGGGTCGACAGTCAGTTCTGGATCAAGGGCATGTACCTGGGTTGCAGGTTTGATCCCTGGCCCTAGTAGGGGTGCATGCAGGAGGCAATGAAACAAATGTCCTTGGTGAGGATTAACCAAAAAAAAAGAAACTCCCTTGAAAAGGAAGAAGCAGCTGTCTGTTGCTTTTTGTCAGGACAGACCATAGAGCTAGTTCCTCGCTCCACAAGCACCACTTCCTGCCCGTGGCTTTTGTTTGGCCCTGGGTCCAGCACGTGAACTGTGCCCACTGAGGAATTGGGCTGATGGGAGGATGGGCAGCTGACCCCACAGAGCGAGTCTTGGTGTAGGCTGTTTCATCTTCCTCTCTGCTATCTTTCTGCTTTCAGTAGTGAGAGAGCTGACTTCTGGCTATTCCTCTGACCTCCTTGCTCAGAATTTTCCACAGGTTTCTCGCTTATTCTCACCTTTGCTGATTGAGAAGCTCGTCCTCTCGTTTTTGTCCAGAATCTTTTGTGTTACCATCCACGTGCATGTCAGTCAACTTCCCTCCTTTCCCATTCTGCCTGAACCCCTAAGCCTAGGCCTCACTTGGATCACCATAGAGACCTGGCCCTTCATCCAGCACTTAGCAGGATGATTCACTTTCATTAGTTGAGTGACTGACTATTGGAATGGTACAGATAGCATTAGGGCTGTTTCCTATTTAAAACTTTTCATTTAAAAAAAATTTTTTTTTACTCATGTATTACATGTGTACATATCTTCCCATTGCCCCTTCCCCCGACTCCCATGCATGCCCTAACCTCCCTGTGTTTTGCATCCATCGGTTATGCTTATATGCATGCATATAATTCCTTCAGTTGATCTATCTACCCCACCTCTCCCTAACCTTCCCACTGTAATTTGATAGTCTGTTTGATGCTTTACTGCCTCTGTATCTATCTTTTTGTTCATCAGTTTATAATGTTATTTATATATTTTTTTTTATTATTGATTTTTTTTTCAAAGAGGAAGGGAGAGGGATAAAAAATTAGAAACATCGATGACTGAGAGACATTGATCAGCTGCCTCCTGCGCGCCCCCACTGGGGATGTGCCCGCAACCAAGGTACATGCCCTTGACCAGAATCGAACCTGGGACCTTTCAGTCCACAGGCCAATGCTCTATCCACTGAACCAAACTGGTTTTGGCTATAATGTTCTTTATTATCCATAAATGAGTGAGATCATGTAGTATTTTTCTTTCATGAACTGGCTTATTTCACTTAGCATAATGCTCTCCAGTTCCATCCAGGTTGCCACAAATGGTAAGAATTCCTTCTTTTTTATGGCAATATAGTATTCCATTGTGTAGATGTACCACAGTTTTCTGATCCACTCATCTGCTGATGGGCATGTAGGCTGTTTCCAAATCTTAGCTATTGTAAATTGTGCTTCTATGAACATCGGGGTGTATATATCCTTTCTGATTGATGTTTCTAGTTTCTTAGGATATATTCCTAGGAGTGGGATTACTGGATCAAATGGAGTTCCATTTTTAGGTGTTTTTTTTTTTTGAGGAAACTCCATACTGTTCTCCACAGTGGCTGCACCAGTCTGCATTCCCACCAGTAGTGCACAAAGGTTCCTTTTTCTCCCCATCCTCACCAACACTTGTCGTTTGTTGATTTGTTGATCATTGCCATTCTGACAGATGGTATTGCATTGTTGTTTTGATTTGCATATCTTGGATAATTAGTGACTTTGAGCATGTTTTTATGTATCTGTTGGCCTTCCTTCTGTCTTCTTTTGAAAAGATTCTATTTAGGCTGAAACCAGTTTGGCTCAGTGGATAGAGCGTCGGCCTGCGGACTGGAAGGTCCCAGGTTCGATTCCAGTCAAGAGCATGTATCCTGGTTATGGGTACATCCCCAGTAGGGGGCATGCAGGAGGCAGCTGATCAATGTTTCTCTCTCATTGATGTTTTCAACTCTCTATCCCTCTCTCTTCCTCTCTGTAAGAAATCAATGAAAAATAAAATAAAATACAGTCTCTCTCATCTGATTAACTGCTTAAAAAAAAAAGATTCTGTTTAGGTCCTGCCCATTTTTTTTATTGGATCATTTATCTTCCTTTTATCAAGTTGTATAAGTTGCCTGTAGATGTTGGATATTAAACCTTTATCAGTGATAACATTTGCAAATATATTCTTCCATACTGTGGGCTTTCTTGTTGGTTTGTTGATGGTTTCTTTTGCTGTGAAAAATCTTTTTATTTTGATGTAGTCCCATTGTTTATTTTCTCTTTAGCTTCCATTGCCCTAGGAGCAGTATCGGTGAAAAAGTTCTTTCAGCATATGTCTGAGATTGTGCTGCCTGTGGATTCCTCTAGTATTTTTATGGTTTCCCGTCTTATGTTTAAGTCCTGTATCTATTTTGAGTTTATTTTTGTTTATGGTGTAAATTGGTGGTTTAGTTTCTTGTTTGTTTGTTTGTTTGTTTGCATTTATCTCTCCAATTTACCTGGTCTTGTCAGGCTCCAGCTCATCAGGAGCTAGGCCCATACGCTCCACAGAGTTTAACCCAAAGAAAACAATCAAGCGATTAAAACATGTTCCAGCGCCAGACCCTTAGGATGGAGCCAAGGATGCCCCCAGGAGGGCCTGTCACCTTCATTGGCCCTGGTGCTCTCCTTGCGCATCCCTGGATATGAAGGAATATGCCCCCTGATCTCCTCTTCCTTTCCATGTCCTAGTTCATCGGGTTTATGACCTGACGGGACCGTAACCCAGGTTAAGAGAGTGTTGATGAATGCCAGCCAAGGAGGAAATCATTAAATACCTACTGGGTGGGAACAAGTATGGAGCCTAGGAGGCTCCCAGCATGCATTAGATACAGTTCTTGTCCTAAGAGGACTTACGGACTTAGTGATTGACACAAGTCACAGCTGAACCTGGTTAAAATCATCCTGATTATTAGTCTTCTGACACCCAAAATAAGGGAAGGTCAACTCTACTTGAAAGGGAAGGTTTCATAGAGATGCCAACATTTGAGATGAACTAGCTAGGAGGGCAGTTGATTTGGATGGCAGGGATGGAAGTGGGAGAACCCAGCATTCCAGGGAGGGGAGCAGCGGGAGCAAGTGGGTTGAATTGTGACAGGTGGGGAGTGTGAGGTGGAGTCGTGTGACTGGATTTGGCGTGTGAGGGAAAGCAGTGTGCTCTCTGGGAGATAGGCTGGGAGGCATGAAAATGCAGTGTTAGGCCACCCTTTAGAAAGAGTCATCTTTGTAGGGTAGTGGCAGAAGGTGTCGTCGTAACACAGGCAAGAAGGCTTCGAAGGAAGCAGTGATTGGGAAGAAAGGAACCACCCTGGCCAAGGCTGCAGAGGTAGGCCCCTTACTCTTTCGTTGCTGTGGAACCAGGAGGGAGGAAGCAGAGAGCTCACTCCCAGATTAGGAAAACAGGCATAACACAGACCTCTGAAAGAAGAGCTGGCTGTGGGGCGCTGCTAAGCTTGGGATTAGACATGGAAATGTGAGTTTTCTAGATGTCCAGGAAGTGGTTGAAGCTATGGGTCCAGTGCCTGGAGGACCATCAGTGGTTCCTAGCACAGAGGCAGTGCCGACAAAGCTGTGAAAATAGATGATATTGTTAGGAGTGGAAGGAGTGTAGGATCGATCGATCGAAGGGTTGGGAGCGGCAGTTTAAGAAGCAGAAGAGAGGATGGGGTGTGCACTAAGGGGGGAAGTCAGCGACGCGAAGGGGAGAAGGCGCCCACAGAATGGCCCTGCTCCCTGGCAAGAGGTCCCAGAGGCTCCAGGAATGCTCTGATGTGCATCTAGGTTAGAGAGCAGCACTGTCAACAGAAATGAAGAAAAAGAGAAGGTTCTGTATGACCGGATGTCAGTGTGTGGGTTTTCTCCTCAGGGTGTGAACCTTTCATAATGAGGCCCGTGCTGGCCGTAGGACTCCGTGGGAAGGCTGCTCCCGGCTCCTCCCAGCACCAGGCCCAGCAACGAGGAGAGTAGTTAGTGCATGTGGTCCTCAGGCAGCTCAGGCAGGAGCAACTGCCCACAGCCAAGCCCAATCAGATGTGATTCCAGTGAAGTTAAACCATAGTTCCTCCATCACTGCAGTCACCTCAGGGGCTTGGTAGCCCTGTGGCTGCAGGACGTTTGACAGGCATTCCAGTGCTGGGGGAACACTAGGCCTGCTGACCCTGTTTCGCTCTGTCTTCTCAGAATCTGTCCGAGGGAATTGCATGGAGGGAAACTCTCCGGGACCGGCTATGGAGCTGCCAGATCATGATGGGCTAGGGTATCCAGTACGCCCCTCAGGCAGTGAGCACCACAGGCCCCGGACACTGCAGAGACACCACACGATCCAAAACAGCGATGATGCCTATGTAAGTTGGTCCCCAACCGCTGGCATAGAGATGCCAACATTTGAGATGGACTAGCTTGGATGGCAGGGATGGAATTGGGAGAAAGCAGAACTTAGTTCTGTGGGTGCATACCCTCCTCCACTTCCGCCAGAGGCCATCTCTGCACCAGGGAAGCTGGTCTCTGAATCACCCCAACAGCCAGCCCTTAATCCAGCATTCCATCTTCCTGCTGAGGAATCAGTAGCTGCCATCTGTTCCTTGGTCTTGGTTATTAAACTTCTCCCCAAACAGGCTAAACGCGGGCCCAGCAGATGAGCCCCAAGGCTCCCGGCTCGCTTGCTGGCCGCCACAAACTCACTCCTCTAGGCGCCCCTGGCTCAGCGAGGCTGGGCTCTCCCAGACAGCACACGGCAGCACGTGGTGCAGGAACAACTGCCCACAGCCAAGCCCAGTCAGATGTGATTCCAGTGAAGTTAAACCATAGTTCCTCCATCACTGCATTCACCTCGGGGGCTTGGTAGCCCTGTGGCTGGATCTGGTGCTGGACAGTGTAGCAGGACATCTGCCTCTGTGCTGTTGGACAGCGCTGTCCTGAGTCAGACTCAGCTATGGTGGTGATAGGCCGAAACCTGATTTGGGAAGGCCATGTAGGTGTGTGAGTCCTGGCCTCCCCCAACCCCTCCCTTAGGGTGCTGCTGAGGGGTGGGGAGGTGGGGCTCTCTGAGGGCCACTGTGTATGGCGTCCTTACTCCTTTTGCTGTTGCTCCTGCAGGTGCAGCTGGACGACTTGCCCGGGATGAGCCTCGTGGCTGGGAAAGCGTTGAGTTCTGCCCGCATGTCCGATGCCGTCCTCAGCCAGGCCTCGCTCACGGGGAGCCAGCAGCTCCTGGCCCGGGAGGATGAGGGTAAGGAGCTGGCACATGCAGTGCTGTCTGCCCAGTGACTGCTCCACTCTTTTGCACTGGGTTCCTGGGACGCAGAGGGTTCTGGACACAATGCCCTTCCCATGCTCTACGTTCCACGTCCCACGCCTACTCCCGAGCGCGAGTGGGTGGAGGAGCATGTCTCCTGGCTGAGTGCGGGTGCCACATCCCCTTTCTGATGCTGTCAGGACACTCTTTCCACAGCGGCTCTTCTGGTTCTGGCAGCATGCGCTGTGTGTGAATGGAGTGTGTCTGCCGCTCCTTAGAAGCAGCCAGAGGGGCGGTGGGGGAGAGGGGATCATAGTAGTCGCAAAGGCCTGGAGTGGACGGCCTGCAGTCATTCCCGCCTCACCTTTACGGGCTGCCCTGCCCATTCCGTCCTGAAGCAGGAACACTGGGCCTGAGTCCTAGGCTGTGCAGTGAGCCCTCTGTCCTCGGAGAGCAGAGGCCCAGTGACCAGTGTCTGCGGCATCAGGGTCTCCCCTGACAGAGGAGGCTCTCACTGAAGGAGCAGTGCTCTGCTTCCCCCACATGGCAGCGGGGAGAGGTCTCTGTGGGGAAAGGACAAGATAGGACAGGACAGGAGGCTGCTGGAAGCTGGGGTTCAGGCTGGGAGTCAGGTTGCTGGTGCTCAGACCTCCCTCCTTCCTGCTCCCCTCCCCCCTAAATCCCCAGTGCCCTGAAGATCTCATATGTTCTTTCTGGTTCTCAGGATGTGGGGAGAGGCTAGGCCATGAGCACCTGAACCTGACTGACGGCCAGCATTTGAGCTCTTGCTACCCATCCGCGTGTATAACAGACATTCTGCTCAGCTACAAGCACCCCGAGGTCTCCTTCAGTATGGAGCAGGCAGGCGTGTAACGGGAACCTACGGTGTGTATGGCCCGGCCCCATCTGGCAGAAGATGCACGAGCTCCCTCCTGAGCCTGCTCTCCCTGAGCGCTGTGCTGGTCCTTTTGGGGTGTGGGTAGGTGCAGACAGGAGAGATGCAGGCCAGAGTTCCATGTGTAATTATGGGGAGAGACATGTGTGCTGTAATTGTAGGGGCTGTAGCATCTCCACAGAGATCAGGAGCGAGCGAGCATTGAAGAACAGACGCACCTTGGCCAGAGTAATGAGGTGGTCCTTGAGCTCAGTCCTGGAAGGTGAAGCCCAGCAAGAAAACACATGCACCACAGTGTGACAGCTGTGCTGCAATGGCAGCATATTCTCAACAGGGAAGTAGGTGGTCAGAGACCTGTGAGAAGGGTGAACTGGCAGGCTGGTCATGCCTCACCGAACACAGCAGGCAGTGTGGGCTCTTTGGAAACTGATAGAAAAGACATGATGACTGTTCGGCCGTCTGGCAAATCCCCCTTAGAGCTCGAACTAAGGAGAAGCAGTCCCTATTTTACTGGTCGCGGCCATTAACTAGTGTCGTGGCTGGGCTGCATCGTGATTCTGATATGACGACAAGACGCCCCTCAGCAGTAACCCCGGGAAACTGAACAGATGCAGGTTTATTACTTGAAGACCCGGAAATGCCCTTGGCCTGAGGACTGAAGGGTCCTGGTTTGATTTCAGTCAAGGGCATGTATCTCAGTTGCAGGCTTGATCCCAGCCCTGTTTGGGATGCATGCGGGGGGCCCAATGGATGTGTCTCACATCGATGTGTCTCTCTCTGCCTCTCCCCTTCCCTTCCACTCTCTCTAAAAATCAATTGAAAAATGTCCTCAGGTGAAGATTGAAAATAATAAAAATAAAAACGACTGGAAATGACAGGGCACACTTGGGGCCACACCCCAAGAGGTTGTGAGGAAAGAGGAAACAGGCCTGGCGCTCTGCTTTTATTGGGGTCCAGCATAGGTCCTGAGGTTTTGCTGATTCCTCTTCACTGGTGAATTTAAAACATACAAGAGCAGTAGTTAAAGCTCAGGAAGAAAAGACAGACCACGAGCTCAAGTGGTCTTACTAAACTCATCAAGATCTCCAAAACAAAGGGGGCTCGGGGGGACCTGGCTACCAGAGTTCTCTCCAGGGATCTTTGAGGCGGTGCCCGCAGCTGGAGCTTGCATTTCAAAAGGAGAAAATCATGCTTACACTACAGTTGAATTTTTTGAAAAGTTCTCAAATGAACATTGGGTCTGTTACACTGATGCTCTGCGTCTGCTCTATTGCAGGTCCGTGTGCAGCTCGGGATAGAGGGGTAGAGTGTGACTAAACCAACAGCATCCAGCAGCATCCAGCAGCAGCGCACCTGCCCTCCCTTCTCTCCACCCAGAGCGCTTGCTCCTTCCTCCATTAGCTCTGTCATGTGCTGCTCCCTATTTGAATTGGGACTTGTACCTTTTGTTCCAGGGCCTTTTGCCATGTTTGCTTGTATGACCCACTCATCCAGGAAATAAACAGGAAATCACTTTCACACCTTTTGTGAAAATGTATTTGGTGGATTTCAGTTGATGGTTTGGTTTGGCTTTGGTTTGGGGTTTTCAAATGTTTCTTTTGGAGGTGATTTTCTTTTTCTTCTCTTTTTACTTTTGCGACTCTTTCTCTTTTTCATCTTTGAAAGAGAAGAGCAAACAGAAGACAGAGCCTAGGGGACCCAGAGCCACCCAGCCTCCTCTCCCAGCACTCTCCAGGGCTCCTCATTGCTCTGTGCAGGAGCAGCACTAAAAGGTACCACCTCTGGAATCTTAGTGGCTGGAGAAGGGGAAGAGCAAAAGGAGAAGCCCAGGCTTGGAACCTTGGGGAGACCGTTCCTGCTGGGATCCACCACAAACCAAGCCAAACTGTATCAGAATGTCAGCATAAGGCAGGGAGTTCCTGGCCCTGCGGGGTGCTGGGTCTGTGTGAGCCTCTTTGATGTGTGACTCAGTTCCCCTCTTGTAACCTGGAAGGTTGGTGCCTTCCCATCCCGCTGGCTCCACCTATGGGCTGAAACCCTGCCGTGGCCCCTTGCTTTGTCAGCTTGCGCTCGCTGTAAAAGGGGTTTGATTCCACACACACTCCCTTCGGCCTCTGTCACAGGCAGGACCAGGAGCTGCTCCAGCCCTGCCTCACTGACCTGCTTCTTCACCTGGGCATCCTCACCCCCACCTTCATTCTTGACCATGTAGGAATTCTTTTGGTAAATGTTGATATGGTTATTATTATTAATAATAAATAAAAACAAAAGTAATGTTTGTTAAGAGAAATGTGTAACCAGATCCTGTCCTGTTTGAATTGCACTTTGGCTCACAGTGTTTCAGCGCCAGCGTGAGCAGCTTCCTGTGCGGGCCTGTCCCCCAGAGGGTGCACCGGCAGCAGCTGCTGTTTGTGTCACTGCCTTCCTTCCTCACCTTTAGAAACCAAAGTCCCAGGTGCTGGCTGGGCTGATCCTTGCAGCAAGAAAGAGATGTTAAATGTTCGGACTCTTGATCCCTTTTTTCTGGAAAAGGAGAGTAGGGTCCCCAATCCCCTCCTAGTCTTTCACCCTGAATTTGCACAGAAGAAAGCGGGTGCCCGGCATGACCATCCATGTTTCCAACAGGATCCATGCTGCTGGTCCTCATTGGCCCTGCCACGCTCTCCCCACCCTCCCTCTTGGACTCCGCAGTGCCAGCACCTTTCTCGAGATAGGTCCCCTGTCCCCCTGGTCCCACCACCCTCCACCTCCTCACAAGAAGGAGGCCACCAGGAGGCCCCAACAGCTACCGTTTGGCTCCTGGGCTCCTGGAACTCCAGTGCCCAACTGCCCCTCCCTCCCTCCCCCACCTGTTCTGTGTGCGGAACTGGATTGACCGTGAGCGGACCCACCCTCCAGCTGGAAGCCAGTGAGCCTGCCCATTGTGCCATCTTGCAAACTAGACTTTCAGAAATCATTGCTTTGTATTGTAACCAATATGCACAGTATATGTTGAATGTATATTAATATACTTTCTTAATTCTGTTCTTGGAAAACGTCAGAAATATTTTTTTCTTTCTCATTTATGTTGAACTAAAAAAAGATTTTAAAAATCTCCAGACCCCAGTTGCAATAAAGACCGTTAGCCCCTTTTTGTGGGTGCTCACAGCTTAGTGACTTAACAGGGCAGCAGGGGATTGTGAAAATAAAACTGATTACCAGCTCGTGTGGACATGTTGTTTGCCTTATGGTTCAGAGTCTAGTGGGGAGAAGTAGTGGGCGGGGTAGGGGCAGAGAATCTGCTGCTCTCAGTGGAGCTGAGCGCACACTCTCACCTGTGAAGCTCGGGGTGGACACTTAGCCTGCTCTGCACTGCCTGCACCCAGCATGGCCTCTGCCGCTCAAGGGTGCGCTTGGATTTGCTGAATCCGGTGGAAAACATTCCTTAAGAGGTACTTTCGGCCGAAGGGCCTCCAAAGCTGGGACCTCCGGGTCAGGCTATTAGGACGAGGCTCAGTCAGCCCAGGGTTAGGGCAGCGTGGGGACTTTCCCTGCCATCCCCCTCCCACACCTAGACTCTGAAGAGCAAGCAGCACTCCGCAAGGCCCCAGCTGGCTGAAGGTCGGTAAAGAAATTACTGAGCCGGGAAGCATTGGAGTCCCTTGCAGACCAGGAAGTGGCAATGAGACCATCTGGAACAGAAAGCCTTCTCCAGAGGGGTCTTCCCGAAACGCCGGAGCCGGCCACACCCCCAAGGAAAGCTGGGCAGGTGTCTAAAACCAGGCACTTCTTCAGATGCCTTCCAGCATCTGACAAACTTTTAAATCCTCATCTAAGGACATGGTTCTTGTATTGATTTTAGAGAAGAAGAGAAAGGGTGAGAGAGAAACATCATCTGCTCCCCGTAAATGCCGGGCCCTAGGATCCAGCCCACAACCTGGACGTGTGCCCTGACTGGGACTCCAACCTGCAACCTTTCAGTGCACAGGATGATGCTCCCACGACTGAGCCACCCATGCCAGGGCTTGTCTCCACCTCTTGAGCCAGCCCTCCCTCCTGCTGGTCCCAGATGAAGTCTGTCTCCACCGTCCCAAGGCAGCAGAGCGTGAGAGAATCTTGCATTTGGCTGGTTACAATGCCTTGCCCTGGGGTCTAAATTGTGGCTCTGTCACCAAAAGCTGCAACAAAATTGCCAAATAGAAACAATTGGCAGGGGTGCTCCTCTCCTCTTGCTCAGACCCCATCCTGACCCCCACGTGCTCTCAGGTTAGCCATTCAGAGGGCTCATGATCAGGCTGAGTGCTTGGGAGTTTCTTGAGTGCCCAGTCCCCTCCCTCCCCCCACCCTCCACCCTTCACCGCCTGTTCCTTCAGATGACCCTTTGTTGTCCTGTGACCCTTCAGTGCGCCAATGTCATCCAGTGAGCAAATGTTTGCTGAGTGTCTGTTACGTGCCAGGCCTAGCAGGGGACAGAGTCCTCAGTGTAGACTGACCAGTATAACGTTGGGACATAAATTGTGAAATGAGCAAAATCCACTCCTGGAATTGGCTAACAGCAGCACCCCCACATGAGTCAGGGGGTTCAGGGCCAGCCACTGGAGACCCACATCAGAAGCAGTCCCTCTGAGACCCCTGAGGTGGGGGAAAGAGCATGGTAACATAAAGGGCCTACCCTGATGGACCCTGACCCACTAACAGCGAGTCTGAGTCACTTGGTGCCTCTGACAAAGACTGGCCCCCAAATCTGAATCTGAGACGTACCCAGTCTATCATCAATGGCGTCTCCCCTTGGCCTCTCCTCAGAAAGATTTCTTTCTCCGAAGTATGAGCCACGTGAGGCGTGGAATGGGTTAAGCCAATACCTACTGTGAGATGGAGCAGGCGCAGTAGTGAGTGTGTTCGTCAGAGCATCTCCCGCCAGGCCACCTGGCGGGCATCCCGAGAGGGCCCGGGCTGTGGGTGGTGGGCCTGGTGGCCATCAGGCAACCGTCGGGGCTAGAAGCCATTCCTGCCAGCACTGCATCCTCATGGCTTGAAGGACACTCCTGGCAGCTCTGCTGGCCCCGCAGGCACTAACAGGCCGCTCAGGTCATCAGGAAGGCCACGAGGGACGATGCCAATGCCGAAGACTGGGTTCAGCCATAATAACCATTTCAGAAACAAACCAAAGAGGAAGTAAAGCAGTGACGAGTAGTTGGAGTCCAACCTGATGCTTCAGAGAGCCCCCCTATACTGGCTGAAAAGAGTTCTAGACCCAGAAAGAAAGTAACCCTTCTTGGCCTCAGATACCTCCCTGCGAGCTGACCCAGCAGGGAGCTGCCCTCCCTCCTGCTCTCTAAACAGGCAGAGAGCCGGCTGGCCCCAGGAAATGCCCACTGAGGCTCCCACAAGCCTCTGGGGCTGGGTCAGCCTGGAACAGAGATCCCACAGCTCAGCGTCCGCAAGTCAGGACCACACAGAGAAAAGGGATTCTTGGCTTCCCCCACTCCTGCTGATCTGAGCATGTGTGGTCAGTGGGAGCAAGGGGATGAAGTGCCAAAATTGGGATTCTGGGACACAGGAAAGTGCCAAGGATCTTTCAGTTTTGCTATACATGTGCAAATTTGGTCCTTAAAACCACAAAACATATGGTCTTCCAGTACAGTTCTACAGGTCAAAGGGCCATGAGGTCACACGAGGCTAAAATCACAGTGTCTACTGACCTGTATTTCTTCTGGAGACTCTAGGGGACATGGCCCTTTGCCTCTGCATCTACCAAGGCCACTCACACTCCTTGGCTCCTGGCCCCATCCAGCAGTCACTTCACTCCAGTCTCTGCTTCCACCCTTTCGCCTCCTTCTCTGACTCCCTTGAGTATATTTCAGGGGATTTGGATGGCACTGGGCCTACCTGGATGATCTGAGATAATCACACCATCTCTAGGTCCTCATAATCACATCTGCAAAGTCCTTTTGTCATGTAAGGGAACAGTCATAGGTTCCAAGGAGCAGGACATGGGGGACCATTGTTCTGCCTGCCAGACATGCTACCCTTGCTATATAAGATGCTGATCTGTAAGGTTCTGTAACTGGCCTGGTGGCACGCAGAGAGTAAGTGGCGGAGCTGGGATTTAAGCCCAAGGCTGCCGGGCTCCAAAGCTTTCTTCTCAGAGGCGAAAGACATGAGACTGGCTACAATGGGAATGGCCCAGAGCCCCTCCACACCAGGAACTGGCATTTGGAGGAGGAGGGCACATTTCTGCCTGGGGTTCTAAGTCCGGAGACCTGGGCTCTAGGTCCTGCCCTTCTTCCAACTCCCTGGAGACCAGAGACATCAGACAAATTCTGTTCACTGACTTCAGTTTCCTTGTCTTCAAGGCGCTGGAGAGGCTGGAACAGCTGATCTCCAAGTGCCAGTCAGAGGTCCTGTGACTCAGGGCCTGTCCATGGCCTGGTGCAGAGGTGCTGGGCCTTTGGAGAGAAGCCTCCCAAAACGGCGCTGCACGCCAGCAAGCACAGCACTTCACCTGTCAGGCTCCTGGGCCCCACAAGCCTGACCCATTTTGCTGACCGGAGATGGAGGCTCAGGGAGATCATAAAACTGCCTCCCCAGGCGCCTCCAGGACTTTGCAAGTTGGAGGCAAGAGGAAATGAGAAAGCAGTTCTGCTGCTGGACCCAAGGTCTTTTCTCCCACATCAGTGGTCTCAGGGGCCACCATTCGTTCTCATCTGTGTGTGACCCATGTATATATGAACCTCACAAAGATCCATGTTTTCCATTTACATGATTGTCCTTTATTCTGAGATTATGCTCTATTTTGGTGTTAAAAATCTTTTCTTGCCCTAGCCATTTTGACTAGAGCAGTGGTCAGCAAACTCATTAGATGGCTCAGTGGTTAGGCATTGACCCATGAACCAAGAGGTCACGGTTCAATTCTGGTCAGGGCACAGGCCCGGGTTGCAGGCTCATCCCCAGTGTGGAGCGTGCAAGAGGCAGCCAATCAATGATTCTCTATTAGTCAATGGAGCCAAATATCAACAGTACAACGATTGAAATTTCTTTTGAGAACCAAATTTTTTAAACTTAAACTTCTGCCCAGACTGGTTTGGCTCAGTGGATAGAGCGTCAGCTTGCGGACTGAAAGGTCCCAGGTTCGATTCCGGTCAAGGGCATATACCTTGCTTGCGGGCACAACTCCAGTAGTGGGCGTGCAGGAGGCGGCTGATCAATGTCTCTCTCTCATCGATGCTTCTGACTTTCTATCCCTCTCCCTTCCTCTCTGTAAAAAAAAAAATCAATAAAATATATTTTTTAAAAATAAATAAATAAAAATAAACTTAAACTTCTTCTAATGCCACTTCTTCAAAATAGACTCCCCCAGACCATGGTATTTTGTGGAAGAGCCACACTCAAGAGACCAAAGAGCCACATATGGCTGGCGAGCTGCAGTTTGCCGACCACTGGACTAGAGTGTTGGCCTGCTCACTGAAGGGCCCTGGGTTCCATTCCTATCAAGGGCACATGCCCAGGTTGCAGGCTTGATTCCCAGTAGACGGCGTGCAGGAGGCAGCTGATCAATGATTCTCTCTCATCATTGTTTTTATCTCTCTCTCCCTCTCCCTTCGGCTCTGAAATAAATAAAAATGTTTGTGTTTTTCTTAATATTTTCTGTTCTGAAGTGCTGGTCATGGTAGATGGCAGGGTTTGGAGGTACAGTTGGGAGGACTTTTACATGATAGCATTAAAAGTCGGCAACTCTATTGTTGGTCTCTAGGATTTGTTTGGAAATACTAGAGGTCTCTGAAACCTTCAAGTCTGGGGCCACTGAGCACTTTCCCCCTCTCCCCAAGCAGCTCTGAGTACCTCAAGTTCTCTTGCTTAGGCCTCGGTAGTCTCCAGGGGCTAGGAGAGAGGATTGCAGAAGCTGCAGTTGAGAGGAGGGAGTCTGTGAGGGAGGGGCAGGAGGGGTGTGGGTGCATCTCCCTGGAATCGCAGGGGCTTCCTGCTGTTCCTGACCAGCTTGGGACCTTCTTCCTTCCCTCCTCTCCCCTGCTGCATGGGCACAATGGACAATAGTGGGAAATCATGGACCAGACCCTGGGGACCAGTTAGCCTGCAGCCACCCCCTCCCACTCGGTCATGAATCCTTGATCCCTGGCCCTGCAGGTCCCCCCAACCCCCAGCTTCCTGTTTGCCCACTCTGTTTGCCCAGCCCCAGGGACAGAGCTGATCCTTGAACTCTAAGTTCCAGATTCCCGCTGGGACCTGTGAGCATTGGCAAAGCCTGGGCTGGGCTTATCAGCCTCCAGCCCAGATCTGCTGGAGGCATAAATAGGCCCGGGCAAGCTCCTCAGATGCTGAGCACTTACCCCAGGTACGTTTGCTGCCTCCTCCAGTCCCTCTGGCTCCCCAGCTCTGAGCTTGGGCTCTGGGATCTTGGCTCCAGGTTCTGCCAGGTACTGGGCACTGGATACCTGAGACTGCTCCGCCTGGAGAATAGGGCACAGGCACAGGCCCTGCAGCCACAGGCACCCACTCAGCCAGGCCCCTCTCCTCCTCCAGGTCGCCCAAGATGAAGGCTGTGGTGCTCACCTTGGCCGTGCTCTTCCTCACAGGTAAGTGCCCTCAATCTAGAACCAACACCAGGAGGGCCTCTCCCTAACTCCTGTGATCTACCCTTCTGGGCACAAGGAGCAGACCTTAGCCGAAACCGGTTTGGCTCGGTGGATAGAGCGTCGGCCTTCAGACTGAAAGGAGCAGACCTTCTCCTAAGACCCCTCTCTCCTGCCCCAAGCTGGCCTATCCGCTCAGATCCCAGCCCAGAACTGTCTTCCTTCACCCCCAGGGAACCAGGCTCGGCATGCCTTGCAGCAGGATGACTCCCAGTCACAGTGGGATCGAGTGAAGGATTTAGCCGCCCTGTATATGGACTCATTCAAAGACAGTGGCAGAGAGTACATGGCCCAGATTGAAGCCTCCGCCCTGGCAAAACAGATGAAGTAAGGATCCCACGTGGGCTCTGGGGTGGCGCAGGGGCTGCTGGTCCTGAGGGGTATTGGATGTCAGACCTGTAGGAAGATGTAGCCACACTGGCTGCATCCCAGCAGCTAACTGATGGGCCCCACACCTGGATGGAGAAACAGGAATGGGATCTCCAAGCAGGGTCACTAGCGGCGGGGGCGGTGGGGAGGCAGATCAGTGCTCCCGTCAGTGAGCCCAGCTTCGCATTCTGCCTGCAGGAGCAGCTGCCCCTTCCTTACCGTCTTCCAGTCCCTCTTCCGCTGGCCAAGTGGCAGGGAGGTCTTCGGAGACAGAGGAGAATGGCCTTGAAGTATAGAGATAAGGCCTTTAAATGGTCCGGTTTGGGGGACAGACAAGACTGATCTCCAAACCCAGTACTGTCTCCCACTAGCTTTTCAGTCTGTGGACTGGAGAAGAGGGGGTTGCTTGGGTGAGACACTGACTGGGAGAAGCCAACCCATCACTACCCTCCAAGCAGGGACAGGTTTTTCCCAGGTCTCACCACAGATAAGCTGGGCGCTGGGTTTGCACCTCCAAGGTGTCCAGGCTGCCTGGGAGGTCCCCGCTGACACCTGCTCCTCCTCATTCCCCCAGCCTGAAACTCCTGGACAACTTGGACACCCTGAGCGCCACGGTCACCAAGCTGCGTGAGCAGCTCAGCCCGGTAACCCAGGAGTTCTGGGACAACCTGGAGAAGGAGACTGCGGTGCTGACTCAGGAGATGAACAAGGACCTGGAGCTGGTGAAGGAGAAGATGAAGCCCTACCTGGACGACATCCGCCAGAAGATGGAGCCGCTGGGCCAGGACCTGCGCGCGGGCGCGCGGGAGCGGCTGCAGCAGCTGCACGAGAAGCTGGGCCCGCTAGGCGAGCAGGTGCGGGACCGCGCGCGCACGCACGTGGAGTCGCTGCGCCAGGTCCTGGAGCCCTACAGCGACAAGCTGCGCCAGCGCTTGGCCGCGCGGCTGCAGGCGCTGCGGGACCGCGGCGTGGGGCTGGCCGAGCTGCGGGACAAGGCGGGCGAGCAGCTGCGCGCACTGCGCGAGAAGACGGAGCCGGCGCTGGAGGACCTGCGCTCGGGGCTGCTGCCGCTGTGGGAGAACCTCAAGGTCGGCTTCCTGCTGGGCATCGACCAGCTCTCCCAGGAGCTGACCGCTCAGTGAGGCGCCGCCGCTCCCCCGGCCCGTCCTCGGTCCTTTCCCATCGCTCGGTTTCTTAGAATAAACGTTTACAAAGCGGGACGCAGGTGTTGGGTTTGATGCTTTTTGAAGCTTGAAGGATGATTTTTGAACAATAAAAAGTTCTCCAACTGGTTCTCTCCTGGGAGAAGGGAAGGGGTGCGGGCTCGGAGCGCATGGCTGGGAGCCCTGCGGGGCGGTGGGAGCTCCGCGCTGGACTTGCTCCCTGGGGCGGGTGTAGGTGGTGGGCGGCCCTTCTTAAGGAGGACCAAGCAGAAAGGAACAGGAGCAGGCAAAGCGATGCCAAGTGCTCTGAAAGAGCCCAGATAAAACTGCAGCCGCGGGTCTGCGGGAGAGGGGAGACGGAAGGCGGAGAAGCGTTTTGCTGGGAGAAGCGGTTCCAGTCCCCAGAGGCCTCCCTTGGGCAAAGACAGGAGCCTCCCCAGCCTCAGGCTCTGGTGGGTTGTGTGGTGCACCTCAGGGAGCACTTGAAGAATCTGGGCAGATTCAAAACAAGAGTGTGGCCCTTGCTCCTTCCTCCTTTATTAATGAAACAGCATTTAAGGGCTTCCCTTTTGTTTTTTCACAAGGGCAGCTGCCCACCCTCACTCCCACCCTATCCAGAAGCAGCCACTGTGTCCTCAGCATAGCTGTGAAGTCAGCCGGCCCACAGAGGGGGCTCCAAACCCTGCCACCCCCTTTCTGCCCGCTCTGGCCTGAGTCAGAAAAACAACCACACCGCTGCAAAGAGTTAACACATTTTTATTTTCAGATGCTTTCATGCCACTGTCTTACCGCACCTCTCTTAAAGTCCTGGCGAGACAGCCATTAAACCCACATCTGGAAGAGGGACTGGAGGTTGGAGAGGGAGGCCACTCCCCAGTTTGAAGAGGAGTGGGGCAGAGGTTGCCCTTTTCAGACCCATTTGCCTCTGGGCATTTATGGTTATTTAACAAAACACGTGTGTGGCCAGCACTGAGTTTGTCTGGATACACATGTCCACACGTCCATGTGTGTGCAGCCCTGTTCACACCAGCCTCTTCACAGCCAAAAATCCGGGTAGCGCCTTCAGCACTTCCTCCCCACAAGGCTTCTCAGGCCACTGGAGGATTCCCCTCCTCCCTCTCCAGTTTGTCTTAAGGACTCTTGGATAAAGGAGCAGGCTTTTTAGTTCCTAACCATCTTGGTTCCTAACACCTACACTGGCAGGTATCAGCCCAGGTGAGAACATTGCCCACGTGTGGTGCTAGGGTCACAGGCCCAGCTAGACCAGAGAGAAGCCCCGGCAGATTTCCAGGGGGGGGGGGGTGCAGATGCCTCCAAGTGGGTCCAGGTGTACAGGCCCCGCCCAGGTTGGTCAGGGTGTCTTCACAGCTGGCATAGGAAGAGGGAAGGTTTCTTTCTGTGTCTGCTGAGCAGAATGTGGGTGGCTGACCTGGGGTTGAGGTCTGGCTCTGCCATTGAGCAAGCTGTGACATAGGCAACCTGATTGTGACAGGGGCAAGCAAATCCTTCGCTTTTCTCAGCCTCATCTTCACTGGAAGAATGGGAGACTGCTCAAGTAGAATGTGGTTCTAGAACTCTCAGATGAAAGCATCTAAGCAAAGCACCATCTGTGGGTTCCTTCTTAGTTCCCAGGACACTGGCCCTCTCCCTCCAATCCTGGTCCCCAGGGGGCAATCAGCTCAAACTGTAGCTACAATGACAGCCTTTTATGTGCCAGGTGCAAAGCACTGTCTCATTTCATTCATTCATTCATTCATTCATTCATTCAACAAATCTACAATGGAGGGGGCATTGTTGTGCCACCTTCACAGATATGGAACTTAGGCTGATATACCTTGGTGGAGCCAAGGTCAGAGTCTAGTCGTATCTTAGCCCACAGCTCCTCAGGGGCCTCCTCCCCTCAGGTGCGGCTGAGAGAGCTAGTGGCCCAGGTGGTGCAAGTCAGTAGCTCCATAACTTGGGTGAATAGACAATCTCAACTCTAATGAGGACATACAAGGGCAGGCACAGTGCCTGGCAAGAGCACACATTCAAGACATGTTGTACAGCATTTGGTAGTTTATCAAAGTATTGTCAAACTAGCATTCTGTTTGTGCCTCCACACAAACCCATCGAGGCAGGCAGGGTTATTCCTTCCTTACAGGTAAGAAACTTGGGCCCAGACATGAAGAAGTGGGAAGGCACCAGGCCTAGGCCTGCTTGGTCCAGCGTCGCCTGTAGAGCAGCCCGCCAAGGCCCAGCCCAGATATGACATGGCACATGTGGGATGCCCCACTCACAGCAGCTTTATTGGGAAGACAGCATGCCTGGGGCAGGTCTGGGGGTGGGAGGGGAGGACACTGAGAATGCTGCTCCTTTCGAACAAACTTCAGGGCAGCCCTGGAGGCTGCAGGACCCAAGGAGTTGGCAGGATGGATGGGCAGGCAGGCTTGGGGCGCTGAGATCTCAGGTGGCCTAAACGGCTGGGGCTGGGGTGGTCTCGGGGGCCAGGTCCCAGAAGCTGGAGAACTTGTCCGTGATGGAGCTCCAGTAGCCCTTCAGGGAGCTGAAGCCATCCGTCATCCAGTCCCTGCACGGAGACGAGCGGGAGAGCAGCGGAGTGAGGACAGAGTGCATCTGCAGCAGCAGCCACCATGGGGCCCTACGCATCCCCACTGTCTCTCCCTCCTCAACCTCGCCCAGCGTCACTCCTGAGACCCCAGGCAGAGTCCCCGGCAGCTCCACCCCAGCAGAGGGTGGTGATGGGATCCTAGCTCAAGTCCTTTGCTTGCCTCTCCAGGCTGGGCACATGTTGTGGCCCAATGATGGGGCACAAGAGTGCAAGTGGGGGCTGTCATTCTATTATAGGCAAATGCTGCCCCTAGAGTTATACAGCCTGGTGGCTTGGGGTGGGAGGGGGAAGGGAGGCGAGGAAAGGCCTCTCAATTTGAAAGTCATCATAGGGTTGGTTTATCAGCTATGTGATCTGGACAGGTCACAACCTCTCTGAGCCACAATTTTCTCATCAGTGAAATGGAGAGAAGAATCCTCACTGCACAGGCAGTTCTGAGGACTGAAATCTCTGTGGGGCTTCTGCCCCGAGTCACTCCAGTGCTGGGCAGCACAGGTGGAGGGGAAAGGATGGGGGCAGGGCAAGTGGTAGAGGAGGGACAGACTTCTGCTCCTGTGGGGCCCCGGGCTCGGAGCAAGACTGAAACACACACACACCCTGGGCTGAAATGGGGTGTGTGTGGGATGGGGCGAGGGAGGGGGGCGTTGGACGAGAGGATATTCCAGCCAAACTGCTAGCAAGGCTGTCAGAAAAGGACAGTGAAATGTCCTTAAAGCCACACAGACAGCTGAGGGAGAAAGGAAGCGGCAGAGGGAGAGGGGCCAGGAGGAAAGGGCCTGTCCTCTCTCTTCACAGCCACAGGCCTGTTTAGTAGACCAGGCAGGAGGCTGAGAGCACGGGTCCTGGGCGGGGCACGTGGGAGCCGGGCGGGCGTACCTAGCCTGCTGGGCCACCTGGAGCTCTTGCACGCTGGTGAGGGCGTCCTGGGCTGTCCGGCTCGCCTGCTGCACGTAGTCCTGCATGAATGCCAGGAGGGAGGCCTCATCCTGCTCTGCTGCTCCTGCAAGGACAGTGGCTGAGTGGGGTGAACAGCATTGGGAGCCCTGGCTCCTGCCCAGCCACCCATCAGCCCCTAGATCACCAAGCCACCTCCCCAGGGTCCTCTGGCAGACACCTGCCCCCACTGGTCCCAGCCCTAGTCCCCACAAGCAGCTTACGGGCAGAGGTCAGAAGTGCCAGGAGGGCGGCAACGAGGAGGGCCCGGGGCTGCATGACGCCTTTGTCCCTGCAGGGAAGGTTTGGTGAGGGGAGTTCTAGGCCTGCATGGGGTGTGCCTTAGTGCACCTAGCTGGCTCCCACGAGAACATGCTAACACAGGAAACGAGGCTTCCTGAAGCAGACACAGCCCGCTTCGGAGGCGTGTGGTGGAACAGAAAACCCACCAGATCCGGAATCAGGATACCTGGGTTCTGTGTGACCTTGGGTGGACTCTACCCTGTCCGGGCCTCTGACTTATGTCTGGGACAGGACTGGGGTGTCCAGTCCCAAACATACGGACAAGAGAAGTATGCAGACCTAGAGCCAGCTCCAGCCCCAGCTCTGGGCAGGTGACTTCGTTTCTCCATGGACCTCAGTTTCCCTCAGTGTGCAATCAGAGGTGAGGCCTCCATTAAGCCCTCAGTCTTTCTGGGCTCCTCTCACACTTTGCTGGTTGGGCAGGGGGACCCTCTTCTGGCTTTCTCTCATCCTGCTCTCCTGTCCACACCCCCACACCCCCACACCCTCCCGTGCCCAGGACATTACCTGGAGCAGCTGCTTCTGGGAAGGAATTGAACAGGCAGAGCAGAGGGTTCTGACCTGTTTTATATTCTCCCCGGGACAGTGGGTGCCCTGGTGAGCTGGGCAAAGGTCACCTGCTGATCAGTCTAGACCAGGGCCCTAAGGCAGGGTGGCCAGATGCAGCCAGGCCTGCTGGGAGAGTTGGGAAATCTCTAGATGGCTGTGGGTACCCATGCCACTCTCCTGGTACTCCTCTAGCCCAGATAGGTTCAGGAACTGGGGGTGTACAAGCCTGGAAAGACCCCATTCCTTCCTAGCAGCCTGGCTCCCCTAGAAGAGGCTAGTGAGAGGAGAGGGGCTTAGGGATAAGCCTGGGGCCTCTGGATCCACCTTTGCCCTTCACACTTGGTCCCTCCCTTCCCCACCCCTAAGCCCTGATAACAGCTCAGACTGGGGGGTGGGGTGGGAGTGAGAGGGCAATGGACTTGGGAACAACTCAGAGCATTGGGATAGGGTGTCTGGAGGGGATCACAGAGGCCTGCGCGAGGCTTGTGTGTGGAGGTGATACAGCTGAGTTCACACAGCCCCCTCCCCAGCATCTCTGACTCTGGCTTCAATCCCAGTGCTGCTTACCCAGAAGCCTCCCTGTGCTGGCCCGGGGCAGATGGTGGAGGGAGAAGGGCCAAGGCCACTCTGGCCTCTAAGCCCAAGGCCTTTGTCCCACCCCGCCTCCCCGCTACTCGCCTTGCTCTCTAGACTCACTGATAACATTCCCGGGAGAGCAGCTGGGCTCCTGGCTGGGCCCTCCTCACACAGTGGCCGCTGGGATCAATTCCAGTGCACCTCTCTCCACAGGTTCCTTAGCTTGGAAATGGCAGCACTGGCTGCTGGGCACCTGGCGGAAAGCAAGGCTGGGAGAGGCCAGTCTGGTTGGGCAGAGGGTGCCCAGATGCTCTGCAGGGTCAGGAGACAGGCGGGCTGGGGGGAGTGTCCCCAGGGCCCACAGCGGGAGTCATGGCCTGGATGGCAAGATCAGGGGACCTGGGGTTATAGCTGCTAAAACTTTGGAGCCAAGAAATCCTAGGTTTAAATCTGCCTCTGGCATTTATTCATATGGCCCAGGACCAGAGGTCTAACGTTTCAGAGCTTCACTTTTCTCCCCTGTGAAATGGGGATAGAATACTGATATGCCAGAGCTCTGGTGAAGAGCCCAGGAGAAGGAACAAAGTGCTGATCCACAAAGGATCTCTCTCCCTTCCTCCCAATGCGTTGCCCTCCCCTGACACCATATTCAGAGGCAGGGTGCTTCCCAGGGAGACTGGCCTTTGGCAGGCAGCCGTCCTTTCAGGAAGTAACTAGCCCCGTGGCGTGGAATCAGAGCCTGAGAAAGTGGCCTGGCCTTCCCTGCAAAATTCTTTATCTGTGGCTGAGTCTTGGAATGTTCCTATTAGACACTCATTCTTCTGGCTTAGAACTTGTTTTCTGTCAAAATTTAATTATTCAGATTCCCATGTAGTAGACATGATTAACTCATTTTGTAGGTGGGGACCCTAAAGCAGTGGAGATATACCCAAGTGCCCAACCCCTCCGTAGCACTGGGAAACACAACCTGGTCTTCAAACACCCTTGCTGGTACAAGCAGTGGAGAGGTGAGCTCTTGAGGTTTGTCAATCACTCATCCTCAATTCATCACAGGTCTCTTTCTGAGCACAGATATTGGTGATGGAGTTGGGGATGGGGTGGGAGAAAGGTGATTAGAAGGTCACTGAGCCCGAGCTGGTTTGGCTCAGTGGACAGAGCATCAGCACCTGGACTGAAGGGTTCTAGGTTTGACTCCAAGGGCACGTACCTGGATTGCAGGCTTGATCCCTAGCCCTAGTCAGGGCATGTGCAGGAGGCAACCAATCCATGTGTCTCTCTCACATCGATGTTTCTCTCTCTGTCTCTCCCTCTCCCTTCTACTCTCTCTAAAAAAACAAAATAAAATAAGTCAATGGAAAAATATCCTCAGGTGAGAATTGACAAACAAACAAAAGATTTGGGCATTGGGGAGGTAACAGGCAATTTTGCCCACCTCCCTCTTCTGCTCTGGCCTATTCCTCATTCCAAGAGGTGAGAGCCACAGCAGGAGAATCCAGGGGGGCTGAGGCACCACATCTCAGCCCAGGGTGTGCTCAGATGGAATGGCTGTATCCCTCAGCCCTGATTCTCCCACTCCACCTCCACGTGGGAGGGGTATGAGGAATCTGTTCTCTGTCCTGTATGGCAGGTAAGAAACTGTGGGCAGAGCAACCCAGCAGGTGCTGCTGAGCTGGGTGCAGAAGCAGGTGCATGGGCTCATGCAGCTGGTTACCGCATGCCCTGACCTTGGGACCCATCTCCTCCTAAGGACTTGGTACCTGTGAGCACTTGTGCCTGCCTAGCTGCTCTGAGCCTGCGTCTCTGTAGGGGAGGGCCTGTCTCAGCGGGCAGGGCAGGGTCCTCTCAGGTCCCACTCTCCTTTTCCCTCTCCCTTCCTTCTACCTGGCTCCCCAGGGTTAAAGAGACTACTTTGGCCTACAGACCAGCTCTGGGGAGTACCCAGGGCATGTGTACATGTGTGTGCGCGTGTGTGTGCTTGTGTGTGCTTGTGTGTGTGTGTGCACGCACAGTGGGGGTCAGGGAGGAGTGTTGGGCTGACTCTGCTTCCAGTTGTGTCCAGGAGCCCCCGTGGTCCTTGCCCTGCCACTAGGGTGGCCTGGCAGCCTTGATTCTGCCCAGCAGCAGAGGCCCTGGTTCACTTGCCTCTCCACGCCAGAAGTCCTTCCTACTCTCTCCCCAGATGCTGCCTAATACAACAGGAGATGACCCCCTCAGGGAGATGTTCTCCCTGAGACAAAGGTCAACATGAAGCACATGTGAGGGGACACGTCCATGTAACTTACTTGCCTGTCCTTGACTGGGCCTGGGGAGGATTCCCTCCTGACTCCTCTCTCTAGGCTGATCCCTGGTTTGACCCCAGTGGGTGGACAGAAGGGTGACTATCACTGATGCTAGACTATCAGCCTGGTCACTGCACAAGTCTTTAGGTCTTTCTGTTGTACATCACGGAAACTGAGCTCAGAGAGGAATGGGACTCGCCCAACATCACACAGTCCCCAGACTCACAGCGCCAGGCCAAAGAGAACCCGAGGCCCACAGAGGCAGACTCTGTGTTACCCATCAGCACTTGCAGCCTCTAAGCCTCTAAGCCTGCCCCCAGCTCTAAGCCATTCACAGCCAAAGAAATATGCCCGCAGTGAGTAATATATGCATCATTAATGGCGTGCACCCACCACACGCCAGGAGGCATGTCTGTGGGTGCAGGTGCCAGACTGTGCCAGCCTTTTGCTTTAGGCCTGAGCTGTGTGTGTCCACAAACGGCTCATCTATGCTCATACTTATGTGTGCCTCTACACTTCCTGCAGCCGCTTTCAGACACACTCACTCAGCGCAGACTCCATAACGAGGAGACGGACGCACTCTGAGCCTGCCACATGCTGCTGCTGGGACTGCAAGTCCAGGAGGTCAAACTGCCGCTGAGGTGTCCTTCGTGACTCACTGCCCTCCTAGTCTCTGAGTCGGGAGGAGGTGTTGGGACAGGGTACTGAACCCCAGCTTTGGCCCACCCACCTCAACCGACCGTGCCTGCGTCCAGAACAGTCTTTCAGGGGCAACACACGGCTGCTGCATGATGGGCACTGAACATGCGCCAGGCCTTGTTCCCAGCCTCATACAGATTCTTTCAGAGAATCCTCAGCCCAAGAGGCAGCTGAGGCTCAGGGGGTTAAAAGACTTGCCCAAGTTCACACAGACACACAGATAGTAAATGGGGAGCCCAGATGCCTAATCAAGGAGGTCTGACCCCAGAATCTGAAAGCTTAACTATTGCAGGACAGCCTCAGCTGCTCCGGGAGGCCCCTGACGCTGGCGGGGGGCATGGGGTCAGCAGAAGGGCTGTGAGCAGCAGGCCTTCAGCTGTCTTTCCCCGGAGACATAAGGCACTCTGGTATGGGAAGAATGGAGGTGGCAAGTCAGGGGGTGCACAGCGGGGTCTGTTCTGATAGCAGTGAGCCAGGAGCACGCGGCACCCAGCCCAGGGAGCTAACTGTGCCATATGACAGACCTAGGCTCCTGGTCCCGGAGGGCGGGTGTCTGTGTGAGACCTCATTTGGAGAGAACGTTAGGAGTCCAAGTAGAAGATCTATTGGATCCCCCTCAAGCCCCCCCACCCCGCCTCCCATGAAGGCCCCCTGAGAGCCTCAGGTCCTGAGATTCACCAGAAGCTGGCCACTTCTGCCCAGGGAGTGCGGCAAGGCAGGTGAACAGTACCCAGCCTTGGGCTGCCCTACCTGCATCGTAACCCCTGGCAACCTGCAGAGGGCAAGTCTCACTGCCACACTCACTGGAGGGGTGAGTTTTCTTTGGTCCAAATCAGGAAAACAATGTTTTTAACATCAGCAGCTTTTTAGTACTTAGTCTGTGCCAGGCACTGTATCACTTACTTCACAAGAAACATCTCCTTTAACAGACCCGGCCACCTATTTTCAAAGAGACACAGGCTCAGCGCTAGGCCAAGTTGAATCACTAGACCAAGATGACACAGCTTGGCAGCAAGGGACAGGAGGCAAACTTACAATTAATCCCTCCACACAGGGGCCTGCCCGTCCACCTTGGCACGCTTGACCAGGACCTGGATCTTAGCTCGCTGCCCTGATCGTGGCCCTGGGCGTCCCAGTCTAGAGTCCGGTGCTTTGAGATGGAGTCAGATTGGGGAGTTTGGAGGTGGGGGTGCTCTCACCCCTGAGGTAGACAGAGGAGGTGTGAACTTTGTCCCCTAAGCCTGGCATCAGCCCAGAGCTGCCAGCTGGGCCTTGGGGACATCTGTCCTAGACTCGGGCATTCCTGGGCCTCCCTCTCCGCAGCTCACACTCCCTCTTCCCTTCGTACCGGGTGGGGCGCAAGCAGAGAACAGCTGCTTCTGATTGTTGCTGTCAGCTTCCACGTCATCTTAAGGTCACAAAAGTCCAAGAGGCCTCCTGGGAATGTGTCACCTTCCAGCGTGGAGTCCCACTGGGAGGGGCTGTGGGAGGGGGCCTGGGGTTTAAATGTCTGGCTGGCCCCGGCCTGTCAGTTCGGATACCAGAGGAAAGCCACCTGAGATCCTCTCTTCTTGCTCCAGTTCCAGGAAGGGTCCAGTGCGGTGGGAGGCTCTGCAGCCAGCGAGCAGCCCAGGATGTCCCTGAAGGCCGTGGTGCTGATGCTGGCTCTGGTGGCTGTCACCGGTGAGTAGCAGCTGCCTTTGGATTCAGGGCAGGGCGAAGAGTTGGAGGCTCAGGCGAGGGGACAGTCCAGTGCCTGCTGGCCCTGGCCAGACATGAGGCCTGCCCAGCAGCCACCTGGCTCAGGGAGAGCTAGCGCATTCACAGCTGCAGCCCACTGGCCTTGGTGCCATACCATTTCACCTGCCCACCGCCACCGGGCTGCAGCGCAGGTGAATGGGGAGGGGGAGGAATAGCCTGGTCTCCTGAGCTGCTCTGTTTCCTGCCCAGGTACTCGGGCTGAGGTCAATGCCGACCAAGTGGCCACCGTGGTGTGGAACTACTTCAGGCAGCTGGGCGACAATGCCAAGGAGGCGGTGGAGCATCTCCAGAAGTCTGAGCTCACCCAGCAGCTCAAGTAAGTGGGCCACACAATGCCTAGGTCAGGGCATTGCTGAGCTGGGCAGCAGACCTGGGGCCACTGCCTGCCACCGGCTCCTGTGACCCTGAGGCCTCCCGGGTTGGAACCCACATATGCAAACAGGCCAGCTGCGCGGAGAAACCCTTCAGGTGTCTTCCTCCCCAAACTGCAGAGTGTGGCAATGCCACCGCTCAGCACTGCGGCTCATGGGAGCAGGCAGGGTAGGCCCGCGCTGGGTTCCAATGCAGTCCAAAAGGAAGGGCGCTGGGGGCTCTGAGGATGGGCCATGCAAGGGAACCAGCCCCCATGCCACTAGAAGGCCCTGGAAGAATCCAGAACCTAACATCTGAGAGAAGGCGGTCTGTCCCAGCACCCCTCGTGGGAAGGGTCCTCCAGGGCCGCCCGGCACAGGCACGGAGCGGAAAGCACTGCGCTCCAGGCACCAGCAGTCGCGACCAGTGGGAGGGAGCGTCAGACACACACGCAGGGCAGCAGCCTGGCCGGCCATCCCTTCGCTCAAGTCGGGACCCACCCGGGGACAGGCCGGGAAAGGCGGGGCGAGGCCGGCCCCGCTCCAGGTCCTGTGCAGGGTGAGTGCCAGGTGGGGAAACGAGGTCCGGGACGACGCCCACGCTAACCCCGCCCCGCGCCCCCGGCAGCTCCCTCTTCCAGGACCGAGTGGACGACGTGAACGCCTACGCGAGCGACCTGCAGAAGAAGCTGGTGCCCTTCGCCACCGGGCTGGGTGAGCGCCTGACCAAGGACTCGGAGCAGCTGAAGGAGCAGATCCAGAAGGAGCTGGAGGAGCTGCGGGCGCGGCTGCAGCCGCACGCCCAGGACGTGAGCCAGCGGATCGAGGACAGCGCGCGGGAGCTGCAGCAGCGCCTGGGGCCCTACGCCGAGCAGCTGCGCACCCAGGTCCGCACGCAGGCCCAGCAGCTGCGCAGCCAGCTGAGCCCCTACGCGCAGCGCATGGAGACGCTGCTGCGCGACCAGAAGGACAACCTGCAGGCCTCGCTGGCGCCCGTGGCCGATGAGCTCCAGGCCCTGATCGACCGGAACGTGGAGGAGCTCAAGGGGCGCCTCACACCCTACGCCGACGACCTCAAGCTCAAGATCGACCAGAACGTGGAGGAGCTGCGCCGCAGCCTGACGCCGTTCGCGCAGGACGCCCAGGAGAAGCTCAACCACCAGCTGGAGGGCCTGGCCTTCCAGATGAAGAAGAACGCGGAGCTGCTGAAGACCAAGCTCTCGGCCGACGCCGAGCAGCTGCGCCGCAGCCTGGCGCCCCTGGCCGAGGACGTGCGCGGCAGGCTGGGGGGCGGCGCGGCGGGGCTGCAGCAGTCGCTGGCGCAGCTCGGCAGCCAGCTGGACCGGAAGGTGGAGGAGTTCCGCCGCAGCGTGGAGCCCCACGGCGACGCCTTCAACAAGATCCTGGCGCAGCAGGTGGAGGAGCTCAAGCAGAAGCTGGGCCCCCAGTCGGGGGACGTGCAAGGCCACCTGATCTTTCTGGAGAAGGATCTGAGGGACAAGGTGAACTCCTTCTTCAGCTCCCTGCAGAAGGAGGGCCAGGACCAGCCCCTGCAGAAGGAGGGCCAGGACCAGCCCGTGCAGAAGGAGGGCCAGGACCAGCCCCTGCAGAAGGAGGGCCAGGACCAGCCCCTGGCGCCCCCCCTCCCCGAGCAGACCCAGGAGCAGGCGCCCCTGGGGGGCTGAGCTGCCCCTGGTGCCCACACCCCGCCCTGGACACCTGCCCCGCCCCGCCACCTGTCTGTCGGTCTGTCCCAAAGCAATTCCCTTACGCGTTTGAGGACACGTGTCCTGTGGAAAAGGATGCTACCTCTCGATACTCAATAAAACTGCTAAGAAACTAGCTGAGCCTGGGTGCCACGTGACTGCTTGTGTTGCGGTACAGGGTGTCTGGCCCACAGCTTGGCTAAACTTAGCAGGGCAGCAGGGGCGACTGGGGGACGCCAGTACAGGGGAGATGAGACAAGTGCGTTAAGGGGAAAGTGGGAAAAGAAGTCACACTTTATCTGGAGACAAAATAGGCAATCCAGTCCCTCCACTTCGCCCACAAACATTTAGTGCCCAGTGTGCCCCGCACTGTTCTAGGCACCCACAGCCAGAGTCTGTGGCTGCCTCGTCCCCAGGGGCCGCTGAGGGAGCAGGACTGGCTGCTGGCCTGGAGAGCTCCCGCACCTGCACACCAGGAGACGGCCCTCCTACCTTAGTGCTCCCTTGGTTCGTCCAGCCCAGCCCACTCCCATTGTAAAACAGACATACTTACTTCAGAGACTTCTGGCCGATACACCCTGGTGTCCAGAGTTGAGGAGCGAGGTGAGTTCTGGAAGATGGGGTGAAGCAGGTGCCCAGGTGCCTCCTGCTGAGCGGCCTACCTAGGGGCGGGGCTGCCAGTGGCAGGGTGGACAGGGGAAGAAGGGCCGGGGCCTCTGGAGTGATCTCTCCTCTCCCCTCGGAGCCTCCGAGAAGGGCCAGTCCAAGCCTTGGTTCCAAATGTCTTACATCCTGGCTGCTTCTTCTGACAGGTCTGCATGTCCATCCTGACAGCCTTTCCTTCCTAGGGTGGAGTGCAGGCTTTCCTCAAAGACACCCAGGCTCGCACTAAGGGCAGCGCCCTAGGGAGAGTGTCTGGGGTCTCCTCTTTCCATCCCCCCTTCCTCCCAAGGTGCTCTCAGGATGGTGGCCCCACTGGCATGGTCTGGCCCAGCCTGCCTGGCTCTGGCCCCGGGGCCAGCCTGAGCATCTGCCTATTGGAAGTATTCCGTGTGGGAATCAGGCAAACCCAGTTTGGAAGCCTGGCTTTGCCGCCAACTGCTGGGTGGTTGGCCTCCTTTGGAGGATGAGGATGATGCTGCTCAGCTCACAGAGCTGCTGTGAGGTTTGGCAGGACGGTGCCTGTTAGGCATTTAGCAAACAATCGGGCAGAGTAAATGTGTAGTAACTGTGTCCGCTGTGATGCCACTGCTGCTGTAGCAAATAGATGCCCAATAAATGTGCTTTCCTCTCCCTGCTCACTCCTGACTGTGGACGCTGCTCACATGCCCTTCAGCATGAGGCCGCCAGGCCGGCCAAGTGAAGACAAGACCGTGGGGCCTCCCTAGCTCTGGCTGCTGGCACTCCCACACTCTGTCTGGGTCAGCAAGGCTGCTGCTGCCACCTGCACACCCAGTGCACTAGGAAGGCAGGGGCTGGCTGTGAAAACACCTGGGCCACCCACCAGACACCTGGGGGGTTGCTGGTTGGTTTTAGGGGAGGGCCTGAAAGAACAAGGCACTCAAAGGAAGTAGGACAGCCCTGGTGTTTGATGTTTCTCTCTCTCTTTATCTCAAAATCAATAAGAATATATGCTCAGATGAGGATTTAAAAAGAAAGAGGAAGTGGGATAGAGGGTGAGCAGGTTTCTGAGCAGGTTTTTGAGCGGGTCTGGAAGTGTCAGGGATGTTCTGAGACCTCCCCAGGGGGCCACGCCTGAGTGCTGCTTCCGGGATCTGGGCCTCAGGGTCCCACAGCTGGTCCTTATAGGAGCCTGAGATCATTCCCCCCACGCCCCCTGAGCCAGTGCCCTGGGCGAGGGTTGCCTTCTCTTTCCTACGCCAAGACTTCTGCCTGGCCACCAGTCTCCTGGTTCTGAGCTGGCAGGTGTCCGCTGGCAGTGGCCTAATGTTGCTGCCCAGCCCCTGCTCCTCCCTGGTTTCTTTGGGGAATCTCCTCGCAGGCCTCTGGATTAATGTCACTGTTTGCCTTCCGGGGGAGTGGGGGACTGCTAGGACTGCCTGCTTCCTGCCTTCTTCCTCTGGGATGTGGCTGGGGCCCAGGCTCGCCCGGAGTAAGGAGCTGCTTCAGGCTGACCAGACAGGGGGTTCTGTCTGGGTGGGCAGAGCAGTGGCATCTATTCAGGTCCTTGCTCTTTTATTGCTTGGACATCTCAAAATAAAGATTCCCCAATCTAAGTCCAGAGGCTGCGGCCAGGGCGGGCTGCCGGGCTCTCCTGGCTCAGTGGTGGCAGCAGTGTCCCGGCAGGTATGGCTTTGTGGAGTGATTCTGGCCATGTTTCTCCCTTAGCTCCTCTTAGTCTTGTCTATTTTTCAAACCAAGTACTCCAGCTTTTCTCTACATTTCCAGAAATATATGAATAAATAATTTTTAAATATATACTAGTATATTTTTATTGATTTCAGAGAGGAAGAGAGAGAAACACCAATGGTGAGAGAGAAGCATTGATTGGCTGTGTCCTGCAGGCTCCACACCAGGGATCGAGTCCTCAACCTGGTCATGTGCCCTTGACTGGAATCAAACTCAGGACCCTTCGTTCACAGGCTGGCGCTCTATCCACAGAGTCATACCGGCTAGGGTGATAAAGAATTTTTTTTGCTTGTATCTTCCAGAATGGGTTCTGCGGCTAGCTGTTCAGAACTTGACCTAGCCCTTCACTCTTTCGGGGCCCCTCCCCCGGGAAGCTGAGCCACCCTAAACTGGTCCAGCCGGTCCTGTCAATTTGTCTGAGCTGTACGCATTAGTCTTCCTTCGGGCTGGCTACCTTCCTCCGGGAAGTCGGTCTTCTCCTGTTTTTCTCAACTGGCCTTTGGGCTGTGTCCCCTGGGCCTCAGTGTCTTAGACAAGGGGACAGTGAGGGCAGTAAGTGACCGTGTGTGCAGCTCTGCCCACCTTCTCAGAGGTGCTGCCCTGAGAACCCAGGTTCAAGGACAATGCTCCAACGTGGACTGGGGAATCTTTATTTTGAGATGTCCATGATATGTCAAGAAATAAAAGAGCAAGGACCTGAATATCATGCATTGTACATCCCCATGAAGAAGCAGATATGCGGGAGAATCCAAGATGGCGGCATAGGTAAACACCTACACTGCTGCCTCGCACAACAATTTCAAAACTACAACTAAAAGACAGAACGGACATCATCCAGAACCACAGGAAAGCTGGCTGAGTGGAAGTTCTACAACTAGAGGGAAAGAGAGGGGCTCACAGAGACCCAGAGGAGCTGCAAAAAGCTGACGTATGGAGATGCGAGTGTGGAGAGAGTGGGTGCCGGAGTACCTGGATGGCTTTCTCTGGCGGGAAGGAAACGGAGACTCCCAACAGCATTGAACCCCTTATCTTACAACACTAAACCACAGATCCAGCCGAAACTCATATGGGGGGAGTTTGGACTGTGAAAAGGGAGAAGTGCACGGAAATTTAGGGGAGTCGCAAAAGATCAAAGGCCTGGTGGCGGGCCCAGAGGACAGATTGCTGATTGTGCTGCTGGCTTTCGAGAGTGGGTGGGAGACAGACCCTCCCAACTGTGCCACTTCTGACTCCACTAAGCCCCTGTTTTGGGCGAAACGCTGGGGACCTAGTCTCTTGTGGTCCTGGTGCGCAGGGGAGCCGGAAAGGCAGCGGTCTAGAGGCACTGTGGGCGCGCGAGCACAAGGACCGCTCCGACGATTACCCAGTCATGTGAGACTCAGGGGCCGTGGAGGGCGGGCGGTCCCTTAAGCTCTGAGACTCCACCCATCCCAAGCTCAACAGAGGCTTCTTCGGTTTTGCAAGTCTGGTATCATAAGGCTGTATCCAACACAGAAGGTTTCCCTGGTATAGTGAAAATGCCGAGACAAGGGAAGGGATTACAAACAAAAGAAATGGAGGGAAAAAAAACGACTGGATATAGAGTTCAAAACCACGCTTATAAGGTTTTTCAAGAATATGCTAGAAAAGTTGGATAAATTTAGTGAGACCCAAGAGGAGATGAAAAAGGACATACTAGAGACACTGACTGAAATAAAAAATATTATACAGAGTCCTAACAGCAGACTAGAGGAAGGTAAGAATCAAGTCAAAAATTTGAAATATAAAGAAGCAGAAAACATTCAACTGGAAAAGCAAGAAGAGAAAAGAATCCAAAAATGTGAAGATAATGTAAGGAGCCTCTGGGACAGCTTCAAGCGCACCAACATCAGAATTGTGGGGGTGCCAGAGGAAGAGAGAGAGCAAGATACTGAAAACCTATTTAAAGAAATAATGACTGAAAACTTCCCACATCTGGTAAAAGAAATAGACTTACAAGTGCAGGAAGCACACAGAACCCCAAATAAAAGGAATCCAAAGAGGACCACACCAAGACACATCATAATTAAAATACCAAGAGCAAAAGACAAAGAGAGAATATTAAAAGCAGCAAGAGAAAAACAGTTCATTACCTACAAGGGAGCACCCATACGACTGTCAGCTGATTTCTCAACAGAAACGGTGCAGGCCAGACAGAAGTGGCAAGAAATATTCAACGTGATGAATAGCAAGAACCTACAACCAAGAATAATCTATCCAGCAAAGCTATCATTCAGAATTGAAGGGCAGACAAAGAGCTTCACAGAGAAGAAAAAGCTAAAGGAGTTCATCAATTTCAAACCAGTATTATATGAAATGCTGAAAGGTACTCTTTTAGAAGAGGAAGAAGAAAAAGATAAAAGACAAAAAATTATGAACAACAAATACATATCTATCAACAAGTGAATCTAAAAATTAAGTGAATTAAAAATTTGATCAACAGAATAAACTGGCGAATATAATAGAATCAGGAGCACAGAAAGGGAGTAGACTGATAATTCTCAGAGGGACAAAAATCATAAAGCATCAAACAGACTGTGAAATTACAGCAGAAAGATTAAAGTTAGGTGAGGTAGATAAGTGATCAATCAAAGGACTTGTATGCATGCATATAAGCATAACCAATGATCACAGACACTGGGGTGTTGGGGTATGCCTGGGAGGGAGGGGGCAATGGGGAGATATGTATAAAAATTAATAATAATTAATAAAAAGAAAAAAGTTTCCTAGAAAAAAAAAAAAGCAGACATGCATGTGTATGAATGTGTGAGGAGGGAAAAGTCAGTTAATTCAACAGCAGATCTCGAGTTGTACTTAGAGCAAGCATTGTCCTGGGCAGGACCTGTTGGCTGCTGAAGCAGAGACCCCGAGTGACCGGCTGCAAGGAGACCTTGAGACAACTGGTTTCAATGTCCTGTGCTTTCCCTGGGAGTCCATGCACAGCAGGAATGAGGGAAGGTCACCGAAGGAAAAGCAGGAAATAAAAGAGGAGGCTAAATCCCCCTGCACCCCAATGATAGCCATTGGAAACAGCTAATGGCAGAAATTTTTAATGCAGCCAATAAAGCTGACACTTTGTTAAGTGCTTTTAAAAACTATGGTGGGTTTGGCTCAGTGGATAGAGAGCATGGGAGGGGTGTGTGTGGGAGGTAGCTAATCAATGATTCTCTCTCATCATTGATGTTTCTCTCTGTCACCCTCTCCCTTCCTCTCTGAAATCAATGAAAACATATTTTAAAAACTATGGTAAATGCCCCACATCCCCTCATAAACTCCTCACAACACTCTGCGACATCAAAGGTGCAGTCAGTGGGGAAGAGGCAGTTCAGAATGGTGAGTACATCATCCCCCAGCGAGCTCCTGGCCATCAGCTACAGAACAGCAGCGCCACGGTGGTGCCTCAAGGGTGAGCACGGCTTAGTGAGGTCAAGTGTGAGCCCAGCAAAGCCCCTGACAGGAGGACTGCCCACCACAGAGGGCAGATGGGTTCTACCCACTCACATTTGAATTGCAATATCTTGCTTACACAGATATAGACTTTAAGATAATGTTTTTTTTTTTAATATTTTTAGAGATGGGGGAGGAGAGGGAGAAGAGCGAGAGCGAGAACGAGACAGAGAGAGAGAGAGAGAGAGAGAGAGAGAGAGAAATATTGATGTGAGAGCATAACACTGATCGACTGCCTCCTGCATGTTCCCAACCAGAAATCAAACCAACAACCTCTCGGTGCACGGAATGATGCCCAACCAATTGACACTGGCCCAAGCAAAATAATGTTTTAATATTACTTGTTATTGTGGGAAAATATGTATGACATAAAATTTGCCATTTTAACAATTTTTAAATATATAATTCAGTAACAATAATTATAGTCATGATGTTGTACAACCATTATCTCTAAATTTCTTCATCACTCCAAACAGAAACTATGTATACATTAAGTGGTTCCCCATAACCACTCCTGGACTCCAGCCCCTGTAAATCTCTAATCTATTTTCTGTCTCTATGAGTTTGCCTCTTCTGGACAGTTCAGATGAGTGGAATCATAGTATATTTGGCTTCTTTCAGTTTGCATGTTTTTAAGTTTATCCATGTTGCAATATGTATCAGAATTTCCTTCCTTTTTAAGGCAGAATAATATTCCACTGTAGGTACATATCACATTCTGTTCATCAATTCATCTGCCCATGGACACTTGGGTTATTTCTACCTTTTAGCTATATGTGAGTAATGCTGCTATGCATATTGGTATAGGAATATTGCTTCAGGTGCCTGCTTTCAATTCTTCTATGCATATACCCAGAAGTGGGATTACTGGATTGCATGGTAATTCTGCTTATTTTTTTTATTTTTTTAAATTAAATATTTATTATTCAGATTATTACATTTGTTTTTCTTTTTTCCCCTCCATAGCATCCCTCCACCCAGCTCCCACCCTTCCCTCCCTCCCATTGACCTCATCCATAGGTGTATGATTTTTGTCCAGTCTCTCCCTGTATACCCCTCACCCCTTTCCCCCTGAGAATTATCAGTCACGGGTGGGTCTGGAACAGCAAGTCCTCCGCGGGCTCCGCCGTGAGTGACTCTTCAGTCCGCAGGCCGACGCTCTACCCACTGAGCACACTTCCTCCTGCTGCCACAGGGGCAGCACACACACGTGGAGAGGGGGCGGGGGGCCGCGGGGTGGCAGGGGTTAAGGGAACCAGCACCGGCACTCGCTCCTGCAGGTCTGGCCCGGCCGAGCCGCACCAGAAGCCCAGAGGGCAGGTGCCCTGGCGGCTCGAGAGCTGAGGACGCACCGCTCAGCCTCAGCCTCAGCGCGAGGGTCTCAGCCTCAGCCTCAGCCTCAGCACGAGGGTCTCAGCCTCAGCCTCAGCCTCAGCACGAGGGTCTCAGTCCCAGCCTCAGCACGAGGGTCTCAGCCCCAGCCTCAGCACGAGGGTCTCAGCCTCAGCTCCAGCGCGAGGGTCCCTGCCTCAGCCTCAGCACGAGGGTCTCAGCCTCAGCCTCAGCCTCAGCCTCAGCACGAGGGTCTCAGCCTCAGAGTGTGGGTTTCAGCCTCAGCCTCAGCCCCAGTGCGAGGACCTCAGCCTTAGCCTCAGCGCGAGGGTCTCAGTGCCCACAGCCTGGCCCTAGCGCCCCAGCACCCCAGCCCCCCAGCCCCGTCCCTCTCCCCCGCGGGCGTCGCCAGCAGCGGGGACTCAGTCCAGCACTGGGAGGAGGACGGCGGGGGTGCCGAGCGGAGCTCCGTTAGTCCGCGTTCCATGCCTGCGTTTCCCCATTGCAGGGCCCAGCCCGGCGCCCTGTGCTGCGGGGCACGTCCCCCCAGGACCCGGGGCCTCGACCTCGCCGGCGAGCCCGCCTCCGGGCCGGGGACGCGGGCAGCTCCTTCCCCGGATCCTGGTCCCCATCAGTCATTATTTCTTTAAATAGGTTTTCAGTATCTTGCTCTCTCTCTTCTTTTGGCACCCCCACCATTCTGATGTTGGTACGCTTGAAACTGTCCCAGAGGCTCCTTACATTATCTTCACATTTTTGGATTCTTTTCTCTTCTTGCTTTTCCAGTTGAATGTTGTCTGCTTCTTTATATTTCAAATTTTTTACTTGATTCTTGCCTTTCTCTAGTCTGCTGTTAGGACTCTGTATAATATTTTTTATTTCAGTCAGTGTATGTTTAATTTCTATTTGGTCCTTTATCATCTTTAGTTGGACCTTTTCCATCTCTATTGGCTCTTTTGCATCTCTAGTATGTTCTTTTTCATCTCCTCTTGGGTCTTGCTAAATTTATCCATCTTTTCTAGCATATTCTTGAAAAACCTTATAAGCGTGGTTTTGAACTCTATATCCAGTCTTTTTTTTTTTCCTCCATTTCTTTTGTTTGTGATCCCTTCCCTTGTCTCGACATTTTCACTATGCCGGGGAAACTTCTGTGTTGGATTCAGCCTTATGATACCAGACGCAAAGCTGCAGATGCCTCTGTTGGGCTTGGGAGGGGTGGAGTCTCAGGGCTTAATGGACCGCCTTGCCTTCCAATTGGCCCCGCCCTCCACAGCCCCTGAGTCTCACGTGACTGGGTAATGGCTGGAGTGCTCCTTGTGCGCGTGCACACCTGCAGTGCCTCTAACTGCTGCCTTTCCATCTCCCCTGCGCGCCAGGACCACACGAGTCTAGGTCCCCAGAGTTTCGCCCGAAACAGGGGCTCAGTGGACTCAGAAGTGGCACAGTTGGGAGGGTCTGTCTCCCGCCCACTCAAAGCCAGTGGCACAATCAGCAGTCTGTCCTCCGCGCTGCACCGTGCGCGTGCGAGACCGGACCTGATCTTCTGCGACTCCCCTAAATTTCCGTGCACCTCTCCCTTTTCACAGTCCAAACTCCCCCGTATGAGTTTCAGCTGGATCTGGGGTTTAGTGTCGTAAGATAAGGGGTTCAATGCCGTTGAGAGTCTCCGTTTCCCTCCCGCCAGAGAAAGCCAGCCAGGTCCTCTGGCGCCCGCTCTCTCAGCGTGCATGCGTCTCCGTACCTCAGCTTTTTGCAGCTCCTCTGGGTTTCTGTGAGCCCCTCTCTTTCCTTCTAGTTGTAGAACTTCCACTCAGCCAGCTTTCCTGTGGTTCTGGATGATGTCCGTTCTGTCTTTTAGTTGTAGTTTTGAAATTGTTGTGCCAGGCAGCAGTGTAGGTGTTTACCTATGCCGCCATCTTGCCAAATCCCCTGCTTAATTTTTTGAGGAACCACAATATTGTTTTTTAAATTAGCTGCACCATTTTACATTCTCACTAGCAGCACACAAGGGTCCATTTTTTCCCATCATCCATAACACTTGTTATTTTTTGTTTTTTTTTTAAATAATAGTCATAGCCCTAGCCTGTTTGGCTCAGTGGATAGAGCATCAGCCTCCAGACTGAAGGGTCCCAGGTTTGATTCTGGTCAAAGGCAAATGCTTGGGTCGTGGGCTTGATCCCTAGTAGGATTGTGCAGGAGGCAGCCAATCAGTGATTCTCATAATTGATATTTCTATCTCTCCCTCTCCCTTCCTCTCTGAAATTAATAAAAATATATTTCAAAAAGAAGTAATAGTCATTCTCAGGAGACATATATAATATTTTCAACAATAAAATTTTTAAAAAAATAATCATTCTAATATTACAGTGGTACCTCCAGATACGAGTACCCTAACATACAAGATTTTTGAGATAGGAGCCGTCGAGTGAGTGATTTTTTGCTTTGAAATATAAGCAACATTTGAGATACGAGTAATTGCGCGGATCGGCCGGCTGCACACGACCCACCAGTTTACTGCGACTCGAGCGTCTCATAGTTTCCCATGCCTCAGTCAGTGTGCTTGTTTACCTCGTTGTCGAAGCATCTTTTGTGCATTTACATACTTTATCACATTTCTTTTTATAACCATGGGTCCGAAGAAAGCGAGTGGAAAGGTCAGTGCTCAGAAGAGGATGATGTCTATCGAATTAAAGCGTGAAATCATAGAAAAATATGAGCAAGGTGTGCGAGTGGCTGACTTGGCGAGGCCGTACGGGCGGAGTACTTCAACGATATGCACTGTGCTTAAACAGAAGGAGTCGATAAAGGGTATAATGCCAGCTAAGGGCGTTACACGAAAAGACAGAGAAGCAGCTTAAAGGAGATACATTAACACAGGGCATCATATGCGAGAAGGCGCAAGCGATTTACAGTGATTTGCTGGAGCAGATCCCGTGCACTTCCACGGACGAAGCATCGAAAGACTCATTTAAAGCCAGGAGAGACTGGTTTGATAACTTCAGGAAAAGGTCTGGCATTCACTCCATCATCAGGCATGGTGAGGCAGCAAGTTCGGATGTGAAGGCAGCTGAGGATTACTTCAAAACTTTTTCCGAACTGATAGAAGCCAAAGGATATATCCCCCAGCGAGTCTTCAACTGTGACGAGACAGGGCTTTTCTGGAAGAAGATGCCGAATAGGACTTATATAATGGCAGAGGAGAAGGCGAGGCCAGGCCACAAACCCATGAAGGATAGGCTAACTCTCACACTGTGCGCCAATGCGAGTGGCGACTGCAAGATCAAGCCTCTGCTCGTATACCATTCGGAAAACCTCAGAGTCTTTAAGTCACATAAGATTTTAAAAGATAAACTGCAAGTTATGTGGAGGGCAAACCCAAAGGCATGGGTCACCAGGCAGTTCTTTGTGGAGTGGGTAAACCTGGTTTTCGGCCCTTCTGTTAAGAAATATCTACAGGAAAACAACCTAACCATGCAAACCCTCCTCGTCCTCGACAATGCTCCTGCTCACCCACCGAACCTCAAAGATGAACTCCTCGAAGAGTTCAAGTTTATAAAGGTTGTCTACCTACCTCCCAACACCACTCCTATCCTGCAGCCCATGGATCAGGAGGTGATTTCTAATTTTAAAAAGCTGTACATCAAGCACCTGTTCTGGCGCTGCTTTGAGGTGACGGAGAACACAAACCTCATCCTTCGAGAGTTCTGGAAGAACCACTTTAACATCGTGATATGCCTCAGAATTATTGATCAGGCCTGGCTGGGTGTTACAACGAGGACTTTGACCTCTGCATGGAAGAAGCTGTGGCCTGAGGCCGTAGCCTAAAGGACCTTCAAAGGATTCGAACCTGAGGAGGAGATAGTGTCTCTGGGAAAATCCATGGGCCTGGAGGTGGATGAGAGAGACGTGAATGAGCTCGTGGAGGAGCACTCTCTGGAACTCACCACGGAGGAGTTACAAGAGTTGCAGTCTCAGCAACATGCGGAGGTTCTCCAAGAAATTGGTTTCGAGGAGGAGCCAGAGGTGGAGGAGATCTCTACAAGTGAGATAAAGGAGATCTTAGGAATGTGGGAGAGGGTGTCATACTTCGTGGAAAAGAAACACCCCGAAAAAGTTGCTACTGATCATACATCAGAGCTGTTCAATGAAACTTGCCTCACCCATTTCAGAAACATTCTGAAAGAAAGGAAGAGGCAAACCTCATTGGACACGTTTGTTTTTTTTTTAAATCGGCCCAAAATGCAAAGACCAGTAGCAATTAAGTTCAGTGAAGATTAGTTAAGTTACATTCAGTTTAGGGATAAAGTGTAGCATTAAGAGTGTAACGAGTAGGAAATACACTTTATAAAACCAGTTTATTCCTTTACATTCTCTTTTATTATGTTTTTATACAATATTTGTCATTTATAAATACATTTTTCTTATTCAAAAACACGTAACAAGAACAACTGGGGTGGCATTTTGGGGGCTGGAACGGATTAACGGCATTTCAATTGATTTCAATGGGGAAATTTGCTTTGAGATATGAGTTAAACTCGTATCTGGAGGTACCACAGTATTACTTTATTTTTAATTTATTTATTACTTTATTTTTTAAATCCTCACCTGAGGACATTTTTTCCATGGATTGTTTAGAAAGAATGGAAGGGAGGGAGGGAGAGGGGAAGAGAGAAAGAGAGAAAGAGATAGAGAGAGAAACATTGATGCAAGAGAGATACATCAATTGTTTGCCTCCTGCCCACACCCCAATTGGAGCTAGGGATTGAACCTGCAACCTGGGTACATGCCCTTGACTGGGAATGGAACCTGGGACCCTTAAGTGTATGCTAATCACTAAGCACACTGGCCAGGACGATTTAATTTAATTTTTTCCCATCACCATTTATCCCTTCTATGACCTCTTCCACCCACCTATCCATAATCACCACACTGTTTTCTATGTCCATGAGTTCCCCTCCCCCCTCACTTTTTTGCTCAACACACTCCCTATCCCCAAACCAACAAAGCTCTCTGCCTGCTCTCTCTGAGTCTGTCTCTATTTTGATTGGTAGTTCAGTTTATTCATTACATTCCACATATGAGTGAGATCATATGGTACTTGTCTTTTTCTAAAACTAGAAATGAATGAATAAAACTAAATAACCACCAGAGTTTCTCCAAGATCCAGTCATTGCCCCCGGCAAGACTGAAGCATTTGCACACAGGAGAACCACACTCACCAAGCGCCTGGGAAGGGCTTGTGGCTCTGGGACCGCCCATACCGATATCTCCCAGCGTTCCCAGAACTCAGCACAATTTCAGCCTGGAGCTCCTGGCTGCCTCTGGCTCCTTGGGTAATCTGGAGATAATGAACTCTGCCCTGGGCACAGGTCAGTGCCCCAATGAGAGTCTCAGCCAGCACCAGTGTGGGCCAGGCTGAAATGCTAGCCACACCCCTGAAACCATCCCCAAGGTACAAGGTCACAGTCATCTGAGAACACCAGAATCTCTGACGTCTGTGGTGTATGGGATGGCCCTGACCAGGGAGAGGAGAGAGTACAGCAGGGTGGAAGGGGAAGCAGTCTGTTTAATTTTTTGAGGAACCACAGAAAATTGTACCCATAGGGCCTTGCTGCTGTTTGGGGGTTGGTCCCAGCTGGTTCCAGCAGTTCCTGCACTGGGACACTGTGTCTTCCTGGAATTGTCATAGGACAATCTGAAATGCTCTGAAGAGAAAAACACCAAGGGTGGAGTTACCTAAATACTGCTGTGTCTGAGAGCAGAAGTGTGGGACCCTGGCTATCTCGCTACGTGGTGACAAGCAGCTAATTCTGGGGGAGCACAATTAGAGACCTCAAAATTGCCCATCTCAGAGGAGTGAGGATTTGAGCTGCTGGTCTTAAGAAGATAGATTGGTGATGCTGGGACTAAGGAGCTAGGGTCTAGAAACACAAAATCACAGGACATTGGGAGTGGAGGGATCTGTCTTGTCTCTCAGTCCCATTCTTCTTCTTTTTTTAAAAAAAAATATGTTTTTATTTATTCTTATAGAGGAAAGGAGAGAGAGAGAGAGAGAACATTGATAGACTGTCTCCCATATGCATCTTCACTGGGGATCTAGCCTGCAACCTAGGCTTGTGCCCTAACCAAGAATTGAACCTGCAACCTTACGGTAAATGGGACAATGTTTAACCAACTGAGCCACAGCAGCCAGGGCTGTCAGTCCAATTATTTGGCCATCATCTCCAAGAAATGACCATAATTCTACACTAACAGCCTCTTGAGGTCAGGCACCCCATGTGTTCATTCATCATATGAACCATCTTTCAGAGCACGGTAACCAGCCTGCAAGATGGCTCCAAGATTGACCCTCATCTGTGTCCCTGTCGTATTGAAGAGGCTAACATTTGTGATCAATAGGCCATTGTTGAAGGCATAGCACGTGACTTCCAAGGATGGGTCCAAAAGGGCATTGTGGCTTCCACCTCGTTTTCTCTTGGATCTTTGATGCTGAGGAAAGACAAGCCCCATGCTGTGAGGACACACAAGCAGCCCTGTGGAGGCATCCACATGAGGAACTGCGGTCCCTCCTCAAAAATCTGTCCCAATTGGCCAGCCATATGGTGGACACCTTGGAAACAGGTTCTCCAGCGTTGGTCAAGCTTTCAGATGACCAAAAATATCCCAGTCAACATCCTATCTGCGACCTCATCATACACTCAGAACCAGAACCAGTAGCCAAAACACTGGCTCAGAGACATTGTTAGAGATCATATGACACTGAGTTTCAGAGTGGTTTTTTATACAGCAATCGCTACCCCATACACAGCCTCTCACACACCAAATGGTCACCGCTCCATTGATGAGTGAATGAATCCTCCTTAGTATTGAACATTCCCACTGACAGACAACTCACCATCTCTCCAAATAATTGATTCTACCTTTGGACAATTCTGTTAAAGATTATTAAAATTAAACTGGTTCTTTCTCAATACAGCTTTGGTCTTATTTTTACTACTCTTTTGAGCCACAGAACAGTTATTATTACTTTTATACGCGTTCTGACTAAAGGAAACCTACCCGGAGACTCCATGCATAGAACCCCAAACGTATGGACAAAATGGAGCTTGGGAGGTGCCACGCTTCACAGCTGCCTTGGGATGTAGAATCTTGGTGGTTTCTGAGAGGGTAGAGGTCTTGTGTATCTTGTTTATTCTTGTATAGTCAGTGCCTAGCACAATGATGAGAACTTAGTAGGTGCTCAGTAAATATTTGTTTAAAAACTGAAAGACTTTGACATCTTTTTTCCTGCTCTGTTGTGCAGTACATGCATGTTCATCTTAGCCAAGCAAGGCTGAATGGTTTCCCAAGATGATTACACCACTTCGTCTGACCTTTCTGGACAGGTTTTCTAATTTTTTTTTATTTTTCCTCTCACTTCTTCACCCTCTATTCAGTTTTGTTTTGTTTGTTTTACTTTTGAAAATATGTTTTTAATTCACAAGAGCTTAACAAAATTCTGTGAATGTTCTTTTTTTTATTAGATATTAAACTGATAAAAACAGATACTGCACTTGATCTTAGCCAAAAGGCCAAGAAGCAATGTGTGAATGTTCTTTTACAGAATTCTGTCATCTCATGAGTGTATGTAACCCTTTAATTCTTTGATGATACTAATGGCATTTGTAAGTGTTCTTTCTGTGTAGTCTCAATCTTCTTCATGCTTCTTTTAAAATGCATTTGCTTGTCTGGTCTCTAGCTTTCCTATTAGGACCTTTCCTCAATGACAGGCAGCCTTTGCTTGTCTGCTTGTAAAGCCCATTTGAAGTCCAAGGACATGAGGACTTATTGACTATACTCTTCACTATGGGAGTGTTCCCTGGAATGTTTACTTAGGAAACACCCAGTGTAAAAATATTTAGGTCCCTCCTTTTCAGCTGGTCACATTTCCCCAGGAAGTTCCTCCCACTCCGCTGCCTGGAGGGGAAGGCGTCGGTTCCAGTGTTCTGGAGGCCCAGTGAGGGGAGCAGGATGGGAATCCAAATCCAGAGGGGACTCTGATTTAATTCCTCTGTTTCTAGGACAGCACCTCTGTCCTCAGCTTGCCTAGCATCCTCCTTCCGTGGAACTTCCGTCTTTCCCTTCTCAGAAAATAAATCTCCAGTCTTCTGCCAAGGTGGGAAAGAACAGCTAAAGCAGCACCTGCTTTTTATTTTGAAAAATATATATATATTTCTTGATTGATTTTAGAGAGGAAGGGAGAGGGAGAGAGAGATAGAAACATCAATGATGAGAGAGAATCATTGATCAGCTGCCTCCTGCACACTCCCTACTGGGGATTGAGCCCACAACCCAGGCATGTGCCCTTGGCCAGAATCAAACCTGGGACCTTTCACTGTGCAGGCTGATACTCTATCCACTGAGCCAAACTGGCTAGGGCGGTACCTGCTTTTTAAATATTTTCAGCCAATGTTTCATAATGTACAACAGCCTCCCTTTCCACCTCTTCCTTCAGCGGCAGCTGGTGCTCCAGTCCAGGGCTGTTATAGGCGGCGGCCGGGCTGTGCCCTGCAGTTCTGAGGGCACCTTACCCACGCTGCAGATGCTATGGGATTGTGTATTACTGACAAGTTTCCACAGTGTTTTGAGGAAGAGGAGGCTAATTCTAACTCACGCACAGCGGTGACATGGGCAAGCACCCAATTCGCCATGGTTCCTTACCCTTTTGCAAGATCAGTGCAATCAATCAGATCAGAGGCCCTGTGTGCTCACGGCCAGCAATGAGCTTCCTCAGGCCTGCTCAGTTCATTGCTCCTTCTGCCTGCTTTCCAGCTTTCCCAATGGTGCTATAGTCTTTCTCCCAATCTTCTTGTCCTAGGTGTCTACATCTCCTCTAGAAAGACCTTTCCACTATAGTTTGAGAGGGGTCTCAGGAAATGGTGAAATGAGATCAATGCACTCAACTTATCTTGTGTATCTGGAGGCCCACAGCAGAGAAGATGTGGCCTGGTGGTGCCTTTCGTTTCTAGAGCCCAAGCATCAGCTCTGACCACCTGGAGGTCTTCGCAGCATTGCAAGGGGTTGTGAGTAGCAATGAACCGGTCAGAAAATATTCTTGCATTTTAAAATTTGTGTTAAGTAAACAACCACGGAATGCATGCATCTAGTTACAAAGATGCAATACTGCTTATAATTTTGAAAAATTAAAAACAAACCAATGTGCCCTGGCCAAGGAGCGCATTTTGTTATAGTGTCGTCCCAAGATGACAAGGTTGTGGGTTTGATCCCTTGGGCAGGGCACATACAAGAATCAATCAATTAACTCACAAATAAATGGAACAACGAATCAATGTTTCTCTCTCTGTTTCTCTCTCCCTCTTCTTCTCCTTCGCCCTTTCCCCCCCTCCCTTCTTCTATCTCTCTCAAATTAATAAATAGCTCGATTTGTGTGGCTCAGTGGTTGATCATCAACCTATGAACCAGGAGAGCACATGTCTGGATTTCGGGCTTGTTCCCCAGTGTGGGGCAAACAGGAGGTAGCCAATCAATGATTCTCTCTCATCATTAATGTTTCTATCTCTCTCTCCCTCTTCATTCCTCTCTGAAATCAACAAAAATATTTTTTAAAAAGTAAATAAAATCAATAAATAAAAACAAATAGCCTGGCTGGTGTGGCTCAGTGGTTGAGCATGGTTCTATTCTGGGTCAGGGCACATGCCTGGGCTTTGGGTTTAATCCCCAGTAGGGAGCGTGCACGAGGTAGCCAATTGATGATGTTTCTCCTATTGATGTTTCATCTTTCCATCCCTCTCCCTTCCTCTCTCTCTAAAAATCAATTTTAAAAAAATGTAAAAATCCAGACAATCAAATAAGCAAAATACAATGTACAAGATATTGTTAAATTATGGTATGTCCATATTAATCTCCATTAACAATCATATTGTGAATGGACACTTATTGACATAGATGTATACATATGATGGACTCTTCATATGATAAATTGGGTTACTAAACAGCTTGATCATATAAAATAAATTTGTAAAAAAATTATGTAAAATATATATGTAAATATATGCTTAGAAAAAATATGGAAGAATATACAAATGCTAATGGTGGAAAAATATATAATCATACATATTTTGCTCATCTGTATTTTATACTTTTTGTGCATTGTACTTTTTAAAATATTAACAAAATTAAAAGCTATTTATTAATGTTAGTTAATATTTTAATAGACAGGACTTTCTGCTAAAAAATGGCAGGCACTCTTAATTCTATCCACAGATCTTGTCACCAGAAGCTTAGATATATGGGCTGTTCACCTTGATCTTAAGCAAGATTGCCAACCCTCAGTCACCTTCACAGTTCGAAGACCTCTTAATGCAAGGTCTCGGAGCCATATCGTTTTGCCACTCCCTCTTTGGAAAAGCTCTATTTTCCATGTGAGTCTGCTGCACTTTCTGTTTCTGATGATGATGATGATGATGATGATGATGATGATGATGAGACTGGCTGAATGTTCCCTTCATGGCCTTCCAGAAAACCCAAAGCCAGTGTGAAAGTCACCGACCACAGCTTTGCCTTCCCACCACCTGGGCTTGTGTTCTTCAGGCCCTGTGCTTTGTCAGGCACTCATGTTCTGCTATTCTTTTTATTTTCACTGGTCCTGGGAGTCTCCTCTCTCCCTCACCCTGCCTCTCAGTAGCCTCCCATCTTTGGGGACCAGGAACGGTACATGTAAACAAAATCCAAACAAACAATTCAAAGCCTTATCTTTGTTGGCATAACATTGCTATGCCAACAAAGAGAGTGTGCTCAGTCCATTTGTGGTGTTGACTCCTTTTCGTGGTATCGCGTCCACGTCACGGTCCCCCAGCAGTTGCATCATCGGCAGGTGTTGGTGACACAAACATCCAGCCGAGGGCGTTTCTCGAGAGGCAGGGTCATGGCCTGTGGAGGGTAAACAAGCCTTAGCGACAGGCTAAGGATCTAAAGACCTGGTGCTCTGGCCACAGCTTGAGTGGGTCCCACCTCTGGAGAGGGTCCCATTTACCGGTGGGATGGGGCGAGGAGGGAGCAGTGGACTCCATTTCCCATGATAACTTGGCAATGGCACCTAGGCTTAGCTGTCCTTCCCTGGCTGGCCCTGAGCTACCGTTCCTGCATTTCAACACTCATTTCAACACTTGGCACCTCGAAATCCCGTCTCCTACCCACTTTCTCCAGCCCTCTGGAACCAGCTCCTCTGCCTTGGCCTGGCCCAGAGCGCTCCCTCCGTGCCCCCTTCACTGGACCCTGGCCTTGCCCCATGCCGCTCCCTCGTCCTTCCCGCACCCCACCCCCCACCCCGCCCGTAGCTTATCCTCAGGCAGGCGCTGACCCAGACAACCTGGCCTAGAAAATCCGGCAAGCTCCCCCCCCATCACCCTCTGTGTCCACTAGTCAGCACCTCCTAGGAAGGCCGCAGTGCTGGGATTAGGTTAGTTTTACTAAGAAAGATGGCAGTTTCTTAACATGCACCAGTGTCCCAGGCTTGGTGAGACTTTTGGAGTCTCTTTGTTTACAAAGGGAAATAACATCTCTTTGCAATGAAGAGACGGGGAGTCACCACCTTGCCAAGTGATGGAATCTAGAATCACTAATAGGGGGCAACTGGACGTGGCACCTGTCCTGTCATGCTATAAGATGAAGTCTCTGCTGCCTTTATTTTCACCAGAAATATTTTACACATAACCTGAACATCATTGAGCCTTCAGACCCAGGTCCCAAGACATGTGCAACAGCGAAGATAAGAGAGACAAGGCAAATGACATTACAGAAACACCATCAGAGGAGTTACGGGACATCATACAAGACAAGTGGTTTGATCTTTTTAAAAAGTTAATGTTATTTATTTATTTATTTAAATAGGAACATTGTAGTTGAGTTGAAAGAGTACCTAACAACCAGGACACTGCATAAACCTTTACTGGATCTTGATAGAAAAAAATAATGAAACAATACTGAAAAGGTTTTAAAAGGATAAATGGAGACATATGAGAGTAGATTGCATATCCAATGGTGTTATGGAATTACTGTTGCTTTTCCTAAGTATGGCGAGAGTATTGTCATTTGGTAGAAGAGTGTCCTTATTTTTTAGGATATGAAACTGAAGTTATTGAGAGGCAAAGTGTATCCACAACTTCCAAACATATAAAACATATATACTCAGAGAGGAAGCAAACATGGGAAAACAGCCCTGGCCTGTTTTCCCATGTTTGCATCAGACCTGTTGGAGCATCGTCCTGGGAACCAAAATGTTGCAGGTTCAATCCCCAGTCGGGGCACATATGGGAGGCAACCAATCGATATTTCTCTTTCAAATCTATGTTTCTCTCTTTTTCCCTTCCTCTTTCTCTAAAATCAATAAAAACATATCCTCAGGTGAGGATTTTTTAAAAAGACAAAATATTAACGATTACTAAACCTAGATGATGAGACAAGAGTGATCATTGTACTGGTCTTGCAACTTTTCTGTACGTTTGAACATTTTCATAGTAAATTAGGAGATAAAAGGAGCTGATGTGAAGCTTTGGGTTCAGGGGTCACTTTAGCAAAGACAATCTTGACCACAAAGAACCCCCAAAAGTGTTCCTTTATTTCTACTTCCGTGGGTTAGTTGAATTTTTCTCAAGAGAATGCTCCAGTCACTTTCCTGGAGGGTAAAGTCTAACTGGCCAACATTTTAGCCAAAGGGAAAGATGGTGTGTGATGGGAGCTGTCTTATAATTTAATATATAAAGTTTTACTTAAATCACCCTTTTTTGAGTGCAAGGTAGGTGGTCCCCAGCAATACTAGAGACCCATTTTTAAAGTTTTTTATTTTTTGCTAATCCTTACCTAAGGATGATTTCTCCATTGATTTTTAGAGAGAGTGGAGGGGAGGGTGAGAGGAGGAAGAGGGAGAGGGAGAGAAAAACATTGATGGGAGAGACACACATTGATTGGTTGCCTCCTGCATATATCCCAACTGGAGCCAGGGATAGAAACTGCCACCCAGGTACCCTTGATGGGGAATTGAACCCACCCTTCAATGCATGGTCCAATGCTCTAACCTGAGCCACATCAGCCAAGGCCAGAGACCTATTTTTTATCCAGATAATAATCTTCTGGTTTTCTGGGGCTTTGGGGGAAGGACAGTAATCTAGCTGGTGAAGTGGGAGAGGATATCTGCTTCTCAGACACTCAAACAATTGACACATTTTTATCCCCACTTTTATCTTTCAGAAGAGTCTGTTACTGCTAATATCTGAGCTTTTGGGGTGTTCACTAGTACAGATCAGGGGGTTTATTGGCTTCTCTATTGCTGCTTCAAAATTCATCTTCTTGAGTGTGTCTAATTACTACTGGGTGAAAGCCTTCCAACTTCCAAAATGCCTTTTGTCTCCTCTTCTGTTCTCTTTGTGTAGTTAGCTTTTTTAATAAACTGCACTTTGATATCATCTTACTGGGATTTCAGAAAAGAGCAGCGCCTAATGCATGCAATCACCTACCACCTTTCACTAGAAGGCATTCTGGTGTTCTTTAGTCCTTTTTCTATTTACTCTTTTGAAAGCTAACCATTCTTTGTATCTTTTCAGAGGTTACCTTTAAATTTTTAATATTAATGCTTGGCTGAAAAAGGCGAAAGATAATCCCAAAATTCCCGTCTTCTTTACGAATAATGCAAACTCTACAGAATGCTTTGATTTTAATCTCTCCTTTCCTATTTCCCATGCTACTTCAGTCTAATATCTTAGTTCCTCATTGTTAACACTTCTCCCAAAGAAGTCTCTTCATAGATCTATATTTATTGAGGCCCCCTACCATGTGACAAGCAATGTTTTAAGCACAGGAAATATGGCAGTGAATAGGACAGTGAATAAATGACATATAAAAATACTAGAGGCCCTATGCATGAAATGTGTGCAAGAGTAAGCCTTCTTTTCTCCAGCTGCCAGCACCAGCTTCCCTCTGGCCATCGGCAGGCACCTGGATCCAAACTTCACTCACAGCCCCAGCTTCGTCTGGAAGGTCATCAGGAAGACGTCTGGTCTAATTGCATATTATGCTTTTATTATTATAGATTTTACATTGGGTTGAATTATATAAAATTGCCAACAGGTGACCAAGTTTTAGTTATAGAAAAGCTAATCTCATGTGGTTTTTGAATATGTATACACACATATTTATAAGTACATATAAAATTATTAATGCATTTTCAATTTACCTAAACATTTACTAATTTCATTGTTGTTGCTTCCAAACAACAGACAATATTTGTGCCTACTTCTCTCCAGGCTCTCCTTTTCAGATCCTTCTTAGTTCTTTCCTTGGGGATCTGTGACTGATACACTCTCTCAGTTTCCTTTAAAAGTAACTTGTTACTATTAAAGCGAGCTATCCAACTCATCCCCTTACTTGTAGGTCTAGGGGTCTCTAGTGCCGTGGCCTCCGGCACTGCAGGACTAGGAGTAGCAATCCACTCCTATACAAAACTTTCTAATCAATTAATTGATGATGTTCAAGCCCTCTCAGGGACTATTAATGATCTTCAGGACCAGATTGATTCCTTAGCTGAAGTAGTCTTACAAAACAGAAGAGGTCTAGATCTGCTTACAGCAGAACAGGGAGGGATATGTTTGGCCCTACAGGAACGATGCTGCTTCTACGCCAACAAGTCTGGTGTCGTCCGAGACAAAATCAAGAAACTTCAAGAAGACCTCATCAAAAGACAGAAGGAGCTGTTTGAAAATCCGCTCTGGAGTGGATTTAATGGACTTCTCCCTTATCTTCTCCCCATCCTTGGTCCCCTCATAGGCTTCCTCCTTATCATAACCTTTGGCCCTTGGACATTCAAGACCATCACCTCACTAGTGAAACAGCAAATAGAAGCTGCCTTAGCCAGACCCATTCAGGTTCATTACCAACGCTTGGAAATGACTGATCCAGACTACCACAACCCTCAATGCCATCAACCCCAGAATGGCTCCTTTCCCCGCGGGGACAGCATCTTAACCAGAGGGATGCTAACCTTTGCTTAAAAAGCAAGCAAAAGGTTTGGGTACCGAGCTGAGTGTAAAGCAAAAGCATTTCAAGGGAAGATTAATTTTCAAAAATCTCCTCTGGGTTTCCCTGAGAACACACCTGGTTTGCATAGAGGTTGACATCTGTCAGAAACCAAATATTGTTCTCACTAAATGGATGTAAATGGGAAGCCAGAAGGCTGGCCAACCTTAATTGCTCTGAAAGGTCAGAGCTGATTACTCATTGTTTAGTTGAAACTATCTGTTTGTATCATGTTAATTTCTGTTACCTCCTGCCTAAAGGCTAGGGGTGTGTCCCAAAGCCTTAATAAAAGGGAGAAAAAGGCCAGAGCAAATGGCAGTCCTTTCCACTAGAGGAAGGCTCCCGCCTGGCCCCCCAATATCGCCAAATTTATGCTTTCTAGTCTCTCATTTCGTTTGCGTGCGGCCTCCTTCAGAACCCGAACCCTGACCCGGGAACCCTGAACCACGCGGGACGTGGAAAGAGGTTCCCACAGACATCTAAAAAATTAAAACCTAGGGCTCTGCCTCTCCTCCCCAAAAGATGTCAAGAGCCACATAGTGGACAAAACGAGGTCCACGGGAGGAACCAGGTCAATGTCTCCTCAGCCGGTCCCTAAGGCCAGAACTGCAGACTTGAAACCTCCCTAACCAGGAAAGTCATAAGCTCCACAGCCGCAATCAGCAGCCGGCACCTGGAACTAGCTTAGCCAATCAGCTTAGGCCACATACCTCCTCGCACCTTTTTTCCCCCTCCCCTTCCCCCTTCTGAGCATATATAAGAAGAGCCACCGGAAATAAAATTTTGAGGCTTGATCAGAACACCATTTGCCTTGCCTCCTTTCTTCATGTCCCTGTCTGTTTCTCATTCTCTTAGGTGCGTCGCCTCGCTGCCCCTGTTGAATGAACCCGCGGGCCGGGGCATTGGATAATAGTTTACCTGAATATAATTCTTTTTTTTTAAATATATTTTGTTGATTTTTTACAGAGAGGAAGGGAGAGGGATAGAAAGTCAGAAACATCGATGAGAGACATCGATCAGCCGCCTCCTGCATGCCCCCTACTGGAGTTGTGCCCACAAGCAAGGTACATGCCCCTGATCGGAATCGAACCCGGGACCTTTCAGTCCGCAGGCCGATGCTCTATCCACTGAGCCAAACTGGTCTCGGCTGAATATAATTCTTGGTTTGCCATTAACTTACCTTCAGCCTGTTGAAGACATAGTAGGTGTACAGTTAGTAATGTGGATCTTTTTCAATAGATGGAGTTACACATATGTTGATATATATGTAATTTGATATGTATGCTATATTGTTGTACTGACAGCTGACAGCAAGCTTCAAAACTTCATATGTCAAATTTGCTGAAGGGGTTAACATCATAGATATTTTTATGCTTAGAAGTGTCAAATTTTGTGCCATAAAAAGAACATTTGCAGAAAGTTTTAATTCATTACTGTATTTTAAAGAAAAAGTTATTGTATACTTTAGGAAACTTATGGTGAACATGCTCCATCTCAAGACACTTGTGAATGCTGGTTTAAATCTTTAAAAGTGATGATTTCTATGTGAAAGACAAAGACCATCCAGGTTAAACCAAAAAGTTTGAAGACCAACATGAGCATTATTGGATGAAGATGCATGTCAAACTCAAAAACAACTTGCAGAAAGATTAAACGTTGCTCAGCAAATAATTTCCAATCATTTACAAGCAATAGGAAAGATTTTAAAGGAAGAAAAATGGGTGCCACATCAACTGAATGAAAGACAAATGAAAAACCGAAGTCATCCGTAAAATGTTGCTTCAACAGCATGAAAGAAAGTCTTTATTGCATCAAATTGTGACTGGTGATGAAAAGTGGATTTATTTTGAGAATGCCAAATTTGCAAAATCATGAGTTGATCCAAGTCAACCATCAACATCGACTGCAAGTCCAAATCGCTTCAGAAAGAAGACAATGCTCTATGTTTGGTGGGGTCAGGAAGGTGTGTTGTATTATGGGCTTCTAAAATCATGTGAAACCATTAATATTGTTACTACCAACAACAAATAATCAATTTGAACCACGCTTTGATCATAAAATGACCAGAATGTGCCAGAAGAAATAGCAAAGTAATTTTGCTTCATGATGATGCACCATCACGCACTTCAAAACCAGTTAAAGACTCATTAAAAGATCTTGCCTGGGAAGTATTAACTCATCCGCTGTATCCACCAGCCCTTGCTCCTTCAGATTACTACTTATTCGGATTGATGGCACACACACTTTCTGAGCAGCACTTCAAATGTACAAAGAAGTGGAAAATTGGGTCTCTGAATGGTTTGCCTCAAAGCAAGAAAAATTCTATTGGGACGGTATCTATAAATTACCCGAATGATGGGGGAAATGTGTAGCTAGTGATGGACACTACTTTAAGTAAAGCACTTTTGATGTTTCTCTTGAAATTATCATGCTTTCTTTGATTACAAAATCTACCTTTATTAATCGGTACACCTAGTAGTCCTGATAAATCAGCTGTCAATTTAACTATTTTCATTTGTAGATAATCAGTCTTCTCATTTATGGATGTTCTGCAGATTAATGATGAGGTGTCTGATCTGGATTTGTTTTATTTATTTATTTTATTTTTAAAAAATATATTTATTTGAGGAACAAGATGGTGACCAGCAAGAAGGTAGGAAGGGAGATTGTGTGAGAGAGTGAAGAAGCAATAGAGGAATGTGTGGACGTGTGTGGTGTGTGTGAGAGAGAGCTAGGGACAGTTAGATGCTGCAGGTCTTCCAAGGGGCTGCCAAACCAGGCAGTCTTAGATGGTGAAACTCCGCTGCCACAGCAAACACCACTGGCACAGAGGCCACACCATCTTGAAGAACAGGACTGCTTGAGAGTAGGATCCTAGCCTCGCTACTCCCCAATCTGGTTTGTCACAAATCGGGACCCTAAAGCCACTCAGGTAAAAGACCTGCAAGCACAGCTGCAGACCCACAGACACCAAGACCCCAGGCACCCCGGCTGCAGATTTATGTGAATCACAGAGCCAATCTCCGTCCCCACTGATTCGTGGTAGTGGCATAGGAACTGCCAGACCTTATCCATACAAACAGGCCTCCTGCCCACACAAAGAGTGGTGGCTGTATCTGAACCTGAGCCTAGGTGTGCAGACACAGGAAGTTTGTGTCCTGTGACCAGACCACATGCCTACACAGGAAGGCAGTGCTGAATTTGAGCCTGGGTGCGCAAATTTGGGGAGTTTGTTTTTCTTAGTGTGCACTCCCATGACCAGACCTCACACCCACACAGGTTGGCATTGCCACCTGACTTTGATTCAGGGCAAGTGCACATGGAAGGCTGTTTTCTGCAGTGCAGGAGTGGATTTCCTGCTGACACAGTGTGTTACCAGGTCCCCCAAGAAGACCAGGGACCGTGATTCTCTGCATGAGAGGCAGCACTGAGCACCAGTGACTTGACTCTGTTTCTCATTACACGCACCTGGGTCTCCTGAGTACCAGTGCATCCACACTAAGAGCCAGTGATCCAATTCTTGGTCCATACACATACAGGAACCCTGATTCTCAGTGCAAGGCTGCACCAAGCAACAGAGACTCTGATACTTGATTCTCAGTGTGGGCACAAGGGGTCTCTGACTCCTGGCACATGCTAGAGGAATCTGACTTTTAGCATATGCCAGTGGGGTCTCTGTTTCAGTGCAGCACAGGAGGATTTCCTGATTCTAGGTGTGCACACGAGACCACACTAAGCGCCAGAGACTCTGATCCTGAGTGAGTGTGGCTCCCACCAACCCACAAAAGCCACACATCTTGGTGTTGGAACTCTTCAGTGACACTTGGGGGTGCACATGGCCCAATGCACGTGGCCCAGGCCCCCACAACTCAACATTTGAACCTTCTGGTGATAGTTGGAAGGGGGAGACAACGAAACAATCCCCAAAGGAAAGAAAATGAGGAATTGCCAATAAAGGAAATAAGTGAAACAGAAGCATTCAACATGACAGAAAAAGAATTCAGAGTAATGGTTGTATAGTTCATACACCGAATGGATGAGAAAATCAACAATCCATGCAAAAATCAGGAAGAAATGAAAAATGATATAGCTAAATCAAAAACACCATGGTAGGTTTCAACAGCAGACTAGAAGCAGAGGACCAAATTAGTGAGTTAGAAGATAAGGTACAGAAACAAGCCCAATCTGAACAACACCTGGAGAAAAAAATTAAAAAACAGGAGGAGAGTCTAAGGGAGCTTTGGGAAAATGAAAAATGAAGTAACATTTATACATATAAATAAGTAGTATGCTAATTTGTCCATGATGGTGTTTCCATAATGACCAATTTGCATATTGGTGCATGCACAGCAGGGAGCAGGCAGCCAGAGTCAAGTTCCTGGGGGGTCTGAGGAGACTGTCTAACAGGAGCCCGGACTATAAAGAAGGAAAAAGAAGCAGTCATGGGGAGCTCTTCCAATCCCCTACCTCAGCCCCTGCACCCCTGAGGGAACAGGGAGAAGATGCAGCCACAAGAATAGCTACAGCCCATACCTCCAACTCCTAATTTCTGCCCCCACCACCTCTGCCAGGGGCACCCACAACAATAGCACGCCAGCAACCACCCATCAGTGCCCCAGGGGACCTGGAGCCTGCAGCCCACCACTGCTGGAGCCAGACATACCTCTCCTCCCTACAACTCTAGACCCAGGTGGAAGCAGGCCTGAGCGGCCCCCCAGGGTCAGACTCTTCCCCCCAAAAGCAGCAATACCATCTCTGCAGAGGAAGTGTGCTGAACCTCGCTGGCGGGGGGGGGGGGGGAGCAGCTAAACCACCCTCCTAGCCTGCCTGGCTCCACCCTGGCCCAGCCTTGACTCTGCTCTCAGAGATTAGAGCCCCACCCTGAGCAGGTACATCTGTGAAACAGCCACGTACAATTTAAAAAATAGTGCCACATGGGAAGGTTTGACAGTTACTCCCCCTTTGGCCTCACCACCCACCTAGCACCCCACCAACTCTCTCCACCCTGCCAGTGCCTCCAGGGATGACCACTGCTACAGGACTGCTGGCCAGAGCCCGCCCCTCCGAGGCCTGCAGAACTCTCTGCAAAATTTCCATAGCTACAGTCCCAGGAAACAATCATGCCCTTCTCTCCTAATCAGCACCTGCTACCTGCAAATACCCAGGAGCTTAAAAATAACAATCCCACTGACTTGAAACATTTGTAGGTTTATTACCTCAGAACCTACTCATGACAACCTAGTGAGGTAGGCAGAGAAGAGATTACAATTCCCATGGTATATGTATGAAATGAAGCTCAGAGAGGAAAAGTGTCAAGCCCACTGGTTCCCAAGGTGCAGCACACAACTCACGAGGGAGGGGGGCAATTTTATTTTAAGTGGGAGCAATTCAAGAATGAGTTAACAGTGACTTTTTTGCATTTCTTATTATTATAGGGGGCCCCATCTACAGTGTATCCTACATAATAAAAAGCTAATATGCAAATGACTGAATGGTGGAATAAGTGGTTGCTATGATGCACACTGACCACCAGGGGGCAGACACTCAACGCAGGAGTTGCCCCCTGGTGGTCAGTGCACTCCAACAGCACCATTCAGTCAGAAGCCAGGCTCATGGCTGGCAAGCATAGTGCAGTGGTGGGAGCCTCTCCCGCCTCTATGGCAATGCTAAGGATGTTTGACTGACAGCCTAGGCCTTCTAAGCCTTCAGTCAGTCATCCCCCCAGGGCTCCCTGACCATGAGAGGGCACAGACCAGGCTGAGGGACCTTTCCCCCCACCCCTCCACCAATTGCATGAATTTTGTGCACTCGGCCTTTAGTACATATGATAGGGCTGCTAGAAGAACAAGAGCAGCAAAGATTAGTAAATTTATTTGAAGAAATAATGATAGAAAATTTCCCTGATATGGGGAAGGAAAAAGTTACACAAGTACAGAGTCCCAAGCAAGATAAATCCCAAAAGACCCACACCAAGACACATCATAATTACAACGGCAAATGTTAACGACAAAGAGAGAATCTTAAAGGCTGCAAGAGAGAGACAGAGAGCTACCCACAAAGGATCATCGATCAGATTATCAAATGATTTCTCAACAGAAACACATCAAGCTAGAAGAGAATGGAAGGAGGTATACAAAGTGATGCAAAGCAAAGGACTGAATCCAAGAATACATTATCTAGCAAGACTATTAATCAAAAGTACAAGAGCTTCACAGACAAAAAAAAAAAAAAGGCTAAGGGAGTTTATTACCACCAAGTCAGCAATGCAAGAATTGCTAAAGGGAATGCTGTAAAAAGAAGAAATAGAAAAGAAGGAAGGAACACAGGCATAAAATACAGAAATGGCTACAAAAAAGCACCTCTAAATAATAACATTAAATATAAATGTATTGAATGCTCCAATCAAAAGACATCAAGAGAATAAATGGATAAGAAAATATGACCCATATATGCTGTCTACAGGAGACCCACCTCAGAACAAGTGACTCACATAGACTGAAAATGAAGGGATGAAAAATATCTATCAGGCAAATGAAATGGAAAAGAAAAAAAAAGCTGGGGTAGCAATATTTATATCTGAAAAATAGACCTCAAAGTGAAGATCATAAAAAGAGACAAGAAAGGTCACTTCATAATTCTAAAGGGATCAATACAAGAGGATATAACTCTGGTAAACATTTATGCACCCAAAGCAGGAACATCCAAATACATTAAAAAAAAAAGTCTTCTGGACAGCAACACAATCATAGTAGGAGATTTTAATACCCCATTAACATCACTGGATAAATCCTCTAGACAAAAAATTAGCAAAGAAGCATCAATCCTAAATGACTCACTTGATCAACATCTTTAGAACAGTCCACCCCAAAAGTACAGAGTATACATTCTTCTCAAGTGTACATGGGACATTTTCAAAGATAGAACACATATTGGAACACAGGCAAAGTCTCTCCAAATTCAAGAGGATTGAACTCATATCAAGCATCTTCTCAGATCACAATGGCATAAAATTAGAAATCAACTGTAGTAAAAACAATCACAAAAATTCAAACACTTGGAGACTGGATAGCATACTATTAAACAATGAGTGGGTTACCAAAGAGAAGAAATAAGAAACAAAACACATCCTGCAAACAAATGACAATAAAAACACAGCAATCCAAAATCTATGGGACACCATGAAAGCAGTCCTTAGAGGGAAGTTCATAGTTTTACCTCAAAAAACAAGAAACACTGATAATAAACCATCTAACTCTGCAACTTGAAGAATTAGAAAGAGAGTAACAAGAAAAGCTAAGAATGAACAGAATGAAGGAAATAATAAAGATCAGAGTGGAAATACATGAAATAGAGATTTAAAAAATACAAGGCATCAATGAAACAAAGAGCTGGTTTTTCTTTGAAAGGATAAACAAGATTGATAAATTTCTAGCCAGGCTTACCAAGAAGCAAAGAGAGAGGACCCAAATAAACAAAATCAGAAACGAAAGAGGTGAAATAATAACAGACCCTACAGAAATACAAAGAATCATAAAAAAAAAATACTATGAGGAACTCTACTTCAACAAACTGGTCAATCTAGAAGAAATGGACATATTCCTTTAAAAATATGACCTTCAAAAAGTCAACCAGGAGGACTAAAAAATCTGAATAGGTTGATAACTATGAAGGAAATTGAAGCAGTAATAAAAAAAACTTCCAACAAACAAAAGCTCTGATCCAGATGGCTTCACAGGGGAGTTCTACTAAGTATTCAAAGAAAAACTAAATCTATCTTCCTCAGACTATTCCAAAAAATTCCAAAAATTCAAGTATTGGCATACTTCCAAGCTCTTCCCATGATGCCAGCATTACCCTAATCCCAAAAACCAGATAAAGATAATACAAAGAAAGAAAATTACATGCCAATATTCCTCATGAACATAGACGCCAAAATTCTCAACAAAATTCTAGCAAATCAAATTTAGTATTACATCAGAAAGATTATACTCCATGACCAAGTGGGATTTATTATGGGCATGCAAGGATGGTACAATATCTGCAAATCAATAAATATTATATACAACACAAACAAACTGAGAGGAAAAAAAACATATAATCATATCCATTGATGAGGAATAAACATTTGACAAAATCCAACACCCTTTCATTTTTTCTTTTTTTAAAATTTTTTTACTAATGTATTACAAGTGTACATATCTTCCCATTGCCCCCCTACTCCCATGCGTACCCTAACCCCCTAGTGTCTTGTGTCCATTAGTTATGTTTATATGCATGCATACTAGTCCTTCAGTTGATCATTTATCTACCCCATCTCTCCCTTACCTTCCCACTGTAATTTGAGTCTGTTTGATGCTTTACTACCTCTTTATCTATCTTTTTGTTCATCAGTTTATAATGTTCTTTATTATTCATAAATGAGTGAGATCATGTGATATTTTTCTTTCATTGACTGGCTTATTTCACTTGGCTAATGCTCTTCAGTTCATCCAGGAAGCTGCAAATGGTAAGAATTCTGTCTTTTTTAATGGCAGCACAGTATTTCATTGTGTAGATGTACCATAGTTTTCTGATCCAGTCATCTGCTGACAGGCACCTAGGTTGTTTCCAAATCTTAGCTATTGTAAATTGTGTTGCTATGAATATAGGGGTGCATATATCCTTTCTGATTGGTATTTATAGTTTCTTAGGATATATTCCTAAGAGTGGGATTATTGCCAACACCCTTTCTTGATAAAAACTCTCAGCAAGGTGGGAATAGAAGGATGATACCTCAACATAATAAAAGCCATATATGACAAACCCATAGTCAACATCATACTCAATGGGCAAAAATAAAACCATTTCCACTAAGAATAGGAACAAGACAGGGGTGCCCATTCTAAACACTCCTGTTCCACAAAGTACTAGAAGTACTAGACATAGTGATCAGATAAGAAGAAATAAAAGGCATCCAAATAGGAAAAGAAGAAGTAAAACTCCTTATTTGCAGATGACATGATATATATAGAAACATCTGAAGACTCCATCAAAAAACTACTAGGCTTAATAAATGAATTCGGCAATGTAGTAGGATATAAAATTAACACTTGGGAGTCTATGGTTTTTCTATACATCAATAATGAACAGAAAGAGAAATTTAAAAAGAAATCCCATTTACCATTGCAACAAAAAAATTAAGATACTTGGGAATAAACTTACCCAAGTAGATAAAGGACACTCAGAAAATTTCAGAACAATGAAAAAAGAGATAGAGGAAGACATAAACAAATGGAAGAATATACCATGTTCATGGGTTGGTAGAATCAACATCATAAGAATGTCCATACTACCCAAAGCAATCTATAAATTCAATGCAATCCCCATTAAAATATCAATGGCATACTTCAAAGACCTAGAAAAAAATCTCCAAAAATTCATCTAGAATTTAAAAAGGCCACAAATAGCTGCAGCAATCTTGAGAAAGAAGAGCAATGTTGGAAGGATCACAATACCAGCTATCAAGCTATACTAAAAAGCTATTTTTTTCAAAACTGGCTGGTACTGGCACAAGAACAGACATATAGACCAGTGGAACAGAACAGAGAACCCAGAAATTGACACAAGCAATTATGCTAAATTAATATTTGACAAAGGAGACAAGACCATACAATGGAGTCAAGACAATGTTTTCAATAAATGATGTTGGGAAAACTGGACAGATACTTGCAAAAAAAAATGAAACTAGACAAATTTATACCATACACAAAAATAAACTCAAAATGGATAAAGGACTTAAACATAAGATGGGAAACCATAAAAATCTTAGAAGAAGCCATAGGCAACAAAATAGAAGACATTTGTCATAGCAATATATTTAAATGATACAGCTCCTAGAGCAATCAATGGAAACTAAGGAGAACACAAACAAATGGAACTACATCAAAATAAAAAGCTTCTGCATAGCAAAAGAAATCATTAACAAAACAACATGAAAGCCTACTGCAAAGGAGAACCAAGATGGCAGCATAAGGTATACACCTATACCTGCTGCCTCTCACAATCACACCAAAACTACAATTAAAAGACAAAACGACTATCCTTCAGAACCACATGAAAGCTGGCGGAGTGGAAGTTATACAACTAGAAGGAAAGAAAAAAAGTTCATTGAGACCTTGTAGGACGTGCAGAGGCTCAGAAAGGCAGAGGTATAGAGATGGGTGCTAATTAGGCTGGTGTGCACTGTTTTTTCAATTGGGAGGGAGGTACAAGTACCCGAATCTCTGAACTCCAGTTTCTGGTGAGATTCTGGGGACCCAGACTCATATAGGAAGAAACTGAACTGTCTGCCATCAGGAGGAAAAGGGAGGGTGGCCTTCTTATAAAGGTGCACACAGGATTCATTGTTTACTGTGCTAGGGTGTGGGGTGCAGGAAACAGAACAGAATGTGGCAGAAAGGGCTGACTGGCAGCCAAGGCTATTTGCACCCCCTATTGATTCCCTGAGACCTCGCCCCGCCCAATTTACAAACCCACCAAGCTATAGGCAGCGGCTTTTGCATATGAATGGCCTGCCCTCTGGCAGCTTAACCTAACAAGTTGCAACTGGGTCAGACAACTCCAAAACTTCCAAACTCCAAGTAAACAGGAGAAATCTACAGATCTCCCTATAGCTCCTGCTGGGTGACCGCCTCAGACAATAGCTGACTTGCTTCTTCTTGGAAATCCAGGAACCAGTGTACCTAGAGGTCAGTGTGAGATGACACCAGATTTCAACTCCTCACCTACATAAGTGACACTCAAGAGGCAGACTCGGTGAGCACCAAAGCCCCAATGAAGCAAGTCCTGTCCCAGTTCTTCCATTAAAAGACACAGCTAATCCTCACAGTCAATTGGCCTGGAGGTCAATTCCTGCCAGCGTACCAATAGCAATCAAGGTTTAATTACAACAAGACTGTGTACCCAGCCCACAAAGGGGTGCACCAAGAGTGTCCACCTCAGGTGGCTGGGGAGATGGAGCTACTGGGCCATCAAGGACAACTCGCACACAAATCCACTTCATCAACACCTGGCAAGCAGCCAAAATGCAGAGACAAAGAAACATGTCACAAATGAAAGAAATGGAGGAATGCAAACTAATGAACATAGAGTTCAAAACCACATTTATAAGGTTAATCAAGAATCTTCTACAAACTGCCGAGAAACTCAGTGAGACCTCTGAGAAACTTAGTGAGACCTTCAAGGATTTTAATGAGAATGCCAAAAAAAAAAAAAAGGACGAGTCAGAAATTAAGCATACACTGTCTGAAATAAAGAATAATATACAGAAATCCAACAGCAGACTAGAAGACCCCAAGAATCAAACCAAAGATCTGAAATATGAGGAAGCTAAAAATACCCAACCAGAAAAACAAAAAGAAAAAAGAGTCCAAAATGTGAAGATAGTGTAAGGAGCCTCTGGGACAACTTCAAGCATACCAACATCAGAATTATGGGGGTGCCAGAAGAAGAGAGGGAGCAAGATACTGAAAACCTATTTGAAAAATTAATGACTGAAAAGTTTCTTTACCTGGTGAAAGAAATGGACTTACAAGTCCAGGAAGCACAGCGAACCCCAAACAATAGGAATCCAAAGAGGACCACACCAAAACACATCATAGTTAAAATGTCAAGGGCAAAAGACAAAGAGAGAATCTTGAAAGCAGCAGGAGAAAAGCAGTTAATTATCTACAAGGGAGTACTTATACTCCCTTGTATACTCCCAGCTCATTTCTCAACAGGAATTATGCAGGCCAGAAGGGAGTGGCAGGAAATATTCAAAGTCATGAATAGCAAGAACCTATAACCAAGAGTGCTCTACCCAGCAAAGCTATCATTCAAGAAAAAGCTAACAGAGTTCATCACCACCAAACCAGGATTATATAAAATGCTGAAGGGTATTCTTTAAGAAGAGGAGGAAGAAGAAAAAGGTAAAGATAGAAATTATGAGCAACAAAGTGATAACAAATACATACCTATCAACAAGTGAATCTAAAAATTGTGAATAAAAAAATCCGATGAACAGAATAAACTGGTGAATAATAGAATTAAGGGCATAGAAAGGGAATGGACTGACAATTCTTGGGGGCTAGGGGGGTGAGGAGTGTGGGAAGAGATTGGACAAAAATCTTACACCTATGGATGAGGACAGTGGTGAGAGGTAAGGGTGGAGGGTGGGGAATCAGGTGGAGAGGAGCTATGTGTGTGGGGGGGGCGGGGAGAGGAACATCTGTAATAAATTGAACAATAAAGATTTATTTAAAAAAAAAGAAAACCCACTGCATGGGAGAATATATTTGTCAATATTATCTTCGATAAGGCTTTAATCTCCAACATTTACAGGGAACTCATACAACTTAATAAAAGGAAGATTAAAAAAATGGACAAAAGATCTAAATAGACACTTTTTGAAAGAGGACATTCAGAAAGCCAAGAGACATGAAAACATGCTCAAAGTCACTAATCATCTGAGAGATGCAAATCAAAACAACAATGAGGTACCACTTCACACCTGTTAGAATGGCTAGCTAGCATTAACAAATCAATAAATTACAAGTGCTAGAGAGGATGTGGAGAAAAAGGAACCGTCCTTCAGTGCTGGTGGGAATGCAGACTGGTGTAGCCATTCTGGAAAAGAGTATGGCATTTCCTCAAAAATTTAAAAATGGAACTGTCATTTGACCCAGTGATCCCACTTCAAGGAATATATAAGAAAACAGAAACACCAATTAGAAAGGATATAAGCACCCCTATATTCATAGCAGCACAATTTATCATAGCTAAGATTTGGAAACAGCCTAAGTGCCCATCAGCAGATCAGTGGATTAGAAAACGGTGGTACATCTATACAATGGAATACTACGCTGCGGTAAAAAAGAAGGGATTCTTACCATTTGCAACAGCATGTATATAACTGGAGAGCCCTATGCTAAGTGAAATAAGCCAATCAGGGAAAGAAAAATACCACATGATCTCACTCATGTGTGGATAATAAAAAACATTATGAACTGATGAACAAAAATAGATACAAAGGCAGAGAAGCATTGAACAGATTGTCAAACTACAGCAAGAAGGTTGGAGAGGGTTGGAGAGGTGGGGTAAGAGGTCAACAGAAGGACTTGTACACATGCATATAAGCATAATTAATGGATACAAGACACTGGGAAGGGTGTGAGGGCATGTGGTGGGGCAAAGGGGAGGCTGGGAGAAGGTCAACTGGGGAAAAAAAAGAAGACATGTACTACTATTTGTAATACTTTAAACAATAATAAACAAACAAACAAACAAATAAATAAATATTGATTTTAGAGAGGAAGGGAGAGAGAGAGAAACATCAATGATGAGAGAGAATCATTGATTGGCTGCCTCTTGCATGCCCCACACTGGGAATAGAGCCCACAACCCAGGCATGTGCCCTGATCAGGAATCAAACCATGACCTTCTGGTTCTTGGTCAAAGCCATACCAACTGGGCTGGATTTGTTTTAGAATAGCCTACTCAACACTCAGGATATTTCCTGCAAGTGAGGATTCAGATCATATCTTTAAATTTAAGAATGTCTCAGCTCTCATCTTTTGAACATTGCCTCTTCCAAGGTCTTTTTGTTCTACCATTGTTGCTGGTATGTACTGAGATGGAATCCTGGACCTGCTGCCACACTTAGTAAGATGGTTGCATCACCATTTATACTGTATTGGCAGGTGAGACTGAAGGAGAACAATTTGCAAAATGATTTACTACTTGAAGTGAGGAGTCACTAATGTTTCTTTAAAGAACAGGCACAAGAAAAATACTGTCTATGAGCCTTTCTCATTTGGTGCCTATTGAGTTCTTATTCGAGATCCATGTACCTGTTTAATTCATGTTGTTATAGCAAAGCTGCTGCTACCTTTTCATTCTAGAATAAGGTGCTTTTTAATCTTTACAGATATACATTTTAAGATTCTTTTTACTCTATGTTAGATTATATCAGCAGTTCTTGGATTAAAAAACAGGGGGGGGGCAACTTTCTTCTAAACATACAGCTGTTTGTGAATACCATGATATTAAGCGACAGAGAAAGACTGAACAAAATGAAGCACCAACACGTTAATAAGAAAATAATATGGTTCAAAATACTTCAAAGGGCTGGCATGGCTCCGTGGTGGAGCAGCAACCTATGAACCAGGAGGTGACAGTTCCATTCCCAGTGAGGGAACAGGCCTGGGCTGTGGGCTTGATCCCCAGTAGGGAGTGTGCAGGAGGCAGCCGATTAGTGATGTTCCTCTCTCACTGATGTTTCTCCCTCATCACTTCTCGGCTTTTTGACTAAGATCAAGTGTGATGTTTCTCTCTCTCTCTTTCTCCCTTCCTCTCTCTAAAAATGGTGATTTAAAAATATATTAATCACTCCATCTATATGTTAAGCTGATTTCTTCTGTAAGTATAAACTTTTAGGGAGTTTGATGTCCTGTCCAAAGACAAGTCAGAAATGTTTAACCTATTTCTAATGATAAGGAAACAGTCAAATCCAGAACATTTTACAAGATAGCTTTCCTGTACTCTTCCCTTGACTCTTCATTGTCAAGGACTGGAGAGTACTGTTCTAATTGAAAAGAGGTGACAGCGATGAAAAATATTAGATCCTGAATTTAGAAGAAGAAGAAGAAGAAGAAGAAGAAGAAGAAGAAGAAGAAGGAGGAGGAGGAGGAGGAGGAGGAGGAGGAGGAGGAGGAGGAGGAGAAGGAGAGGAAGAGGAAGAAAACAGCTATAAAGGCATTTGAGGAAAATTAAGGCAACTTGAATATGTGTGCTAAGCCCACATGGCCAGGTTCGGTGAGCCTGAGAGGGGGTGGTGAAGAATTAAAAAAAGATAAGAGAAGAAAGCTGGGACTGGGTGGGACTCTGCCCTCTCTGATGGAGAGGCAGCGCCACAGCCTGCAAGCCCAGTCTTTATTTTATAGCCAGATTCCACCAGGCAAAGTAAAGGTGTGGTCAAGATGTTTACAACCTTCTCATAGGTTTCTTTTGCTGTGCAGCAGCTTTTTATTTTGATGTATTCCCATTTGTTTATTTTCTCCTTAGTTTCTTACATTCAAGCCCTTTATCCATTATGTGCACCTGATCAAGCTTGGTTTAATTGCTGCACCTCCCCCAGCTTATCTTATATCACTTAGCCATGTCGGACCACAGGTTTGAACCATAACCTGTTCAAACACTGTAGCCTCTCTCCACAAATATGTAGTACATATTAGATGATATTAAAGAATTACCTTGCTTTTCATAGACATGATAATGATATTATGTTCATGGAAAAGTGTCCTACTGCCCAGCCATGTGGCTCAGTGGTTGAGCATTGACCCATGCACCAAGAAGTCACAGGTTTGATTCCCAGTCAAGGCTCATGCCTGATTTTCAGGCTTGGACCCCAATAGGGAGCCTGTAGGAAGCAGCTGATTGATGTTAATGTTTCTCTCTCATCAGTGTTTCTATCTCCCTCTTCCTCTCCTGTTTTCTAAAATAAATAAAATAAAACATATCACTTTTAAAAGTGTTCTAATTCTTTTTTTTCAGGGTGCATTTTTTATTGTTTAAAGTATTACAAATAATAGTGTATTTTTCCCCCCATTGACCTTCCCCCGGCCTCCCCTACCTCCACCTGCCCCAACATATACCCTTATCCCATTCCCCCAGTGTCTTGAGTCCATTGGTTATGCTTATATGCCTGCATACAAGTCCTTCAGTTGATCTCTTACTTCCCCTCTGTAGCCTTCCCGCTGTAATTTGACAGTCTGTTTGATGCTTCTCTGCCTCTGTATCTCTTTTTGTTCACCAGGATATAATGTTCTTTATTATCCATAAATGAGTGAGATCATGTGGTATTTTTCTTTCACTGACTGCCTTATTTCACTTAGCATAATGCTTTCCGGTTCTATCCATACTACTGCAAATGGTAAGAATTCCTTTTTTTTAAATATAGCAGCATAGTATTTCATTGTGTAAATGCACCAGAGTTTTCTAATTCACTCATCTAGCTATTTTAAATTGTGCTGCTATGAATATAGGGGTGCATATATACTTTCTGAATGGTATTTCTGTTTTCTTAGGGTATATTCCTAGAAGGGGTATTACTGGGTCAAATGACAGTTCCATTTTTAAATTTTTGAAGAAATGTCATACTGTGTTTTTTTAAATTAAATCTTTGTTATTCAGATTATTACATTTGTTTCTCTTTTTTCCCGTCCATAGCTCGCCTCCACCCAGCTTCCACCCCTCCCTCTAACCGTTACCTCCCTCCTGTTGACCTCATCCATAGGTGTATGATTTTTGTCCAGTCTCTTCCTGTACACCCGCACCCCTTTCCCCCTGAGAATTATCAGTCCACTCCCTTTCTGTGCTCCTGGTTCTATTATATTCACCAGTTTATTCTGTTGATCAAATTTTTAATTCACTTAATTTTTAGATTCACTTGTTGATAGATATGTATTTGTTGTTCATAATTTGTCTTTTACCTTTTTCTTCTTCCTCTTCTAAAAGAGTACCTTTCAGCATTTCATATAATACTGGTTTGGAGTTGATGAACTCCTTTAGCTTTTTCTTATCTGTGAAGCTCTTTATCTGCCCTTCAATTCTGAATGATAGCTTTGCTGGATAGATTATTCTTGGTTGTAGGTTCTTGCTATTCATCACGTTGAATATTCCTTGCCACTTCCATCCAGCCTGCATCATTTCTGTTGAGAAGTCAGCTGACAATCATATGGGTGTTCCCTTGTAGGTAATTAAATGTTTTTCTCTTGCTGCTTTTAATATATTCTCTTTGTCTTTTGCTCTTGGTATTTTAATTATGATGTGTCTTGGTGTAGTCCTCTTTGGATTCTTTTTATATGGGGTTCTGTGTGCTTCCTGGACTTGTAAGTCTATTTCTTTCACCAGATGTGGGAAGTTTTCAGTCACTATTTCTTTAAATAGATTTTCAGTATCTTGCTCTCTCTCTTCATCTGGCACTCCCACAATTCTGATATTGGTATGCTTGAAGCTGTCCCAGAGGCTCCTTACATTATCTTCACATTTTTGGATTCTTTTCTCTTCTTGCTTTTCCAGTTGAGTGTTTTCTGCTTCTTTATACTTCAAATTTTTGACTTGATTCTTGCCTTCCTCTAGTCTACTGTTAGGACTCTGTATAATATTTTTTATTTCAGTCAGTGTATGTTTAATTTCTAGTTGGTCCTTTCCATCTCTAGTTGGTCCTTTTCCATCTCTAGTTGGTCCTTTTCATCTCCTCTTGGGTCTCGCTAACTTTATCCAATTTTTCTAGGATATTATTGAAAAACCTTATAAGCGTGGTTTTGACCTCTATATCCAGTCGTTTTTTTCCCTCCATTTCTTTTGTTTGTGATCCTTTCCCTTGTCTCAGCATTTTCACTATGCCAGGAGAACTTCTGTGTTAAATTCAGCCTTATAATACAAGAGTTGCAAAACTGCAAAAGTCTCTCTGTTGAGCTTGGAATGGGTGGAGTCTCAGGGCTTAAGGGACCGCCTTGCCTTCCAGTCGGCCCCGCTTTCCACAGGCCCCAAGTCTCAGTGACTGGGTAGTCGCTGGAGTGGTTCCTGTGCACACGTGCACTCTCTCACAGTACCTCTAGACTGCTGCTCCTCCAGCTCCCCTGCACTCTGGGACCATATGAGTCTGGGTCCCCAGGGTTTCCCCCGAAACTGGGGTTTATTGGAGTTAGAAATGGCACAGTGGGCAGGGTCTGTCTCCCGCTCACTTGTGAAAGCCAGCGGCACAATCAGCAATCTGTCCTCTGCGCAGTGCCGTGTGCACCACCAGGTTCTGATCTTTTGCGACTCCCCTAAATTTCCGTGCACCTCTCCCTTTTCACAGTCCAAACTCCCCCCGTATGAGTTTCGGCTGGATCTGGGGTTTAGTGTCAGAAGATAAGGGGTTCAATGCCGTTGGGAGTCTCCGTTTCCCTCCTGCCAGAGAAAGCCAGCCTGGTACTCCGGCACCGCTCTCTCAGCGTGTGCGTCTCTTTACCTCAGGTTTTTGCAGCTCCTCTGGGTTTCTGTGAGCCCCTCTCTTTCCTTCTAGCTGTAGAACTTACACTCAGCCAGCTTACCTGTGGTTCTAGATGATGTCAGTTCTGTCTTTTAGTTGTAGTTTTGAAATTGTTATGCGAGGCAGCAGTGTAGGTGTTTACCTATGCCACCATCTTGGATTCTCCCGCCATATCGTTTGCCCCAATGGTTACACCAGTCTTTATTCTCACCAGCACTGAAGGATGGTTCCTTTTTCTCCATATCCTCTCTAGCACTTGTCATTTATTGATTTGTTGATGCTAGCCATTCTGACAGGTGTGAGGTGGTATCTCATTGTTGTTTTGATTTGCATCTCTGAGATGATTAGTGACTCTGAGCATGTTTTCAGGTCTCTTGGCTTTCTGAATGTCCTCTCAAAAAAGTGTCTATTTAGATCTTTTGTCCATTTTTTATTGGATTTTTTTATCTTCCTTTTATTAAGTTGTATGAGTTCCTTGTAAATGTTGGAGATTAAAGCCTTATCGGAGATAACATTGACAAATATGTTCTCCCATGCAGTGGGCTTTCTTGTTGTTTTGTTAATGGTTTCTTTTGCTGTGCAGAAGCTTTTTATTTTGATGTATTCCCATTTGTTTATTTTCTCCTTAGTTTTTCTTGCCATAGGATTTGTGTCTGTAAAGATATTGCTAAGACATATGTCTGCAATTTTGCTGCCTATGAAGTCTTATAGGATTTTTATGATTTCCCATCTTACATTCAAGTCCTTTATCCATTTTGAGTTTGTTTTTGTGTATTGTATAAGTTGGTGATATAGTTTTGTTTTGTTTTGTTTTGTTTTGTTTTGTTTGCACCTATCTGACCAAATTGCTTAGCACCATTTATTAAAGAGACTGTTTTGACTCCATTGTATGCTCTTGCCTCCTTTGTTAAACATTGGGTTGGGTCAATTTCTGGGTTCTCTATTCTGTTCCAGTGGTGTATGTCTGTTCTTGTGCCAGTACCCGGCAATTTTGAGAACTGTGGCTTGGTAATATAGCTTGATGTCTGGTATTGTGATCCATCCAACTTTGTTCTTCTTTCTCAGGATAGCTGTGGCTATTCAGGGTTATTTTGTTTTGTTTTGTTTTTTTATTCCAGATGAATTTTTGTAAAGTTTGCTCTAGATCTTTGAAATATGTCATGGTATTTTAATAGGTATTACATTAAATCTATAGATTGCTTTAGGTAGTATGGACATTTTAATGATGTTGATTCTACCAATCCATGAACATGGTATGTTTTTCCATTCGCTTATGTCTTCCCTCTATCTCTTTTTTCAATGTCCTGTAGTTTTCTGAGTACAGTTCTTTTATGTCCTTAGTTAAGTTTATTCCTAGGTATCTTAATTTTTCCTGGTGCAATGGCAAATGCAATTTTTTTTCATTTCTCTTTCTGTGATTTCATTTTTGGTGTATAAAAAGGCCATAGATTTCTGGGTGTTAATTTTGTATCCTGCTACATTGCTGAATTCAATTTATTAGGTCTAATAGTTTTTTGATGGAGTCTTTGGGGTTTTCTATGTATAGTATTATGCCATCTGTGAATAAGGACAGTTTTATTTCTTCTTTTTCAATTTGGATGTCTTTTATTTCTTCTTGTCTGATCGCTCTGGCTAGTACTTCTAGTACTATGTTGAACAGGAGTGGTGAAAGTGGGCATCCTTGTCTTGTTTCTATTCTTAGGAGAAATGAGTTTAGGTTTTGCACATGGAGTATGATGTTGGCTGTAGGATTGTCATATATGGCTTTTATTATGTTGAGGAATGGTCCCTCTATTTTCACCTTGCTGAGGGTTTTTATCAAGAAAGGATGTTGGATTTTGTCAAATGTTTTTTTCTTCATCAATGGGTATGATTATATAGTTTTATCTCTCAGTTTGTTTATGCGGCATATCACATTTATTGATTTGCAGATATTGTACCATCCTTGCATCCCCAGAATAAATTCCATTTGGTCATGGTGTTTGATCGTTCTAATGTAATACTGGATTTGATTTGCTAAAACATTTTTGAGGATTTTGGTATCTATGTTCATGTAGGATATTGGTCTGTAATTTTCTTTCTTTGTAGTATCTTTATCTGGTTTTTGGATTAGGGTAATGCTGGATTCATAGGAAGAATTTGGAAGTGTGCCTTCCTCTTGAATTTTTTGAAATAGTCTGAGGAGGATAGGATTTCATTCTTTTAATGCTTGGTATAACTTCCCTTTGAAGTTGTCTGGACCAGGGCTTTTGTTTGCTGTAAGATTTTTTTTAATATATTTTTATTGATTTTTTACAGAGAGGAAGGGAGAGGGATAGAAAGTCAGAAACATCGATGAGAGACAGACATCGATTAGCCACCTCCTGCACGCCCCACAGTGGAGATGTGCCCGCAAGCAAGGTACATGCCCCCAACCGGAATCGAACCTGGGACCTTTCAGTCCACAAGCCGACGCTCTATCCACTGAGACAAACTGGTCTCGGCTGCTGGAAGATTTTTGATTGCTTTTTCAATTTCTTCAGTAGGTATTGGCCTATTCAGGTTTTTTTATTCTTCTTGGTTGAGTTTTGAGAGCTTGAATTTTTCTAAGAAAATGTTCATTTCACTTAGGTTGTCCATTTTGTTAGAATAGAGTTGTTCATAGTATTTTTTCATAATCATTTGTATTTCTGTGGGATGGGTTGTTACTTCACCTCTTTCTTTTCCGTTTTTCTTCATTTGGGTCCTTTTTCTTTGCTTCTTGGTGAACTTGGCTAGCGATTAACCAATCTTGTTTATCCTTTCAAAGAACCAGCTCTTGATTTTTCTGATTCTTTGTATGGTTGTTGTTGTTTTTGTTTGTTTGTTTTTTTTTCTTTAGTCTCTATGTCATTTAGCCCAACTCTGATCTTTATTATTTCTTTCCTTCTGCTTATGCTGGGATTTTCTTGTTGCTCTCTTTCTAATTCTTTGAGTTGTAGGATTAGATAATTTATTACCATTGTTTGTTGTTTTTTGAGATAGGCCTATAGAGCTATGAATTTCCCTCTCAAGACTGCTTTCACTGTGTCCCGTAGATTTTGGATTGTTGTGTTTTCAATGTCGTTTGTTGCCATGATGCTTTTTATTTCTTCTTTGATCTCTCTGGTAAACCCAGTCATTGTTTAATAGCATGCTATTTACCCTCCAGGTGTTTGGTTTTTTATTGTTTTTATTGTAGTTGATTTATATTTTTATGCCATTGTGATCTGAGAAGATGCTTGATATGATTTCTATCTTCTTGAATTTGAAGAGACTTTGTCTATGTCCCAACATATGGTCTATCTTTGAAAATGACCCATGTGCACTTGAGAATAATGTATATCCTGTGGCTTTGGGGTGAAATATTCTAAAGATGTCAATCCATCTGATCTAGTGTGTCATTTAGGATTGATATTTCATTGCTGATTTTTTGTTGAGAGGATTTGCCCAGTGGTGTAAGTGGTGTTAGTAGTCCCCTACTATGACTATATTGCTCTCAATCTCTCCTTTGATATCCTCCAGAAGTTTCTTTTATGTATTTGGGTGCTCCTGTATTAGATGTATATATGTTTACCAGAGTTATATCTTGTTGGAATGCTCCCTTTAGTGTTATGAAGTGGCTTTCCTTATCTCTTGTTATGTCCTTCACTTTGAGATGTAATTTGTCAGATATCAGTGTTGCTACTCCAGCTTTTTTTTTTTCATTTCCATTCACCTGAAATAGCTTTGTCTATCCCTTCACCATCAGTCTGTATGAGTCCTTTTTTTCTGAGGTATGTTTCCTATAGACAGCAGAAATATGGGATTATGTTTTCTTATCCACTCAGCTACCCTATGTCTTTTGATTGGGTCACTTAACCCATTTACATTTAAAGTTATTATTTATAGATACTTGTTTGTCACCATTTTTATTTTTTATGCCTGTGTTCCTTCTTTGCTTCCTATTTCTTCTTTTTACAACAGACCTTTAGCATTTCTTGCATTGCTTGTTTGGTGGTGATAAACTCCCTTAGTCCTTTTTTGTCTGTGAAGCTCCTGATTTCACCCTTAATTTTGATTGATAGCCTTGCTGAGTATAGTATTCTTGGATTCATACCCCACCTTTGCATAACTTTGTATATTTCATTGTATTCCCTTCTGATCTGATGTGTTTCTGTTGATAAATAAGTCACTAGTCTGATGGGGAATCCTTTGTAGGTAACTTTCTGTCTCTGTCTGGCCGCTTTTAAGATTCTTACTTCGTCGTTAGTGTTTTCCAATTTAATTATAATCTGTCTTGGCATCAGTCTATGGGGTTCATTTTGTGTGGGACTCTCTGAGCTTTTTGGACTTATGTATGTTTTTTCTTCCCTATATCAAGAAAGTTTTCTCTCATTATTTCTTCAAACAGGTTTTTTTTTTTTTTTTTTTAGTTTCCTTTCTTTCTGGCACCCCTATTATGCAGATGTTTTTTTGTTTAGTGTTGTCCCAAAATACCCTTAGGCTCTCCTCTTATTTTTTAAGCTTTTTTTCTAGATGTTGCTCTGCTTGGGTATTTTTTTCCTACCTTGTCTTGTAGCTCACTGATGCAGTCCTCTGCTTCTTCTAGTTTACTGTTGATGCTTTCTATTGAGTTCTTTATTGGAGCAATGTCATTTTCATTTCTTCTTGGTTCTTCTTCATTTCCTCTTGGTTTTTACACATATTGTTAAATTTGTCTTTCAATCTTTTCAGTAATCTTATGACCATTTCTCTGAATTATTTCTCTGACATATTGCTTGCCTCCATTTCACTTACTTACTTTACCGATGATGCCTCCTTTTTTTTCATATGCGGGCTGTTCTTTATCTCCCCATGATCTCTCCTCTCTGGGTGTCTGGTTATGCAGTTCTCTCTCTCTCCTGCATTGACTTAAAGGTACAAAATACAACACAACAATGCACAAGGGACTGAACACAAATGTATTCACAATATTAATAACCCTAAATAAAGGTGAGTGCCAGAGAAAAGAGAACTAGGGGATTTTAAAAAAGAGTGCAAAAATGATATTGAGAAAAGGGGAAAGAGTAAGGCAGAAAATAAAGAAAATAAAAAGAAGGGGGAAAACTATTTATAATGGGAGAAAACTCCAAATGAACAACAACTAATAAAAAAACAAAACACATCAAATTCAAACAACTAACACCCATATATGAATTCAAACTACAAACAACAGCTAATAACAAGTGAGGAGAGGAAAAACAGAAGCAACAAAAAGAGAAACAAACAAACAAACAAACAAACAAACAATTTAGCTCTGACTGGTTTGGCTCAGTGGATAGAATGTTGGCCAGCAGACTGAAGGGTCTCAGGTTCAATTCCAGTCAAGGGCATATACCTTGGTTGTGGGCATATCCCCAGTAGGGGGTGTGTAGGAGGCAGCTGATGGATGTTTCTCTCTCATCAATGTTTCTAACTCTCTATCCTCCTTTGCTCTCTCTAAAATATATATATATATATAAAACTGATCTAATCAACAACCAAACTAACAACAATAATAGGACAGAGCAAAACAAAACAAAATAAAAAAACATGAATTAAAAAAGAAACAACATTAAAAAGATATAAAAAAAGGGAAGTGAGAAAAAATTTGGATAGTGAAGAAAGAGAAGAGAGATTTGTGTATGGATTTGAAGCAGGGGATTGGAAATTATATATATAAGTAGGATGAATTTTTAACAGGGTGTAAAAAGAAGGCATGGGGAAAATCTAAAGCAGGAATAGGGTAAGAGAAACAGGACAACAAATGGAGGAAAGTGAGGAAGAAAGTGTTGGAATAAAAGTAAAGTTGAAATAAAGTACTGATGCTAAAGAAAAAATGAAAATAGGATGTAGAACACTAATCCCAAAATAAAATAAAATGAAACTTAAAAAAAGGTAAAATAAAGTAGTAATAATACCTATAAAAATATAATTAAAAAGTAAAATCAAATGAGAAAAAAGAAAAATTTAGTTTCTTTTTTTCTTTTTTTTAATTAATTTTTTATACATATCTCCCCATTGCCCACTTCCCTCCCAGGCATACCCCAACCCCCCAGTGTCTATGTTCACTGGTTATGCTTATATGCATGCATACAAGTCCTTTGATTGATCTCTTATCTACCTCACCTAACTTTAATTTTCCTGCTGTAATTTCACAGTCTGTTTGAAGCTTTACTGTCTCTGTATCTATCATTTTGTTCATCAGTTTATAATGTTCTTTATTATCCCCCAATGAGTGCGATCATGTGATGCTTCTCCTTCATTGACTGGCTTATTTCACTAAGCATAAGGCTCTCCAGTTCCAACCAGGTTGCTGCAAATGGTAAGAATTCCTTCTTTTTAAAAATTTAGTTTCTTAAGTAAAAGATAAAAAATAAAAATGTGCAGTAGTGAAGGTCATTCACTTCCTCTACTGTTCTGTTTGGCACACTGGTTTCCTGTCAGATAGTCAGGACAGTATTGAAGTTTCCTGTGTTTCACATTTCCTCTGTGTCATAATCCACAATCTTGTTTTCAAGAAGAAAACAAGAGTCAGTTTGTGATTCAATCCCTGGGTGGCAGTGTTTCTGTATTGACATCCAGGGCTATAAGTCCTCTCTAGTCAGTATTTAGAATTTGTTTTCCCTGCTGTACTTAACACTGGTTTGGACTGCCCAAGAGCTGGTTTTCTGATTGTTTCTCCTGCAATCTCTGAGAGTGTTTTTAATTGGGTGAGCCTATGTCCTGGGTTTAGTAATCAAAAGCAAGGATTTAAAGAGAAAAAGAGCCAGCCTGTACGCAAACTCTTGACTTTTTCATCCTTAAACTGTCTCTGTGCATGTCTTTTCACCCTGGCACAATGCAGCTGGTTTACTGGTAAAATTTCATGCTGCCTTTTTGTGCCCAGCCCAGCTTTGGCTTGATTTGTAGAGTTGCCTTCTGTCAGCAGCCCTGTGGACCCCCTTCCAAATTCTCAAACTACACTGTCCCCAATGTCCACGAATTTTGTGGGGTGCAGACTTCCTCTGAACCTCTAAATACCACTGCGCATGTTTCTCCCTTCAGCCTGTATCACAGACCTCACCTTTCTCTGGTCAAAATCTGACCTTTCCATCAGAAGGTACAGAGCTCATCCGAGTCCACATATTTGCACTGCTTGAGACATGGTGTTCGTGGGTTCACAGCTGGTCCGTGGGTGTTGTGGTTGTAGGCTAGGCTTCTGATCACAGTCACTCTCCCCTTCAAGATGGTGTGGTCTCTGTGGCAGAGCCATTTGTCCAGGAGAGATTTCAGCAGCAGTGGAGGCTGCCTAGTCAGGGGAGTCCATTCTGGCAGTCCCTAACATTCCCTTGGAATATAGCGCTCACTCAATCACAAATAGAAACTCCCCATACATCTATACACTCTCCTTTCATTCTCTCACTCACACACTATCTTGCAGCTTGCCTTCTCACCGGCAGCCATCCAGCCAATGCATGGAATAACTTGGATTCACTCTCTGAGCTCCTGTGCTAGGGCAGCTACTTGAAAGGCACCATGGGGACATCCAGGGAGAAACCGAAGGGGCAGTATTCTCCCAGATGAGGTGCTGGCAGAGGCCATTGTTTCTTTTTGAGTTCTCCTCCCACAGAGCCAGCAGGCAAGTGCCATATTTGAGTCGCCATCAACCTCCCTAAAACTGTTCCCCCCACCATGGTGATTCCCTGAAACTCTGCCCCACCAACTTGTGAGCCTACCAAAGCTGTTTCCAGTGGCTTTTCCATATGAATGGCCTGTCTTGACTCTTGCTTCAGACTTTCTTAAAATATCTCAAACAAGCAGCATCTAATCTCAGTGGTCCTGGACAGAGCACAGGCATTGGCTGACCTTGGTCTGGCCCCCCTGGAGTGCACTTGGTGGACAGCTTCAGACCACATCTAAGCACCACCCAATCATCTTACAAGCCACACACATTAGAGGGTTGAACCTAGCAGGCCTCAGAGCCCTACTGGAATATGCCCAGGAGTGGGCCCTTGTACAGCTGATTCTCCACAGTGGTCGCAGCAAGTCCTTGCAACTGATGGGCTTTGGTGAGGCTGCCAAAATGAGGAGACAAAGAGATATATTCCAAATGAAAGATTAAAACAAAACTTCAGAAAAAGAACTAAACAAAGTGGAGACAAGCAATTAACTAGATGCAAAGTTCAAAACACTGGTTATGCCGGCTGGTGTTGGCTCAATGGTTGAACATTGACCCATAAACTAGGAGGTCATGGTTTGATTCCTGGTCAGAATACATGCCCAGATTTTGGGCTTGATCCACAGTAGGGGGCGTGCAGAAGCAGCCAATCACTGATTCTCTCTCATCATTGTTTCTATCTCTCCTTCTCTTAAATCAATAAAAATACATTTTTAAAAAACAACACTGGTTATAAGGATGCTCAATAAACTTAGCGAGAATCTCAACAGCATAAAAAAGGACATGGAAACCATAAAGAAGAACAGGTCAGAAATGAAGAATACTCTAACTGAAGTAAAGAATAATTTATAGGAACTAAATAGTAGAGTAGATAAAGCCAAGAATCAAATCAGTGATTTGGAATATAAGGAAGCAAAAAACACGTAATCAGAACAGTGGATTCAAAGAATCCAAAAAAAAATGAGGATAATGTAAGGAGTCTCTGGGACAACTTAGTGTACCAACATTTGCATCATGGAGGTGACAGAAGGAGAAGAGAGAGAGGAAGAAGTTATTATTGATTTCAGAGGAAGGGAGAGGGAGAGGTAGAAACATCAATGATGAGAGAGAATCATTGATCAGCTGTCTCCTGAACACTCTATGCTGGATATTGAGCCTGCAACTCGGGCATGTGCCCTGATGGGGGAGTCTAATCATGCATGACTCATAGGTTGACACTCAACACTGAACCACAACAGCCAGGCTGAAAACCCATTTGAAAAAATGACAGAAAATGTCCCTACCCTGGTGAAGAAAATAGACATAGAAGTCCAGGAAGTGCAGAGAATATCCAATAAGATGAACCCAAAGAGGCCCACACCAAAACCCTTTATAATTAAAATGCCAAAAGTTAAAGACAAAGAGAGAATCTTAAAAGCAGCAAGAGAAAAGCAGTTAGTACTCATATGACTGTCAGCTGATTTCTCAACAGAAACTTTGCAGGCCAGAAGGGAGTAGAAATACTCAAAGTGATGAACAGCAAGGATCTACAACCAAGATTACTCTACTCAGCAAAACTATCATTTAGAATTGAAGGGCATATAAAGAACTTCCCAGATAAGCAAAAGTTGAAGGAGTTAATCACCATCAAACCAGTATTACATGAAATGTTGAAGGGTCTTCTTGAAGAAGGAGGAAGAAGAGGAGAAGGCAACTTATCAAAGTATGAACAATAAAATGGCAATAAATATATATCTATCAATAATTGAATGTAAAAACACACAACATAAATGAACAAGCAGAATGAAAACAGACTCAGATATAGAGAACATTTTGATGGGACGGGGATTTGGGGTAGGAGTGAAAATGTGAAGGGATTAAGAAGTACAAATTGGCCAAGACCGGTTTGGCTCAGTGGATAGAGCGTCGGCCTGCGGACTGAAAAGTCCCGGGTTCGATTCCTGTCGGGGGCATATACCTTGCTTGCGGGCACATCTCCAGTAAGGGGCGTGCAGGAGGTGGCTGATCGATGTCTCTCTCTCATCGATGTTTCTGACTTTCTGTCCCTCTCCCTTCCTCTCTGTAAAAAATCAATACAATATATTAAAAAACAAAAACAAAAAAAGAAGTACAAATTGGTAGTACTTCTGCTGAACAGGTAGGATGGTAGCAGGCAGAGCCGCTGAAGGCTGAGCATGATTAAGGTGAGAGACAAGGGGAGTGTGATGCGATTGGTGGTGGAAATAGTGAGAGGGGATCCATTCAAGACACATTTAGGAGTAAAACTCAGGAGTTTATAAATGTGGGTTTAAGTATATAGAGTGGGCAAGTCATCAGAGGAAGGCCTGGGCTTTCTGGCTCCCCTCCTCAGAGGCCCTATGGGTGAAGGCCAGCCTTTCCCCCAGAGGAGAAGCCTAGTCTTGCCCCAATTCTTTGGGCCCAGAGTCCCTGGTCCAGATTCTGCCTCTCACCACCTCCTCTTTTCCCCCCTGACTTCCTGCTTGTTCCAGGATTATTTCATGAAGGGGAGGTGGGAGGGTCTTTGCCCTGTGAATGCTGACTCTCCCATCTGCCGAGGAACCTAGGAGAGCTGCCAAGGCTGCTAGGGTCAGGCTGGCAGCTGGCCACTGCCCCTGTCTGGCTGGGCACAGTGCCTCTGGGCAGTTGAGTAAGAGTGGGCTGCAGCAGACAAACAAGCTTGTATCTATCGCTGGGCCAGCCAGCTGTGAGTGGGGAGGTTGAAGGTCATGGAGTTTGGGGTAAGCTGAGTGAGGAGTGGGCCACTCCTTGTAAACATTCCAAGAAGCCCTAGACCACTGGGATAGGCCCTGAGATGGGGGCACTCATTAACCCTGTGGGTGCCAGGAAAGGGAAAGAGGTGAGCATTGGGAGGCTGCCGAGGTCATCTTTCTTTGAACTGCCACGTGATATTTACTCAAAGGAATTGCTGCCAGAGGCTCAGGCCCTGGAATATAAAGCCGAATTCTGCTCTCTGTGCCCAGAACTGAGCAGGTGAGCCACTGAGACAGAGGGAGGGGTGGGGAATGGGGGAGACAGGGGACAGAGTTCCCTGGAGGACTGCAGGGTCTCAGCAGAGCTGGAGGGGAGGGAGCACCACTGGAGCACCACGTGGCAGAGCTGCTTTTTGCTCGGGGCATGCCTCTGCTCCCAGCCACCCACAGGAGGCAGGAAGATGGGGGTGAGGATGTGGCAGCCCTGCCTAGGAAGATTCCTGGGGCCTGGCGGGGGCAGGGAGACCTTTACAAAGCAGTTTGAGCTCACACTCCTTGAGCTCTTTCCCTCCCCTGGGAAAGACACCCTTCTCTTCCCAGCCACACTCACCTGCCTTGGTCCCCATGCACCCCCCCAACAGTCCTCACAGCTCTGAGCTCCCTGCGCCCCAGGGAGGTGTTCACAGACTTGGGGCAGGCTGACCCTGGGACTGGACACCTGGGTAGGGCCCCTGGGAGATATCCCTCTCTTTGCTTCCTCACCTGAACTGGGCCTCCCGGCCTTCCTTCTTAGGACAGGCGATGGCCCGCGTGGCTGCAGCCCTGGCCTGGGTGCTGGCGCTCCTCTCAGGTGGGTCTCCCCCTGGCAGGTGGGTGAGGAGGTGAAGTGGAGTCTGGCCTGAGGCCCGCACTCACCCCAGCCTTTCCACAGCGTTTCCCACTGCCCACACACGGAAAGGCCTTTGGGACGACTCCGACTCCCGGCAGAGCAGCGGGAACAAGGGCAGGGTGGAGCAGACCCAGCAGCAGAAGCTGGCCTGGGAATCCGCGTGAGTGCCCGGCAAGGGGCTCGGGGAAGGGAGGGGACAGGCCGTGAGTGATGGCTGCTTCTGATTCCTCAACCAGAGGTCGGCTCCTGCTCCAGAGCAGAGGAAGCAAGCTGCCAGCTCTGCCCCATCCTGGCCTTCCTGGCTGTGCACGCCCTGGCTAGAGCTGTTGCCCCCTCGCCCCCTGAGGCGTGGGAGCCAGAGGGAGAGAGTCCCAGAGTAAGAGGACTGAGTCCAGGAGCCTCTGTGCCCCCTGGGTTGGTGCCGGTCTGGATCTGCCAGGGCAGTGCTTGTGTAAAGAGGGGCGGGTTCGAGGCTAGCATAGCGCCCTTGGTTTCCCCTTTAGAGCAGTGAGCAGCGACACCTCTGGGCAAACCCAGGATGGGGCCAGCAGTCTGCCGCCTGATGTCTGACCTCTTCTCCAGGAGCCTGAAAGGCAGCCTTGAGCAAGACCTCCACAACATGGACAAGCTTCTGGAGAAGCTGGGCCCTCTGAGTGGGCAGGGGAGCGCTCCTCCCCGGGTCCCACCCGACCCTGAGGGCCTGCGGCGGCAGCTGCAGGAGGAGCTGAAGGAGGTGAGCGCGCGCCTGGAGCCCTACATGGCTGAGGCGCACGAGCGCCTGGGCTGGAACCTGGAGGGGCTGCGGCGGCGCTTGGAGCCCTACACCAGAGCCCTGATGGAGCAGGTGGCCCTGCGCGTGGAGGAGCTGCAGGAGCAGCTGCGCGTGGTCGGCGAGGATACCAAGGCCCAGCTGTTGGGCGGCGTGGCCGAGGCGCGGGACCTGCTGCAGGAGCTGCAGAGCAGCCTGGTGCACCACACCGGCCGGGTCAAGCAGCTGTTCCACCCATACGCCCAGCGGCTGCTGAGCGGCATCGGGCAGCACGTGCAGGAGCTACACCGCAGCGTGGCCCCGCATGCCGTGGCCAGCCCCGCTCGCCTCAGCCGCTGCGTTCAGCTGCTCTCACACAAGCTCACGCTCAAGGCCAAGGCCCTGCACGTGGGCATCCAACAGAACCTAGACCAACTGCACGAAGAGCTCAGCACCTTTGCTGACGCGGGAGGCTCGGAGGAAGGGGCTCACCCGGACCCCCAGGCGCTGTCCCAGGAGGTGCGCCAGCGCCTGCAGGCTTTCCGCCAGGACACTTTCCTGCAGATCGCTGCCTTCACGCGCGCTATTGACCAGGAGACCGAGGAGGTCCAGCAGCAGCTGGCGCCGCCCCCACCGAGCCACAGCGCCTTCGCCCTGGAGTTCCTCCCGGAGGACAGTGGCAAGGCCCGGAGCAGGCTGCAGACCCGTCTCGACGACCTGTGGGAAGACATAAACTATAGCCTTCGTGACCAGGACCTGCGCCATGGAGGGGAACCCTGAGGACCTATTTGCCCGGGCCCACTTCCCAGCTTCTTGTTCCGGGAGTCCCAAGCATGGGTCAGTCCTTGATAGGGTGGAGGGCCCTGCAGGATGGTGAGGCCACCGAAGGGCAGTTGTCCCTTGCCTACCCAGCCTCCTGCGAGTCCCCAACCGGATGCATTACACTCACCAGGATTTGCGCACCTGGCTTCCCGTGCTCATTTGGGAATCTTCCCGAGCTGCTCCATTCCGTGCTGGCGGGAGTGGGAAGGGAGAAAGGCACTCTATATGGCGGGTTAAGTGCAACCCTGTGGCCATGGGCTGGAAGCCTAGTCTCTTCAGGCCCGGGCTTGGCTGTGACCACTCTGGCCTCCTGGTGGCCGTGTCTCCGATGGTCCCTGAGAGCAGCTCCTTTCCCCAGGGCTGCTAAGACAGCTTCTGTTGGGGGAGAGCAGGGAGAAAGGAGGAGAATGTGACTGTGCATGTGGATCCCTGCGCGCTCTGATGCTGGTGGGAACAAAAGGTGGGAGTTGTAATGGGAAGGAGCAGGACCCATATTTTCTTATATAGCTCTGCATTTAAATAGCCCACCAAGCCTCCAAACTATGGGGGCTTCCTAAGCCCTCTGTGGGGTATACTAGGTACCCTCCCCATCTCTGACGCACAGACTGAAACCTAGACTTTTGACCCCATTGAAATAGATGCTTATAATGGAAGCTGGTCTGCCTGGTGTGACTCTCATTTGGGCCATATCTGAAAGCAGTGCTCTCACCACTGTCCCCAAATCACACCCGTCAGCCACTCCAGACCTCTGCTGTATTTTTTCACGAACTCCCTTTCAGTGTGAGTCTGCCAGAGGGATCTGGGCCTGGCTGTGCACTGCTTTAGGGCAGAGCTGTGCTTGCCTGGGGGTGGGTGTGGGTGGGCGACCTTCCTCTGCATCTGCATGGTTCCTGGGCCTGCTTCCCACAGTTCAGTGTGCCTCACCTGCAGGCTCCTGAGGTGGCCTCTCCCTTTTGTTCCTGCTGTTCCAGATTTTGAATGGCCCCTTTTTATGACACTGATCCTCTTCTTGGGAACCCCAAACTCTTAAACCCCCAGTTCCACCATACAGATTCACCTGGAGGCAATGAAGCTCCTCATAGGTCTTCTGAGAACCTGGAAGCTGGGGATAAGTGAAGTGGGGGTAGTGGGCAGGGTAAGCACACCCCTTCCAGCACCCTTTCTATACAGCTCAGCCTGTCCTGCACCTCCTCACTTCTTCCTAACACAGAGCCCACATGAATCTGGCTGCATCATGCCCCCAGACTAGATCTCTACCCAGATATCTGGATTTAGCAACAGAACTGAGAGTGGTACCCAGAGAGAGGAGGTCCTGGAAAGGAAAGTTTACCTCCCTCCCTCCAAATAAAAAATCTTTTTGTTGTTAGGAAGCTGGAAGGGGAAGTCCAAGGGGGCAGATGTGGTAGGGATGAGGGTTGTGTATTTGCGGCTGGAATTTGGGCAGGTGTTTATGAGGCCAGAAATAGGGAGTGAGGAAAACAGAAAATGACTGAGGGACTAGAGCTGCAGCAGCATCTGGCCCAACAGTGGATCGAAAGAAGCCCAGGATGTCGGCAAGAGGCCTGATAGTTATAACGCTGTGGATGGAGACACTGTGAAGGAACAAAGTATTGCCCTAGCTCTGGGAGACATCCAGGGGGAAGTGACACCTGAATTGAGGTAGAGGCAAAGCCTGAATCTGGCTATGGAAGTTTGGATCATATAATCCTGGCAACAGGGAAACCCTGTACTGCTCTCTAAGGGCCCAGAGTTGCCTGGCCAGGGTGGCTCAGCTGCCTGGGCACTGAAAGGCTGCCTTTGCCTGCTGGGTCCCTGGTGGGCATGCAGGAGGCAACCCATCAATATTCACTCTCACATCCTCGCATTGTTGTTTCTCTTCTCTCTCCCTTCTTGTGAAGGCCTGGGGTGGAGGGTGGGAATTGGCTGGAGGAGGTTAGAGGGGGAAAAGGGTGACATATGTAATATTTTTCAACAATAAATAATTATTTAAAAAATAAATAAAAAACTAAAAATATACATCAGATAAACCCAAATTACCTCTACTCTTCAAAAATGCCACTGTTATAAGACACAAAGACAGACTGAGGGACTTCCAAGATGAAGGACACCAGAGACTTGAGAACTAGGGGCAATGCCTGGTCCTGAATCAGATCCTGGATTGGAGAAAGAGTTGCCATGGAGAATATCAGAGGGACAAGGCTTGGAATTTGAATACAGATTGTATCTATCTATCTATCTATATAAAAGCCTAAGCAACCATTAGGACCAGTCAACTGAATGACCAGTCGACTGGTTGCTATGATGTATACTGACCACTAGGGGGCAGATGCTCAACGCAGGAGCTACCCCCTGGTGGTCAGTGCACTCTCATAGCCAACATCCGCCGTCTCTCCCCTGGCCAGCCTGCCCTGACTGGCCCTGACCTCCAGCTAGGCTGAGAGACTGGACCTGTGCACAAATTCATGCAACAGGCCTCTAGTATTAAATAGTACTACATCAATGTTAAATATCCTGTATTTGGTAATCATAGTTTGGATATGTAAGAAGAGGTGCTTTTTCTCCCAGCATGTGTGTAGGGCAGTGGTCTGCAAACTCATTAGTCAACAGAGTGGCAAACCGTGACTCATGAGCCACGGTTTGCCGACCACTGATGTAGGGGATATATGCTGAAGTATTCAAAGGTATAGATATCATTGTCTGCAATATACTCTTTTTAAAATATGTTTTATTTTTAAATTGATTTTAGAGAGGAAGAGAAAAAGAAACGTCAATGATGAGAGAGAATCATGGATTTGGCTGCCTCCTGTAGGCCCCACACTGGGAATCGAACCCACAACCTGAGCATGTGCCCTTGACTGGAATCAAACTTGGGACCCTTAAGCCAACACTCTATGCCCTGAGCCAAACCAATTTACTCTTTTTTGTTTTTTTTTGCAATTTACTCTTAAAATAATAATAATTGTGTGTGTGTAGTGACAAATGTGGCAAGAGTGTCAATAATGAGTGGATTAAAAAATAATTACTGGATTTGGATAGAGACTAGAAAATAACGCATTTAAAAAATCTAAAAGAAAGGGGGGGTGGGGCCCAGAGTCGGCCACCTCTCTAAGAAAGGGCGGGGCGCCGAGGAAGTGCCGCAGGAAGGGGCGGGGCCACGAGCGGCGAGGAGGCCGGAAGCTGCAGGCGGCGCTGCGAGTGGTGGCGATGTCGGCCGGCGGGACTGTGGAAGCGGGGCCCCTGGGAGCTGCGGCCGCGCCCTCGCCCGCCCCGGCCCCGGCCCCGGCCCCGGCCCCGGCCCCGGCCCCGGCGCGTGTGTTCCGGCCCATCAGCGCCGAGGATGAGGGCCATCAGCCCACGGAGATCGAGTCGCTGTGCATGAACTGCTACCGCGACGTGAGCCGCGCGCGGGCGGGACGGCGGCCGAGGGACGGAGGCGGGTGGGGACTCCTGGGGCCCGGCCGCGTTGGGGACCCGGAGTGAGGACCCCTCGGGGTCACTGGTTGGGGAGCTGGGGTTCACTGGTCCTTTCCTTGGCTTTCTGCTTCCCCAGGGCGTGACGCGCTTGCTGCTCACCACGATCCCCTTCTTCAGAGAAGTGATCGTCAGCTCCTTCTCCTGCGAGCACTGCGGCTGGAACAATACGGAGGTCCAGTCGGCGGGCAGGATCCAGGACCAGGGGGTGCGCTACACTCTGACCGTCAGGGCGGCGGAGGTGAGAGCAGCCCAGAGCCGCCCCGCAGAGCCCAGCGCAGGGCGGGCAGTGAGCAGCGCCCCGGCCAGGCCTCGGGCCGGAGTAAATCTACCCTGCGCGTCCAAGCCTCACCTTCTCCTTACAAAGTGGGCCGGCGCTGTCCGCTGGCCAGGTGGGACGTGTGAAAGTGCTTTGTACATCGGGTGAGAAGGCACCACGTGAGCAGGGGTTAGGGAACTCTTCCCACGTGGGCAGCCGGGCTAGCTGGACCCCTGAGAAGAGCGAGCAAGAAGCCGCTGGGCTCGGGTCTGATGGCGGGCAGCCTGGCCTTCCCTGAGGCGGGGGAGGGGGGCACTGCTGACCTCTGGCCTCGGTGGCCTGCACCTGCTTCTTTCTGACCAGGACATGAACCGAGAAGTAGTGAAGACAGACTCTGCCACCACAAGGATTCCAGAGTTAGATTTTGAAATTCCTGCCTTCAGCCAGAAAGGAGGTAAGTTCAAGATAAGGTTATTGGGGCTGCTTATGCTTAGCTAGAATCTTAATCACTTTCTTGTAAAACCTGGGGCCAGGTCTGGTGGCTGTGTATGGGTTTGGTAATCATTGGGCTTTTCATTGACTTAACATAAGCAGAGCACTTAGATAAAACAGTTTGAGATAGTGTTTACTTATAGAGTTTTGTCATCACTGTTATTAGAGCTGAATGGAACTTTGTTCCTAGCCTCATTTTACAAATGAATTCAAGGCCCAAAGAGGTCACATGAATTGCCAGGGTCATACAGGCACATGAGAGCAGAGCCAAGACTCCCCTGTCCTTTGTTCTTATTCACCAGCTTTGACCACTGTTGAAGGGTTGATCAGCCGTGCTATCTCTGGCCTGGAGCAGGATCAGCCCACTCGAAGGGTGAGCTGGGATATTCTGATTGCAGCAGCTCAAGGAATAATTACTTATTGGTATATGCATCTAAGGAGAGTGTTCAGCTTTCTACGTAGGTGAACTGTCTGATGGAACATTGGAGGACTTTTAGGGGAAGCATATGGTGATGCTATAGTTGCCAGGATGTTGCATACAGAACATTTACTGTTCTTTCTGCTTCCCCTTCACCAGTGTATATTCAGGCCTTGGCGCCAACAACAGACTATGTATCATTACCTCTGAAAAGCCAGTCCTCCCTTGGGTTTAGCTATGCTTTCTGAGTGTTCCACTGTCTATTTATTATGACACAAGTGATATAATTACATATTAGTCATCTGTCTTCCTAACTAGCTGGGAAGCCCCATGAAGGGACTCAGATATTTTACCTGGCACAAATGCCTAGTTTAAATGGTTGAATGAGTGAGAAAATGAGGCTCATCTGGCACCACCCATAAACTTCAAATTATGTGCTACATCTTATTGTGAAGTCTGAGTCTCTCTGTTCCCACTCACGCTAAGGCAATAATTTCCTGACGGAAGTGACTCGGGCACTACAGGAAGTGAGGGCATAAGGTCTATTACCAGGGCTGATACTTTTACTCTCGGTTTCTGTCAGGCAAATGAAGAAGCAGTAGCTGAAAGACTGGATGAGTTCATTGTCAAACTGAAAGAGCTAAAGCAGGTGGCCTCTCCTTTCACCCTGGTGAGTATTGAGGGTGTCTAGGTGCCTAGATTTAAGAGAGGAGAAATCATTAAGACTGTCTGGGACCACTGTGATGCCGAGTGGTCTGATGGTAAGTGGAGGATTGTACATGGCTTATAATTACTCTTCACTCGTCTGTTAGATCATTGATGACCCTTCAGGGAACAGCTTTGTGGAAAACCCACATGCTCCCCAGAAAGATGATGCCCTGGTGATCACACATTATAACCGGACTCCGCAGCAGGAGGAGATGCTAGGGCTCCAGGTAAGTGAGCTGAAGAAGCCAGAAGAAGAGATGGTTCCCTTAACTCCCTGATGCTGCCCTGTGTACCTGTCACATAGCATGTTTGTGCTTCTCATCAAGCTCGTGTCAAGGGCTTAGGGTACACTTTACAATAAAGGACGGCAATAGCTTTGGTCTTTTTTTAAGCTCTTTTCTTCCTTGATTGGGGCTTTGCTTTCTAGCTTCTCTGTTAAACTCATGAGGTGGCAGCTGACAAAAGTAAGCCACAGCATTTTTCCTGCGCTCCAGGGCAGGGTGTTGGGAGGCTGAGATACATGTGCAACATGTGATTTGCATCTCTACTACTTTAGGCAGAGGCGCCAGAGGAGAAGCCGCAAGAGGAAGATCTCAGAAACGAAGTGAGTCCCATTGGCTACTGTGGAAGAAGGAGCAGAGTTGTGGGCTGAGACTGATGCTGTTCAGTGGCTCTTTCTCTCCACCAATACAGGAGACCACTACATACCAAGTGGATGCTTTAGCCTGACAGGGCTCACCTGCCAGGGAGGGCTCACCCCCGCATCCCGATGTTGTGTTCCAGGTGCTGCAGTTCAATACAAACTGCCCGGAATGCAGTGCTCCAGCTCAGACCAACATGAAGCTAGTTCGTATCTTTCGTCAGATGGTTGGGTTGCTCCTCATCTGACTCGGGTGTGAGGATTATCTTCAGGCTGGAGACCACTACCTTCATTGGAAAACACGTTTCATTCTGAGTGATGAGAATGTTGCCAGTGATGAGGCCACACCTTGGCTTCTGGATTTACAAAGAGAATTGGGCTGAAGTCTTGGCTCCTGCGTGTGGCCTGGATCAACATTTGCAAACAGGAGTCACCTTGGGTTGTGACCTTGCCATCTTCTGGAGGACTAGGGCTGCATTTTGGGATCTATTTCCTGTAATCCTGGGACCAGCCATTTTGTTTGGGTTTGGATTTGTTCTCAAAGGGTGGTCTTGGTCGTGGAAGCAGGTTCCCTTAACTCCAGCTTCAGAAATCCCCCACTTTAAAGAGGTTATCATTATGGCTACCAACTGCGAGTACTGCGGTCATCGGACCAACGAGGTGAGGGCTCCATTGGTTGGGAAGACTAACTTGAGGGTGACCTGTCTAATTTTCACCCTTCTTAAATCTGCTTTGGGATGAAGGGAGTGGGGGATGGGTCTTTCTCTTGGGCTTAGTGTAGGGTGAGGGGCCATTGAAGGAATTGGGAATTGGCTTAGAGGAGAAAAGTTACAGATAATCATAACTTGTTTATCTTTTATCTTCCTAATCATAACTTGTTTAAGATCCTTCTCCTCATCCAAGGACATGTATCCATTGATTTTATAGGAAGGAAGAGGGAGAGATCGAAACATGCATGTGAGAGAAACAATGATCAGTTGCCTCCTATAAGCACGCTTGTTTAAGACATTTTAAAGTTTGGTTTTAAGGAACAAGAGGCAGATTTTGACTCAGTAACATTTTCTAAGTTCATAAAAATAGAATGGGCTGCCTTGGATGGCTGTAAATCCCCTTTCCCTGAGTTATTCAAGCATAAGGTGTTAAATTCTTAAACCAGAATATTATAAAGGGGATTCATATGTTGGATGCAGTTGAATGTCCCTTCAAATCCCAATAATCTTTTTTTTAAAGATATATGAGTTCCTTGGCAACTTGGGGCTCTGGGTACTCTGCACCTGGCCCATTGTTGGTGTTTTTTTTATTTGGATGACTGCTGCTACTATTGATTTAGAAGGCTCTGTGCATGGTCACCATTAGCGGGTCTAAGCCAACCCTGTGAAGTCTGCTGGGCACAAGGCTTGGCTCAGGGCCTTCTTGCTATTGCTGATTACTGTTGTCTGCAGGTGAAGTCTGGAGGAGCAGTAGAGCCCTTGGGCACCAGGATCACTCTCCATATCACAGATCCCTCAGATATGACCAGAGACCTGCTCAAGGTAACAGCTTGCGTGGGAAAGTGACTATCTTCCTCATGGACTTGTCTCTCGGGGAAATTGTTTTTTAAATTATGTCTTGTAATTGTGTAGTGCCTCCTTCGGTGAGTGGAGGCTCAGAAAGCGACCCATAAGCTTTTTCTGACGAGTGGGCCCCCTGTTTGCCTGCAGTGTCTGTCAGACTCTTGTCTCTGGCCTCTGATGACAGGATACCTCGTAGCTGGGAGCCATGATTCAGTGCCCCTTAATTAGTTTGTTTCCATTTCTCTGGTAGATAGGATAGGAGTGAGTCCAGCTTTAACTAGAAAGTCAGAAATGGGGACAGTTGACTTTGTCCCCAAACTGTCACTGGTGGTATTAGTTTGGCAGGAGGACTCTGGTTAGCTTTCTCTAGCAGCTCCTGATTTAAAGCTTAAGCTGACCTCTCATCTCACAGTCTGAGACGTGCAGTGTGGAAATCCCAGAACTGGAATTTGAATTGGGAATGGCTGTCTTTGGGGGCAAGTTCACCACACTAGAGGGGCTGCTGAAAGACATCCGGGACCTGGTGAGTAATGCATGGCTACTTCAGTGTCGCTGTGGGGAGGGGCTAGGTGACCTCAAGTGTTCTAGTTTCTGGAGCTGATAATAGGGTTTCTTTGCCGTAAAGCCAATTTAAGAGACTTAAATTTGGATTGTGAAGATAAATTTATGGGAAATTCTGAGTGGAAATTCCCAGGCCTTAACTTTGAGACAAATATATGGTTTTCATTTCACTAACATGAGGGCTGAGGGTCCTTTCAGCATCTAAAACTTCCCAACATAGATATGCATTGTTGACTTGGGCCATATATTTGTCTTCCTGATGAATCGTTTCATTTAATTCTCAGTCATTAGGCCTTTTATCTTTGTAAATTATACTTTGCATTTCTTGTTAAATTAGGACTAGGGCTCACTCATATTATAAGAACATGTTTATAGTTTGTTTCACATGGGCAGTTGTTGCCTTGGCAGATTAACCCATAAGCTCTTAAGAATAATCAGAAAGGTGGTTATGGGATAAATGAAGACCTTGCTTCCCTGACTGGACAAGCTGCAGGAGTTGCATCAGAAGTTGGCTTAACTTCCACCCCCATCAGGCTTATGATCATGCCTGTAATACAGAGCCAGCATACAGCAGTGTTGATGACATTTATTGCAGGTGACCAAGAACCCTTTCACGCTGGGTGACAGTTCCAGTCCTGGCCAGATGGACAAACTGCAGGAGTTTAGCCAGAAGTTGGACCAGGTGAGAGGACTCTGGCTGGTCAGTTCTTTTTTTTTTTTAATTAAATCTTTATTGTTCAGATTATTACATTTGTTTCTCTTTTTTCCCCTCCATAGCACCACTCCACCCAGCTCCCACCCTTCCCTCTTCCCTTACCTCCCTCCCATTGATCTCATCCGTAGGTGTATGATTTTGTCCTGTACACCCCTAACCCCTTTCCCCCTGAGAATGATCAGTCCACTCCTTTTCTGTGCTCCTGATTCTAATATATTCATCAGTTTATTCTGTTGATCACATTTTTAATTCACTTAGTTTTTAGATTCACTTGTTGTTAGATATGTATTTGTTGTTCATAATTTTTTGGCTTTTACCTTTTTCTTCTTCCTCTTCTACAAGAGTACCTTTCAGCATTTCATATAATACTGGTTTGGAGTTGATGAACTCCTTTAGCTTTTTCTTATCTGTGAAGCTCTTTATCTGCCCTTCAATTCTGAATGATAGCTTTGCTGGATAGAGTATTCTTGGTTGGAGGTTCTTGCTCTATTCATCACGTTGACTATTTCTTGCCACTCCCGTCTGGCCTGCATCGTTTCTGTTGAGAAATCAGCTGACAGTCGTATGGGTGCTCCCTTGTAGGTAATGAACTGTTTTTCTCTTGCTGCTTTTAATATATTCTGTCTTTTGCTTTTGGTATTTTAATTATGATGTGTCTTGGTGTGGTCCTCTTTGGATTCCTTTTATTTGGGGTTTTGTGTGCTTCCTGGACTTGTAAGTCTGTTTCTTTGACCAGATGTGGGAAGTTTTCAGTCATTATTTCTTCAAATAGGTTTTCAGTAACTTGCTCTCTCTCTTCTTCTGGCACCCCCACAATTCTGATGTTGGTACGCTTGAAGCTGTCCCAGAGTCTCCTTACATTATCTTCACATTTTTGGATTCTTTTCTCTTTTTGCTTTTCCAGTTGAATGTTTTCTGCTTCTTTATATTTCAAATTTTTGACTTGATTCTTGCCTTTCTCTAATCTGCTGTTAGGACTCTGTATAATATTTTTTATTTCAGTCAGTGTATGTTTAATTTCTATTTGGTCCTTTATCATCTTTAGTTTGACCTTTTCCATCTCTAGTTTGATCTTTTGCATCTCTAGTTGGTCCTTTTTCATCTCCTCTTGGCTCTCACTAATTTTATCCAATTTTTCTAGCATATTCTTGAAAAACCTTATAATCGTGGTTTTGAACTCTATATCCAGTCGTTTTTTTTCCTCCATTTCTTTTGTTTGTGATCCCTTCCCTTGTCTCGGCATTTTCACTATGCCAGGAGAACTTCTGTGTTGAATTCAGCTTTATGATACCAGACTTGTAAAACCAAAGAAGCCTCTGTTGAGCTTGGGATGGGTGGAGTCCCAGGGCTTAAGGGACCGCCTTGCCTTCCAGTCGGCCCTGCCCTCCACGGCCCCTGAGTCTCACGTGACTGGGTAATCGCTGGAGCGGTCCTTGTGCTCACGCGCACGCAGTGCCTCTAACTGCTGCCTTTCCAGCTCCCCTGCGCACCAGGACCACACGAGTCTAGGTCTCCAGGGTTTTGCCCGAAACAGGGGCTTAGTGGAGTCAGAAGTGGCACAGTTGGGAGGGTCTGTCTCCTGCCCACTCGCGAAAGCCAGCAGCACAATCAGCAATCTGTCCTCTGATCTTTTGCGACTCCCCTGAATTTCCGTGCACCTCTCCCTTTTCACAGTCCAAACTCCCCCCGTATGAGTTTCGGCTGGAGTTGGAGTTTAGTGTCGTAAGATAAGGGGTTCAATGCCGTTGGGAGTCTCCGTTTCCCTCCCGCCAGAGAAGCCAGCCAGGTACTCCGGCACCCTTTCTCTCAGCGCGCACGTCTCCGTACCTCAGCTTTTTGCAGCTCCTCTGGGTTTCTGTGAGCCCCTCTTTTTCCTTCTAGCTGTAGAACTTACACTCAGCCAGCTTTCCTGTGGTTCTGGATGATGTCCGTTCTGTCTTTTAGTTGTAGTTTTGAAATTGTTGTGCGAGGCAGCAGTGTAGGTGTTTACCTATGCCGCCATCTTGGATTCCTCCCTGGCTGGTCAGTTCTTGTGGTCCTGGGGCTCCATTAAACAACAGGTTGTCTACCCTTTCTTGCTCCCTTTTAAACATTTAACCAGCATGTTAGGGATTCTCCTGGTTTCCAATGTCCCATGTCATTGTCTTTCTCGGTTTCCTCCATTATATTGTTGGAGGATCTCCTCCACTAGTTTCCTCAGAAAATGCATAGGAATTGAGATTTCTGGGATCTTACATCTTTGAAAATTTCTTTATTCTAGAATTTAATCACCCTAGATTGATAATGATTGGGAATAGAGTTCTAGGATGGAAATAATTTTTCATCAGAATCTGAAAGACATTGCACTAATGTCTTCCATGTTCCAGTTTGGCTATTTCAAAGTCTTTCAGGCATTTTGATTCCTGATCTTTTGTATGTGACCTGTTCTTATTGTACTTCTTTGTCTCTGTGATGTGAAATTTCAGGATGTGCTTTGGTGTGGGGTCAATTTGCAACCACTATGCTAAGCACTTGGTAGGTCCTTTAATCTGAAAACTCATGTGGTTCAGTTATAGAAAGCTTTTTAAGAACATTCTATTGAGAATTGCTTCCTTTCTGTTCCTTCTGAAACCCCTGTGTTTTGAAATATTAGACTGACTTTCTGATATTCTGTAAAGTACTTAACCTTTGCCCAGTCTTCAGTTTCTTTGTGTTTAGATTACTTCAACTTTGTTTTCCAATCTTTTAGTTGAGGTTTTCATTTTCACTAATACATTTTTATTTACCAAGAGCTTTTTTTGGTCTTTGAATATTCTTCCTCTGCCTTTTTAGAAAACAGTATAAGGACGTAGCATTTTTTTCTTCTTGAGAATATTAATGTTGGGTGTTTCTTTTTCCTTTGGCACTTTATTTTCCTTGTATTGTTTCCATTTCCTCTAAGTTGTTCTTTGTTTTTTTCCGTGTAATTGTCTGTCTTTTAATATTATGGGCTTTGATGTCTGGTAATCATTGGTTGTCTGTTTAAAAGTAGAAGACTAAAAAAACTGAGTGGCGGTGTTTTGCTGACATTGGGCTGATTGTAAGGGATTTAGCTTGGCCTTCTTCTTGAGGGAGCGCCAAAGCCAGAGTGGTTAGGACTTTCTTAGGCTGGTCAGGTTCCTGTTGGGGGTGCTCTATTTCCTGGTCTGAGGTATTCTGGGAAGAGGGCTGAGGTGTTGTATGTCTGTTTCCAAAAAAGGTACATTCATTTAATCTCCTGCCTTGATTCTCTCCCCTCTATCCTCTGCTATGGCCCTAGTCCATAGTGTGTTGTGGTATCTTTAGAGAATCCTTCAGTCTTCTGCTGGGATAGAGGAAGGGCAATTCTTTCGTCTTCTGGCATAGAAGTTGGCCTGTTTGGAGAGGGAGATGAAATTGGGGATGTAAAATTTTTTTCTTAAATAATATCAAACAGTTCTTATTTATTATTATTTTTAATACTATTTTAAAAATCGATTTCAGAGGAAGGGAGAGATAAAGAGGGATAGAAACATCAATGATAAGAATCATTGATCAGCTGCTTCCTGCATATCCTCTACTTATGATTAAGCCCACAACCCGGGAATGTGTCCTAACTGTGAATCCAAACCTGTTCTGGTTCATGGGTTGATACTCAACCACTGAACTACACTGGCTGGGTAAATAATTCTTATTTTAAATCTTCTCCACCCTACTTTTAGAAGTACTCATTTCACTGGTTCATGAAACTTGGGCATACTGCAATGTAAATTGGCTTGATTCTGATCTGGTAGACTTAGCTTCTCCATGCTTTATAAAATTTGCATACTGTATTCTTTCCTCTTTAGATCATGGAGGGTAAAATGAAGGCCCACTTTATTATGAATGACCCAGCAGGAAACAGCTACTTGCAGGTACAGTAGACCTTTCCTTATATTTCATGGAGATATGTTTTCTGACTTTTCTTGAACATGTGTCATCTCTCCAGAAACTGAGACTTGGTTCTAAATGAACATAAGGGAGAAAGGGGGGAACATGGGAGGGGTTTTAAGTGTGTGTCAAGAGGGATAAAAGGATACTCCTAGGCTCTTCCTTCCTTTAGTTCTTGTCTCAGCTCTAAGTCCAGTGATGGTGTTTTCATTCTGCAAATCTGATTGTGGAGTGAGGAGAAATGGTCCCTTGTCCAATACAGGAAAATTGAAAGGCGTTAAACTGACTGGGGAGATAGTCTACTGATTGACAATAACGTTAGTATTTATTGAGCAGTTATTATGGGTCAGGCAAAACTGTTCTTACACTCTTCATGAGAAGGTGCAGGTAGGAAGTATTTTAGGTGGACTATTCCCTAATTCTGCCTCGGGCTAGTCAGTCCCACTCCTGGGCCCATGTGAGCTCTGTTGCTTCCCACTAGTTAAGCCTAGTCATGGGGAATTGGTGGTGCTTATAGTAAAAATCTCAGGAGTTCTTGAGAAGTGGGCATTAGAAGCAGCCTGAGGAGGGAAGATAGCAGGATGTATGGGCACTGATGACCTATCCTTGGCCTTCCAGAATGTGTATGCACCTGAAGATGATCCGGAGATGAAAGTGGAACGTTATAAGCGCACGTTTGACCAAAATGAGGAGCTAGGGCTCAATGACATGAGGACGGAGGGCTATGAGACAAATGTGGCCCCACGGTAGCAGTGGACCGTTTCCCAGCCAGCTTTCTCTACTGCTCAGGCTTACTTATTATTATTGGAAAAGCAGAGAGTGATCTCCCCACCTACTCCTGTGGGGAGGGCACCAGGTGTGAATCAAAAACCCTGGCATACTTTTTAAAGTGTGTAGTGCAAGTGCACCCCTGTTGGGTTATTTGACCTTATTTTGGAGGTTGTGAGTCAGCTTGGGAAGAGACCTGGAAGCAAACTATGAGGAATGTCACCACTTTTTCCTACAATTCACCCTTTGTCCACACTGTGCTGTCCTTTAGAGCTGGAACTCTGAAGTTGAGGAAGGTGGAAGAAAGCTGCAGCTGGAGTTTAGGTGTTGGATTTGGGTATACAAAATACTTTCCACATGAAGGGAGTTTTCCGAGGGAGGGAGTCCTGTACAGGTGAAGAAGTTCTCATTAAAATGATAGCTGTCAAACTGCACTGGCTCGAAATTCACTGTCCTTAATTGATATGCTGGTAGACTCAACTTCCTGAAGAAAATTTTCTTCAATGTGGCCATTGTAATTTGGAGATTGGAGCTGCCATTTTATTCATTCCTGTACATATGTGAGTGCCCACTTGGTGCTTGGTACACACTGACCAGTAAACAAAACAAAGTGCTGCTTTCACGAAGCTTGAAGTCTAGTGGGGAAAATTGACGTTGGGGGTGGAGTCGGATTGGTAATAAACTGATAAGTAAAACCGTACGTCACGTGGTGATTAGTGTCATGGAGGGATGTAAAAGCAAAGAAGGGATATGGATAGTGTCAGAAGATGGGGTAGGTATTTTAAATAGAGTAGTCAGGGAAGGCCTGAACAAGAAGGAAATCCCACATTCAGGCAAATCTAAGAGATAAGGGAGTAAGCCATGTGAGTAGCTGGGAGAAGAGATTTCCAGGCAGAGGAAACTGCAACTGCAAAAGTTCTGAGATTGGAAGATATTGGACCAGTTAGGGGTATTTGAGAGCCTCTAGTCTTGCTCTTAATTACAAATGGAGAAAGAGGTTCAACCAGGGAGGGAGTGCTGCTTCCAGTTATGTGACTTGGTCCTCTGGCCCAGGGCCCTGGACTCCCCAGCGAGTGTTCTGTGTTCTGCATTAACCAATGATGACTCCTACAGTGCTGGCTGCAAGGTAGTTCGAGAAACACCTGTTGATTTAAATACTATGGCAACCCTTAGCATTTTGTGCTGCAAAAGTAACTCGGAAGAATTGCCTTAGAGGGAGGAGACTTAGAAGTGCCATTCATCTTCTCTCGCCGCTCTACTGCACTATTCTCAAAGATCACAAGTGGGGTTTTCCGCTTACAAAATGCTCTCATTTTCTATTTCTTCTGTCACATTGGACAGTGGACCATTTCTTTACTCAACCCTTCTTTTCGTAATGTTGCATCCCTGCTTTCCCCTGTACTTTGGCATTCCTTATGTGGAATCTTTCTGCCTCCTCCCTCTTAAATGTATTTGTTTCCAGAGGTTCAGTTCTCCATATTGAATTCTTTGGCACTTTAACTACTGTCATGTGGACTGACTCCCATACATGTACCTCAAATTTCTGTGAGCAAGAGTAAGGTGTTTTAAGAATTTCAAGACTAAAGTTAGCAATGACTCACAAACTATAAAGCTGCAACACTTTGAATAGGCTTCTAAGCAACTTGTTGTAGCTACTAAGCCAAGTGCTTTACCCTATTAGATTGCCTATAGATGTGTGTCCAACTGACTTGGGGATCTGTGTGCCCAGGCCGTCTGATCATTTTCTCTTGAATGACTTTCACTATGGGATGGTCGTGCTTGAAAGATGGGCCCTGATGTCAGATTCATTTCCCATTGCGAAGGGAAAAAGTGGCATTCCGGTTTATCACTGTCTTGTGAGTTTGGTGTTAGGCAATCCACAGATTCCAACCTGTTATTGGGAATGATAACCTGAGTTTCTGAACCAGGAAGAGTGAGGAGGAGGTACCAGACAGATAACCCATCTAAGGTACCTCCTGTTCTGATGGCCAAGGCCTGGCAGCCTTCAGTTTCACATTCACCTCCATCCAATCTCACTATACAGCCTGATGGGGGTGAGAGTCCTACCCCCCTGCTCTGGCATATGGCATGTGGTTAATAAAATCTGTTACATGATAATTCTCAGCAGATACTTGCAAATTTTTTATCTTGTATTGAGCCTTGTTAGGTGGCTGAGGTAGCATGGGTAACAGGCATGGGAAGGGTCCTGCTCAAAGGCCAGGGAAGGAGAACAGTCAAACTGCCAGCCCAAAAACATGTAGATTCAGTTTCACAGCCATGATAAAGTTTAAGTTTTGTGATGATATTAGGGAAGATAGAGTTCGTTTGTAAAGGCACTTGTACTTCATATTTCAAGCATATTAAATATAGCTATATTTAGCCAATAGAGCTGTGAACACAGGTATGGAGTGTACATGTGTCATGACATGAACATGGAGTAAATACGAAGGGCAGTTGACTTTGATAGCGGAGAGGGTTCAGTAAGACTCATTGTAATGTCAGTATGTGTCCTTTGTACATCTGTGGCATCTCAGCTGTAGTACATTGTAGGGAATGATTCCTCTTTAAATTTAGGCAGTGTGTTTAAATACTTGGCTTTATTCTTATTTTTAAAAATGTTTGCTCATGTCTCCACAGGAGAATGGAAGTGTTTTCAGCTGTGAAAAGGGCTGGTGCTGGTTGTGTGTGTGTGCTCAGTATTGAGGAAGCCCTTTAGTGCTGGCACCTCTAATGCCTCAGTGTCCTGGTCTGTTAAATGGGGATAATAAAAGCAGCTACTTTGTAGGGTTTTTGTAAGGATTAGTGAGTTAGTAATTGTGAAGTTTTATTTTTTTGTTAATCTTCACACAAGGATATTTTTTCCATTGACATTTTAGAGTGGAAGGGATGCAGGAAGAGAGAGATCGATGTTAAAAAGACACACTGATTGCCTGCGTCCTGCAGGTGCCTGGCCAGGGCCAGGGATTGAATCTGCAACCCAGCTATCTGCCTTTGAGTAGGAATTGAACCTGTGACTTTTTCTAACCACTTATGCACAAGGGCCAGGACGCCAAGTGCTTTTAGAATAGATGTATTTTCTCATATAAAAATTTTAAGGTGTCTTTGTTTCTGCTTTAAATCCTTTGTGATAAAAAGTAGCTATAAATAAAATCCCCATTTTAAAGATGAAGAAACAGCCTCAGAGAGGTTAGGTAACTTGTGCAAAGCAGTGTAACTGAAGATAGAAATAGGCTCATGGGGCTGAGAGGACTATGCTGCTAATGTGCGCTCGAGTAGAAATAGCGTTTCCAAGTGTCTGCTGACACCAGGGCTGTGTGGAGTTCAGTGTGAGGTGCACCAAAGGGGATTAGCACCCAAGGCTTGGATGCATATGGGTACCATTGGGGCCCTCCAGCTAGTGAAGCCCTATGTTGGTCCAGTGTTCCCTTCCCACAAGCCTGCCTTCCTTTCTGGGCCTGTGCTGTGACCCTCAATGTAGCCAAATGGTTAGAATTAGAAGCTCATGCTCCAGTACAGAGATCCCCAAACCTGTATTTGAACTTGTATCCCAAGATACGTGTATTTATAAAGTGTAACAATACCTTCTTGACTAATATACTTTAAAACAATGACAGAAATTTAATTTAGGAGGTAAAAAGAAAATAATTTATTTCAGAAACATTGGGTTACATCTTGCACCCCACTTTGTTAGTTTCTGCTTCCAAGGGTTGGTCATGTTCTGGCGGTGTGAAGTTGGGCAAATTCCTCAACCTCTCCAAACTTCAGTTCTCTCACCTGTAAAATAAGACTAATAAAACTATATGAGGATTGTGAGGTTTAAATGAGGTAATTCAAGTAAAGCTTTTAATGCCACAAGAAGAAAACTCTCCCCCCAAAACATGAATATTGGAATTCAGTCTCACTTCCCCTCTTTTGCTATGCTGGAAATATCCAGGTCCCTCCCATTGGCCTGGTTCTGAATAAGAGATAGCAAGGGGCTATCGCTGTCCAACATGGGCACGTTACACAACTTAGAAGCCTCTACATTCTAGTAGTAATTACAATTGGTTTGCAATTCCTGATTTCCTCTTAAATTTTTTTAGTAGATTTCAGAGAGAAAGGGAAAGGGAGAGAAACATCAATGATGAGAGAATCATTGACTGGTTGTAACCTGGGCATAAACCCTGACCAGAAATCCAACATGACCTCCTGGTTCATAGGTGGATGCTCAGCCACGGAACCACGCCAGCCTGTCAGATTTCTTCTCTTGAATGGTACTCGGAAGCCTTTGAGAGCAGATTCCTTCTTCTTAAACATACTTACACTAATAAAACCAACAATACTATGTGCCGGGCATTGTTCTAAGCATTTACAGTCCTTGCAATCATTGAGCTAGTTGCCATTATTGCCCTCAGTTAAATAACCTGCCCAAGTCCATAGAGCTAGGAAGTTGCGGAACCCAGCCTCAGATACACTGAAACTCGAGGGCCTGTCTTTAACCACTGCGTTACGTTGGGGTGAGGACCGCGTGGCCATGGCCTCACGGCTACAACCACGCTCGCTGTGTGGCTGCTGAGTGGGCAGACGGTGGACAACGAAAGAACCGCAGCTGCGTCTTCGCAGGGATGCACACGGAGGGAGGGCCAGATCATCCCTGGAAGCTCGCGAGAGCTCGTCCCAGCTGCTTCCGCAGTACCCGGGGTCCCGCCACTTCCGGTTCCGGCGCGTCCGTTTTGCATCGCGGATTTTGACCCCTGAGCCGAGCCGTCGCCCCGCCCCCGCTGCCATGGCGGCAGCCGCCCCACTCTCCAAGGCCGAGTACCTGAAGCGCTACTTGTCCCGGGCCGATGCCGGCGGCCACGCGGGTTCCGAGTCCATTCTCAAGCGTCGCAAAAAGCGGGCTAAACCTGGCGGTGCCGGCGGCAAGGGGTGAGTGGATCTTGGCAGGGCTGCCGCCCCCTTTCCCCCCGTCACCGCGGCCCGCTCTTCCTCGATCCCCGCCGGCCTGAGGTTCCCGCCGAGCTGAGGAACGCAGGGAGCCTGCCCGAGCCGGGACGGCGTCCCCGCACCCCTGGTCCTGTGTTCCAGCCGGACTGTGACTTGCACCCCTCTTTCTCCGCCTCTGACGCCTTCAGTCGTCTCCTTGGAGAAACGGGGGAGCTACGCCAAGCCTCTCTCTGCTCACACCCTGCCTGCGGGGCTCTTCAATCCCGGCGCGGCGGTCCCACGGCGGAGCTGTACCCACTTCCCCCGTTACTCCGAATACTGCTGCTCCTGACAGTAACAACACTTACATAGCTCTTGTCACATGCCAGGCGCTGTTTTAGGCATTTTAGATGTATATGAATTCTCAAGTTTTGCATTGTTACCATGAAGTAAGTAAAATGAAGCCTTAGTGGATCAGGATGGGCACTACATGCAATATAACTGGTGTCTCTTTAGGAAGAGAGAAGTTTGGCTTGTGGCTCAGTGGTTGAGTGTGGACCCATGAACCAGGAGGTCACTGTTGGATTCCCAGTCAGGGCACATGCCTGGGTTGCTCTCCATCCCCGGTGTGGGGCGTCCAGGAGGCAGCCCATTAGTGATTCTCTCTCATCATTGATGTTTCTTTCTCTCTCTCCCTCTTCCTCTCTGAAATCAATAAAAGTATAGTATGAAAAAAGGAGAGAAGATTGGACACAGAAACAGGCTTAGAGGGAAAACGACCAAGGGAAGGAGAAGGCTGAGATTAGACTGGCTGACCTGAGCCAAGGTGTGCCTGGGCTAAGGGAAGTTGGAAGAGTCAGGGAAAGAGTCTCCCCTAGAGCCCAGTGGGCTTTGCCTTGCAGATACCTTTCGATTTCAGACTCAGCCTCCAGAACTGTGAGGGAATGTATTTCTGTTGTTTTGGGCCACCCAGTTCGCCCTAGGAAACTAATATATCTTGTAAAGTCTAATAAGTCCTTAGGACTGATCCATTTTCTTCCCTGGTTTGGCTTTCACCTTATTCTTGCCTTTTTTCTTCCTGCTCTCTGACTTCTGTGGATTCTTTGGAAACAGTACCTTGTAGTGAAAATAGCTTGAGCTTTGGAGCAACACTGATCAGAGTTTGAGTCCTAGCTGTGCTACTTTACAGGCTGTGTGGCTTTGGGGGATATTTAATCCCTCTAAGCCTTGATTTCCTTATCTTTGAAATGAGACTAATACTAAATGATATCACTTATATTAGATGGTGGTGGTTGTGTTTAGAGATGTATAAAGTGATCTTGGCTGTTCAGATAATAACTGTTCACACCATGGCAGTCATTGCTATTTGTAGTCAGTCATAGTTTATCTGTGTAACAAATATCTATTGCATACTTCTTATGCCAATTGCTGCAGGTTGTTGAGGATACCAGTCTGAATGAGGAAGTCTTAGTCCCTATCCTGATGGAACTTATAGTCTAATGGGATACAGGCTTTAAACAACTAATTTTGCAACTAATTGATTTATTTCCTTTGTGATAAGTGCAATAAAAGTACTTCAGGAATGTGTAATGGGTTCTTAGATGGGAGAGTAGTTAGGAAGGTATTCTAACGGAAGTTATATATTAAGTTCTTAAGAATGAGTGAGAGTTTCCCAGTAAAGAATGACAACAGTGGGTTAGGCAGAGAGAAGGAACTGAGTATGTGAAAACCGATGTGGTAGACCTTGTAGGATTTTGAGCTTTATCCTAAAACCAATGGGTAAATGTACATAGGCTGTTACCCAAGAATGAATGTTTCTCCTTTTTTATTTTTTCCTCTCTCCTATCCTCCCCCCACTTAGAATGCGTATTGTGGATGATGATGTGAGCTGGACATCTATCTCCACTACTAAACCAGAAAAGGAAGAAGAGGAAGATGATGGTGATTTGCCTGTGGTATGTATTTTTTGAGGCTGTAAGGACTTTGAAATTCAAGCCTTTCAATCTCAACTCCCAGTGCAGGTCAGGTTTGTAAGAGGGAAAGTTGGGCAGAGAATACTGTACTTGCAAAGAAGTACTATCTTCTTTTTTAAGGAAGGTCCCATCAAACTAAAAATGGCAGAGAGGCAGGACTCCTCAATATCAGTGATAGATCTATGATAGAATTAGTCAGGTTCAGTGTGTTAGAATGTACCTTAAAAACAATGCTCAGGTTCAATAGTAGGGAACTTTCTCTTTGTTTCTTTTATTCATGATTCAACTAAACTTTAAAATTGGTATGCTCTTGTGTAAGTACTGGAAATATGTGGATTAATAGAACATAGTGTCTGTATTCAAGTGGTCATATTCTAAAATGGGACTTTAAAATAATTTCAGTAATATGATAAATGTTGGAGCTATTTTTCACATATGTACCAAGTGCTCTTACAGTACAGGGGAAGCAGGCCACTTTTTATTCAATTGGAAAATTCCACAAAGGATGTAAATATCTGATGTAAATTTTGAGGATAAGAACCAGGTGGACAAAAGCATAGGCAGATAACCTAGCATTGATATAGCCATGGAATCTATGCTGAGAATAACTGAGAAACAGGTGAAAAGGAGAGTTGTTAATAGGCTGAATTGTGGTAAAGTTGAATTCTAGATGAGTATATTTAATGTTAATCCCCAGCATATTCTACAATAGATTACTTAAAAGATTTTTTAGTAATTAAAAGAGAAACAGTGATCAAAAGGAACCAGAATGTTAGAATCAACCACTTAAATCTAATTAATGTTCACAACATTAGTTTTTTTTTTATGTTATAAAGGCCATATATACTTACTAGAGGCCTGGTGCATGAAATTCGTGCACTTGAGGGGGCGTTCCTTAGCCCGACTCGCACCCTCTTGCAGTCTAGGAGCCCTCGGGGGATGTCTGACTGATGCGGAGGCGGGAGAGGCTCCTCCCACCACTCATCAGCCATGAGCCTGGCTTCTGGCTAAGCAGTGCTCCCCCTGTGGGAGTGCACTGACGGCCAAGGGGCAGCTCTTGCATTGAGTATCTGCTTCCTGGTGGCTGAAATTGGCCCTCTAACATCCCTTAAGGGGTCCCAGATTGCAAGAGGTTGCAGGCCAGGCTGAGGGACCCCACTGGTGCACGATCGGGACTGGGGAGGTATGTGGAAGGTTGGCCAGCTGGGGAGGGACTGTGGGAAGGCTCCAGGGCATGTCTGATCTGTCTCGCTCAGTCCCGATCAGCCAGACCCTAGCAGTAAGTTAACCTACTGGTCGGAGGGTCTGCCCCATGGTGGTCAGTGCATGATAACGACTGGTCAACCAGTGGACTGTCTGCCCCCTCATAGGCAGTGCACATCATAGCAAGCAGTTGAGTGGACTTAGCATATTATTAGCTTATTACACTTTGATTGGTTGAATGGTCAACTGGAAGACTGGACACTTAGCATATTAGGCTTTTATTATATAGGATGATAGAATTAGAGGCCTGGTGCATGAAATTTATGCAGGTGTGTGTGTGTGTGTGTGTGTGTGTGTGTCCCTCAGACTGGCATGCACCCTCTCCAATCTGGGACCTCTTGGAGGATGTCCGACTCTTGAACTGCCCAATCCCAATATTGGAAGTTGGACATCCCTTTCACAGTCCGGGACCACTGGCTCCTAACCTAGGAACCTGCCTGATTGCCCCTTACCACTTCTGCCTGCCAGCCTGATTGCCCCCAACTGCCCTCCCCTGCCAGCCTGATTGCCCCCAACTGCCCTCCCCTGCTGGCCTGTTCACCCCCAACTGCCTTCCTATGCTGGCCTGGTTGCCCCCAACTTCCCTCCCCTGCTGCAGGTCTGGTCCCCCCCAACTGCTTTCCCCTGCAGACCTGGTCTCCCCGACTGCCCTCTCCTGCCGGCCTGGTTGTCCCCAACTACTCTCCTCTGCAGGGCCGGTTGCCCCCAACCGCCTCCCCTGCCTTCTGATCACCCCTGCTGCCCTTCCCTGCTGGCCTGTTCACCCCCAACTGCCCTCTCCTGCTGGCCTGATCACTCACAATTACCCTCCCCTGCCGGCCATCTTCTGGCAGCCATCTTGTGACGGCCATCTTGTGATGATGTAAGGGCGGCCATCTTGTGGTAGCCATCTTGTGATGACGTGAGGGCATTGCACAAGGGTGCGAGGACCATCTAGGCTTTTATTAGTATAGAGATTTGGAAAACAATATGGGTTAAAAATATTTGGAAATTTTAAGAAAAATGAGTTTTAAAAAGAGTATAAAAATCACTTATACTGTGACTATCCAGAAGTAACAACTTCTAACATTTGGATGGATATCTCTTTTATTTATTTTTTTTTCAAATATAATTGGTTTTGAGCCTGCTCTTTCACTTAATAATATATTGTGAATACTTTAGTAAGACTTTCAAATATTATTTGAGATTGTGATTTTTAATGGTTGCATAGTAAGTTCAGTATATATATTATTTTAAAATGTTCTTTTACTGGACAAATGGGTTGTTTCCTGTCTTAAAATATCACAATGCTTTGATAAACATCTTGTTCATAAGTAATCTCTTATTTCTTTATTCCCATGAAGTGAAATTCCAATTGGGGGCAACCGGCCCTGTAGAGGAGAGTAGCTGGGGACAACCAATTTTAGGAACTAAAATTCCATATTGCTTTCTAAAAGGTGGTACCAATTCACACTCGCACTAGTAGTGTAGGAGAATGCCAGCTTTTGCATTTCTTCACCGGTACTTACACATTACAACAGCAACAAATTGGCAAACCTATACCAGTTTGGTAGGTAAACAGTGGAATCTAATTTCTTTGAAAAATAGTGAAATAATTTTTTATATGTTTATTGGGAATTTCTGTTTTATGAAATTCCTGGTATTTTGTCCTTTTTTTAGAAAATTGGGAATTTAATTTTTTTACTTACTTGATATTTATATAAGAATATATTACCTGTTTTATACATCATAGGTATATTTTTTCTTTTTCTTTTCATTTATAATAGTTTTGACATTTAAAAATTGTAAGTTTTATATGATCCTCTATTAATTTTTCTTTATAATATTGTCTTTTGCTCCTATGTTGGCCCCAAAACCAGAACAAGGAAGGTGTTAGCCCCACTGCTCTCTATACTGGTTAAGCCAGATCTTGGTTATTGAATTCATTTTTATTACTGCAAGACCATCACCGCCATCAGGAATAATGGCAAAATAATTAGGAAAGTCACAATAGCAGTGGCAGCACAAAAATAATAGATACAATTTACTGAGCATTTACCACGTACAAGCACTGCTAAGCTTACATGACCCATCTCATTGAGTCCTCAGAGCAATCCTTTGAAAGATGCTTTTACGAACGAGAAAATTGAGGCTCAGAGAAAATAACTTGCCAAAGGTTACACAAATACCAACTGGCAGACCTGGGGATTTAGGTCTCTGTTCATCTTGCTTGAAAGCCTGTGCTTTTAATGCCCAGTACGCGGTCTCAAAACGAGGTTATATAAGGAATGTTGGTAGAATCTTATGAGAAGTAGAGAGGAATTACGACCTGGGTTTGAATTCCAGTTCTGCCTCTTGCTAGCTTGTGATATTGAGGAAGTTATTTAACTTTGCTAAGTAATAGTTTGCTCTTTAGTATTGTAGACCCTTTCTTTTCAGGGCTATTGTGAGGATTGATTGAGATAATAAAATGCAATACACAGTGCTTTACACGTAGTTGCTATTCTGTAATGAGAATTTATTATACCAGACATCTTTGAAAGTCTGTCATGTAAAAAGACAGAGGATCAGTTGTCAGAGGTAAGAACTAGGGCCAATGGGAAGAAGTTATAGGAAGGTAGATACCAGTCTGATAAAACTAAGAACTTTCTAGCACAACCTCAAAATACAGTAGACTACTAAATAACATAGTGAGTTTCATGTTAGTGAATTGATTCCCTGACAGGGAGAAATGGGTGAGTAATCATTTATCAAGGATACTCTAAAGAATCCACATTTGTTTGGCAGTATGGATGAAGTGAAATGTGGTTTTCTCTCTTTAAGATTCTGTAATTCTGTGTATATCTTCATGACTTCTTTTCATTGGCTTTAAGGTGCCGGCTGTTGTAACTACCTAATACAGGGAAGGTTTCTGAGACAGTGGAGCCCTTATGAGTGAGTGATTGGCACGACGAGGAGCCTGCCTGTTTTTACCAAATGCAATATCATAGAAATAAAACGGGCAAGGGAGGTTAGCTTTGATCCTACAGGGCAGTCGTGTCCATGGCAAGTTGGTAAAAAGGTTTGTAGTGGATGAAATTAACTTTTGGAGGGAAATGGATTAGTTGGAGGAAGATCTAGAATTAAACCATTCAGTGGCAATCAGGTATTTATGGAGCACACATAATTGAAGACCACTGCGTGGATCTTAATGGCTATTTTGGGTCTGTGTGTGCAATATGTATTAGGAATGGGAATGGTTATAACTTCAGGTTCTTAGACAACAGAACTCCTTGGCTGGACCCTGTGGATGTCCTCAATGTAGTGTCCTCATTGCCACAGGTGGCTGAGTTTGTGGATGAGCGGCCAGAAGAGGTAAAGCAGATGGAAACCTTTCGTTCCAGTGCCAAATGGAAACTTCTGGGAGGTGAGTTCCAACAGTAGGTAAATCTAAATTTCTCATTTGTAGGGGAAGCCTTTTTTTCTTTTCTTTTTTTAGGGAAGCACATTGTTTTAGTTTGTCACTGATCCTGAAAATATAGTATGATCCATGACCTCATTTGCTGCTTTTGCCACCTTAGCCTCTGTTCTTAGAATGTTCATCTGCATATTTTAAAGATTGTATATGGACTCTGGAGTCAGGCAGAGCTGGATTTGGATATTCACTCACCACTTATTAGCAGTATGACTTTGGCAAATTATTTTTTTGAGTATCAATTTATCTATAAAATGGGGGTAATATTTATTTCCTAGGGTTTGAGAATTAAATGAGGTAATCTACCTTTGCATATAGTAGGTGATCAGTAATGCTGATTCTTTTTTTCTGGTGATCTCTCCCCCCAATAAGGAGTGCAGTGGCATGGTTTAGTCAACAGCACTCATTTTTATGTGGCACAGGTTTAGTGAACATGCCTTTTGAAAGAAGAGAGTAAGTAAAAACTCACTCTTCTAGGCTAACTTTTTCAGGCTAAATTTCAGTAGGAGCCTCTGTCTGGGAACTCTATACAAATTAGGTTTTGAGAAAAGCATTAGGTTGGGAGATAGAAGACTGGGGTTCCAGTCTGTGTCTTCATCTTGGAATTGTAATCTGAGGTGAGAAGCCATTCAGCACCTTGGAGCTTCTATTTTCATGACTGTACACAAGATGCCTGCCCCACTTGCCTTACAAGGTATAAGATGAAAAATGTATTTAAAATGATGTGCAAATTATATCTTGTTAGGCAAATAAAAGAGATTATTTTTAAGATGTCCGTGAGTGTTGATTTGCTGCCCCTAAGCAAAGGAGCTGTACAGAGTAGTTTTGGGCTTTCTGAGTAGTTTTGAGGTATATGCTGCTGGGGCATCTTTTGAAACTTTGGGTACTGGTGGTGAACACAGAATTTGTGAGAATCTGACTCTTTGCTCTTTGTGTTCAGGCCACAATGAAGATCTATCTTCATACAGGCATTCCCGCCATGACACCCCGGATCCTTCTCCGCCTAGGAGGGTCCGCCATGACACCCCGGATCCTTCTCCGTCTAGGAGGGTCCGCCATGACTCCCCGGATCCTTCTCCGCCTAGGAGGGTCCGCCATGACTCCCCGGATCCTTCTCCGCCTAGGAGGGTCCGCCATGACACCCCGGATCCTTCTCCGCCTAGGAGAGTCCATCATGATTCACCGGATACCTCTCTGCACAGGAAGCATTACCGTCCTTCAGGTGTATCTCCTAGAAGGGCCCGTCATGACACACCAGATCCATCTCCTCCGCGGAGGGCCCATCACAGTTCCTCAGATATTTCTCCTCAGAGAAAGGCCCGTAACAGCTCCCTTGACACATCTCAGCCTAGAAGAACTCTTGACTCCTTGGACACATCAAAGCTCAGGAGGGCCCGTCATGACTCCCCTGATTCGCCTCCTAATGTTTCTCATTCACTGCACAGATCCAAAAGCAGTAAAGCCCCAGAAAGACCCTTTAGCAAAACTTCTCCACATCGGAAGGGGCCAGTATCCTCTCATCCCTCAGTCCCAAAGCATGAATGTGACTCGGACCTCTCTCCACCACAGAAAAGGCAAGCAAAATTTCATTATGGAAATAAACAGCATGAGTCTAAAGGTGAGCATTGATTGTTCACGAGGGGACTTGTTCCCTAGTCACTTTATTTTGAATCATTTACTTGTTAGGTATTTATGTCTTTAGAAATGAGAATGAAGTTTTTTTGGAGAAATTTTAAAAACTACAGGGAAATGGTGAGTGTTTGGGCTGAAGAGTTACATTATTTACAGTAGAAGGGAAGAAGTTTTTATATATCCTTTTATTGTCCTCACCGGACATAAAAGTGCTACATGTTTGTTGTAGAAACATCAGCATGTCTAGAAATATATAAAGAGGCAGAAAAAAATCATGCAGACTTATGTTATTCAAAGGCAATCATTAGTGCTGTAGCCAGTGTTGTTTTTAATCTTTTCTTTATTCATTTTTAAAAAAGATTTTTTATTGATTTTGAGAGAGAGAGGTAGAGAGAGAAAGAGAGAAAGAAACACAGGCAACCTTTTGGTTCATGTCAAAATGCTCAATTGACTGAGCTATCTGGCCAGGGCTCTCTATTTATTTTTGATATAGTTTAGCCCTCTCTGCACTATTTACGTGTTGTATGCATTATCTTGTCTGTTTTTTTCACTTATCATTAACTTCCCCATGTCATAAAAACATTTCTTTGTTAATAAAATTTTTATTGGTGTTGTATTACATAAATTTAGTTAACCATTTCCCTAATACTGCATATTTTAGGTTATTTGTAAATTTTGCTCTCATAATCCCATATAATAAAAGCCTAGTATGCTAAGTGTCCAGTTAGCCGTTCAACCAATCAAAGTGTAATATGGTAATGATATATATGCTAAGGCCGCTCAACCCCTTGCTATGTATGATGTGCACTGGCCACTGGGGGCAGATGCTTCGACTGGTAGGTTAGCTTACTGCTGGTGTTGGCTGATCAGGACTGAGCGAGATGGGCCAGCCACGTCCTGGAGCCTTCCCGCGGTCCCTTCCCTGCTGGCCAACCTTGTACATCTCTCCCTGGTCCTGATCGTGCATCGGTGGGGTCCCTCGGCCTGGCCTGTGCCCTCTCGCAACCCAGGACCCCTCGGGGAATGTCAGAGAGCTGGTTTTGGCCCAATCCTATAGGCCAGGCCGATGGACCCCACTAGTGCATGAATTTGTGCACCAGGCCTCTAGTTCTATAATGACCATCTGTGTATGTAAACTGTTCCCATTCTGGATGATTTCCTTCTCTGCTTCTAGATAGGTTTTCTGGAAATTAAGTACTTCTAGATTTGTTTCCTAGAAGCTACGTAGAAATTTATTTTCCAGGTTAGAGGTTGTATGTTTTAAAGATCATTGATACATATTGCCGATTGCTTTTTTGGGAAGTAATTTGTGATGCTTATGATTCAGGCCTGTGTGGTGAAATTTTTTACCCCATTTTGTCCCCAGTTACTGTTTTAATTTTTAAATTAAAATACATTGTTATCCTTTAGTATGAGTACTTCAGAATGTATCTTAGTTAGTTTTAACTTAACACATCACTGAGGTCTGTGAGCACGTTATTTTGCCCATTCTGAGTGTGGTTAAATATGACATAGAGGAATATGTTGAGATCTCACACACAATCACATCCTGCCTATTGATTTTGAAAACCATCCCTAACTTTGCTCTTTTCCCATGTCATCAGATCTTGTGTTTAGGTTAATGATTCATGGAGGACTAAATGAATGCCCAACAGTAAGTGGCTAAGTTCTTTTTAAGATTCCGACACGGGGATTAAAAACTTTATTCTTTAATTTCTAGACTCTTCCCCCAGCCATAGGAAATTTCATACGAGTTCGTCACCTAGAAAACATCAGAGTCACATGTTGGGCTCTTCCTCCTATCCAGATGACAGTCGAAAAGCCTCTGATTCAGACTTTTCTCCAAGGAAGAAACCAAGTTCAAGGCCCCAGGGTTCTGATTCAGATCTGTCACCTCCACGGAATAGACCTGAGCGCCACAGCTCTGATTCTGACCTCTCTCCACCAAGGAGGAAACGGAGAGCCAAATCCTCTGATTCTGACCTGTCTCCACCTCGAAGGGCTCAGCCTCTGGGAAAGAAGGTAGGAATTTTCAGGAGCCATATCTTCTCTTAGAGCAGTGGTCCACCAACTGATGGTCTATGGACAACTGGTGGTCTGTGAGGTCCAAAAGGTTGGTGACCGCTGTCTTAGAATGATTTCTGTCTTCTAGCTCTATCCAAGGCCCAGAGATCTGAGCCAGTAGAGGCGGAGGCAGCTCTTGGTAGTGCAGTAAATCTAGTTCAGAGTACTGCTCCAGCTCTTTCCTTCTCTCTGAAGGCAGGACTGCCTATAATACAGCCCAGATGAATTTGCAGATACCAGAGTTCCTAAATAGTGTCTGCCTTCATGCCATCTTAATTCCATAAATCTCATTTTAATAGGTTTAGAAAAACTTCCTCTTTTCTTAGTAATAAAACTGAGAACTGTAGTTTACAGAGTGGAGTTAGCACAAACTTTGTGTCAAATGTCATGTATTCAAATCCCCCCTTTTCCACTTTCTATCTGTGAAATTTGAGCAAGATACATAATATTTCTAAGCCTCCGCTTCTTCATTGGTAAAATGTGGATAATAGTATATACCTCATAAGAGTATTGTGAAAATTAAATGAATTAGTGTAAGTAAAACTTAGCACAGTACCTGGAACAAATTAAAGAATTTACTATAATATATTGGAGTGCAGGTCCCTGTATTCTGAGCTTAAAGAGAGGCACTTAAAATATAAAACTACTTCATATCACCTGGAAAGTCAGTGTTTTGTTTTATTTGAAATCTATGATGAGGCCGCGTGAGGGGAAAAAAATCCATGAACCCTGAGTAACTGTATTGTAAAGAACACAAGTGTGAGTAAAGGAATCTTATTCCAGTGAGTGGGTTAAGAAACAGAATGTTAGAGCCAGTGGTGTGCCCATCTTCCTCCAGCACAGATTTTTTAGGTGGGTCTCCTCTGCAGCCCGTATGGTCCTGGCAGGATCAACTGGCCTGTCTCTAATCCAGGAAGTGGGGTTCTTTTGTTTTGGGTCACAAAGTGAGGGCTATGTTTCAGCTGGACTCCTTGATATTTTATGTATCTGTTTAGTCCATAGGTAATGTAATATTGATCAGATTTAGCACATGGCTTAAGGATGTCAAGATATACTGCATGTTCCATTTGTGGGTTGATTTGTCACCTTGATACAAGGTGGAGTTTAATAAAAAGTTTTTATTTGGTCAAATTTTTTTCATTATGCTGAAATATATCTATGATTTAAGGATCTTAGGTTTGAATTTGCATTTTAAATGGAATATATTAGTGTGAGTCTCTAATGGAGGGCTTAGAGCTTGATACAGGTTTCTGGTCTGGTGGCCTGAGAGTGAGTCCTTATGTGTTAAGTTTACATATGCTAAAAAATCAGAAATATACTGTAATGCTTAGCCTTCCCTTTAATATCTTCTTGGTTTATATATTTGTTTAATCTTAAATTTGATAGTATTATTTTCCATGAAACTCAATTTCATTTCTTCTCTTCTATTTTGTGAATCCTGAGAATAAGATATATAATTAGCATTTTTGATTTGGTTATTGCTGATCTTCAGACAAAATGCACTTAACTGTGTATACTCATAGAGCCTGCAGCTGCATCATCTCATTAATGTTGGATGCTCCCTTTCCATTGCATAGGCTACACACATGTACTCTGGGGCTAAAACTGGGTTGGTGTTAACTGACATACAGCAAGAGCAGCAGGAACTCCAGGAACGGGACCAAGAAACCATGGCATTTGAAGGTAAAATTACAAAAGTGCAAAGACCAATTGAGGCTCATCTAGCTTTTCTTTTTTTAAATGTAGCTTATTGTACCTGATGTTTTAAACTTTCAATTGCTATCAAGTTTCATTTCATTTATTTTAACTTGTCAGTGGATCCAAATGGTACTTTTCCTTTTTGAAAAAAATAATAGTTTCAGGATAATTACCAGTAGGTACTTGTAGTCTGGCTGCAGAAGTTCTTATTTAGTGTTAGAATCCCAAGTGTTTGATGTTTGATGTCAGCTATTAAAATATTATTTCTGATTTTGATACTTGATGTTTATCCTTAAAAGCATAATTTTCCTTTGCAGCTGAATTCCAATATGCTGAAACTGTATTTCGAGATAAGTCTGGTCGTAAGAGGAATTTGAAACTGGAACGCTTAGAGCAAAGGCGAAGAGCAGAGAAGGACTCAGAGAGAGATGAGCTGTATGCCCAGTGGGGAAAAGGGTAAGGTAAACGACTATAGTGACTGGAGGGAGTTATTTCTCAGAGTCATCTTCTGACTAGCTAGTTTATGTTTTGCCTTCAAGCTGTTTTCAGGCCCTGACTGGGGTGGCTTAGTTGGTTGGATATCATCCCGTGCACCAAAAAGTTTGATTCCCGGTCAGGATGAATGCCTGGGTTGCAGGCTTGATCCCCAGTTGGGGGTGTGCAGGAGGCAGCTGATCAATGGATTGATGTTTCACTCTCATGTTAATGTTTCTTGCTTCTCTCAAAATCTATTTTAAACTTTTTTAAAAATAAAAGCTGTTTTCAAGAATGGGAAGTTCATTGTGTTCAGAATATATCCTTTCAATGATATATTCTGCACTTCCAATTGGTATTCTAGGAATTTTACCCTTTTCAATATTTGGCCTAGGCTTCTAGAAAGAGGAGGTTCTCCAAATGTAGCAGTGTGTCCATGTCAGTGCAAGAGTAGAAATGTTAAACAGTATTACAAACAATCTTGGTTCTTTTTGCCCAGGCTTGTCCAAAGCCGGCAGCAGCAACAAAATGTGGAGGATGCAATAAAGGAAATGCAGAAACCTCTGGCCCGCTATATTGACGATGAAGATCTGGATCGGATGCTGAGAGAACAAGAAAGGGAGGGGGACCCCATGGCCAACTTTATCAAGAAGAATAAGGCCAAGGAGAACAAGGATAAGAAAGGTGAGCCTTCTGGGAATTATCAGCGGTGCAGGTGACTCACGTGAGTGAGAGAGAGAGAGAGAGTCATTAGGGTGGTGATAGATAGCTATGTGCAAAGAAGGTTTCCCCATACAACCTAGATTCCTTGTGTTTGGGAGTTTAGGTTCCATGTAATAGAGATTTCTGTGTAAAATCCCCCCAGTCCCAGCCCACTGCCTTCTAGCTCTGGATTAAATAGTATAAATAATGCAGTTGTTTTCTCTCTCTTCTCTCATTAGTGAGACCTCGCTACAGTGGCCCAGCACCTCCTCCCAACAGATTCAATATCTGGCCTGGATATCGTTGGGATGGAGTGGACAGGTAAACTTGAATATTTCCTACATTTTTGTTTTTTCTTCTAGCTGATCCTAACCTTCCCTAACTGTAAGTCACTCTACACTCTGCCTCATTCTCTACCCTAATGACTAGGTTAATAAAGTTTGCTTGTTTCTGTTTCTGAGGTCGTCAGATCTCATTGCCCATGCTTAAAACACTCTTCCTCCTTTTTTTCTTTTCAAAGCTTAAAAAGCTCTGGCCAAACAACTCAGATGATCCTTTGTTTTTGACATTGTCATATATATATTAATTAATTAATTATTTATTTATTTATTTTTTACAGACAGGAAGGGAGAGGGATAGGGAGTTAGAAATATAGAAATATTGATGAGAGAGAAACATCGATCAGCTGTCTCCTGCATACTTCCTATTGGTACATGCCCTTGACTGGAATCAAACCTGGGACCTTTCTTTCAGTCCGCAGGCCGACACTCTGTCCACTTAGCCAAACCAGTCAGGGCTTGACATTGTCACTTTTAATGATATTTTCTAAAGTTAAGGAGGTGAGTGAAGGGTAATAGTCTGAAGCCTTCTGTTTGTTGCATCTAAACTATAGCCTTTGAACTGTCTTTTCACTTTCTTAGGAGAGAGTTACTTGTAATACATCACTGACCCCTACCACTGTATCTTTATTTTTTATGTGAATCCTCACTGAGGATATTTTTTTTTTCATCAATTTTATTTTATTTTTTTTTTAGAAAAAGTAGAAGGGAGGATGGGAAGGAAGGATGGGAGGGAGAGTGAGAGCAAGAGCGAGAAAGAGAGAAACATAGATGTGAGGAATCACATCTGCTGTTTAGCTCCTACACACACTGGGGCTGGGGATCTAACCTGCAACCCAGGTACATGCTGTTTACTGGGAATCCAGAAACCCTTTGGTGCATGTGCCAATGCGCTAACCACATAGCCACACTGACTGGGGCCCTACCATCTTATCTATTCACCTGCCTGCATCTATACACCCCTGCTCTAATTTCCTGTCTGTTACTATGGATGAACTATAACATGCTGGATCCTGTACCCTTTTGCCTACTAAAAGACACTTTTCTAGCATCTAATACAATGATTCTCAAACTTTTCGATCTTAAGATCCCTCCACACTTAAAAATTATTGAGGACTTCCAAAAAACTATTTGTGTTGTTTATACTTATTAATATTTCTAATATTTACCAAGTTAGAAATTAAATTGAGAAGTTTAAAAAGCATTTTTTCATTAAAAATAATAAAGCCAGCCCTCACTTGTTTGGTTCAGTGGATGGAATGTTGACCTGCAGACTGAAGGGTCCCAGGTTCCGTTCTGGTTAAAGGCACATATCTGGGTTATAGGCTCAATCTCCAGTAGGGGTTGTGCAGGAAGCAGACGATCAATGATTCTCTTTCACTGATGTTTCTATCTCTCGCCCTCTCCCTTCATCTCTAAAATGAATAAAAATATATTTTAAACAAATTTTTAAAAACAATGGTCGGCAAAGTCATTAGTCAACAGAGCCAAATATCAACAGTACAACGACTGAAATTTCTTTTGAGAGCCAAATTTTTTAAACTTAAACTGTATAGGTAGGTACATTGTTATTAACTTAGAGTACTCCAATGCTGGCCTTTGCTAAAAACTCAAGGGGCCAAAGAGCCTCATGTGGCTTGGGAACCGCAGTTTGCCGACCACTGCATTAGCATAATTACCATATTTTTAAAGAAAAATAATTATATTTTTCAAACAAAAAATAGAAGAATGGAATTGGTTTACATTTTTAAAAATCTCGTTGAAGTCTGGCTTAATAGTAGACAGGATTTTGCATTTAATCTGTTGCAATATATTTAGTTGAAGTATAGGTAGAAAATTCAGCTTTATACATAGTAATTAGAAAAGAAGGGTGTACAGTAAAACCTCGATGTAATGGACTAATTCAGGTGAGGGGGTGTCTGTTAAAGCTGCAACTCCATTATATAATAAAATAGGTTTTCTGAATGTATGCTTAAAAATGGACAAATTAGTTTAACTGTTTTTACTTATGTAGACACATTTGTGTAATTGCAATTAAGTATGTATGAAAAGTTTAACTTTCACAGAAGTTTTTATATATATTATTATAATTTTAAATTTATACTGAATAGGTCTAATAAATTGGTCCAGCCACCTTGCGTAAGCAAATGTACACAGCTGGGGCATGGCTTAGTGCATGTCACTGATTAAACTGCTGCAGAAAGTCACATCACGTGACAACAGAACCAATAACCTTGCTCGATGTAGTGTGATCACATGCAAATCCCCAAACATTGTTTAAGAGCAGTGACTCCTGGATTTAAATATTTATACTGTAGTTGTAGATGTGTAATATTTATTTATGTCAGCAACATTACTACAGTGTTTTTGTTCTGACCTGGCCTATTTGCTAAAATTTGTTAAAAATGACAGTGAATTAATACCAAAAAATTAACCTATTAATTTAATTCTAAGCAAGTCTTGGTTAAAAGCATTTTAAAATTAACAGGTTGTTAATTTTCCAATATGACATATGGACTGGGAAGTTTTGTCTATTAAAGACAAAGTCCATTAAATCAAGGTCCCAAAAATCAAGGGTTTGCTGTATTTTATATTTTGTTACCACACAAAAAATCTCCAGTTTATTAAAGGTTATTTATAATATGGAATCTAAAACCAAATAAAAAAACTTTTATACTGTTATATTAAAATCTATTGTTTGTTTTTTTCCTACTTTGGGATTGATCTTTTACCCCTGCATAATTTTATAACATCATGCACTAGACGTTTGGAAAATATTATTTCACTGAGTTTTTCAGACCTTCTGAATATTGACATATTTCATTATATAATATCAAATAGCTGTGTATTTTTTTCTTTTTTTAAAATTTCTTTAGGTATTACATAGATATGTGTCCTTTAACATTACCTCTGATCTCATCACAAACTTTTTAAATAACAGAAAGCAAAAGAGTTCATGGTGGCAGATACAAGTGTCTCAATTTTTTGTTGCTCCATTTAGTTTTGCATTCATTGGTTGCTTCTTGGATGTGCCCTGACAGGGCATTGAAGCCGGAACCTTGGCATATCAGGATGATACTCTAACCAACAGACCTACCAGGCTAGGATGGATGATACCTTATTTTGTAGATTCCATCAGATTTTGTACTTAGAGGATCATGTCCTGTATGAATAGAGACAGTTTGACATCTTCCTTTCCAATCCAGATGCCTGTTATTTCTCTTTCTTGTCTTGTTGCACTAGCTAGAACTTCCAGTAAAGAAGTAGAATAAAAGAAGTAAGACCTTGTTCCTAATCTGAAAAGAAAAACATTGCATTGCTCATAATCTTAGAAGGAAAACATTCAGTTTTTTATGATTAAATATGTCTTAGGCTATAGCTTTTTTTATAGGTTCTCTTTATTAAGAAAGTTCCTTTCTATTCCTACTTTGCTGAGGGCTCGTTTTTTTCTTTCAGGAATGTCTGTTAGGTTTTGTTCAAAATAATTTATAATTTTCCTTTTGGTTTATTCTTTGATTTGTGAATTACTGAGGAGGACATTGTTTTAACTTCAAATATTTAGACTTTTCTAGATATCTCACTGTTATTGACTTCTGATTTAATTTCACTTAGATCAGAGAATGTACTCTGTAGTATTTTGGTCTTTTGAAATTTGTTAAGCCATATTTTATGGCTCAGTATGTGGTTTACCTTGGTGAATGAATAGTCCATTTGCGCCTAAGGTTATATGTATTCTATAATTGTTTGTAACAGTGTTTTGAAAACCTTTTGTGTGTTTTTTAAAAATAAACGTTTGTTTTGGAATAATTTTAGATTTATAGAAAATTTGCAAAGATATAAAGAATTCCCATACATTTCTCATTCAGTTTCATTATCATGGTATATTTATCAAAACTAAGAAACCAGTATTGGTATGTTGTTATTAATGTACTTGGTTTTATTTGGCTTTCACCAGTTTTCCTATTAATGTCCTTTTTCTGTCCAAGTATCCAGTTCAGGAGATCACATTACATTTAGTTGTCATGTCTCTTTAGTCTCCTCTGATCTGTGGCAGTTTCTGTCTTTATTTTTTGTAACCTTCATAATTTGGGGTATGGTCAGGTATTTTGGCGAATGTCCCTCAAATTGGGCTTGTCTGATGTTTTTCTCACAGTTAGATTGAGGTTAGGGGTTTTGGAAAGAATGCCACAGTGGTGGAATGCCCTTTTTATCACTTCATTTTAGTAGGTGCATGGTAGTTACATCACATCAATAGTGATGTTAACCTCAATCACGTGAGCAAGGTAGTGTTTGCCAGGCTTCTCCACTTTAACATCACTATTTCCCCCCTTCTGTACTCTGTTCTCCAGAAGTGAATTACTGAGTTCAGCTTACATTCAAAAGGGAACCAGTGGGAGGATATCTACCTATGTTATTTGGACTTTTTCTGTAAGGAAGGTTCATTTCATCTCCCCATTAGTCAACTATTTATTTTTATGGACTTATATATATTTTATACTCTGGATTGTAACCTAGTAGTATGTTATTTATTTTCTTATTTAAATTGTTCCATTCTTTAGCCATTGGGAATTTGTTCAGGTATCCGTTTCACATGACCCCATTTTATTTCTGAGTCCCCTGTTCTTGATACTTCAGGTTGCTCCAGGCTCATCTGTGGGAGCCCCTTTCCACGTCCTGCGTGGTTAAGGGTTCCCGGTTCAGGGTTTGGGTTCTGAAGGAGGCCGCACACAAACGAAGAGAGAGACTAGAAAATATTGGCGATATTGGTGGGCCAGGCGGGAGCCTTCCTCTAGTGCAGTGGTTCTTAACCTTCCTAAGGCCGCGACCCTTGCATACAGTTCCTCATGTGGTGGTGACCCCCAACCATGAAATTTTGCTACTGTTATGCATCGTGATATAAATATCTGCATTTTCCGATGGTCTTAGGTGACCCCTGTGAAAGGATTGTTCGACCCCCAAAGGGGTTGCCACCCACAGGTTGAGAACCGCTGCTCTAGTGGAAAGGACTACCACTTGCTCTGGCCTTTTTCTCCCTTTTATTAAGGCTTTGGGACACACCCATAGCCTTTAGGCAGGAAATTTCAATAACAGAAATTAACATGAAACAAACAGGTAGAGGCTGCTTCAGCTAACAATGTTTTCAACTAAACAGTGAGTAATTAGCTCTGACCTTTCAGAGCAATTAAGGTTGACCAGCCTTCTGGTTTCCTGTTTACATCCATTTAGTGAGAACAATGTTTGGTTTCTGGCCCTCATCTTATGTCTATTTTCCCTGCCCAACACTAGAATCAGCCATTTCTCCAAGGAATCCTGGCTGCTTTTTTGTGGAGAGTAGTATATAGAAACCAAGATCTGACTGCTAGAAGTGTGCTTGCTGTTACTGGATGTCATTGCTTCCAGACCTTCTTAGCAGACAGAGCTAGGTAATGCATGTATAGTAATTTACATATATAGTGGTACCTCGAGATACGAGTGCCCTAACATACGAGATTTTTGAGATACGAGCCATGGCCCAAGAACTGTAAGTCCATTCCCTTTCTATGCGCCTGTTTCTATTATATTCACCAGTTTATTCTGTTCATCAGATATTTTATTCACTTGATTTTTAGATTCACTCATTGATAGGTATGTATTTGTTATCCCTTTGTTGTTCATAATTTTTATCTTTACCTTCCTCCTCTTCCTCATCCTCGTCTTCACCCTCCTCCCCCTCCCCCTTTCCCTCCGCCTCCCCCTCTTCCTTCCCCTTCTCCTCCTCCTTGCCCTCCTCCTCTTCCTCCTCTTCCCCCCTCATCCCCCTTTTCCCCTTCTGCCTCCTCCCCCTCCTGCCTCTCCTCCTACCCTTCCTCCCCTCCTTCTCCTCCTCCCTTTCCCTCTCCTCCTCCTCTTCTCCTCCTCCCTTTCCTTCTCCTCCCCCTCTTCCTCCTCTTCCCCCTCCTCGCCTTTTTTCCCTTCTGTCTCCTCTCCCTCCTGCCTCTCCTCCCCCTCCCTCTCCTCCCCCTCTTTCTCCTCCTCCTCCCCCTCATCCCCCTTTTCCCCTTCTGCCTCTCTTCCTCCCCCTTCTCTTCCTCCTCGCCCTCCCCCTCCTCTTCCTCTCCCTCCTCCTCCTCTTCCCCCTCGTTCCCTTCCACCCTCTCCTCCCCCTCTTCCGCCTCCTCCCCCTCCTTCTCCCCCTTCTGCCTCCTTCCCCTCCTCCTCCTTCTTTCTTCTTCAAGAATACCCTTTAGCATTTCATATAATACTGGTTTGGTGCTGATGAACTCCTTTAGCTTTTTCTTATCTGTGAAGCTCTTTATCTGCCCTTCAATTCTGAATGATAGCTTTGCTGGGTAGAGAAATCTTGATTGTAGGCTCTTGCTACTCATCACTTTGAATATTTCCTGCCATTCCCTTCTGGCCTGCACAGTTTCTGTTGAGAAATCAGTTGACAGTCATATGGGTACTCCCTTATAGGTAACTAACTGTTTTTCTCTTGCTGCTTTCAAGATTCTCTCTTTGTCTATTGCCCTTGACATTTTAATTATGATGTGTCTTAGTATGGTCCTCTTTGGATTCCTTATGTTTGAGGTTCTCTGAGCTTCCAGGACTTGTAAGTTCATTTCTTTCACCAGGTAGGGAAAGTTTTCAGTCATTATTTCTTCAAGTAGGTTTTCAGTATCTTGCTCTCTCTCTTCTTCTGGCACCCCCATAATTCTGATGTTGATATGCTTAAAATTGTCCCAGAGGCTCCTTACACTATCTTCATATTTTTGGACTCTTTTTTTCTTTGTTTTTCTGGTTGGGTGTTTTTAGCTTCCTCATATTTCAGATCTTTGGTTTGATTCTTGGGGTCCTCTAGTTTGCTGTTGATTTCTGTATATTGTTTTTTATTTCAGACAGTGAATGCTTAATTTCTGACTGGTCTGTTTTTTTTCGTTTGTTTGTTTGTTTTGGCATTCTCATTAAGATCCTTGAAGGTCTCACTAAGTTTCTCAGAGGTCTCACTGAGTTTCTCAGTGGTTTGTAGAAGATTCTTGAGTAACCTTAAAACTGGTCTTGAACTCTGTGTCCAGTAATTTGCATTCCTCCATTTCTTTCATTCGTGACATGTTTCTTTGTCTCCGCATTTTGGCTGGTTGCCTGTGTTGATGGAGTGGCTTTTTGTGCTAGTTGTCCTTAGGGCCCAGTAGCTCCGCCTCCCCAATCACCTGAGGTGGACACTCTTGGTGCACCCCTTTGTGGGCTAGGTACACAGTCTTGTAGTTAAGCCTTGATTGCTATTGGTACACTGGGAGGAATTGACCTTCAGGCCAATTGACTGTGAGGATTACCTGTGTCTATTAATGGAAGAACTGCTGTCCTGGAGACACCCCTATGGGGCAGGACTTGCTTCAGTGGGGCTTTGGTGCTCACCGAGTCTGCCTCTTGAGTGTGTCACTTATGTATGTGAGGAGTTGAAATCTGGTGTTGTCTCACACTGACCTCTAGGTACAGTGCTTCCTGGATCTCCAAGGAGGTACAAGGCTGAGGCCACCCAGCAGGAGCTACAGGGAGATCTGCAGATTTCTCCTCTTTGCTTGGAGTTTGGAAGTTTTGGAGTTGTTTGACCCAGTTGCAATTTGTTAGGTTAATCTTCGAGAGGGCAGACCATTCATATGCAAAAGTTGCTGCGCACAGCTGGGTGGGATTGTAAATTGGGCAGGGCAGGGTCTCAGGAAATCACTAGTGCGTGGCAAACAGCTATTCTGGTGATGGCTGCCAGTCAGCCCTCTCTGCATCTCCATGTTTCTGCGTTCTGTTCTGTGTCTTGCATTCCGTGCCCCAGCACAGTAAACAATGATTCCTGTGCCCACCACTGTGAGAAAGCCACCCTCACTTTCCAATCCAATGGCAGAAAGTCCAGTTTCTCCCTATATGAGTCTGGGTCCCCAGAATCTCGCTGGAAACTAGAGTTCAGAGCAGTCGGGAACTTGTAACTCCCTCCTAATTGAAAAAAACAGCGCGCGCCAGCCCGATTCATGCACGTCTCTGTACCTCTGCCTTTCTGAGCCTCTGCATGTTCTACCAGGTCTCAATGCACTTCTTTCTTTCCTTCTAATTGTAGAACTTCCACTCCGCCAGCTTTGCCGTGGTTCTGAGGGATAGTCGTTTTGTCTTTTAGTTGTAGTTTTGGTGTGGTTGTGAGAGGCAGCATGTACAGGTGTATACCTTATGCCACCATCTTGGTTCTCCCCAGGAATTCATTTTCTATCTAGAGAAGACAAACAGTAAATAATTTACAAATATCAGTGCTACTTGATAAGTATTAGAAGAGGATTTTCAAAGTGCCTTGGAGGATATGGACAGGGAATACTTCCTAGAGGATGTGATACCCGAGCTTAGTCTTTAGTTGAAGGAAAGGAAGGGTGTTTAAGGAAGAGGACCATGTATACAAGCAAAGTCATAAGGATATGGAAGTGGTTGTAGTGTTATGGGGAACAGCATTAAGTGTGAGTGGACTTGATGACGCGGACTAAAGGCTAAGCAGGGCCTCGTCACAGAAGGCCTTGGAAGCATTTCTGAGCATCTTGTTCATCACACTAGAGACAAAGGGGAGCCTCTGATGGATTAACAGAAGCATTTCTTCTCTTAGACGATGGTGATGGCAATAATCTGAGACATTTCATAGGCATCGAGAGACCAGGTACAAGGCTGTTGCGGTAGATCAGGCTATAGGGTGAAGTCTGTGCTTTGGTAGTGATGTTAAGAATGGAGAAGAGGAGGTGGAGAAGGGTTTAGGGTATATGACAGCAGAATTTGGTGACTGGTTGTCGAGAGGCAGAGATCCTGGATTTGGCATCAAGGAAAGGCATCCGTGGCCTGAAGGAGAGCTAACTTTGTGGCATAGTGAAGCAAAAGTCAGGTTCTAATGTGTTAAGGAGTGAATGGCAAGTGAGGAAGTACAGACCACGAATGCAGGCTCTTCCAAGAAGTTTATTTAAGAGGACAGAGCAGTGCATAGTATTAAAAGGGAGTTGATGTTCACTCCTTGAAACTCCCTTCTGTATTGGCTTATATGACACCCTACCCAGCATTCTTTTCTCTTATCATTTCTTCTTGGCCACCTTTAAACTTCCTTTTCTCTGTGCATGTTTTTCAGGGCTCCATCCATTACCCTTAGCTGTTTTCGTTCTCACTTCATGTGCTCTCTCTGGCCTAATCTTACCTAGCTACACCTTCATTATGTATATGATTCCCAAATCTATATTTGCAGTTCATTCTGGTGTATCTAGCTGTGTATTGTGTTTCTTTATTGATGTACAGGTGTATACCTTATGCCACCATCTTAAATGAGTATATTCAAAACAAATCATCAGCTTCCCCTACTCTAAACCTTTTCCTTCTCTTGTCTTCTAACCAGGTTAGTAGTATCCTCATTCATCTGAAATTATTAACCTCCGGGTCAAACTTAATAACCTCTTTCTTCTTTGCTTTTATATACGTAGTCAGTTCCTAAGTCCTGTGTCTTCTTTCTCTCTCCTTCTTCTTTGCCATTACTTTCATTACCTGTTGTCTATACCATTTCAGTACCTTTCCTGCTCTGATTTACTCCAAAGTGTTCTCTCTCTTTTTAAAAAAAAATGTTTTTATTGATTTTTAGAGAGGAAGGGGGAGAGACAGAGAAGGGAACATCATCAGTTGGCTGCCTCCTACACATACTTCCACTGGGGATCGAGCCCACAACCCCAGCATGTGCTCTGACCAGAAATTGAACTGAATAGGCAATCTTTCGGTTCCTAGGTCGACGTTCAACCGTTTAACCACACTGACGAGGCTAGAGTGTTCTCTTTGAAATGCATTTCATGCTCCTGCTTTAAATAAGTTCCTACTGGATGAAACCTAAGCTTTCACTGTGGCCTATAAGGCTGATTATGATTTTGCCTCTGTCTATCTTTCTAACTTTGTCTTGTGTTATTCCCTTTGTCATACTTTAAGCTCCAGCCATACCAGTTTGTCTTTGGGTACCTGCACGTAGCAGGCTATTTCTCATTTTTGTGCCTTTGCTCTTATTGCTCATGTTGTACTCTCCCTGGAAATACCCTCCTAACACTTCTGGCTCTCCCCAACTCCAGCCCTCCGGTTAATTCTGACTTTTAGACTTAGCTTAGGGACTACCTTCAAGAAGCCTTTCCTGACTATATCCATCTACCTCCCAAGCTGGGTTAAGATATCAGTTCTGTTTCTGTTATATCCAATATAGACTTTTACCATAGTTTATGCTTTTTATTTTAATTATTTGTTTAAAAGTCAATCTTCTATGAATTCATCAGGACAAGTGCTGTGCTGTACTAATTTTCATGACACAGTGCCTAGGATGTAAAGAATTCACTCAACGTTCATGTCATTACATGAGTCAAGTATAAGATGTAGATATCACCTGAGAGTGAGTTAGGCCTTTACAAGTGGTAAATGTTTGGAACAGTTGATAAGACTGGGAAGAGTGTGAACAAGGACTAAGACAGGATGAATTTTATGTTTTGTCATTTTAATCCTATTGTATGCTAACTTAAATATTTCTCATGCCTTATTTTCTTCCTTATTCATTAATTGTGAACTCTTTTCTTGCTTTTTTTTCAAAAGTAAGTGTCCTATTCAGGATTCTGGCTGATTGATATCTCTTGATTGCAGATCCAATGGATTTGAACAGAAGCGCTTTGCCCGGCTTGCCAGCAAGAAAGCAGTGGAGGAACTTGCCTACAAGTGGAGTGTTGAAGATATGTAATTTTTCTGAGGCTGTGGGATACCTGGGGGTTGTGGTAATGGACACAAACCAGCCAGATGTCTAGCCGTAAAAGTTGTCTATGCTAATAATCAGGGTCCACACACACCAGCAATTCTAAATGCTAGTTTTGACCACTTGAGAAGAACTTCACCACTTGAAAAGAAGAATATCTGAAACCTGATGTTTGGACTGAGGCACCTGTAATTTCTCAGATGTGCCAGCATTGGTGGTTGTTAATGGCTTTCAGAAGAAACATTGATTTCTAGTGTCCCAGGGTTTGTTCTTCATTTTTTAATAAACATACATTTATTTTTTTTAAATCAGTTTCTGAACTGGATATTCTGTTTCTGGGAAGAATACAAGCTAATAATATTGAACCCCCAGGGATCATGGAGGGTAACAGTTAGATTTTTCATTTACCTGGTATATAGAAAGCAGGATAGTAGCTTTAAAATGCCTCCTAACTGGGTTTCACTTTCTGTGGTTTTAGTTACGCATGGTCAGCCGTGTCTGAAAATATTAAATGAAAAATTCCAGAAATAGTAAGTTTTAAGTTGCCCATCGTTTTGAGTAGCATGATGAAATCTTGCTCTGTCCTACTCCATCCTGCCCAGGATCTGAATCATCTCTTTGTCCAACATTTCCATGATGTATATGTTACCCACCCATTAGTCACTTGGTCGCCATCTGGGTTATCAGATTGATTGTTGTGTTATCTCAGTGCTTGTGTTTAAGTAATCCTTATTTTGCTTACTAATGGCTCCAAAGCGCAAGAGTAATGGTGCTGGCAGTTTGGATATGCCAAAGAAGCCGTAAAGCTCTTCCTTTAAATGAAAGGGTATGTATATATAGGAAAAAAACATGGTATATTTAGGGTTCAGTATTATCTGTGATTCCAGGTATCCACTGGGGGTGTTAGAATGCATTCCCTAAGATAAGGGGGAGGGGGGGACTACTGTATCAGTGAAAACTTTCACAGTGATAGAGCTTTCCTCTTAGAAAATAAGAGGGCTAAACTGGATTTAGGAATAGACATGGCTATTGAGAAACATGATAAAGGTAGTATCACAAATTGGTGGGGAAAAGATAGATAATAGTGCTCAGAATCCCCATTTCATACCATAACCATAAATACAATGATTAAAGACCTAAATGAAAGGTAAAATCCTAAAACAAATTAGAAAAAAACAAAGAATGTCTTTGTGACCTTTGAGTGAGGATAGATTTGTTAGGATCCCTAAAACACATGAGATTTGATAGCTTTAACTACTTCATAATTAAAGATTTTTAGTTAAAAGTATCCTATAGACAAGGCTACAGATGAGTTGTGTTTAGAAGAAAATATCTGCAGTGTCTAAACTGACAAAGGATTGCATAATGTAGAAATAACTACTGCAAATTGGGAAGAAAAAAAATACGTAAAGAATTTGAATACTAAAATCTTAAAGGGAAAACCAGAATGGCTAATAAGTATGTTACCTCATCACTAACTAGAGAAATGCAAATGAAAACATGAATGAGTTTCTATTAGTTTGGCCAAAACAACAAGAGATCAAACTTAAGGGGAATGAAAACTCATGGGTATTTCAACTGGTTCATTCATTCTGGAGAACAAATAGGCAACACTTAATTGAACTAAGTAATATCTGGATGCAGTATTGAATAGTTTTTAAGAATGGATGTTGGCACTATACTACCTGAGTTTGAATCTGTAAGTGTGTGACCTTGATGAGTCAATTTCTCTATGCCTTAGTTTCTTCATCTGTGAAGTGCAGATAATAGTAATTAATTCAGGTTTATTGTGAGCTGAGAACAGTGCCTGACACATAGTACATGTCACAGAATTGGTGGTGGTTACTATCATTGACTTCCTTATCAAGTGTTCATAGCCATCTTCCATGATGGCCCTCAATGGTCCCAGATTCAAGTATTCAAACCCTGTGTTGTACCCTTCCACCACAGAGGTGTGTGATGATAGGATGTATGGAAAATGTGTGACTTTTTGAGTAAGTTATAAAAGACAGAAACATCTGCCTTGAGGACACTCAAGCAGCCCTTCAGAGAGGCCCATGTGGAAAAGAACTGAGCCTCTCACCAATGGGCACCACCAAGTTACCAACAATTTAAGTGAACTTTGGGAGTGGATCTTCTAGCTTCATACAAGCCTTTAAAAAAAAGAAAAGAAAAAAGAGCCCTGGCATGTGTGGCTCAGTTGGTTGAGCATCATCTAGTGCACCAAAATGTCACTAGTTCGATTTCTGATCAAGACACATACCCATGTGTGGTTCAGTCTCTAATCAGGGTTTGTGCAGGAGACAACTTACAGATATTTCTCTCTCATAACAATGTTTCTGTCTTTCTCTCCCTCTCCCTCTCTTTCCAAAAAAAAAAATCAATAAAAACATATTTAAAAGAAACAAAAGATGTGTGAGACCCTAATCAGCAGTGTGACCACAGCCTCCATGAGATATACTGAGCCAGAATCACCCAGGTCCAAATTCTTAATCCAAAGAAACTATGAGATTATAGCTGTTTATTATTTTACTAGTAACCCTGCACACAAATCTGTGAACCAGTAGCTCACTGTCACCCTCTAGTAGCTCTTTACCTGCTGCCCCACCCTCCTGTAGCTCCCCTAACCCTCCTCCCCTCGGCGTCCCTCATAGCTTGCTGCCTTGCTCCCTCCTGTAGCTGTCCTCACTGCCCACTTGTAACCAATAGCTCATTGTCGCCCTCCTGTAGCTCCCTCCGCTGCCCTGTCCCCTCAATAGCTTGCTGCCCTACCCCCTCCTGTAGCTCTCTGCTGCCTGCTTGTAGCTCACTGCCCCACCCTCCTGCTGACCCATGATCGTTATGCAGTTGGTTGTTATGCTTCATGGTGTAACGGCTATTTGCATATTACATCTTTATTATATAGGATTAAAAACAGCTTTATTGAGATACTAGAGGCTCGGTGCACAAATTTGTGCATGGGTGAGGTCCTATGGGGAGTGCTGGTGACCAGGGGGAAGGGCTGTTGGCTGGTTGGCCCCACCCCTGATCGGTGGAGGGGAAGTCAGGGGTGGGGCCAGTCAGGGGGAGGAGCCATAGGAGGTTGGGGGTGGGCAATCAGAGCCGATTGGGCCAGTTGGCTACCACAGTGTGTGTCATAGTGACTGGTCATTCTACTGTTCAGTTGCTGGGCTTTTATATATATAGACTAGAGGCCTAGTGCATGAAATTCATGCATGGGGCAGGGAGGGGGTCCCCTCAGCTCAGCCTCTACCCTCTCCAATCTGGGACCCCTTGGGGGTTGTCTGACCGCCGGTTTAGGCCTGATTCATACGGATGATTGGACACCCCTCTCACGATCTAGGACCACTGGCTTCTAATTGTTCACCTGCCTGCCTGATTGCACCTAACTGTGCCCCCTGCTGGCCTGGTCATCCACAACTCCCCCCCCTGAGGTATAGTCACCCCTAACTGACTCCTCCTCCACTGTCCTGGTACCTCTTAGTGCCCCCCTGCTGGCCTGGTCGCCCTTTACTGCACTCCCTGCTGGCATGATTGCCTCCAACTGCCCCACCTGCGGGCCTGGTAGCTCCATACAGCCCACTGCTCAGTTGTTTGGTCGCCCCTCATTAACCCCCCTGCCGGCCTGGTTGCCCCACGTAGCCTGTTCAGTCACCAGTTCAGTTGTTTTGGATGCAATGGTTGCTTAGCCATATATATATATATGTAATTCGTATACTATACAGTTTTCAGTTTTCCTATTTAAAGTGTACAGTTCATTGGTTTTTGAGGTATCATAGAGTTGTGTAACTATCATCACATTTAATTTTAAAACATTTTGATTACTTTGTGGATATAAGAAACCATCCATTAGTGGTTACTCTCCACCTCTCTCTATCTCCCCTAGTTTTAGGTAGCTACTAATTTACTCTCTGTCTATATAGGTTTACCTGATTTGGACATTTTATATAATATGTGAATGGGATTATCATATAATGTGTACCCTTTGTGTCTGGCTCCTTTCACTTAGCATAATGTTTTCAAGATCCATCCATGTAGTATGTGTCAGTACTTCATTCCTTTTTATGGCTGACTAATATTCCCTTATATGGATATACTATATTTTGTTCATGTATCAGTTGATGGACATTTGAGTGGGTTCCACTTTTTGTCTGTTGTGAATTATGCTATTAGGGACATTTTTGGACAAGTTTTTGTATGGTCATATGTTTCCATTTTGCTTGGAGTAGAATTGCTGCTAGGTTATATGGTAACTCCATGTTTAGCTTTATGAGGGAACTATTAAACTTCCAAACCAGTGTCTGAGAGTTCCAATTTCTTCACATGGTTGCTAATATTTGCTATTATCTCTTATTGATTACTAGAGGGGGTGTCCCTCAATTTTCAGGGGATGTCCTTAGTGCTCCATAGAGGCTGAGGAGGCTCCCACCACCGGTGCTAAACTCGCCAGCCATGAGCCTGGCTTCTGGTTGAGTAGTTCTCTCCCTGTGGGAGCGCACTGCCCACCAGGGGATAGCTCCTGCACCGAGCATCTACCCCCTGGTGGTCAGTACGCATCATCGTGACCACTGTTTGGTCAATTTTCATATTTGGGTTTTATTATATAGGATAGCCATCATAGTGAGTGTGAAATGGTGTTTCATTGTGAGTTTCTTCTTATTACAGCAGTCTCTAACAATTCTTGCAAGTGCTGGTTTGGTGGTGATAAACTTTTAGTGTTTTGTTTTTTGGGGGTCTGGGAAGCTCTTTACCATTCAAGCAGTCTATTTTGAATGATAGTCTTGCTGGATAGAATAATCTTGGTTTCAGATCCTTGCTGTTATTACCTTGAATACTTCATGCTATTCCCTTCTGGTCTGTAGAGTTTCTGATGAGAAATCAGCTGAGAACCTTATGGAAGCTCTTTTATAGGTAACAAACTGCTTTTCTCTTCCTGCCTTTAATATTCTCTCTTTGTCTTTAATTTTTGGCATTTTAATTATGATGTGTCTGGGCATGGGCCTGTTTGGATTCTTGTTTGAGACTCTCTGTGACTCCTGAACTTGTGTGACGTTTTCCTTCATCAGGTTAGGGAAGTCTTCTGCCATTATTTCTTCAAACAGTTTCCCTATGCCTTGCTCACTGTCTTCTCCTTTTGGTACTCTTATGGTGCGGATATTGTTACATTTTTATGCTTTCCCACAGTTCCTGTCCCTCCTGCCAGATGTTATGTGGGCATCTTTCTCAGTTCTGGTGCTTTGGGCTGGGGAGTTCAGCTAACTTTTTTTATTCTTTGATTTTTTTGTACCCAGTCTTCTTCTAATTTGCTGATCTAATCCTCAGCTTCCTCTAATCTGCTGTTTATTCTTTCTAATGTATTCTTTATTTCTGCTATCATTCTTCATTTCCAACTAGTCACTTTTCATAGTTTCTGTCTTTTATCATGCTGTTGAGTATCCTAATAATCATTACTCTGAACTCTATATTTGATAAATTACTTACTTACATTTCATTTGTCTCTTCTTCTGGAGAATTCTCTTGTTCTTTTATTTGGGGCTTTTTTTTCCCCCTTCCTCATTTTGGCTGCCTGTTTGCGTTTGTTTTTATGCATTAGGTAGACCTACTACAACCCCCAGTCTTTTGGAGAGTCTCTGGTGCAGGCCAATGTCAGACACTGTGACTAGCCCTTTGTACCCTGTTTGGAGCTATCAGTGCTCCACACCTTGTGGCTCCCCCTGCTGGGGCTGGGTGCCTTTGGAAAGGACCAAGGTGTGCACTAAGGTCTGCTTTTCCTAGCCTCTGGTCCAGAAGCAGATCAGGCAAAGACTCAAAGAATGCAGAGATCTACCTATGCCAGTAAACTGATTGTTATTCTCAGTCTCTTAATGAGCTGCGGGCTATAGACCACATCAGGGAGTAAACTCCAGAGGACAGAGCTAGAGGTTTTCCAATGGGTGGGACAATTCCTTCCTCCCAGGATAAAGCTGCCTGGGTGAGAAAGGTCTGCCTGAGAAAGATGTCCTCTGCAGTATGGGAGAATGACTCAGCACAGGAATCCAGATGTCTGCACTCCAAGCTCTATCCCCAGAACCCCCAACCCTGGATTCTCCTCTCACCTCTAGTTCACTCTGCCCTTCCTCTGCTGGAGCCCAAGGCTGCACATAAAATTTTATGTGTTGGCCCTCTAAGAAAGTGCCTGCATTTCCAGCCACCTCTCCCTGGCAGACAGAAACCCTGCTGCTTTTCAAAGACAGATGTTACATAGGCACCTTTCTCAGTTCTGATAATCTGTGCTGGTGAGTTCAGCTTAGGCTTTAGACCCAGAGTTCTAAGTGGCAACCTCCCATAGCTGCGATAACCTTCTGTAACTCCACTTGTTTTTAGGGGTGCCCAGAAAGCCCTCTCACACCTTCACACTTCCTACCAGTCTCTATGTGGTCTCCATTTTATGTCGTTGGTTATAAGATTTCTCTCCAACTAGTCTTCAGTTGGTTATTCAGGATAATTTTTCCATGTTTTAGTTGTAATTCAAGTTTGGTCCTGGGAAAATGTCAATGTAGTTTCCACCTAATCCACTGCCATCTTGGAATCACTTTTTTAAAACAAGTTTTTTTTATTGATTTTAGAGAGAGAAGAAGGGAGAGGGAGAGAGAGAGAGAACATTGATGAAAGAAAAACATGGATCAGCTCTCTCCTCTCTTTTGGAGGGTCTCTGGTGTAGGGAAAGTCAGACACTGCGGGGACTGAGTTCATAACCTGGGCATGTGCCTTGACTAGAAATTGAATTGGCAACCTCTTGAGGCATGGAACGACACTCAACCAACTATGCCACACCAGCTGGGCTCCTTGTGGTAGTTTAAAAAAAGTTATCAATTGATTTTAGATTAAGAGAGAAAGAGAGAGAGAGAAAAACATCAATTTGTTCTTCCACTTATTTCTGCATTCATTGGTTGTGACTGGGGACTGAACTCACAACCTTGGTGTATCAGCGTGATGCTCTAACCAACTGAGCTCTCCAGTCTGGGCCCTCATTATGTGTGTGTTTGTTTTTAATTGTTTGTTTGTTTGTATTTTTGTTAATTCTTACCCAAAGTGTTTTTTCCATTGATTTTTAGAGAGAGTGGAAGAGAAAGGGAAAGATAGAGAGAAACATTGATGTGAGAGAAACACATGGATTGGTTGCTTCCTGCACATACCCCAACCAGGGCCCAGGCTGGGGAGGAGCCTGCAACCAAGGTACATGCCCTTGACCAGAATCAAACCTGGGACCCTTTGGTCTGCAGTCTGATACTCTATCCATTGAGCCAAACCATCTAGGGTCCTCATTAGGGTTTTTATGTACATTTCCCTAATGACTACCATGCTCACTATCTTCGTGTATTTTCTTTAGAGAAATGTTTATTCAAATCATTTGCCCATTTCTTAATTGGGTTATTTGACATATACTCATTTATATTCTAGGTACAAGTCTCATCAAATATATGATTTGTAAATATTTTCTCTCATTCTGTGGTTGTTACTGTATTAAGCTACTGATTTGAAGTAATTTGTTTTATAGAAATAACTAATGCATTAAATATGTATATATCTTCAAAGCAGTTCCATCCTGGTCAGATCTTTAGAGAATTTGCACATATCTACCAGGCATTACATATAAGGATGTTTATGTATGTATGAATTTGTGCACGGGTGGGTCCCTTGGCCTGGCTAGTGATCAGGGCCGATTGGGGCTGTGGGAGGTTGGCCGGGGGAGGGACTGCGGAAGGTTTCAATTGGAGCCATTGGGGCCAACTGAGGGGAGAGGCTGCAGGAGGTTGGCTGTGGGAGCACAATGACCACCAAGGGAAGCTCCTGCATTGAGTGTCTGCACTCTGGTGGTCAGTGTGCATCATAGCAAGCCATTGACTGGTTATTCGGTTGTTCAGTCATTCTGTCACTTGGGCTTTTATATATATAGATGGTTTGGACAGCAAGATATTGAAAGCAACTTAAATATCAGTCCATATGGGGTGCCCAGAAAGCCTTGGTTATAAGATTTCTCTCCAACTAGTCTTCAGTTGGTTATTCAGGATAATTTTTCCTGATGTGTGGTTTATGTCTGGAATATTACAAAAAGCATTCAGATGTAGGCAGTTAGGGATTTAGTGACATGATAGACTCCAGGCAAGGAAAATAAGGAACAATGAAATTTATAGCAAAGATCAGCTAAGTAAATTAAATACACATTTATTTATTTTATTTATTTTTTAATTCTCACCTGAGGATATTTTTCCATTGATTTTTAGACTGGAAGGTAAGGAGAGAGTCAGAATTATCAGTGTGAGAGAGACACATGGATTGGTTGCCTCCTACACATGCCCTGACCAGGGACGGGGATCAAGCGTGCAACCGAGACACATGCCTTTGATCTGAATCGAACCTGGATCCTTCAGCCACTCTTTTACCAGGGATTTGGGAGGAGGTAATCCATCTGGATGAGAGGAGTGAATGCCTGTCCAGGGAAATTATAATGATGATTTTTAATTGCTATTTTTTGGTATGTACTTGCCATCTGTCAAACATATGTAATTTGCTTATGTACCTCACCTCTGTGGGGAGGGAGACCTAAGTATGTAAGTGGCTGCAGATTTGGGCAAGCCAAATTTCCAGATTTCCCAAGAAAAGTAGGGTAGGTGTGTCCTGGCAGGATAAACTCCTTCTCTTGTTCCCTGCCCCCACCATTTGGGTTGAGGGAGTTGCCAGGACCCTCATACTGATGGCTTCTTGGCAGAGAGCTTGGGCACTTTATTTTGTTACTGCGTCTCCATCCAACTTGGCGGTGCCCTTCCCACCCAGCATGGACGTGCTTCAGCCAGCCCGGCTTCTGACGCTGCTGCACAGTGGCTGCCGGCCAGGGGCAGTGTCCTGCATAGTCTGGATATATTTGCTGCACGAAGGAAAAGTATTTCTACAAGGCGGACTCTACCTGAGAAGCCACCCAGACATGCCCAATGGAAGGGCACTGGGCCATCTGCATGCTTGCTTTGCCTTTCATTTGTGTATCTGCCTAGACTAGAAATGTATTTTCAGGTGATTTCAAATGAGAACGTTCTTATTTTTTTCTCTGAAAAGGAAATTTTATCTGTTTTTTTTTTTTTCTTTTCATGCTCCCCACAGTCCTAGCAGAGAGGGTGTGAGCCCTGCAGCCAGAAGCTAGAGATGGAGAGCATTTCTCAAGCACCCTGTTAGGCAGCCCGAGGCCATGACCTAGAGAACGTGGGCTTGCCAACAGGAGCTCGAGCGTGTGTTTGCTGAGGAGATGAGCTGCATGGTTGTGAGGCTGTGCCCCTGGTCGTTTAAGCTTAGGGTGATTTTTCATCTGCTTTGGACTAGGACTGTATGTGTAACATTGTGCACATATGGTTGGCTTGGGTTTGAGCTGGGCCTTCTCGCCTTTCAGGGATGAGTAGTCAGGGATGTAGAGAGCCGTTCTGAGCCCTAAAGGAGAGGCTTGGAAAAGGCGGGCCAGGATAAGGACAGGTACTGCAGAATCTGGCTGCTTCACTTCCTGGCTTGTCTCCTGGAAAGGTGGGGGCATGAGGCCAGCCCCATTATGAACAGCATACAGGTTGTGCTTGAGAGCTTAGGAAGGAGAGGACTAAATAAATCTGAACTAGACAGAGAGCCAGATTCGTACACAATTTGTCCTTTGCTTTGTTACCTTCTGTACTACGTCTCTGAAATGGATGGAGGACTGAGTGCTAAGGTATTATCTTGGGCCCTTGGACTCCTTCCCCAGGACTGCCCTGCAGTTGGCCAGCAGTTCTGGTTGCTCACTCCATCCTGGCCGCTCCTGTCGGGGACGGGTTGAGGACCTGACTCCACCTTGGCGCTGGGCAGTCACTCTGATGTGGCAATGCCCTGAATGTGAACTGGGCATTGATGGACCGATAGGTGGTCTGGAAGGAAATGTGATGAGGAGTGCTCACGTAAGGGAGCAGGAGCATGTGCAGGGAGCCACCTCAGTGGAGAGTCATGAGGTTAAAGGTGTGCACTGGGCCTCTGGCCTTGGCTCCTGTATGGCAGCTGTACTTGACTGAACCTCATATAACAGGAAGAACAGACCCCAAATATGTCAGCATTGCCTCTTCCCCCACTCTGCCCTCATGGTATCTCCCTAAGAGCAGAACTAAAGAGTCCTTAGTGTGGAACCCCTGTATGGCCTGCCAGCCCCTTTTGGATCACCTGAGCTCTGAAAGCCTGAACTGCAGGGCTGGCAGCTGGAGGGGTGGCTGGCATGGTGTCCCCCAGAGGGTCCTGGGTTACCATGTGCCTGAAGGCTCTTGAGAAGTGAGGCTCAGGCCCTGCTGCTTGTTTCCTCCCGGGTTGGTGGTTCTCTCCCCTGAGGTCTTCCTAGGGGACAGCAGTGGTTTGGGAACAGAAGGCAGGTCCTGCTTCCCGAAGAGTGCTGCTGCTCTGTCGGTACCCTGACCCCACGCTGCCCCACTGCAGGGAGGGCTTCTTGCTGTGCAGAGGGAAGGTCTCCTGTTGTGCTGGAGGGGCGACAGGAGTCTGAGTGCCGTGGCTTGGGGGTTGCACAGAGAGTGGCCTCTGCTGCGCCTTCTTCAGAGTGCGCAGCAGGGGCCACTCTCTGTGCAACTTTGCCCCTTTGTTAGGGGGTCCTTCTTAATCCCCCTCCTTAATGGAGAAAACAGTGGGGCCATTCTCCTAGAGGAGAGGTCATGGAAAATTAGGCAAGTGCCACCTTCTAACAAGTTCCTTAGCGTCTGGAGAGCCAGGATTCTTACACAGTTTGTGTAAGCCACCCTTCCCTTGACTGTAGAGTCAGGGTGATACATCCCTTCCTGCATCACTGGGTGGGTTTGAAACAAAGGATCTAGCCTGGTGTCTAGCAGGTAGTAGGTACTTAATAAATAGTATTTTATCTTAAATGTGACCATTAAGATAATTGAAGAGCATGTCTGTTGCATCAGTGACAGGTGTCCATGTTGATTCCACTGTCTCACCTGATGGGAACTGATGGCCAGGATGTCTGACTGTGGAGACTGTCTCTGGCCTCAGAGACTGGTGTTGCTCTCTGAAGGGCAGTCCGTGGGCAGGCCTTCTGTCTCCAGGAGAGGCGGGGTCTGAAGCAGTAGGAAGAGTAGTGATTGGCTATTCCAGTGACTCTTCCATCTATCTCCTAGCAGTCCATCACTAGTGATGCTAGTGTCCAGGCAGATCCCAAATTGAGTTTATTTAGATCAGTAAGAACCGGGTGGGGCAGTGGGGCAGGAGGCTTTCTCTGAATTTCAAGTCTCTTTCTCCTCCCCCTCCTCCCCCTCCTTCCCTTCCTCCTCCTCCTTCCCCTCTTCCTCCTCTTTCCCCTTCCCTCCCTCCTTCTCCCCCTCCTCTCCCTCCTCCCCCTCTTCCCACTCCCTCTCCTTCTCCCCCTCTCCCCCCTTTTCCTTCTCCTCCTCCTCCCCTCCTCCTCCTCCTCCTCCTCCTCCTCCTCCTTCTTGTCGTCGTCTTAAAAGTAGTGGCGGTTGCAGGAGTGGCTTACTATGAGGATGGTTAGTGGTGTGCTCACTGATAGAAGGGCCAACTCCAAGAAAAGTCTGCTCTTACCCAGGGCTCCAGCAGCTGCTGGTGTCTGTGTCCTTGGGAACGAAGGAGCTGGCTCTAGGAGCAGAAGAGTTAGAGCTGTCAGGGTTTTGTCCCCTCCTGCTTCAGAAGCCACCGGGACCCCCAACCCCCACCTCTGGACTTGTGGGAGCCCCTCCAGTTCTGCAGGAGAGGGAGGAAGAACTGCCTCCTGCACTGGCCAAACAGATTCAGCATCTGAGGTTCAAGGGCAGAAATGGCGGGGATGCTGGCCGCTCTTTGGAAGCAGCTTTTTGGAAGAAAGAACAGTTTTGATCTTGGCCTCAGGTGTAAACTGGAGGAGGCAGGGTAGGTGTGGAGCCCACGGGAGGGAGGAGCTGAGGGGCCATGCACCTGCAGGAGATTTCGGCAGGATGCAGCTAGTGGGAGGGACGATGAGAACCCTCGGGAAGGACAAGGATGGCCCTTGAACCATTGCCCTTGAACCCCTGAGGACCGAGCTCCCCTGATCTGCAGTAGAATCCAGACAGGAAGTTCCCTGGGTCCTCTGCCTGCCAGCTTGCCTTAGAGGGACAGAGCAGAGAAAGGAGCTCTGAGGGCAGGCAGGAGGGTGAGAACGGGGATGCCATGCAGAGGTGACTAGAGGACACTCTCCACAGTCACAACCCATGGAAATGATTGAAGGCAGGCACTGTGGCCCACTGGCTCTCTGGGTCACTCTGACAGCAGCTGCTCAGCCTGTCCTGTCCCCTAGCCCACCGAGTCCCTGGGCTTTGACATGTTGGCATTGGGTCTGAGTCTAGGATTAGGTTGCCATGGTCCTCCTTGGAGAATGTCAGAGATACTGCCCTGGGACAGTATCTGTGTCCCTGAGGCAGATCTTTGACCAGCAGGGAGGGGAGTGGGAACAGCAGCTAGAGGAGGGAGACCAGCAGCTAGAGGAGGGGGACCGGCAGCTAGGGGAGGGGGACCAGCAGCTAGAGGAGGGGGACCAGCAGCTAGAGGAGGGGGACCAGCAGCTAGAGGAGGGGGACCGGCAGCTAGAGGAGGGGGACCGACAGCTAGGGGAGGGGGACCGGCAGCTAGAGGAGGGGCACTGGCAGGTAGAGGAGGGGGACCGGCAGCTAGAGGAGGGGGACCAACAGTTGGGAAAGGCGTTAAGTAGCTAGGGTGATTGTTGGGCCTTGTCTCTGTCATCAGCTTCAGGTTCAGCTCGCGGTCTCCATTGGATTTGTAAGAAGTGTAGGTAGGTGCATGTGTATGTGTGTCCAAGTTCTGGCCTTTCAGACTGTCTTTTCCTGCCCTCTTCCCCACCCAATACACACATACACAGTCACACAATAGATACACACATACCAGGTCTTGTGAGCTGTGTGATCTGCCAGGAGCTGACACACTTTTAGAACCTGGAATCACAAGTAGAAATTTCAGAATTGGAAGACACCACGAAGGAATTTGTTCACGTATTTTCCCATACCAAAAGTGTATTTCCCACCTGTTTACTAGCTCACATGCCATCCTGACTCTGGTCCGTGCCGCTGCAATGCTATTGGTCTGGCCCTTGGTATGGGGGCAGAAGGGCTGGCATGGGGCTACCTGGCCCCTTCTCCTGAAGTAAACATTAGTGAGGACTTCACTTCTGAGTACAGTTTGGAAAGTCTTTCCATACGGACTAAAGAGAAAACGTCACCCAAGACAAACTCAAGAAGTGCTGGGAGCCCATGGCTGGGGCTCTGTCCGCCCAGCCCTGCTCAGAGGCTCAGTGCAGCCCAGTGTCAGAACTGCTGTTCCCAGTGCCAGAGCGGCAGCTCCCAGTGCCAGGCTGCTTACGAGTCAGCCTTTCTCTGAGTTCTCATGGCACCTTGTACCCAACATTTATCATGCTACTTGTGAATTGTGAGGTTCTATAGCTAGGATTCTTATTTTCTTACTAGTGGCCGGGTACATGATATTTGTGCATGGGAGGGGAGGGGTGTCTCTCAGTCTAGTCTGCACCCTCTCCAATCTGGGACTCCTCAGGGGATGTCCGACTGCTGGTTTAGTCCAGATCCTGCAGATTGAGCCTAAACCGCAGTCAGACAGCTCTCTCACAATCTAGGACCATTGCCTCCTAACTGCTTGCCTGCCTGCCTGCCTAATTGCCCCTAACCACTTCTGCCTGCCAGCTTGATTGCCCCCTATCTGCTCCCCTGCCGGCCTGATTGCCCCCAACTGCCCTTCACTGCTGGCCCAATCAACCTCAAGTCTTTTATTAGAATAGATATGACCCTTTACAGAAAATTTCACTAATCCTGCTTTACAATAAGGGTTTGATGATTGAATCTTTGGGGCCAGACACCAAAATTTCCTTTCTTTAAATAATTGCCCTGAACATCAAATGAGATAATGACTTAGAAAAGTATAAAAGCACCATATAAAGACAACTGTCTTTTTCATGTACTGAAAATACAATAAAGTGGTGAAATGAAAAACATCATTTTTATTTTCCCCTTCCTTCCTTTACAGCAGTGGTTCTCAACCTTCCTAATGCCGTGACCCTTTAATACAGTTCCTCATGTTGTAGTGACCCCTAACCATAAAATTATTTTTGTTGCTACTTCATAACTGTAATTTTGCTACTGTTAATGAATCATAAATATCTGTGTTTTCCCATGGTCTTAGGCGACCCTGCTAGTGGTTGAGAACCACAGGTTGAGAACCACTGCTTTACAGCCTTTATTTAAGCTTTGAAATTTATAAAAATTTCACTCCTATTTTCATTTCTTTACATTCAATATTATTTTGAATTAGTTGCAGGTTTTATATTAGTTACAGAATAGTGGTTAGGCAATCATATACTTTACAAAGTGTTCCCTAATATTTCCAGCACCCACCTGGCATCATACCATCATTACAACACTATTGACTACACTGAGTGGCCAAATTACTATGCATTCAGAGATCATAATAATCTGGCCACTCAGTGTATATCCCCTATTTAAGTGACAATAGGTTTACAGGTTCCTTCCAGTCTTTCTATTGTGTTGCTCATCCTTCCTTTTCTTTCTCACTTCTTCCCTCATTTTCTTCATATACTATCTCACTTGGTTTTCAAAGCTCAGCGAAGGCACTGGGACAGCTTAATCCATTTTACAGACCAGGAAACAGGCCAGTTCCAGTTGGCTGCCATGCTCTCCGCCTTTCCTAAGGGGCAGCCTTGGGCAAACAGAACAAACCTTCCCGTCAGGCTTCCAAGCCTCATTCTCAAGCACCTCTTCCTCATGGATGTTCCACATTCTTCCCCCCATCTCCATTCTTTACTACCCCCCCTTCTCCAGAGCAGGTGGTAGGCTTCACATTCACCATGCAGGAATGGGGCTGGGCAGGTGTGGGCTTACTTTTGGGCCAAGCTGGAAGCAGGAATCGCCACCTCTGAAGTGTGAAGGCCGCCCCGGTGAGGCCTGGTTAGTGCCTGAGCTTTTCTGAATTACGTCAGTCAGTGAGGTACCCTGCAGTGGGCACCCCTCCACTGGGTATCCTTCCATGCTCCTTGTTCCCCACTCAGCCAATCTGAATCTTGGGCCTGCAGAACCCCGCTCTCTATGGGCAAGGCCAATCACTGCCCGAGGCCCCCTGCCCCACCTGAGCCAGGTTTTTGCCTTTGATCTGTGGCATTGGTGACAGCACACTCCTAGCAAGCCTGGTACCCAGAGGGGCACAGGGTCAGTTCTTTGCCCAGAATATTAGAGGTTGCAGTCACATTTGCAGATGTCGCCCAGAGCCTGCTGGCAAAGGCAGCGCCTATGTGGGGTGTCCTCATAGAGGGATGGTGAGGCACTGCTCAGCGCCCTTTGGAACACCAGCCTCCTGGCCAGCCACTTTGCTAAAGCTGACCCTCAGGTGGCTCTGCAGTCGGGCCTCGATCCTCTGCTAGGTCTCCACCCTCACCTGGGTCACCTTTCTTCCATTCACCTTCATCCATCCCTCTCCTTCTGTGCTTGGCTCCAGGCCTGAAAGGAAAGGACCAAGGCCAAGAAGGACAAAGCCCAAAGGAAGTGAGTCTTTTTTTTTTTTTAATATATTTTATCGATTTTTTACAGAGAGGAAGGGAGAGGGATAGAAAGTCAGAAACATTGATGAGAGAGAGATATCGATCAGCCGCCTCCTGCACGCCCCCCACTGGAGTTGTGCCCGCAAGCAAGGTATATGCCCCTGACCGGAATCGAACCTGGGACCTTTCAGTCCACAAGCCGGCGCTCTATCCACTGAGCCAAACCGGTCTCGGCAGGAAGTGAATCTTGAACCCCCACATCCCATTCTCCGGATTTCCTCCCGCACCTCCTCTCTGTGTCACATCTTGAATGGGCACTGGGTTCAGGCACCCTGTGTCCCAGCCACATGACTTCCAGATGGCCTGGTAGAGTCAGTCTCTTCAAAGCTGTGGATCTGTGGCCAGAGGCCCTGTCTGGGTCTCAACAATGGCATGCCTGTGGAAAAGGCTGTTGGAGGAGGACTGGAGCCTATCGGTCATTAGCTCCCAGCTGCAGAGGAGGCACCACATGCTCACATCCCAGCCACAGGTCCAGCTCACCCTCCCACCACCCTGCCCCTGCCGAGCAGTCATGACCATTGCAGAGTCCTGGCCTAATTTGTATCTTCCTCTCTTATTATATAGGATTATATTCTCATTCAAGTCTCCTACTCATTCCCACTTCCTAGCCCAAGGCATCACTCAGCAGAACTAACAGCTGTCATTTTTTTTTTTTAAATAATGAACAACATAAACAGATGAAGAAAAACAGATCCAGAGTCAGAGAAGCATCTTTCAGGCCGTCAAACCTCAGAGGGAAGGTAGGGGAGGGTGGGGGTAGGAGGAGAGATCAAAGGATTTGTGTGCATGCATATAAGCCTAACCAATGGATACAGCCACCAGGGTGTGAGGTCATAGCGTGGGGGAGCTGGGAGGCAATGGGAAGATAAGGACACATATGTAATGCCTTAATCAATAAAATAAAAATATAAGATTAAAAAATAAAAATAAAAAATATTTTTATTGCCTGGCCAGCATGGCTCTGCGGTTGAGCATTGACCTATGAACCAGGAGGTCATGGTTCAATTCCTGGTCATGGCACATGGCCATATATTTTTATTTATTTATTTATTTAATTTAATTTTAAATAATATTTTTTTTATTGATTTAGAGAGGATGAGAGAGGGAGAGATAGAACATCAATTATGAGAGAGAATCATTGATCAGCTATCCCCTGCACGCCCCACACTGGGGTTTGAGCCCATAACCCGGGCATGTGCCCTGACCAAGAATTGAACTGTGACCTCCTGGTTCATAGGTCGATGATCAACCACTGAGCCACACTGGTTGGGCTAGCTGTCATTTACTGAGAGCTTCTCTGGGTTAGGCACTCTCCAAAGTTCTATCTCATAAAACCCCAACATATTTTTAAAAATGTTTTTATTGATTTTAGAGAGAGAGGTAGGGAGAGGGATAGAGAGATAGAAACATCAGAGAGAAACATTGATTGGCTGCCTTTTGCATGGCCCCATGCGGCATTAAGCCCACAATCTGGGCATGTGCCCTGACCAGAGTTGAGTCAGCAACCTCTTGGTGGGTAGGACAATGCTCAACCACTGAGCAACACCAGCCAGGTAGCATATTGGATGCTAATATTTCCATTTGCAGTTGAGGAAATGGGCTAAGACCGACCACAGAGCTACCAAAACTTATGCCTTTTGTACAAATGAATGAATGAATGATTCTCAAGGGGGTTACTCTGAGTGAGAGGAGGCTCAAGTGGGTTAAGGATGCCCCCAAAGCACCATGATGGAGGTCTAGTCTAATCAGCTGGGCTGACTGTTGTGGCCACAATGAGGCAAATGCTTAATAAGCCATGGGCTGCCTCTCAGGTGCCAGCCACCCAGTCCCAGAGAAACTCTGGCTTTCGTGAGAACAAGGTGAGTATGCATGTTAATTCCAGTATCAGCAGGAGACTGAGGAGGGGATGTCCTCCAGGGCCGTGTGGGAGGCAGATGGAGGACGAAGCCCCTGTATCCAGGTGTCAGGTGTTCTCAGCATTCTATCAAGGTCCCTTTTGCCCTGACCAATTTGCCCCTTCTCTGAACCCTCAGGACTTCTCAGTTCCCTTGATCAAATGCCGAAGGTTCAGGCCTCGGCGCGTTCCCCAACTGCTGCCTCTGCCCTGTCCTTCCTCTCCCTCGCCCAGCCTACACACCAGGGCCCAGCTCCCAGGCTGTTTCCTCTGTTGCATTGTCCCTGCTGCCTGCTCCCAGTGGGATGGCAGAATTAAATGCTTCCTCTGTAAGTCTGCTCCGATACTACTTGTGCACACCTGTCTCTAGTGTGAACCTCCATTTTGCAATCAGTTGTGGTAGGAATGCTCCCCCTGCCCAGCCCCAGCTTAATAAAGGCAGACACCACCTTCTCCAGCACCTACCGTGAAGCCTGGGCCATAGGAGACAAGAACTGTGGGTCGGGTTGGCTTCGCCTCAGTGCTAGGTTGATAGGAACTGGGAGCATGTGAACTTCGGGAATTCGGCAGGTAATGTGCACATGTAGGCGGGGGCAGCTCTGAAATCTTCCTAAGGATTTTATGACACTTATTTTTCCTTTTTGCAGGACTCCTCTCCTGCAAGGGCAAGAAGGGGCATAAAAATCCCAATTGGGCCCCAGACTCATGCCTAGGAAGTCTTGGCAGTAGGCTGCAGGGGCAATGGTGGCCCAGCGGTCAACCAGCTGGATCCCGAGTTCTGTCAGTGCAGAGATCAACCTCCTTGGCCTCCAGGAGCGCTGGCCCCACGCTTCCTGGGGGCGCAGTACAGGAACACCTCTCCCCACTCAGATGACCAGGCTTTGTGGAGTGGAATCTGCTGCCGAGTCCCCCAAAATGCCACAGTTGTTGGTATCTGATATAGACAGTGCACATTTGTGTATTACTTTGTAGCTAATTTACATGAACTTCTTCAAATGACAGAATAGATAGATATTCTCTGACTTCTATGACTCCATTCCCACTGCACAAAGAAACACAGAGGTCCCTATATCTTTGACTTCAGGGATCCCAACCCGGATGGTTGGGGAGAAAGGGGTTCCCTAAAAGCTTTGCATACACCAGGCAGCAGAGTGAGGGGGGATACAGGAGCCCCTAGCTGGGTCTGATTGCTCTCCCCTCTCTTCTCTGCCTGGAGGTGGAAAGGGAGATGCGTAGGGGGGCCGGCACTTTTGAAATGTCTTAATTTATTGATTTTTCGATTCAGGCTAGAAAGCCAGCTGGGAGGAAGTGGATGAAGGCTAGGGAAAAGGGGAGAGAGAGGCTTTTCTGCCTAGTGGGCTTTGTGGAAAGGCCAGGCCACACCCTGGAGCCAAGGCAGCCAACTGGATGGGGCTGCCCACTGCAAGGGGCCTGGGCCCCAAGGAGCGCTCTGCATTGCCATCTCCTGGACATCTGCAGGGATTGCACTTCACTGCCTTTAGGTTCCCACCCTTTGGCTGGGTGGACTCTTGGTCTTCTTTCTGTTCTGTCAGGCACTGTCTTGACACCTCTGTTCTGGCCCACGGGGCTCCCCATTCCCTCTGGCTGGGGAGGGAGAAAAGGTTGCTGTCTCCAGGTTTGGGGCTTCTCCACCTTCTTCCTAGTCTCCCTGGGACCCTGAAGAGACCATTCAACTTATTGCCCTGGGAATGAACCATGTGCAGCTGTGTGTGCTATCAATAATTATGCTGAGACAACAGGTGTGAAGCAGGACTGTCCCAGCCCAACTCCTGAGCTCCTGGTGACATGGCTCAGAAGTTCTGGCCTTCCTTCCACCCCTGGCTGAGGTGTGGAGATGCAGGTGGCCAGCAGAGGCTGCTGTGACACCAGCTGTGTGTGCAGGTCTTATTGTCTGAAGAGCTCCCTTTGCCTGTCAGGCTGGGAGCAGAGGACTGGGTGTGGCGAGTGCAGCTGGGAGTGGTAAAGGCTGGGTCCCCTGAATGAGGAGATGGGAGACAGTGAAGTCTGGGCCCCGCAAGCCTGTTTACAGCGTGAGGAGGAGGCTGTGTGCTCCCTCTCATTAGGGTCTGGACAGCCCAAGCCCTGGAGCTCAGTTCTCCAATGCTCTTTGTGGTTCCTGGACCACACCATGCCCTTCCCTGGCCTGACCGTGTATGTCCTGCCCTTCTGGCAAAGACTGGTCCTCCCAGCGCCTGTGGGCCTCCTAACTGGGTTAGTACTTGGCTGGAGGGCTGTGGGTCAGTGCAGGGACACCCTGTGGCCAGAGTGGACAACAAGAATGCCTGCACACTTCCCTGCCTGGCCCTGCTGGCTGACTCGTGTGCAGGGGGAGGCAGAGTAGCCCCTGGGAGAAGGGCTCTGCTGAGCCTGGCACCCTCCCTCACCTGGCTATCCTTCCTTGTCCTGAAGCACAAGGGTGGAGCCCTTGCTCTCTGTGGGCGGAAGGGATTCTGTAGTAGGACCGATACTTCCTGGGAAGACCCAGGTGTAGAGTGGAGTTTGGTTCCCGCCTCCAGCTGTGATGGCCTGGTCCCCAATGCTGGCTCACACCAGTCTCGCTGCTGGTCCCACCTCTCACCGAAAGGGGAGGCTAGGATCTGACTTTGCAAAGCACGTTGTGATCATACCTTTTGTCCTCAGTGATGGTAGAAGGGGAAGTGTTGGAAGCAGGCTGCAGGGGAAGCTACCTTGCCTACCTAGAGAATTCTGGAGCAGCCATGAGTATCCAAGGCAGCCATAGGGATTACCATGGCAACTCAGAGCAAGCAATGCTGATGGAAAGGCGGGGCTGGAGCAGTTCTTTTCTAGGCTAGAGCTGGTCAGAGAGGGCCTGGGGGTAGGTGGGAGTGGGGGAATCCCACTGCTGTCCTGCTGGGGCAGCAAGGTCCTGCCCACATGCCACCCCACAGAGTCTGCCAGGAGCCCAGTCTGGGCAGCCAGTCTGCTGGAGCAAGGATGGCCACTAGAGGGGGCGGATTTGTCTTCTCAGCCCTGGTTTAGACAGGCTAGCCTGCCTCTCTGCTGGGGGCATGACCAGGATCTATTACTGGCCTATATTGTGCTTGAAAATTCCTATTGCAGAGCAGCCTCTTTGGAAAAGAAGACCCAGTGCTTTTGTAGATCCCTGTCCACTGAGCGAAGGGCCCTTCCTCCCGTGCTGTACCCACTAACTCCTCACCTCCAGGCTCATCCTCACTCCTCACCTCTAGACTCATCCTCACCTCCAGACTCACCCTCACTCCTCACCTCCAGGCTCCTCC
>JAAGEH010000005.1:41287141-41325352 GCA_011751065.1 Lasiurus cinereus | reverse complement strand
GCTTGAAGCTGTCCCAGAGGCTCCTTACATTATCTTCACATTTTTGGATTCTTTTCTCTTCTTGCTTTTCCAGTTGAATGTTTTCTGCTTCTTTATATTTCAAATTTTTGACTTGATCCTTGCCTTTCTCTAGTCTGCTGTTAGGACTCTGCATAATAGTTTTCATTTCAGTCAGTGTCTTTATCATCTTCTCTTGGGTCTCACTAAATTTATCCATCTTTTCTAGCATATTCTTGCAAAACCTTATAAGCGTGGTTTTGAACTCTATATCCAGTCGTTTTTTTTCCTCCATTTATTTTGCTTGTAATCCCTTCCCTTGTCTCGGCATTTTCACTGTGCCGGGGAAACTTCTGTGCTGGATTCAGCCGCAGAAGCCTCTGCTGAGCTTGGGAGGGTGGAGTCTCAGGGCTTAAGGGACCGCCTTGCCTTCCAGTCGGCCCCGCCCTCCACGGCCCCTGAGTCTCACGTGACTGGGTAATGGCTGGAGCGGTCCCTGTGCGCGCGCACCCGCAGCGCCTCCAACCGCTGCCTTTCCGGCTCCCCTGCGAACCAGGACCACACGAGTCTAGGTCCCCCGGGTTTCGCCCAAAACAGGGGCCCAGTGGACTCAGAAGTGGTGCAGTTCGGAGGGTCTGTCTCCCGCCCACTCGCGAAAGCCAGCGGCACAATCAGCAATCCGTCCTCCGCGTGGTGCCGTGCGCGACCAGACCTCCGATCCTTGGCAACTCCCCTAAATTTCCGTGCACCTCTCCCTTTTCACAGTCCAAACTCCCCCCGTATGAGTCTCGGCTGGATCTGGGGTTTAGTGTCGTAAGAGAAGGGGTTCAATGCCGTTGGGAGTCTCCGTCTCCCTCCCGCCAGAGAAAGCCAGCCAGGTACTCCGGCACCTGCTCTCTCAGCGCGCGTCTCCGTACCTCAGCTTTTTGCAGCTCCTCTGGGTCTCTGTGAGCCCCTCTCTTTCCCTCTAGTTGTAGAACTTCCACTCAGCCAGCTTTCCTGTGGTTCTGGATGATGTCCGTTCTGTCTTTTAGTTGTAGTTTTGAAATTGTTGTGCGAGGCAGCAGTATAGGTGTTTACCTATGCCGCCATCTTGGATTCCTCCTTTAGCTTTTTCTTGTTGTGAAGCTCTTTATCTGACCTTCAATTCTGAATGATAGCTTTGCTGGGTAGAGCACTCTTGGTTGTAGGTTCTTGCTATTCATCACATTGAATATTTCCTGCCACTCCCTTCTGGCCTTCATAGTTTCTGTTGAGAAATCAGCTGACAGTCGTATGGGTACTCCCTTGTAGGTAACTGTTTTTCTCTTGCTGCTTTCAAGATTCTCTCTTTGTCTTTTGCCCTTGGCATTTTAATTATGATGGGTCTTGGTGTGGTCCTCTTTGGATTCTTTTTGTTTGGTGTTCTGGTGAGAGGAAGGGAGAGGGATAGAGTTAGAAACATCAATGAGAGAGAAACATTGATTATCTGCCTCCTGCACACCCCACACTGGGGATGTGCCCACAACCAAGGTACATGCCCTTGACCGGGATCGAACCTGGAAACTTTCAGTCCCCAGGCTGATGCTCTATCCACTGAGCCAAACCAGTTTTGGCTTAATTCATTTTAAATCACTGTAATTCACAGGCCAAACAGTGAGATGACTAATTATTATGCAAATGAGGCAGATAGAAAAGTGATTAATAATTGCACAAATTAAAAATTATTGTAAACATCCTGTGAAGAGTGATAAGTCCAATGGAGAGATGTGGGCAGTGGGTTGTGGAAGACTGGCTCCTGTATCCTTATTTGCTCATTAGGGGATTTAATTAGCGCCCGATGATGGGCTCAGTGCTGCCAAGGGTGGGGGTGGCCAGGACTAGGGCTGGCTGAGCAGGAGGGGGAGGCAGGTCAGTCTCATGGAGGCTGGGTGTGTGTGCAATGCTCTGCTGCTTTCCACTGGTCTGTCCCCACTGCTGCCTCAGCTCTGAGCAAAGTGTGGTCTTGGGTGGGCATTGGTGGGCATACCTGGTACAACCACACTCCTCAGGTCTAGCGAAGGGACATGTGGAGCGGGCTGTAGTGCTGAATGTTCAAAGAGAGTGACACATGCTGGCTTCGGGGTTACCCTGGGTCCGAGTTCCCCTGACCTGTGGGCACATTGGAACCAGGCAGTGTCCTGAGTCTGGCCCCTGAGGGACAGGCCCAAGGGCTGTTGTGGCGTCAGCTGACTTGGTGTTTTCCAAGGCATGCTGCCACCCTGAGTCCCTCTGTTGAAGAAGAGCAGTGCCCTTGGCTTTTCCTTAGCAAAGTATGCCTGCCTCCCCCAGACCCCAGAGAGGGGACCAGGGCATGGGGCAGACAGCCTAGGGAGGTGGCTGGTGTTCCTCCTGGTGGCCTGCAAGGCTTGGGGAGGCAGTTGCACAGCGAGAGGACCCCAGAATCTGGAGAGCAGAGCCGGTGAAGAGCCTCCCATGGGGAAGAGCAGTGCTGGAGGTGGGCCAGGCATCTGAGGCCTGGACAGAGATTGGAGAGCAGACAGGAGTGTGGGATAGGCCTGTGGGTTATCTCAGCCTGTATCTCTCCCCCATAGACCCCAGCTGTCCTAACAGCGTCACCTCCAAGGGCTAGAAGCGGAGGTTTCCTGAGGCCAGAGGTACAGCTTAGGTGTCCCAAGTTGGGCATGAGGAGGAGCTATTTCAGTTTCAGGTTATCTCAGCCTGTATCTCTTCCCCAAGGATTCCAGCTGTCCTAACAGCATCACCTCCAAAGGCTAGCATCTGCTTGGGGCTCCCTGGGCACCTTACCACCATGTTGTCAGGAGAAGACCTTTCTCTCCAGGGGTACCCCCTCCCAGCATCCTCCTCCTCCAGCTCCATCTCCTCTCCCCAGACCCTTTCCTTCTGAGCTGTCTCACCAGGAACTTTCGCCTCCTAGCATCCTCCTCCTGAGCTCCAGGAACTCACCTTGGGCACAGCTTACCCTGTTCTTTCTCTCGTCTTGGGTCCTCCAGGCTCTTCTGGGGCAGCGAAGGGTAGCGGGTGAGCACTAGTCTGGGTGACCTTGGCGAGTGGCTTCATGTCTCCTGATCTGTGTCCTTGTTGCCATAATGGAGACACTGCAGCTCGGTCCTCCCCGCAGTCCTCCCTATGCTCATGCCAATGAGATGGCACCAGGTGCTGGGCACGCTGAGCTGCAGGTGGCTCAGCCACTCATGGGAGATGAGGGAACAGTGGTGCGGAGGCCCAGGGCAGGGGAGCAATGGGCGTGAGACTGTGAGGAGTTTGCCTGGAAGACAGAGTGTGGGGCACCATAGGGCTGACAGGGCTTTTATCCATGGAACTTGATACTGTTTTGTGGGCTCCAAGGGGATACAAAAGGGCTTTAAGCAGGATGGAGGCTTAAGTGATTAGAACAATCCTATATAATAAAAGCCTAATATGCTAAGTGTCTGACTGTCCATTTGACTATTTGACCAGTCACTATGACACGTACTGACCACCAGGGGCAGACGTTCCAACTGGTAGGTTAGCTTGCTACTAAGGTCCTGCCAATCGGTACTGGGTGAGAGGGGCCGGACATGCCCTTGAGTTCTCCCACAGTCCCTCCCTGGCCTCTAAAATATTTCTTCTAATTAATTTTCTTTCAATGTGCACAAAGCTGTGCACTGGGTCTCTAGTGTTTAATAAAGACCATTCTGGTAGAGTGTGGACATGGGTCAGGCTGAGGGAGAGCCCTGCAGGCCTCACAGGTCTGCCTGGGCCTTGCTCACCTGAGTTGGCTGTGACCTAAGAGCCACAGTAGGAGGGGAGGGAAGGTCATGGGGAGAAGGGGCAGCTGCCACCTCCGAGCGCCAGGCAGGGCGAGGGAGAAGGTGTCAGGGGGATACCCGGCTGCTGGCCGGAAGGGCGCTATTCCCTGAGAGAGGCATGTGGGAAAGGAGGTGACAGAGAGGAGGATGCTTCCCAGGGACCGGAGGTGGAGTCACTTGGCACGTGGTAGGCATTGGCTACCGGCACGGTGATGGACGTTCTCAAGCTCGGGCCTCTGTATGTCCTGCCTGCCTTCCTCCTGCTCTGACCAGAGCCCGGCCTGGGAAGGACTGGCCCTTTCCTGAAAGGACGTGGAGCGGGGGGTGGCCCTTCCCTGTCCTGGAGTGGGCCTGGCCTCCTACCTGTAGCCTTTGGTGGGTGGACGGGTGGAATTGCCCCTTCAGGGTGATTTTCCAAGCCAGGCTGCCCACGCCTCCGAGTGGCCACCACCCCTGGGGGCACAGTGGTGTTGCTGCCCAGTGAGCCAGCAGCTTGCTTCTTCTCCCAGCAGGGCCCTGCTTGGGGCTCCCTGGGCACCTGCACACCATGTTGTCAGGAGAAGAGCCTTGAGTGTGGCACTTAGGGGAGCTCCTGACAATCCCCCAGAGGCCCTGGTTGGCACTGTGCCCTCTGCAATGTCCAGGTACGTGCTCTTGCTCCCAAGGTGTCCCAGCAGCCCTCGCTGCATGCTTATGGCCCCGCATCTCTCCAGGGACCCTGTGAGTCCTGGCACTGTGGGACTCCCGCGGAACCTCAGGAACACCCAGTGACGGCCAGGGGGACAGTCGTGCCCAGGTTGCTTCCAACACACCGCAGTGGGCTTCTCGTGACTTAGTGGTGCCGACCTCTCACCGTTTCTGCAGGATTTCCAGTGGATTCCATCAATTCCCATGGGCTGGGGGAGGAGGCACCCGCCCCCCCCCACTATGCTGCCTAGGGAAGGAGACTAGGGCATTGGGAGTGGTGGGAAGGAAGGGACTGTGCGCTCAGTGTATTGTGTGATAAACCACAAAGGGGTGGGATCCCCAGGTTCCAGAATTTACCAGAGTCTGTGAGCGGCGGGACGCTGTGGAGCAGCTCCCACCCCTCCTGGCCAGAGCCCACAAAGAAGCCTCTGCGAGCAGGTCCTGCTGCCAGAACCCCACAGCGTTGGGAGGCCATGGGCTTGGGATGTCTTTTTCCCTTCCTGCTTTGCTGTCTCAGCTCCCAGGGAAGGAAAGGAAGGGTTGGGGCTGGCTCAGCTTTCTTGGCCATGAACTCTGCTGCCTGGGAATGCTGGGACACAGGTCGCTGCAGGTGGCAGACCCACGCCTCCAGTTCCCCACATTCACTCACTGTCCAGACTTCACAGCCAGTGGCCACCAGACCTGCCCCTGAATCCAGTCCCAGTATCCGCCCAGGGCTTACCCCTGGCCCTGCCACAGTCCCAAAGGCCAGGTTCCAGTCTTGCCCAGGCACCCTGCCCCAGCTGAGTGAGCTGCAGATGTGCCCTCCATGCTGCCTTCCCTGGCGCGGACACCGCCAGGGGACTGACCCTGTAGCCCTGCAGGTCCTGGGGTGGGGGAGTGATGGGGCTAGACTGGGCATTTCCTCTCTGGCACAGCTGGGTCCCCTTGCCCTTGGGAGCAAGGATGGGAGGGCAAAGAGGACAGGGAGGATGAGGGCACTGGGTGGGGGGAGTCTGCACCCCCCACTGCGGGTTCTGCTCCCTGCTTCTGCCTGGGTGGAGAGACGAGGATGCTGGTTCTGTGTTGGGCAGCTTGCCTCTTTAACCTCCCTCTTCAAACCATGGCCACATCACCAAAAGGCACACAGTGGAGGTTCAGGGTTTAGGCAACTTAGAGACATGCTATCTGGGTTCATACTCCTCACCGTCACACAATGGCTGTGTGACCTTGGACCCCGATTTCTCCCTTCTTAAACTGTGCCTGGTAATGTCTGTTGCCTGTCACATAGTAAATGCTCAAATAAAAACCCTAATGATATGTGCATTTTTCCATATGTATGTTACACTGCATACAATCATGCTTGCACACACATGTGGTTCTGTGTGGGCTTCCTGTGGGTCTGCCTTTGCCTCTGCTCTTTGTTGTGTTGGCTCCAGAAGGTCAAGTGGGAGGGGAGGGGTCTGCTCTTCAGGGACTGAGCGTGCTGGGAGGTGTGGACAGAGGGGAGGGGCTGGGAGCCAGAGCCTGCGGAGGGAAGGAAGGTGGAAGCTGACAGGAAGGCCAGGTGGTGGGACGGGAGGCAGGTGCTCTTGCAGCAGAGGCTTGAACAGCGAGAGGCTGATTCCTGCTTGGCTCGCCCACCATCCTGCCCCTCACACTCTGCCCACCCTGGGGACCCAGCAGGGCTCTGCAAAGGCCTGGCCAGCGGGGGCTCAGCCCTGCAGGCCTGCTGCTGGTCCCCATCCCTACCCTGAGACATTTTGGGGATTCTTAGCTCTCTCTGTGCTGCTCCTACTGGTTTCTCCTAAGCAGGGCACAGCCTGGTGAGAGTGGTGAGAGTGAAGGCTGGGCCTCCCCAGGGGCCCCTCCTGCAGCCTGGTGTGCGGCTCCTGTGCAGTCTCAGGGGTAGAGGGCCTGGGGATGCGTCTGCAGGAGACAGCCCCTCCAGAACCGCTGCCTTAGCTTCTGGCAGCGTGTGAGGTGAGCTTGGCTGGCCTGGAGGCTTCTCTGAGAGGAGGAATTCGGGACTAAGAAGCACAGTGCTGACCAGGCCAGCATGCTAAGTTGTAGACTAGCAGGACAGTGGATGAAACTCACTAAAAACCGGAACTGAGGCCTCCTTCCTGCACCCTCCCACCCCACAGGAAACACATCACTGCATCCTTCTGGCTCCTGCTGAGCATTTCTCCGGAACTTAGAAGTGTCGGGGCACCAGCCTGCTCTCCCCGCCCCTCTTCCCTACAGACACCTGGGAAAATGGGGAGCCTGCGGAGGAATCTTGAGGAACCATGCCAGTGAGCAGAGGGGAGAGGGCCGTGCTATCCCTTCCCCTCTCCCAGTGATGGAGCGACTGGCGGGAAGGTGTGTGAGCCCCTTCCTCTCCTTTTCTTTTCAAGTGTAGTGAGACAATGATAGCAGGCAACTGGCTGCTAATAACCTTGTAATGAAAATGGACCCTATCCCTCCCACCTTCTCAGGGAAGACAAGTCCCCAGGAATGAAAAGGCTGGAGGAAAGGGAACAGTCTAGGTGGAGAGGGTGAGAGACTTGGTGGGGCAGCTGCTGAGTCCCACCTGGTTCGTGGAGGCCCGGTTCCCCACAGCTCCGGCTGCAGGCAGCGCTTCTGGCGGCGGTGCCAGGCCCACTGGTTCCCAGGCGATGTCCGTGTCACACAGGAGCGGCTTCGGGAAAGTGCCGTGGCTCTGGCCTGGATACAGGACTTAACTTAGCAACTGTGGCTGGTCCTCGGGCGTGGTCCTGGAAGCCCAGCCTCCTGAGTGGCGATCCTTCGCCCACTCCCAGGCCAGCCTCGGGCTCTGAGATGGCGCAGGGGGAGTACGCTGTTCGTTCTGATGGCTGGGGCAGTTTTCAGGAGTCAGGGTCTGATGAAGGGAGTATCTGTGACCTTTAGTTCAAAAGAACTATTCCACTGATACACGTTGAAAGCATAGCCCTGGTCTCAGCGGTGAAGAGAGGTGCCGGGCCCGTAGGAGCTCTTTGTTTCCTGGCCAAATCATTGCAACAGATGCAGAGCCAGGGAAGAAAGTGCCTGACCCTCGGGGGCTGGGAGCCAGGGAGGCCTTCTGGAGGTTTGAACTGGGCGGTGCACAGAGGGCTCAGGCCGCCCAGCACCAGGAATGGCACAGGAGTGTGAGGGCCACACTGCTGGGAGTGGAAGGGCCTAGATAGAAATGGAGCACAGGGGCCTGTAGAGGGTCAGAGCCAGGTTAGGAAGGGTTGGGAGATGTCTTCTGAGTGGTGACCTCCCTGCCCATGGGGACTGAGCCAGGGCATCGGGGGCCACACCCCAGGGCAGGGGCCTAGGGAGGCTCCAACCCTGTGCGTTAGCCCCAGGGGCTTGGTAAGGAGCCCCCTTGCCTCACTTTAGAGTAAATGAAGGGTGGGGCCTGGGCAGGGACTTGGGATAAATGGGCCCTGGTTTGGTTTCTCTGGTGGCTTCCCACCATCCACCAGCTTTGAGACCGATTTGGAGACTGAGCAGTGAGTCCCTGGTGTGAGGGCCTGTGCTCCCTCCCAGGGATGCCCCTGCTCAGAAGCCAGTGAGCAACACCCCCTGCTGTGCTGGCAATGCCCACCCTCCTTCCCCAAATCTCAGCTCCTGGAAGGAAGTGGAGGTGGCAGGTAAGAGGCACCATCCGTGTCCAGGACGGATAAAATGACCCCTAGGGAAACCCCAGTCTAATATTGGGGCCAAAGCCATCCTGGAGCAATCCGCTCCTCTCCCAGCAGCTCCTCACCCCCTCCAGGTCCTTCCTCTCCCGTCCCCCATCCTCCCCACCCCCCACCCGCCCACAGGCAGACCAGTAGCTTCTGAGCTGGACCTGAGCAGTCTGAGCCTCCCTTCGCCTGCCCCCTTCCTGCTGTTTTCAGTTTTCTTCTCCAATAGCTGCAAAGCCCCATCTCTTAATGAAACTGTTTGATGTTGATTAATTATGCAGCTGCTTCATTTGCATGCAGGGGCTATGGTTTCCTAGCTTCTCTCCCACCCCTTCAGTGTCTCAGGCAGAGTGGGACCTGCTGGCTCTGTCTCCCACTCAGGCGCCCTCAGAGTCCCTCCCACCCTAGAGCAGGAGGCAGAAGCTGACCGCAGAGCCACATCTGGCCACTGGGTTGGGCGTGTGGTGTGACCTCTGGAGCCATCCTAGGAAGACATATGTGGTCAGACCCAAGTGCCAATCCCTACCATATATGTCTTCCTAGGATGGCTCCAGAGGTCAGGCCACGTGCCCGGCCCAGTGGCCAGATGTGGCCCAGTTCTTTTGCTGTACTCATCAGCTCTCAACCTGAGACAAGCATTAAGTGCCTGGTGTCAGTGCCCCTCGGTTAGGTTGGAATCACACATGCACCATCCCAGGGGGCGTGTCTGTAGGGCTGTCTGTCTCCACTGTTGGACACAGTCAAGGTGCAACTGAAGTGGCTTTTTAAAAAATTAATATATTTTTATTGATTTCAGAGAGAAAAGGAGAGGGAGAGAGAGATAGAAACAAAAATGATGAAAGAGAATCATTGACCAGCTTCCTTCCTCACACCTGCTACTGTGATAGAGCCCACAAGCCGGGCATGTGCCCTGACAGGGAATTGAACAGTGACCTCCTGGTTCAAAGGTCGATGCTCAACCACTGAGCTACGCCGGCTGGGCTGGAGTGGTTTTTTGAATGATTGGCTAAATAAAATGGTCTTTTGGGTTCTCTTAAGATGCTAACTCCAGGACTGTATGGCTCCCCACTTTACCAGGATCTCCAGTTCCACCTGTTGTTTCCAAAGGCCCCAACCTCTCCCAGCCACAGCCCCTGCCGCCTTGGCTGCTATTCAGCCCACACCAGGAGCTGTGTTTTGGAAGGAATATTGGGAAGATGGCGGCTGCTGGTGGCTCACACATAAGCTCTGGCGGAGCGATGAGGCCACACCTGTGCTGAGGCCAGGGCAGGGCCAGGCCCGGGGGAGGGGCCGAAAGCCTGTGATGCAGGTGCTTTCAGTGGCAAAGCCCTGTGTCCCTGCAGTTCATGGAGGTGTCCGGCAGCAGGAGGAGTCTTGTTCAGTGGGCTTGGAAGAGGCATCATTGTGCAGAGTTAAAGCAGGTCCAAGTAGAATGGGGCATCCAGGCTGTGAACCTCAAGCTTTCTGGTGTCAGGGGGCCCTCTAGCTGTGAACCCTTTTCCTATACAATGTGCATGTGTTCCCATCAACCCAAATGTGTACTGAGGGCCTTTTTAGGGATCCCGGGCCTCCAGGGCGTTTAGAAAACCAGGGAGAGAGGGGGCAACGTACAGCGAGTGGTGGCCACATGGCTGCCCAGGGCCGGTGTGGGAAGTCTCAGGGTGTTCTGGGAAGAGACAGAATGCCCCCGAGGACTAAGGGCCTCATAACTAGCTAGATATTGATATGAACGATAGGAAGAGAGCAGAGGGGAGGCCAGGCATTGAAAGCATGGTCCTCTGGGCAGCTTCACTAGGAAGCTGCAGCTCCACGCTCCCCAGGGAAGCACCGGTCCATCCTTGCAGGCCACTGGCAAGGGCTCAACAAAGAGGGAGATGGGTTCATGGGCTGTGAAGGTGGGATGACCTAGGAAAGGTTCTGCCCGTCAGTCTAGCTGGGAGACCATGGACTGGCTAGAAGGATGGAGCCAATGCAAGCCCGTAGAACTTGGAAGCTAACCTTCCCCAGCAGATTTCCTTCTCGCTCTTCTTTTCTTGGGCTCTCCTGCTCCATAACCAGCTCACTTGTTCTCCCCATATCCTCGCAGACTCCTCGCAGGATCTGGGCTGGCCTGTGCTTTCATATGGAGCGGAGACTTGGGGAGACTCAACACAGACAGTTCTTGTCCATGGCGGGACAAAGGCAAAATGAGACCCTGGACACCCGGGTTTAATTCCACGGAAATAAAGATCACTTATCCTCCTGTGTGAGTCTCAAGAAGGCCCTTTCCTCGCACACTGCAAGAACTCTGCTTTCTGTGACAGGGGGGGACACAGAGGGCACCACACCGATGGCCTGGGACCAGGGGCAAGCAGGCTCTGAAGCTGAGGCACAGGAACTGAAGGGGAAGGGCCTGGCATGGCTGGGCAGAGGGATGGGTGGAAAGGGGGTGAAGGGACAGTAGTGGGGAGGCAGCAGTGAGGCCTCCCAACTGGACGTGAAGGCTGGAGAGGCGTGGCTCTCGGGTTCTGGGCGGGGAGTCAGCTTGGGGAAGGTCTGGACTTCACCGCATCTTTGATTTAACCATCTGAGAAGTGTGTGGTATTGGCAGGGAGACACTTCACTGAGCTGCAGTGGGGGCAGCTTCGCTGTGACGGACGTTTCCAGCAGCGACAGGCAGTGTCTGCTTTCTCCCGCCAGTCAGCGGGCAGGAGTTCCCAGAATGGTAGAGAGTGCCTTGTCTTTAGCCATGGGCACTGTACTTTGGGACCCTCGGTTTTGGGGAAGCCTTTCTTGGCTAAGTGTGTTCAAGAAACCAAAGAAGAGAGGCTGTTTGAGGCGTTGGGAAATGTGCCAGATGGGGAGGTCAGTGACCTGGGGCTTTATGCTGATCTGCAGTTAGCTGTCTGATTGGCCTGGTTAATCACTTTTTCTCTCTAGGCCTCAGTTTCTTAGTCTGTAAAATGGGACAATTCATCATCCAACCTTCTGTCTGCCTTGTTCATCTCATATCTCTCCCTCCCTTCCTTCTTCCCTCCCTCCCTTCCTCCCTCCTTCCCTCCCATAGAATTAAACCTGTGTGTCCAGGGTCCCATTTTCCCTTCTTTCCCTCCTTCCTTCCCACCCTCCTTCCTTCCTCCTCTCCCTCCCTCTCTCTCTTCCCTTCTCCCTTCCTCCCTCTCTCTTTCCTCCTTATTCCTCCCCTTCCATCCATCCATTAAGCCAGCCAGCCAGCCAGCCACTATTTGCTGGATGCCAACTCTGTACTGGGCACTGTTTGTAGTCCTGAGGTTACACACCAGCAACAGGCTTACATGATTAGCTAGTTATTGATATGAATGATAGGAAGAGAGCAGAGGGGAGGCCAGGCATTGGAAGCATAGTCCTCTGGACAGCTTCACTGGTCCCTTCCCCGTGGATCTTAGCGTGGACCAAGGAAGAAATACATTAAAACAGCAATGATACCTATTTCCCATGGTTGTTTGGAGAGCAGACCATTGGGCACTCTGGGCAAGGGATTTGCCCCTGAGGTTCATCCAAGCTGGAACCTGAGAGGCCTTCAGCTCATGGAGCCCGAGTCACTGTTTGTCCCCCAAACCTCCCATTCTTTCCCTCTCATCCAGCTCAGCCTCCCACCCTCCTCCTCCCTCCCTCTTGCCCCTCTGAGGCCTGTTGTGCTGTCCCTGCAGGAGGGGAAGGAAGCTTCGCTCAGCCATGGCCATGGAGGGGGCCCAGCCCTGAGAACAGAGGAGGCCCAGCCCTGGCAGCAGAGGGGGCCCAGCCTTGGCAGCAGAGGGTCCCAGCCCTGGCAACAATGGGAACAGAACTGAGCTGATGGCTACTAAGGGGCAGCACTGAAGTGTTTCCTCTCCCAGCGCCAGTGGGGAGACTCCATAGCTGCCCTATCCTCACCCACAGTGCCTCCTGCCTCTCCTGCGCTTACTGAAGATGCAGGCGTGTGTGTGGAAGGTGTGTTCCCGGAGGGAGAGCTGGTCAGAGGAGCCAGTTTGCTCAAAGCCAAAGGACGGTGTGAAGTCCAGGCAGACCTTCCTGTCAGGTCTGTTTGGGGCCGTAGATTATTTTGGGGGGGAAGGGGGGTAATGTCTATAGATAATGGGTCCAAACAACTAAACAACAAATCATAAAAGCAGCCAACCAATAGCCTGGGTATGATACTCTGCACCTCTGATCAACTGAGGGAGGGACTGTGGGCCTGTGGGGCTGCGGCTGGAGGCATCGGCCAGCCTGGTGCCTGAAACCACCCAACGGATCCTAAAGCTTCCAGGGCAACCCTGGATCCATGGGCGCCCCTCTGCTGCTAGCAATGCTGCCCTTGCCCTCACTGTATCAGCAGGGCTGTGGGAACTGCAGCACCTGCCCTGGTTTCCAATGCCCAGACGCTGGCTCCTGCCCATAGTTTCCAGTGCCGAGAGCCTGGCACCTGCCCGTGGTTTCCAGTGCCGAGAGCCTGGCACTTGCCCGTGGTTTCCAGTGCTGAGAGCCTGGCACCTGCCCGTGGTTTCCAGTGCTGAGTCCATGTTACCTGCCCGTGGTTTCCAGTGCTGAGAGCCTGGCACCTGCCCGTGGTTTCCAGTGCTGAGTCCATGTTACCTGCCCGTGGTTTCCAGTGCCGAGAGCCTGGCACTTGCCTGTGGTTTCCAGTGCCGAGTGCCTAGCGTATCTGGAGGAGACTGCACTGGTGTGTCCCTGATGCTCTGGAAACAGCTCTTTCCTGGAGGCTGCCGAGGACAGAGGAGTATCTCATTGTAGGGTGAGGAAACCAAATTTCTCCCCAAATGCCTGCTGATTCAGCAGTTTCCCGGATTTGGGGAGGAATTTGGGGGCGGGTGGAGGACACATTGTTTAAAATACTATTTTTCTTTTCCAGGTGCAGTGGGTGTCTGCTTTCTTGGTCTTCATGGCACCCAGTGACTCCCCTTTTAGGGTCACTGTGTTCTTCCTTCCTCAGGGCACTGCCAGCCCCCTGACCCAGTGGCACCCTCCTGCCACTGGGCCTCCAAAGCAGCCCCATGGCTCGGGCTGCTGGGTCCCATGGCGTGGTGTCCTGGCCAGTGACTGGCCTTAGCATGTGTGGCCCAGGTAGGGCAGTGGGAGTCCTGCCCTGGTGTCCTGTGTGAGTGCTGAGAGGGAGAGAAGGGCCTTCCCCTGAGATCCTAAGAGGGGCAAGGTGAGCCCTGAGCAGCCTGTGCGTTTGTGAGTGTGTGCATGTGTGTGTGAAATCCAAGGTCCCCCACCCAGCCCAGCACCCCCCCACCCACCAGTGTTTGGCTCCTTCCCATGGTCAGACCTCCAATTCTTGAGCGGGGCCAGTGGGCCTGGTGAGGAGCAGGGACCCACGGAGGCCTCCCGCCTGGCCTGCTGTGAGCCATGGGGGCTTTATCTTGCTGTTAATGGTTTTCTAAATTGCTGGCAGTGAAGCAAAAAACCCAATTTGTGCCTGGAGCACGCATGATTACTATTGTAATAACCTCCACTAATAAGAATAGGACATGGGGCCAGGCTTGGGGGAAGACACACTTCTCATTAGCGTTGGATTAATTACTCTATGCGATCTCCTAGCTGTGGTGGCCAAGGGGGTGGGTGTGCCATCCGCTTGCCTCACCTTAACCCTGGCAGCCAGGGTGTTCTCCGGGATGGTATCCCACAGCGAGGAAGAAGCCTGCTTCTGCTTTTTCTCCCTGCCTCTCCTCCTCACACCATATCCCTGTCCCCACTTCCCTGCCCCTACAAGCCCTCCCTCTCCCTGTCTCTTCTCCCTCCCCCTTCAGCCTCTCCTGAGCCTCAGAGTGGTTCTGCCTGTGGTGATGAGCAGGCAGCCTCCTCAGGATGCTGGGAAGAAGGTGGTGGCTGGTGTGCAGGCCTGGCTGATCGCAGCCCTTCAGGCTCTGCTCTGACTCCCTGCTCCTCGCAGCTCCGGCGCCTGACACAGGTTCTTCTGGCCTGGCAAGAGGCCCATTCATCCTTCCAGGGCTCTATGTGCTTTGCAATTGTTCTCACTCCCAGCCACCTCCCTGTCAGCCGAGTGGCTCCTGGCCTGAGACCTCTGCCTGCCCCCCTGCCCCAGCCACGAGATCCTGGCCAGATAGGTCCTCAGACTCTTACCCGGGGGCTCTATCTCTGTAGGTCAGAGACTGAGTTTGCATTTTACTGTAACTCTGTTTCCTCCTGCTGTTCCCAGCACTGTGCCAGGCACGGATGCATAGAAGGCAAGGGACAGGTGTGGGCTGCATCAGCTGGGAAGGGTGTCTGGGTATTGAGGAGGGACGGAATCTAGCCCTAGGCAATGTGTGCTGAGAGCCCAGTGGGTGAGGCAGAGAGAGCAGGGAAGGGAGGCCCCTGGGGCTAGAGGTGATTCTGGGGGCTTCATGGAGGAGGGGATTCAGGTTTGGATCAACAGAGAGGAGGGGACAGGAAGGGGTTCCAGATGAGGGAACACTGTGGGCGAAGACAGAGGTGGGTGTGCTGAGGCAGTCTGGAGGTGTGGAGTGGCCGGTGTGTGTTAAGTGGGGGTTTCGGAGGGAGAAGAGATAGAGAGGAACATTGGTGGCCAAGCCTCTGATGCCAGGCTGAGGATTTGGTGCATACAAATTGTGCAGCTGGGATTCCTGAACGGTGTCAGGAGCTGAGAGTAACCGACAGCAGTGCTTTGCTGAGTGGATAACATAGCAGTTTTCTGTTGCTGCTGTAACACCTGACCACAAAAGTAGTGGCTTAAGATAACCCCACTGTGTGTTCTCATGGTTCTTCTGGCCAGAAGTCTGGGTTGACTCGGCCGGTTGGTCTGCTCTGGGTTACACAAGATGAAGGTGAGATGCTGGCTGGCTGGGCTCCAGGGGGCTGAGGGTTTGGGAGCTCTGGGAAGGATCCACTTCCAGCGTCACTCAGGTTGTTGGCAGAATCCTGTTTCTTGTGGTTGTAAGGACTGAGACACCCATTCCCTTAATGGCACTAAGCTGGGGCCACCCTTACCGCCTAAAGGCCCCTCCCCAGTTCCTGCTCCTGGAGCCCTAGGTCTCAACAGGGTGCAGAGTCATTCTCGTGCACCTGACATCCCCTTTTGCTGCACCCGTGCCTTCAGCAGGAGAAGGCATTCTGCTTTCCCGGCTCATGTGGTGAGGTCGAACCCACTGAGTAATCCAGTGGGTACTACTCTGTTTCAAGGTTGCGGTAGTCCTGGGGAAACGAGCTGGAAGCCGGTAATGAGCGTGAGGAGGCACCCAGTTCTCAAGTCATCTCAGAGGAAACTAGAGGGTGCCTGATAATTGGTTGCGCGCGTGTGTGTGTGTGTGTGTGTGTGTGTGTGTGTGTGTGTGTTGGTGGAGGGGGGTGGGAGAGGAAGGGTAAGGAGAAAGGAGGATTTCACCTGGTGTCTGGCCTAGGAAATAGGAGAAAGATGCTAGCTCATGGGTCTCTGTAGGAGCCACACTGGCCAGGGAGGGTGGATGAGACATTTGTTCCAGGGAGGAGGATGTGGAGGTGACAGCAGAGTCCTCGCCAGCGCAGAACTGTCGTGGGAACAGTTGGTAACACTCACCAGAATTGTGGGAGTTGGTGATGCTGGTCCATGGTCTGGGCATGTGGGAGCAACTGTGTCCAAGAGAGAGGGTCAAAAGGACATGGGCTGGAACCCTGGGGTGACCAAAGAGAGGGTAAGAGGAGGAGGAAGAGCTAGAGAGAGGAAGAGCAGGCACAGCTGGGCAGCTGGGCAGGGAGGGGGCTACGGGAGGGCCCCCGGAGGCTGGGGGATTGGTGGGCAGGGTTAGGAAGATAGAGGGCTGGCAGGTGAGTGGGACAGGCCACAGGTCAGTGATGGGGTGTTGTGGGTGATGGGGACTGAGGAGAGACTTGGTGGAACAGAGGGAGGGAGGGCAGTGCTGGGAGGATTGGGGTGCAAGGATTGGGATATAATTCAGGAACAAGTCCTCAAAGTGGCGGGGCTGGTGAGGCTGAGAATGGGATCGGAAGCTTCTGGGTGTGGGGGTGGGGGGGAGAGACAAACATTTGAGTGAGGCTGAGTTCCCAAAGGGCCCATTCACCCTGAGAGTGGTGGAGGCTTAGTGCTGGCCCAGCACTTCTGGTTTGGAAATCCCCAGCCAGCGCCTGGGTACTGGGGGAGGAGTGAGAGAGGGGGTGGGCATGGAGCAGTGGCCCCTTAGAACAGAAGCCTTTGGGGTGGAAGTCAGGCCTGTGGGGAGGGGCAGCAGGTCTGCCTATTCTCGTTCTATCTTCTCTCCCCCGATTATCCTGGGGCCCAGGTCTCTGCAGCACAGAACGTCCTGGGGTGAAAAGAGTTCATTTATTCAAGGGGGTTTAGGAAGGGGGTACAGGGGCTTCTCACCTCCCAAAGGGCTCTTGACTCCAGTGGCCCCAGGTCAGCCCTGGCTTCCACACCACACTCCCAGGCCCCTGGGAGCCTAGCCACCTGCTCCTTCCCACTTCCCCTGGCTATTGTTGGAGGTCCAATTGCCTGTGGCAGCAGCTGCCTCAGCCTCCCAGCCATATCAGTTGTGGAGTGGGGGGTGGGGTATGTGGGGGTAGGGGTGGGGTGCTGCTCAGGGGCCGCTCAGTGTTCCCGGGACCTGGTGCCCATAGGCAGGCCCAGGGTTCACGCAGCTGAGTGTTGTGGATGCTTGCTGTTGGCCCTCGCTGTGTACACGCCTGTGTGGTGTGCTGTGCAGGTCAGTGAGCATGGGTTTCCTCAGCTTGGCCCCCTGGGCACCTCAGGGCTGGGGGTCATGGTCAGAATGGTGGTGACATGAAGACAGCATTCCTGGGGCTTTGGGTGGGCAGAGGGGGCATAAGGGCCAGTGTGGTGACAGAGACTGGGAAGGACAGGCCCATTCTCAGAAGAGGGCAGGGCAGAGAGGCCTGGCAGCTCACGGCCCCCACACCCCTGCTCCCCGAGGCCCCCATGCCCTGTGTCCTCCCACCCCACCTGGCTTGCTCTGCAGTCTCCCACCCTGGAGGGAGAGGAAATCTCGCTAGGGATGTATGTAAAAACAGATGTATTTCTGGATAAGCAGTGAGCCTGAAAAATGGCTGCACCCGAGTGTGCACCTCTGACAGAAGATCTATGACCAAATTCCTCTTCAAAACCTGTTTCTCCAGAGACTGTTCTTGCAGGGCTCTGGGAGCTGGGGGAAGACCCTGGTGTGGGTGGCTGGCGGCCACTACCCTCCCCTCTCCCGACTGACTCTCCCAAATGGACTCTCCCAGATTAGGAGGCAGCTGATGGCGCAGGCCAGTGCAGGAAAGTGGAGAGGGATTTGCATGGCAGAGAAGTCATTCTCATACATCACCCTGGCGGGGTGGAAGCCGCATGATGTGCGCAACACCATCCTGGCACTGGGAGAGTAAGTGATGACTATATTTATGTTTCCATCTAAATGCATGGATCAAAGCAGACACTTTAATCTATTCAACAACAGCCCGAGGATTAAAACGTTGCAGGCAAGTCACACTCTTAAATTGGTCATATATTTTTGCTTGTCACTTGACAAATCATTTTAGAGAGTGACTACCAGCTGGGTGGGGGACCCGAAGCCCTGAACCCCTGGCGAGGGCCCCACACCTCGGGGTGTGGCAAGGCCTCACTTACTGTCATCTTTGAGTCCGGCTGCACTGGAGGGGGAGTGGGAGTGATGGAACACCAGGCTGCCGCGCCAGGTCTGTCAGATCTTCATAGCAGCACAGCAGGTGGACCCGGTCACGTCCCCACTTTAGAGCTGCCTGGGCCACACCAGAAGTGGAGAGTGGGTGTGGAGCCAGATGTTTCAGCCCAAGTCCGGTGCTCCTGTCCTGCAGACTTGCTAAGTGTGATGTCCTGCAGGAGCGGAGCTCTTGTCCAGAGCGAGGGGACACAGCAGTGCTGACACAGGGCGAGGATGCACCTTTTGCCGAGCACTGAAGGACAGGCAGACAGGGCTGAAGGACAGGTGGACAGGGCTGAAGGACAGGCGGACAGGGCTGAAGGACAGGCAGACAGAGACGTGTCTGGAGGCTGGGAAAGGAGCTCACAGTGTGAGAAATTGTTGAAGGGACCCGGCTGCTGAGTCAGGGAGAGAGAAGGCTGCCCCTAACACACCCTGAACTGTGAGAGGAGATTTGATCTGCTCATGTGGCCCTGACAGGGATGATCGAGTCCTTGAGATGACTGGCAGATTCCTGCTAAAGAGGAGCAAGGACATTCTAATCACCGACCTGGGCAGAGAGGGGACGATGAGCGGGTTGAAGAGGCAGTGCATGGAGCACGTGGTGGTGATGTGGGGACAGAAGGCTTGCGCCTGCCCAAGGTACATGGAGATTCTGCTTCCTGGAGCTTCTTCCAAGCAGCAGAGACAAAGCACCACGTAGGACGTCAGATCCCAATGGTTTGCAGAGGGTAGTTCGCATTTGTTTTAAAAAGGCATTCTCCCTGGGCATTTCATGGCTTAATTCTACCGATTTGTGCTGGGCTCAGATCCCAGTGATGTTCGGGTCTGTGGGATGGCAGGGGCTCAGGAGAGCTGGGGCTTGGCCTTGGGAAGACTTGGATCCCATCTGGCCCCATCTCTCAGCCTGTGTGGCAGCCAAAGCCACCTGGTAGCTCTGAGCCTCAGTGTCTCCCCAGGGAAGTGGGAAGCCATCCAGAGCGGGTATGAGAATTGGGAGGGGCGCTGTTCCTGGAAGGGTAGGAGTGCCCTGGGCACCCCAAGGTCTGGACACCAATGTGCAGACCCGGTCACATCCTCCCCTGGGGTCGCGTCCTCTCCTGGGTTCCGCACCTGTGCCCAGGTCCCTCCCCTCAGGGTCCGTCCTGCCAGGGTCGTTCGCCACAGGCGGCATGGCACCAGAGGCTTGGGCCTAAATGCGGTGCGGGTGTCCGTGGGGTGCAGGTGTCCAGCCGGGAGGTAATTGCTGATGCTGAGCCAGCTCTTCCTGCAGGTGGTTCCCTCCAGTGCCTTCAGCCAGTTCCCTCATGAGCCTCTGCACAGCTATGCCAAGGTCAGAGGATCATTGGATTCGTTTTGCTAGTGCGCACAGCGAGAGGCAGGAGGCTAAATCCTGGGCCCAGGTTCCCAGGCCAGGCAATCAGTAGTGGACCTGAACTAGCCTGCGGGTCGCCAGCTCTTAATTTCTTTTTCCGTGCGCGACACTGGGGCACTGGCAGTGCCGTAAACTTTTATGCAGGGCTTTGTAGGGACAGGCCCAACGGTGCGGGTGTGTCCTGTCCGACTCTGTACATGGGAGGTGCCATTTCACCTGATGGCTGGCCCCAGCCGCCTTCAGTGCCCGCACCGGCTCCCTGCGGTATTTTTCCTGTTGTCACACCTGATGACTCCTGAGCCAAACTTCTGGGCTGTGTGACAGGCCTCAGCCTGCCTTTCTGCTCCCAGCTTCCCTGCTCCTGCCCAGCCGTGGTGTACTGCACAGGCTCTCACACTTGGGGCTCAGCGTCCCCCCAGCCCGCAGGTGGCTCATCTAGTCTCTTGTGCGCTCAGGCCCGGTGCAGATGGGACTTTCTCCCTGCAGGGTCCTGTGATCCGCCTTCTCCATCAGGGAGGGATCCCCTCGTTGGCTCATGCCCTCTGCATGGCCTCTGTGATAACAGGCAGAGTGATTGGTTCACGCTGCTCCCCAACGCCCCTCACTGAGGCAGTGGGAGGGGGTGGTGCGTGGTGTTTCCAGTGAGAGGAGCACTGTTCTGTGCAGGACACACAGAGCTGCTGCGAAATGAAGTGCTTATCGCATATGGTCTGTGGAGTGAGAAGGTTCATCTTAACACCTTATCTCTGTCGTCAGCCAAGAGTCACGGTCACGGCAGCTTTGCATTGGCTGACCTTCTTGAGCCCAGGAAGCACCAGCTGTTATTGTTACAGGAGGGGGCGCACAGGGATGTGCCCCTTTCCATTCCTGCATGCAAGGCGTGTGGCCAGAGGACCATGCAGATAATGCCCCAGATCTTCAAATGCGCTTCAAGAGATTCTCACGGGGTCATCCCATATTCCACCCCCGCGCCCTGTGACCTCCAGCTCTGGGCCAGGCGGCTGAAGCCTGTAGTGGCAGGCGTCCTGCCAGGTCAGGAGATGACCCTGGCCTAGCGAGCAGTGTCCCTCCCTCCTTCCCAGGCATGGAGCCAGCGGCCTAAGCTTGCCTTTTGGAGGCAGCAGGCAGTGGGCCGATGTGGGCATGCCTCACCGTGGAGTGGGCCACACAGAGGTGTCTTAAAGAGGCCAGTGCACCTCTGTGAGTCTGTCATCAACATTTGTATTTCAAATCTGAGCGACACAGGCTTGTGGGGTTCTGTCCTCATTTATGGAGGACACAGACAAGAACGAGTGAATAAACAGAGATGAAAGGCCGCGCCGAGGTAGGTGCCAAGTGCGCACCCACAAGGCAGCGGTTCCTGGTCCTGGGACGCACCCAGTGCCTGGTGAAACTGCAGCTAGTTCCTGAGCTGGTTCAGACAGTGGGGCTCCTCCACATCTGAGCTTTAGCCGCTGGCTGCTCCTATCTGTGGTGTCCAAGTGTTCTTGATAGCGCACAGGTGAGAATGGGCACCCATTCTCCCTGGCTCTGCGGTGTCCCAGGTGAATGTAGTGTGTGTGCCCTCGGTGCGTGTGCAGGCTGCACGTGTGGGTGTTTACAGAGAACGTGTGCATTGGGGTGAATGGGGACCTTTTAGGGTACATATTATATATTATGCATATGTGCTCCATAGGAGTCTGTAATTGTGAATGGGAAACGGGGGCAAGCTGTAAAACGCGTGTATTTGGTATGAACAGGTGTTTGAGTGTGAACACAGGTCTGTGTTCGCAGTGGAGCATGGATGTACGTTTTCCAGGATGTGCCTCTGTCTGGGTGGGTCCCGGTGAGTGTGGTACAGGGGTGTGAATGGGTGTGCATGGGTGTGCATGGGTGTACATCAGCACATGTGCAAGCATGGCAGACAGGCCCTGCACACCTCGCTCGCCTGCTCCTGTGGCTCCTCCTGGCAGCGTTGCTGCCTCAGATCCCTGGCGGTTCTGCCTTGCTGGTCCATAGAGAGATCAGCACCTTTCAAACCAGCTGCCTTGCTGGCTGCGGCTCACTCGGGTTGGCCTTTGGAGGCCTGAGTTGCCATGGAAACCAAAGTAGGTCTGTTTCTGTCTGCCACTGGTTCCTGGGCGAGGGCAGCTGTGGGCCACAGTCCCTGTGGTAAGGCTGGCCAGGAGGAGACGGGGAGTCCGAGGCCCCCACGCCTGCTCTCCTCACAGGCTCCGGGGCCTCTGCTCCACTTCTACACACGAAGGGCAGGGACCACTGCCAGACAACGGGATCAAAACAGTAGCCTGGCTTTCTTCACACATAAAACATCCTTTCTTGAAAACAACTCGAGGTGTCTGCTACTTCACACCCGGTGCCTGTCCTTTGGGCACCATTAATTGGGGGCTTTTAGGTGCTCAGTGTGTGTGCCGGAAGACTCCACATGTGCCTTGTGGCCTGGATGCATGAGAGACATCTGCTCTGGGCTCACTGCATTGGGAACCTGCACACGACAGAGGTGAGCATGGGGGAGACCGCAGATCCCGCCTCGCTCAGAAAAACCAAGTAGCAAGCCCACACCTTGCCTGCCAGCCCAGGTGGTGCGGGGTGAGGGCGATTCACAGACATGCTGACCACGAGCAGAGTCAGGAATGGTGACTGTGGGGTCAGGACGGGGTCACCTCCTGGTTGGCAGGAGGCCCGGGTGGGGCTTCTAAGGTACCAATGACATGGTGTATCTTAACCCTGTGGCGGAGACTCAGGTGATGCGACTCTTTTCTCTGCACACATGTGTTTACTCCTTCGTGTAAGCCACCCCTGGCAGTCACAAAGGCCCTCCACCCCTGAGCTGGTGCCTGGCTTGAGGTGGGCGGTGAGAGGAGGTGGGGGTTGGGGAAAGAGGGCAGGGTGGGGGTCATGTTTTTGTGGGTTCAGAGCTGCTCCAGTACTGACCAGCCTGTGACCTTCAGGTCACTGACCCCCTTCTCTGGGCTGTGGTTCTTTGTCTGTCATTTGATGAGGTGCACTGGCCTTATTAGCTCAATTAAGAATCAGTTTCAAGCTTTCTCTGTGCCAGGCACTGCGCCAGGCAAACGCCATGTCAGACGCTCCTGCAGCAAGGGCAGAGAGTGAAGAGGTGTTGGGAGGGCAGGCTGGGACAGAGGCCTCACAGGGGCGGGGAGAGGCCAGTTATGAACTGGGTCTTAAGAAGAGATGGGCCAGATTTCAAGTGGCTGAGACAGGGGAGGAGGGAGTGACGGAGGAAGGCTTGCTGCTGTCAGAGGGTGAGGGCCAGGAGGGAGGAGCATGAAGCTAGAGGGCAGTGCGCGTGAAGGGCAGGCATGGCAGCCCCTCAACTTTCAGAGGAGACACCCCCCTCAGGATAGTGTGCTGCAGGAGCGCCAGGCTCCAGGACCCCTTCTCCCTCAGGCATGGGGGGGGATGCCCCGAGAGCCCCTGGGGAGCAGGTCCCCTGCACCTGTGCTTGGAGCGCAGGGCATGGCAGGGGGGAAGGTGCCGGGGGACAGAGGGTGCGGGCAGTGGTGGGAAGGTCAGTGAGAGGCTTCCCCGCACTGTCTGATGCTCAGCATCTGTGCTGGAGAAGGAAGGGCCCCAGTCAGGGGCCACACAACCCAGGAAGGTGGTACTCACTCCAAGGACCAGTCGTCTCTGGGGTCAGAGTCTGGTGCCCGTCACTCCTGTATCCACTGAGCAAATCGTGGGTCCATCAGTATTGAATGAATGGCCAGGGTCAAATTCAATGTCATTGATATTCTTGAGTTTGGTGATTGGTGAAACCCTGGGGAGCCTGATGGTGTTGCCATCACTGCTCTCAGTGGCATAGAGCATGAGTTTTGGAAACAGTTAGGCCCCTGAGTCCTAGTTCTTGTGTTCACAACTGTGTGACATTGAACTCTCTAGTCCTCAGTTTGTTCATCTCCAAAATGGTGCAGTGCTAGTACGTATGTACAGCACATGAGGATTAAATGAGAGGGCTTAGCGCTGTGCCTGGCACATAGCAAGAGGGCTATTACTCAGCACAGAGCAGCTGATGGCACTGTCCGTGTGGTCCCTGCAGGGGGAGGGAGGAGTCTGCAGGGGTTCAGATGAGGTGTGTGTGTAAGGCAGGAGGCCAGTAGGAAGCAGCTGGGAGGAGCAAGGGGCCTCCAGTGAAGGGGAGAGCTGGTGCTTTGTGCCTAGTGGGACAGACATTCCACCCCTTGACATTCCCCTTCCTCCCTCCACAAGGTGCACTGAGCCCCACAGGAGAGGGGGCACCGCTCCAGGCCCAGGGCCTGCAGAGCTGGACCGTCTCGGAGAGCGTCTTCTGCGGGACTCGGGGACCTGATAGTTAGCACACATGTCTGCAGCTCCCGTCTGCACCTGCTGTGTGCTCACCTGCCTATGCCTTCTGCTGAGTTCTTTGCGGGACGTTCTAACCTCACCGGCAGACTCTGAAGGAACAGGACAGCTGTGCACATGCAGGTCATGAGAGAGGAGGGTGTGGGGACCAGGGAGTGGTCACACCTGGGCACGACTGGGAGAAAGTGGGGGGGGGGGAAGGGGAGAGTCTCAGGCCAGGGCAGATGGGACACTCAGGCCAAATTCAGCCGAGCAACAGTGCTCTCACCTGCGCCTGTGCCCTTGTCCATCGGGGGCTGCATCCATGGCCCACATGGCTGTGACTTCTCGACGGTCCCCAGCCACACCTGACGGTCCCTAAGCCGTACCCTTAAACCTTCCTCACTTAGAGAAAAGCAGTAGCATCAGGACCAGTGGGCAGATTGTGGGGTCTTGGAGAAATCCCTCTCCTGGGTCCACACTAATGGAGACCAGCAGTGTGGTAGCCTCGAGGACGTGGCCTAACATACGGTTCTGTAGCTCCTGTTTGCAAGGAGCTTTCTGGGTACTGCTCCAGGTATGACATGAGGGCGACCCTGCCTTGGGGTGCTGGAGACACGCTGTGCTGGGTAGTGTTCCCCAGAGAAGCGGATCACTAGGAGACACACAGATGTATTACAGGAAGTGGCTCACAGCCGTGAGGCTACGAAGCTCCGTGATCTGCCAGGGGCCTGGGAAAGCCGGAGGTCGATTCGTACTGAGTCAGAGGCCGAGAACCAGGGAGCCCACTGAATTGAGGGCAGGGAAGATGACACCTCGATCAAACAGAGGGCGTGTCCTGTCCTCAGCCTCCAGTTCTATTCACCCACAGGTGGGAGCTCTTCCTCACTCAGCCTCCTGATTCCAGCCCCCTGAGTCTCTCTGGGAGACCCCGTCACACAGTAGTGTCCTACCTGAGCACCCTAGCTCAGCAAGGGGCCATCACGCATGCCCAGCCCCACTTCCAGCCTAGCTGACAGCTTGTGGCCGGAACTCACTTCGTTATTCTCACATCTGGGCCTTTGCTGCAATGCCTGGCCCTGTTCTCACCCAGTGGGTCCCACCTGCAGAAACGCTCAGTTAGAAAGGATGAGGCTCCGGGGTCAACAGACTGAGTGCAAATCTCAGCTCTGCCTGTTCTGTCTGAGCGGCTGAGGCACGTGAGCCCAGGCCCCTCTCCCTCCTGGGTGAGGTGGGTTATGCCTGAGGCACCTGGCAGAGTCCTCAGCAGTGGCTGGATGCTGTACTTTCTCTCCCTTTTGGAAAAAGGCAGGGTGTGCAGACCTTGTTTTAAATGTAGCTGCAAAGGGTTGCTTCCTCCAGGGAGTGTCCCGGGCATCCGGAAGCTCTGTCCTCTCAGTTCTGTGCTGCTCCTTAGGCTCAGGCCCTTGGCCACGTGGCCTGGGAGGCTCTGTGCGTGGAGAATGCTCACTCATCAGGGGTGGGCAGGGCTGCCCAGGGGGAATGATCCCAGGCCTGGGCAGTATCCAGGAGGCTGCACTGCAGCCATCTTTCTGACTATCACTTGTCACTTGTCATTGTTTGGGGGCCCTTGTCCCCGCCCCCTGTTTTTTGTTGGCTCAGCCCCATCCTGCTAAGGAGCTGCCAGCACTAGGCACACCTGTCTGACGTGCTGGGCGCCTGCGCCCCTGCCCTTGTTTGAAACACCCAGCTAATTGCTCTCAGCTCCGGCAGGAGCATGGCCCTCCGCAGGCCTGGGAAGTTAGGCCACGGTCTCCAGCCCTGGGCCTCCCTCTGTGGACAGCGTGTGAGTGTCGGCAGAGGGGAGAGGAGCTGAGGGGACTGGGCTCTTAGTCCATTAGGGACAAATGGGGAGAGGGGCCAGCACCCTGGCCTGGCCCCTGGGACTCTGGAAATGCCAGCCACTGTCTGGATGGCCTGGGCGGGGGGATGGGCCAGGTGGGGGCTGGGAGCACTGGTGGTTTGGGCCCAGAGCTGAGAGCCAGGGGAGGGCACCGGTGCTGGGAGGAGATCTAAGGCTCAAACTGGTAGGAAGGAAGGAGATAAGAAAATGGGAAGGGAAGTGGGGGGTGGGGGGAGGGAGGGAGAGAGGCAGGCGGTGGGGTTCTTGCACTGGAACTCTCACTGAATTTGCACTCTCCATCCTCCCCAGAGAGAGGCTGGTACCTAACAGCTGTGTGGCACCGGCCCTTGCTCTCCAGGGTGCAAGCCAGGCCTGACCTGGCAGGCTAGGAGGTGGCCTTTGGTTGCTGGATCGGGGGTCCTGGGAGGCAGGGAGGAAGAGCAGAGTGATAAGTGCTCACACCCTCAGGGAACAACATGGGTTCGCAGGCCAGGGCCCCCATGGTCTGGTGCACACAGGGCCTTTGGTGAGTGACGGTCCAGGGGGTTGCCTCACCTGGAGTGCTGGCGAGGGGTTGGCGTCAGTGGGGCACGAAGCAGTGATGGGGAGTCAGGCCTCCACGCCTGTGGGGGAGAGAGGAGATGCCCAGGGCACGCAGGCAGGGTCTGAAGGTCCTGGGAGGAAAAGGCACAGAGCAGGTGGGGGGAGGAGGCACTTCCTTCACCTTGAACTTCTAAGTCCCCCTCCTGGGGTGGGTCTCTGGCTGCACCAGGATGCCTGGGTGAGCCTAAGGATGTGAATGTGGGGGAGGCATGGGGTCATGCGCACTAATTTAGTTTTTTATTCCGTGACAGAGAGGAGGGAGGAGGAGGCGGGACCAGAAAGGGAGCTCTAACCCTGGTGAGCGAAGCCTAGGCAGACAGACTTCTCCTGCAGGGAGGGCCCCCGCTGACCCTGTGGCCGGTGGAGTGCCCTGGGCAGTGCCAGGCGCTTACAGGTGGGTTTCTGGCCCCAGAGACATTGAAAGGACCTGGTGAGGGGCACAGGCCTCTTGCCCCCTTATCTCCTTTCCCCCCGTTCTCCTGGAGCTCCGCTTGGAAGGTGAATGGTGTTGTGCCCAGAGTTCGGGGTCCCCAATAATCCACCACTAAGGAGCCTTTTCCGATGCAAAAGCAAAGAGTCTTTATTCAAACCCGGGTTTGGCTCTCAGGCTCTTTCTGACGCAGCATCGAGGCGAGAGAGCGGACCGGGCGGAAACAATGAGTTTTATGGGGTAGGATAATTAGGGGGCTTGGGAAAGTGATGAAGGCTACAGAGATTGGTCACTTGAATTGGGGTCTTTCTGTGGTTAAGCCTAATTAGGACCTTAGCTGTGTCCCTGGAGCTTCATTGGTCCATTTGGGTGGGGGTCGGGGAAGTTAAGACATTGCTGGCACACCTGTGGCCACTCCCAGAAAAGGGAGGGGTTTTAGGCAGGGGTCCCAGCCCTATAGGACAAGATGGAGGGGAGTTCATTTCCTTTCAAATGGGCCAGGAACAGGGGTGGTGGTTGTGGGGGTAGAGAAAGGAATGGGGGGAGGAGGCACAGGGCAGGTTGGGGGAAGGCACAGGCAGGGGGGGAGGGGGCACAGGGCAGGTTGGGGAAGGCACAGGGTGGGTAGGGGGTGAGGCATAGGGCTGGTGGGTGGGAGGCACAGGGCAGCTGGGAGAGGACGCACAGAGCAGGTGAGGGAAAGGCACAGGCAGGGCTGGGAGGAGGCACAGGACTGGTGGCACAGGCCAGGTATTGGGGTGGGGAGGAAGTACAGAGCAGGTGGGGAGGGAGGCACAGGCGGGACCAGGAGAAGGCACAGGGCTGGTGGGGAGGAGGCACAAGCCAGGTGTGGGGGAGGAGGTACAGGGCGGGTCAGGGAGGCACTGAGCAGGACCCAAGGCCCACTCACACCTGCCCTCTTGGTTTTGCTTCAATGTTTTGCCATATCCTCTAAAAAGGGGGAACTTTTTGATCATCTTTCAACTTCTCCAACCAGAGGCTGTGCACAGACACAGCAGGAAGATAGGGGAAGAAAAGGGGTGCAGGAGAGAGCAGCTGCTTCCCCAGCAAGTGGAGCGTCTCTGGGTTACAGACCTCAAAGTGTGCCACTAATGGTAGGAACCTTGGGGAGCCCCATGAACCCTACAGATTCTGGGGCCCAAGAGTGAGTGCAGCTTGAGCAGTCCCCCACTTGGGCACTTTGGAGGTTACCCTATCATGTGCTTCTTTCCGATTCCCTCCTTGGGTCTTCAGCCAGCCTGCCAGCTTGATGAATTAGCCCTATAGATATTCCATGGAGAAAGCAAACACATATCATATATATCTTTGACAAGTTATTATTCTCCCTTATCAGGATTCGGGTGCTTCTATGCCCACCATTACTCACACTGCACACTGCCCTGTCGGGGCCCAGGCGCCATTCCCATTCTGAGTCTTGCCAGGCCAGCTTTGCATCTGACCCCTGGTGTCATGTGTGCCTGTGAACTGTAGAGTGTGTGAGCTATGTGAGCTTTGTGAGGGTGTGAACTGGTGAGGATGTAGGTGTGAGGGTGTGAGCTGTGCGAAGGTGTGAGCTGAGTGATGATGTGGGTGTAAGAGTGTAAACTGTGGAAGGTGTGAGCTGTGTGAGGTTGTGAACTGTGGAGGGTGTGAGCTGGGTAGGGTGTGAGCAGTGGAGGGTGTGAGCTGTGAAGGATGTGAACTGTGTGAGGGTGTGAGCTGTGGAGGGTATGAGCTATGGAGGGTATGAGCTGTGTAGGGTGTGAGCTGTGTGAGGATGTGGGTGTAAGGGGTGAGCTGTGGAGGATGTGAGCTGTGTGAGGGTGTAAGTTGTGAAGGATAGGAGTTGTGTAGGGTGTAAACTGTGGAGGATGTGAGTTGTATAGGGTGTGAGCTGTGGAGAGTGTGAGCTGTGGAGGATGTGAGTTGTATAGGGTGTGAGCTGTATAAGGTGTGAGCTGTGTAGGGTGTGAACTATGTGAGGTGTGGGTGTGAGGGCAAGAGCTGTGGAGGGTGTGAGCTGTGTGAGGATTTGGGTATGAGTGTGAACTGTGTAGGGTGTGAGCTGTGGAGGATGTGAGCTATGGAGGGGGTGAGCTGTGTGGGGATGTGGGTGTAAGTGTGTGAGACGTAGAGGGTGAGGTATAGATGGTGTAAGGTGTAGATGGTGTGAGCTGTGTGAGGGTGTGAGCTGTTTTGGGTGTGAGCTGTTTTGGGTGTGAGCTGTGTGAGGGTGTGAGCTGTGTAGGATGTGAGCTGTGTAGGGTGTGAGCTGTGTGAGGGTGTGAGCTGTGTAGGGTATGAACTGTGTAGGGTGTGAGCTGTGTAGGGTGTGAGCATGTAGGAGTGGGTACAGAGCTCTGTCCCTGCAGGATTGCTGGGCCCCTTTGGCCTAGTGCCTGGACTAGACATCTTACTCAGGCAGATGCAGCCCGGGGACACCTGGGGCCTCTGAGCCTTTGGCTCCTCCACTGGACGGGAGTGGGAGCTGTGAAAAGGGGCCCTCTGGCCTGCTGGCTGGCTGGGTGCTCTCCACCACCCACTATCCCAGAGCTTCTGGTAGCCAAAGGGGCACCTGGGGGCCAACCTATGGCTGAGATGGTGATGCCCAGTGGTTGGAGAGGTGGCTGGTAAATGAGACGCTGGGGAATGTTAATGCTGGGCCTGTTGCTGGGCTGTGATTTGTGTCTTTCCCCAGCGTCTCGTGTCCCTGAGGCTGGCTTCGTGCTAGCAAGTGCTCTGTGTGGGAATGTAATGGGCATTGGGAATTGCTCCTGAAGGCTCGCAGGCTGCACTGCACCCAGGCCTGGGGGTGGGTTGCAGGGGGGAGGGGGCTGGGCAGGATGTGAGCCTTCCTGGCTGGCTGGGGTGCCCTCTGGTCAGACAAGAAGGCTCGTATACTGGGCAGAAGCCTGATTCTAAGGTGGGGTGGTCCCTGCTGCCTTGACTAGGGCTGGGGCCAGGGCTGGCAGGCTCTGGGTTTTACCCACCTGCCTCAGACTTGAGGGCAACTCTGAGGCACTGTCTTCCCTCTGACCTCAGGGCCAAGAGAAGGTCAGAGATAGGCTGCTGCCACCTGGGAGCCAGTCCTTCCCCACAGGCCTGGGTGACAGCCACACCAGACTCCACCCTGCCCATGAGCTCCCAGCCTGCTGGGAGGAGGAAAGGCTGGTCCTAGCAGCAGCCCAGGCCTGCAGGGGTTCCATGGAATTTGCTGCAGGACCCCAAGGCAGGGGAGACTGTCAGCTAAGGGGAGGGGTTGGAGAGGGCTGGAGGGCGCAGAGGCTTCCTGAAAGGTATGCTATCAGATGGGCAGAGTTTCAATGGGCAGTTATGTCTGCCCAAGGACAGGAGTGGGTTACAGCATTTCAGAGGGACACAGGCCATGTTTGGGGAATGCTGTGGACACTCACACAGGACCCAGAGATTGCCCAAGGGTCAGAATGCTGCTTTCTAGGGGAGCTTTCCTCCAGACTTCTAATGCACCCGTCAGTTGGGGAGGGATGGGAGGCAGAGGTGGTGAAGTGGGTGAGTGGGAGCCTGGCATGGTTTGGGTTTTGGGGTGTGGACAAAAGGGGCCACATGCTAACCTGACAAGCTCAGGGGAGGCCTGCATGGCAGTCTTGCAGACTCAGAGACCTAAAGTCACCACAAAGGATAGTCTGAAATTAAACCTAACTAAAAGCAGTGATGGTGGGCAGTTACATCCTATGCCAGTATCTTCACTGACAAGGTCAACCTTTACCTGAATTGGTCCACCTGTCTTTTTGCATCTATGATAACATACTCTTAAAATGTCTGGGTAACTTGCAACTTCCCTTTTTTTGGATCTCTTGGGGCACAACCTAATGTGCTGGGCGCCAGGATAGAGACCACAAATTCTTTCATTATCATGTTAATTGTTCCTGCACCCACCTAAGTATGTGTCCATTATTTTGCTTTTTATCCAATTCCAGGGTTTACCCCCGCCCCCACCCCCCCTCCTTTACTTTCTCCCGCCTCTCTAGTCTATCACCAATGGATTTCATGTAACCCAACTACATCCCCTCCTTTGATTGCAATGTATACCAGTAAATACAGATGTAGCCCTCCATTCTCCGGAGCATTATCTCAATCTGACGAGGTTCTGCTTCTTGACATAAGTCAAGTTTGGCTTAAATACACTCACAAAATTCTTTACAGGTTTCAATGTATTTTTACATTAACAGGGTCACAGCATCCAGGCTTCCAGCTCTTGTACCTGGGTAATGTCTCCGGTGTTCAGGGGTTTGGCGCTGTCGCAGTGGGTGTGCCCAACAGGGGCAATTTCCTGCTTCACCTGGAGCTAAGTACAGTAGGCCCTCAGGTTATATCGGAGATCTGTACCTACAGCAGCAACATAACAAGATTTTCACCGTAAGTTGGAACTCACTTACATGAGCACCTACATCACTCATAGGGAGCACATACACAGTAGTAATGAAGTGAAACAGTAGAAAAAAATTAAAAGAAAGATAACAATTCCTGACCCTTACTTGTGGTAAATAAATAATAAAAAACACAAAGCACATATGTATGTCGAAAAGATGGCACTTTTTAAAAAATAAATAAGTGGGAGATGGCGATGTAACCAAGAAACCACTTACCTCCAGCGGAAGACTGCCTGTGAGGGTCTGCACCTGACCTGGGCGAGTGTGAATGTGTAGGTTGCAGATATCGTCATGGCCACCAGAGGGACGTCACAGCCCACATTTGGATCCTGACAGTAGAGGCCCTAGGCAGGGATGGGAGAAGCTGGTGAGAGAGGCAGCAGCTAGGGTCCAGGCTTGGGGTTCCATGTGCTGGGTATGGGGGTGCCTGTTCTATATTTGTCTGAGTTAGGGTCTATGGGTGCTTGAGCTCTTCAATCCCAAGGCAAGGAAGAAAAATCTCTGGATATTTTGAAGCCATGGATGGGGAAAAGGCATTTTGTTTAAACATTTAATTTCTACAATATTTATTTTAGTGCCTTTTACAAAAAATTATTGTGAGCATTAAAAGTCTTTGTGGAGGACCACAGAGCTGGTGGCCAGTGTCATGGGCTTTGGTACCAGACTGCTTGGTTGGAATCCTACCTCCGGCCAGGTGCGTATCCATGTTTATCAGGGGCGAGTCCCGGGGGGGGAGCAGGCGGATGCTTTGAGCTGGGCAATCAGGTTGGGCAGTTGCTGCACTCCTGGACAGCCCTGGAAGGAGTTTCTGGAATGCTGCCCCTGCAGTGGTACCCTGCTGTTCAGTGTTTGCTGATTTCTGTGCTGCAAATACTACCACGGTGGCTGATTTTCAAGCCACCCATGCAGAGTCATTGGACTCACAAAACTCCTGAGGATTTAAATTTGGCCCAACCCTTTGGGTATAAAGAAGAACCTGAAGCTCAGAGGCAGAATAGCTTGAGGTCCATTAGTGGTATAGCTGGGCTGTGTTGCCAGACAGTGTGAGAGTGTGTCTGTCTTCTTGTGTTACCTGGGTCATGGTTACCCTGTGACAGGGCGGGCTGGGAAAGGAGGTGGACTGGGAGCTCAGTCACCCAGCCTGTGTCAGTAATAACATCCAGCCCTGGAGAGCATCTGGGAGCTGACCAACTGCCTTCTTAACTGTTATCTCCAACTTTAATTTCCACAGCAACCCAGCAGGGCCCCAATGGTTATTCCATCTTTAGGATGAGGAAACGGGGAACGGAGAGATTGCAGGATTTCTAAATCACGTGACCAGCGAGTGGCTGTGCCTTCATCCATACCTACATCTCCAAGGCCAATCCTCACTTCTTCCACGTCCCAGGGTGCTGAGACTGTAGGGCCTTCCTGTCAGTGCGGCCTCTGCAGGCACCCAAGGAAGGACAAGGGCTGCCCCCACAAGATGCCAGAAGCCAGGCAAGGGGGAGCCCCTGTCCTTCTACTTGGATACCAGCCTGGCACAGGAGGCAACTCAGTAGGTGTCTGTGGAGCTGCCCTGATTCTTGGACAGTAGCCAGGGGACTAACAGTACTCTCTTTGCTCCTTGAGGGTGGTGCCCTGGGGGCCTGGAGGCTGGTCACTCCCCTCCCACCTGCTTGCTTCTCACCTGGGCTGGGACCCCAGCTTACTTCACCTCAGCCTCCTGGAGCTGCCTTCACAACCCAGCCTCTGCCTCTCTGTGGCGGTTCCCCCCACCTTCACCCACCCCCAGCCTTTCTTGCAACCCTTGCTGATGGTAGGAATGTGCACACATGTGTGGCCTTTCCCTGAAATGAGTTCTCTTCCTGATCCAGACAGAGCACAGATGGCATCTCAGCCTGGCCCCACCCAGGTCTCGCAGGCTGGCCCAGCACGTCAAAGGGACTGCAACTTGTTTGGGAAACAGGCAGACAGAACAATAGAGGGAGAATGAGTAAGAGACGCCAAGACAGATAAACACAAAGATGCCATGTGTTAGAGAAATAGTAAAGAGCAGAGAACCAGAGCTGATACGTGAGGCCAGTGCTAAACCCTTACAATAATTCTCTGAGGCGAATGCTATTTGATTCCTGCGTGAGAGTTGAGGAAACTGAGGTTCACAGAGGTTACAGACCTTGCCCAGCTCACATAGCCTGTGAGTGTGATTAAAACCCATCATATTTGTCTTACCCTTTATACTACCAGGTGCCCTGGTGAAGGAGAGGGGGGCCAAGACAAGGAGATTGAGAGTTTAGGAGTGAGAGACAGAGGCTGGGTATTCATCCCAACATCTCTATGTACCTGAGGGGATGCTTGGGATGCCATAGTTTAGAGACAGTGCAATATTCCAGGAAGAAGTCAAGATGGCCTTTGTGAGGTGTGGTGTTGGGCAAATCACATCAGTTCTTTGGCATTTAGTTCTTCATTTGCAAAAGAGGGTAATTGACCTTTGTCTGCCTTAGGGTGGTCCTGCTAGTAATAAAAAACAATGAATACAGAGAGGATTCTGGGAGGGTGGTTGAGGAGGAAGCCCAGGAAATCTGTCTCCACACCTAGAAAACATTGCAGGGCCATGAAACCATGAAAATCTTCCTGATGTAGAGTAACTGTTTAGAACTCTGGAGTCTGTTGAAGGCTTGCAACATCCAGAGGTAGACTTGGATGGTTAATTTTGATCAATTTTGGCTCCTAGCATGGTAGCAGTTAGCCCTCCATCCCCTGCCCACCTGGCAGGCAACTGTCCATGTGTTCCAGGAGCAGCTTGCACACAGCTAGCAGGAATCAGGGTGGGAAAAATGGACTCTGTTTTCCAAACACTGGGGATCTCTACTCTGATCTATGATTGGTGCTTCTGATTACAGAAGTGCAGACAATGGATTAGGTGGCCATTGTTTTTGTATCTTCCCTATTGTTTGCAATATCCTTCCCCTATGGCTGAAGTGACTTCCAGGGGATTTAAAGGGCAAGCATGCTCTTTTTTGCCCCTGCATTTTTGCTATCTCCTCCCTTTTAGGACATTCAATAACAACTTCACATATGGGGCGAGTTAGAAAGTGACCAGCTAAAGGCTCAGCAAATACCTGAGAAGACCTTAAGTTTACAACTCCGGTGATCCTCAGCACAGAGGCAGCCTAGAGTAATAAAACCCAAAAACCAAAACAACCTCAATAAAGTAATAAAACCCAGTAAATGCCGAGACCAGTTTGGCTCAGTGGATAGAGCGTCAGCCTGTGGACTTAAAGGTCCCAGGTTTGATTCCGGTCAGGGGCATGTACCTTGCTTGCAGGCACAACTCCAGTATGGGGTGTGCAGGAGGCGGCTGATTGATGTATCTCTCTCATCGATGTTTCTGACTTTCTATCCCTCTCCTTTCCTCTCTGTAAAAAATCAATAAAATGTATTAAAAAACACATACAAAAAACCCCCAGTAAACCCCGGGGAAGAGGAGCAAGAATCTGATTTCCATATTTACCACATTATTAAAGTCAAATGTCCAATGTTCACTAACAAATCACAAGACATACAAAGAAATAAGAAGGTATGGCCTATTCAAAGGAAAAAAATAAGTCAAATGAAATTTCCCTGAAAAAGACCTGATGGCAGATATACTAGACAACAACAAGAAGATATAACAATTGTAAATATTTACACACCTAATGACAGAGCACCAAACTATATGTAGGAAAACTAACAGATTTGAAGGGAGAAATAGAAGTATACAATAATAGAGATTTCAATATTTCACTCACAATAATGGATAGAGCAACCAAACAGCAGTAAGGAAATAGAGGACTTAACCCAATTAACTAGATGTAACAGAGAAATACAGAATGCTCTACCTAACAATAACTACATACACATTCTTATCAAATGCACATGGACATTTTCCAGGGTAGACTGTATGTTGGGCTACAAATTTAATCTCTACAAACTTGAAAAGATAGATATCATACAAGTTATCTTCTCTGATCACAGAAGGAAACTGGAAAATTAAAAAATATGGAAATTAAACAATAAACTTTTGAATAACCAAGAAATCAAAGAATAAATGACAAATGAAATTAGAAAATACTTAAATAAAATAAAAACAAAATATACCAAAAATTATGGGAAACAGTGAAAGTGGTGACAACAGGGAAATTTATAATTATAAACATTTATATTAAAAAACAAGAAACATCTCAAATCAACAGTCTAACTTTAAAACTTCAGGAACTAGAAACAGAAGAACAAAGTAAGCTCAAAGTTAGCAGAAAGAAGGAAATAAGTGATTAAAGCAGAGATAACCTAAATAGAGAATGAAAAAGCAATAGAAAAAAAAAATCAATAAAAACAAAAGTTGCTTGCTTCCATTTCATTTAGTTACTTTTCTAGAGATTTTTTCTGTTCTTTCACATGTTTCTTTGTCTCCATATTTTGACTGCTTCTCTGTGTTTGTTTCTATGTAATAGGTAGAGCTGCTATATTTCCTGGAATTGGTAGAGTGGCCTTGTGTAGTAGGTATCTTGTAGGGCCCAGTAGCTCAGCCTCCACAGTCACCTGAGCTGGGTACTCTAAGTGTGCCCCCATGTGGGCTGTGTGCACAGTCTTGTTGTAGTTGAGCCTTGATTGCTATTGACATCACTGTGAGGAGTTGATTCCCAGGCTAATTGGCTGTGAGGACCAGCTGTGACTAAAGTGGAAGAGCTGCTGTGAAGAAGACGTCCTATGGAACAGGACTTGCTTCAGTGGGGCTTTGGTGCTCACCGAGTCTGTCTCTTGAGTGTGTCACTCAGGGAGGTAGTAGGGTTGTAATCTGGCATGTTCTGAAGCTGACCCCTGAGTACACTGTCTCTGTGGTCTCCCAAGAGGTGCAAAGTCAGCTACTGCCTGTGCCCTGCCTGGGGCTTCCTGGTATGAGCTACAGAGGATCTGCAAATGGCTGCTATTTGTGTTGGGCTTGATGGTGTCTAGGAGAGGCCAAGCTGCTAGTGCCAGGCCTGGGGCCACTTTTTGAGAGGTATGGGGCATGAAGAAGCAAGATGCTAATTGTTTGAAAGATTTTAGGAAAGTTTAAAGACTTGAGCAGATCATTCATATGGAAAAGCCACCACAAACAGTGTGGGTGGGCTTGCAAGTTGGGTAGAGTAGGGTTTCAAGGAATCACCAGGTCGGGATGAACAATCTCAACTGGGTTGATGGAGACTCAGATATGGCACCTGACTGTTGGCTCTGTGATGGAGTGGTCTCAGCATAGGAATAATAGCCTCTGCCAGCACTTTTGTCTTGGAGAAAGCTTCCCCCCAGCCTTTGGCTAATGCCAGACAATTTTGTTCCTCCTCATATGTCCCTGAATCCTTTCAAGTTGCTGCACCAGCACTGGAGCTCAGAGGGAGTAAGTATGAGTAAGTCTATGCATTGGCCCTTTAAGAGGAACTACCTGGGACTCCAGCAGCATCTGTGTCACTGAGTCATAATCCCCACACAACCTTCACTAAGTTTTTACAGCCTGAAGTTACATGGGTTTCTCTTCCCTGGATCCCTGGGCTGAGGAGTCTGGTGTGGGACTGGGACCCCTTGCTTCTCAATAGGGATTTCCACAGTCAAGATATGCCTCCTAGTTAAAATAATGCCACACATGGGTAGCAAACCAGCCTGTTCCATGCCTCCACCCCTTGTACCAGTCTTAGTGTACTTTACCCTTTAATTTGCTAGTTGTAGGACTGCCATTCAACCAGATTTCAGACAGCTCTGAATGATGGTTTTTGTATAGTTTAGTTGTAATTTTGATGTGGTTGTAGAAGGAGGTGAGTACTACATTTACATACACCACCATCTTTATCTTCTCCAATTACTTTTGTATCTAGAAGTGGACTGGGCCAGTAAAGTCTCACAGTATGTATGTAATTTTACCTTGCATATTCATAACTGATATAAGAATTAGGGCTGTAAAGAAGTAGAGGTACAATTTCATGTAGTGAATTGTGGAGATATTCAGGTCAAAGTTGGACAACTACTTAGCAGGAATGTTGTATAGTTTTCAATGATGCATGGAATAAGGGGATTGTCCCAGTCGTTTTTAAATTTTCCTGAACATAAGAATCACCTACAAGTTTTTTATTTGTTCGTCATTTTTTTGTTAATCCTTACCTGAGGATATTTTTTCCATTGATTTTTAGAGAGAGTGGAAGGAAGGGGGAGAGACAGAGAGAGAGAAACATGGATGTGAGAAAGACACATGAGTTAGTTGCCTCCAGTACATGTCCCAACCAGGGCTAGGGATTGAGCTTGCAACCAAGATTCGTGTCCTTGGCTGGAATTGAACCTGTGACCCTTCAGTCCACAGGCTCGATACTGAGCTAAACCAGCTGAGGCTACAAGTATTTTTTTCCATTTTATTTTTCTTAAAGGCAATATGCACAGTTTACAAAATCAAATTATATCAAGTGGCTTATAATAAAAATTTAAATATACAAACATTAAATATTTGCATTGTTATGCCTATGCAAATATTCATAACCAAATATTATGAATACTATCAGTTATAACAGAATATATATTGTAGTCTACATTATTTCCTTTATTTTAATTTCTCCCAAAGTTAATAATTGTCTTGATTTTTAATTTTCTTAGTTTTGTGTACTAGTTTCCAATTCTTCCTACACCTACAGCCTCTCATAATGATTACCACAAGGTCAGTCCCATCAGACAACCTATTAGTTCCATTTTAAAAAAATTTGAGGCATCTGTTTTGAAATCTTCCACTTTTCTTTTCCTTGAGCTGGTCACTCTCAAGGTCTGCTGAACCCCGGTCACACTGTGTATTTCTTTTGCTGGCATTTTTTATTTCTCTTGCCTCTCTTGAATTCTTTGTTTCTAACCTCATATCTTTTTTATGTCTTGCTTTCCTTCTTTGTTTTGGTAAAGTACATTCTCCAGTAGTTTCATCAGATTGAGGATGTAAATGCAAAGTAATGGAGAGGACATTTCTACCTCTTGCCTTATAGTGTTCCAATCTGAACTGATTGTCTTCTATGTGTTGTGAACAGTTGCATTCTAGGATCTTTTTACCTTCATCCAAGAGATTTCCTTTGTTTTGGTCTATGCCTTCCCTTTTCTTGGCTTACTTATTATTATTATTATTATTATTATTATTATTATTATTTTGATAGATGACATGCTCTGTAATCTTATGAAGAGAAATAAACTTTTTTTTTTGAGATTTTGCAAAATTGAAAATCCTAATGATTATATTTTATGCCTGATGGTGGTTTGGCTAGTTATAGATTTTATGGTAGCCATTAATGCCATTCATGAATATTTATAGTTATTCCTTTTTTGGACACATGACAGCATTGTAGTGTGACTTGCTTTAGACCAGTGGTTCTCAACCTTTTTTAGTGCTGTGACCTTTTAATACAGTTCC
>JAAGEH010000005.1:41246509-41286741 GCA_011751065.1 Lasiurus cinereus | reverse complement strand
GGAACTGTATTAAAAGGTCACAGCACTAAAAAAGGTTGAGAACCACTTCTTTAGACAACAAAATGTGAATAGAAGTGGAAGGAAGGTATTCTACGGGCAGAAGACTCTAAGAGATGGTGTATCATGTTTCCTCTCTGCTACTGTGACTGATGTATTTGAGATGCTGGAGGCTCCATCAGCCTGGGTTCCCCGGGAAGAATGACTTGGGGCATATCTCTCTCTTCTATGTAGCAAGAAATAAAACGTTCACTGTTTTAGGTATATAGGGGTTGTTTGTTGTCACGTCATAATCTAGCTTACCCTGACTGAGATCAAGATAGACTCTTGGAGATGGAGTACTAATAAAACTGTAGGTGATCTGGCTTAGGGGTTGTATAGTGACTGAAAAGAAGCTTGATTAGAGGTTGTAATGATTGCATTTTACATTGGATAGTATGAAATATTTAATGAAACTGCCTGGGAATCAGATACATTATTAAGAAAATTTAAATTCAAGATGAAGATATGAGAAAACAGTTTGTTAGCTTATGTTAGGTTATTATTTACTGTGCTTAACAAAATTGTAAGGAAAAGTGTGCTCTGAAGAGAATAGGCCAATATGCAAGCAGGAATGAAAGTGAATAGAGTTCCCAAAAATTAAGAGTTTTGAAATATTTGGAAAAGCCACTTCATTTTAGACTCCAAATAATAGAAGATAAAATTAAAATGAGTTTTGAATGACAAAAGGCCACTTAAAATTCATTGTTGTGGTAAGGGTCAAAATAAAGGCATGGGCCCTAGCTGGTTTGGTTCAGTGGATAGACTATTGGCCTGGGTTCAATTCTGACCAAGTGTTTGTACTTTGGTTGTAGGGTCCCTCCCTGGCCCAGGCCCTGGTTGGGGTGCGTGCAGGAGGTAACCAATCGATGTGTCTCCCTCACATTGATTGTTTTTCTCTGTCTTTCCCTCTCTCTTCCACTCTTTCCAAAAATCAATGGGCAAATATCCTTGGGTGAGGATTAACAAACAAAAAGTTAAAAAAAAAAATAAGGGCATGGTCCTCATGCCCACTATTAAAAATGGAATAGGTTAAAAAGCCCTCAGGATGTAACACTCAATTATTTCTTTACCAAGACAACATTTTAAGGAAAAGAGGGTAAGTCTGTGGATCTCTCATTTAAACCTGACAAACTCAAGTACACTGATCTTTAGATGAAGAGAGAATAGATGGAGGTGAGAAATCAAAGACCTGTAACTCTGGGTTCTATATCTCTCAAAGAAGTATGGGCATGGTTACTGAATTTTATTGCTAACAGAATCAAATAGGTAAAAAGATAAGATATTGAGAGAGTTGTATGGCCCAAAGACCACAGGTCTGGACTGAGAAAGGTGATTCAAGAACCTGAAACAACTCTGTTTATCAGCAGGAAGGTCTAAGAAAGAGGCTCAGCACTTAAGGAGAGCATATTTGGATATGGCCCAGGAGAAAAATGGAAAAGAAAGAATTTCTTAGAGGAAAGAGCCAGTAGCAATGGAATGTAATGGACAAAGGAGTTATTACTAGGGAGCATAATGGAAGCCCAGACCAGTCACATCCCTGCTCCCAGGAATGGAATCCTCAACTGTCATCCAGGAGGATTCAGAATTGCTGTGGACAGGGTCTTTAATTTCCATTCTTCCTTCCTATGGTTATCCTATTCTGTTTCATTTCTGCATATTGAGTACATGGAGCAGATTTCAGCTGATAGGTCTCCAGGCTAAGAGAAGAGCCACATCAAGATCTGATGTGTATACCACAACACCTCACCCAGGGATGCTGAACTTTGTGTGTATTGCTACGATTAGGTGGAGATTTTGGGTTGTTGCCCTTTGGGGAGAGGGTGAGTACATGTTGCTTAGTGAGGAGAGTGAACTAAATGTTTATTGACCTGAGGATGGATTGCTAATTATATATTTATCTAGTTCTTTTCTTTTGGGATACATGGTAGGGTTGCACTTATCTGACTATTTGAAGTTAGGCAAGTCTATGTAACCAGCCATGGCCAATGAAATGTGAGCAGATGTAATATGTGCCACTTCCTGACAGTTTTTTAAACAGCTGGTGACCGATTTGTTCTGTTTTCTTTTTTACTGTGAGGACAGGTGGAGATTCCACAAGCTCAGTTCCAGATGAATTGAGGTCGACATACAGCATCTGAAATCTGGAAGTTGTATGTTACTACAGCATAACCAAGCTCATCCTAATTGATACAGGATAATGATTTGTAATTTTTTAAAAAAATGTAGAAGTTAAACATATTGCTCCAGTACCTTCTTGAGTTTAGTATTGGTATGGACGTTCAAAACGATTCTGATTCCTGATACATTGGTTGTGACCTCTTTTTTTCTTTTTGGATTTCCTCTTTAAACTTGGTATTTGTAAGTATGTGTCTTAGTGTGAATTTATTTTCATTAATTATGAGACACCTTTTCAACCTGAAAATTCATACTCTTTAGTTTTGGGAATTTTTTATGAATAATTTCTAAAAATTTATTTACTTTTCAATTATAGTTCACATTCAATATTATTTTATATTCGCTTCAGGTGTGCAGCAATTAGTTATAAGTTTATATAATTTATGAAAGGATCCACTGATAAGTCTAGTACTACCCTCCTAGCAAATACATAGTTATTACAATATTATTGACTATATTCTCAATGCTGTATTTTGCATCCACATAACTATTTTGTAACTATCAATTTGTACTTTTTAACCCCTTCATCTTTCTCACCCATTACCCCCACTCCCTCCTATGTGGCAATCATCAGTTTGATCTCTGTGTTTATGAGTATGTTTCTGTGTTATTTATTTGTTTATTTTTTTCTTTAGATTCCACCATAAGTGAAATCATATGGTATTTTGCCAGGGTTCTTGTCTCACCATTAATAAGGGGTTCAATAATCTGGAGAAAGGTTGTGTGACGATGGAATAGGAGTCCAAAGACGAAAAATAGTTTTGAAAGGCATTGGGGGTCAGAGGAGCTTCAGGTAAAGGAGCTCCTTTCTCAGGATTCCTTGCTTTTTATTAACACAATTTGTCCTAAGGCAAGGTGGAGATAATACACTTCAAAGGGTAGGGTACAGAAGCATTGTCAAATTGGGGAATAGCCTATAGCTGTTCAGGTGTTTGGCCAACAGGAGGCAATAACATGTAGATTGAGATGCCCTGAGCTGTCTAGCAGCAGACAATCATCCTATTCAGATTTGGGGGAAGTGCCTTCTAGCCACTCCAACAGGTAATTACATATGTGATTCAGCCCTTGTTGAGCCCCCAAGTTTCATCAACCTTTTGATAAAACTCTTATAATTATGACATGCTGAAATTGGCTCCCAGCAGTATTTGTCTTTGCATAATACCCTGGAGATCCATGCATGCTGTCACAATGGTAAGATTTCATTCTCTTATGGCTGAGTAATATTTCATTGTATATAAGGGTATCCCCCTAAAATATATGTACACTTTAACAACTGATAGCTCAATTTTGAAAATGAAATGTATTTTAATAAACACTGCCTTTATAATAATTCAAAATGTATGTATACTTTTTTTAGGGGACACCCTATATATACCACCTCTTTATCCAATCATCTATTGATGGGCACTTAAGCTACTTCCATATATTGGCTGTTGTAAATAATGCTGCAATGGACAGTGGGGAGTATATATCTTTTTGAATTAGTGTTTTGTATTTATTTGGATATATAAACAGAAGAAGAATTGCTGAGTCATAAGGTATATCTAATTTTAAATATTTTTGAGAAACCTCCATTCTGTTTCCTTTTTTCTTTCCTTTTTTTTAAAGTATCACACATTTATTACTGAACCAACCTACTATTGCAGAAAATAAATAAAAAGAGCAAAATCATTAATCCAATTAAAATGCCCCGACTGTCCCGACAGTAGTGATCTTTTCAATCATTTAAAAGTGCAGGCAACCTGGATACAGCATAAATATGTGAGCCATCTCTTATGTGTGATTCCTTATAGACCCAGTTTGGTTCTTCTTCAATGTCTCCTCTTCGAGTTATACCTGACTTTATTACCAGTTTTCATCAGAATCCATTGGGGAATGGGCTGATCCTGCTTTTATTTCTTGGCCAGGAACCTCTTGATTTTGCAAGTCTTGTGGGAAGACATGGCAAAGGAGAAGCAATCACATGCAATATGATGGCAGAAAAAGAGCCATTCTGTTTTCCACAGTGGCTGTACCAATCTGCTTTCCCACCAACGATGCATGAAGATACCATTTTCTGCACATTTTTGCCAATATTGCTGTTTGTGGGCTTATTGATGATAGTCATTCTAACAATCACATTGTGGTTTTAATTTGCATTTCTCTGCTGATTAGTGACATTGAGCATCTTTTCATATGTCTGCTGGCCATCTGCATGTCCTCTTTGTAGAAGTATCCAGGTCCTCTGCCCATTTTTAAGTTGGATTGTTTATCTTTTTAGTGTTGAGTTGTAGGAGATCTTTATAATTTTGGATATTAACCTCTTATTAGCTTTGTCATTGGTGAATATGTTCCTTCATTAAAAAGGTTGTCTTCTCATTTTATTGATGATTCCTGTCACTGTGCAAATCCTTTTTAGTTTGATGTAGTTCCATTTCTTATTTGTTTCCCTTGTCTAAGAATATATATCAGAAAATATTTTTAAGAACAATGTCAGAGAGTTCACTGCTTATGTTTTCTTCTAGGAGTTTTATAGTCTTGAATCTTACATTTAAGTCTTCAATTCATTTTGAGTTTATTCTTGTATATGGTGTAAGAAGGTGGTCTAGGCTCTTTTCTTTTTACATGTATCTGTAGAGTTTTCTTACTCTTATAATTTTATGAATTTTTGGAATAGATTTTCTTTACCCCATTATATATTCTTGCTTCCTTTGTCATAGATTAATTGCCCACATAGGCGTGGATTTATTTTTGAGCTCTCTATCCTGCTCCATTGATATATGTGTCTGTTTTGATTACTATAGACGTGTGGTATAGTTTGTTGTCAAGTAGCGTGAAATTATCAACTTTGTTCTTCTTTCTCAAGATTGCTGTGGCTATTCAGGGTCTTTTATGGCTCCATATACATTTTTTGGAATATTTGTTTTAGTTCTGTGAAAATGCCATTGGTATTTTGCATTAAATCTATAGATTGCTTTGGGAAGTATGGACATTTTAATGATGTTAATTCTTCCTATTCATGAGCATGTATATGTTTCCATTTATTTGTATTTTCTTCAATGTCTTATAATTTTCCCAGTACATGTCTTTTACTTCATTGGTTAAATTTATTCCTAGGTATTTTTAATCCAATTGTAAATGGTATTGTTTTCTTTTTTCTTTTTCTTTTTTTTAAATTAAATCTTTATTATTCAGATTATTACATTTGTTTCTCTTTTTTCCCCTCCATAGCACCCCTCCACCCAGCTCCCACCCTTCCTTCTGCCCTTACCTCCCTCCCATTGACCTCATCCATAGGTGTATGATTTTTGTCCAGTCTCTTCCTCACCCCTTTCCCCCTGAGAATTATCAGTCCACTTCCTCTCTGTGCTCCTGATTCTATTATATTCACCAGTTTATTCTGTTCATCAAATTTTTAATTCACTTAATTTTTAGATTCACTTGCTGATAGATATGTATTTGTTGTTCATAATTTTTTGGCTTTTACCCTTTTCTTATTTCTCTTCTAAAAGAGTACCTTTCAGCATTTCATATAATACTGGTTTAGAGTTGATGAGGCTAACTCCTTTAGCTTTTTCTTCTCTGTGAAGCTCTTTATCTGCCCTTCAATTCTGAATGTTAGCTTTGCTGGATAGATTATTCTTGGTTGTAGGTTCTTGCTATTCATCACGTTGACTATTTCTTGCCACTCCCGTCTGGCCTGCATCGTTTCTGTTGAGAAATCAGCTGACAGTCATATGGGTGCTCCCTTGTAGGTAATGAACTGTTTTTCTCTTGCTGCTTTTAATATTCTCTCTTTGTCTTTTGCTCTTGGTATTTTAATTAGGATGCGTTTTGGTGTGCTCCTCTTTGGATTCCTTTTATATGGGGTTCTGTGGGCTTCCTGGACTTGTAAGTCTATTTCTTTTACCAGATGTGGGAAGTTTTCAGTCATTATTTCTTTAAATAGGTTTTCAGTATCTTGCTCTCTCTCTTCTTCTGGCACCCCCACAATTCTGATGTTGGTATGCTTGAAGCTGTCCCAGAGGCTCCGTACATTATCTTCACATTTTTGGTTTCTTTTCTCTTCTTGCTTTTCCAGTTGAATGTTTTCTGCTTCTTTATATTTCAAATTTTTGACTTGATTCTTGCCTTTCTCTAGTCTGCTGTTAGGACTCTGTATAATATTTTTATTTCAGTCAGTGTATGTTTAATTTCTAGTTGGTCCTTTATCATCTTTAGTTGGACCTTTTCTATCTCTAGTTGGATCTTTTGCATCTCTAGTTGGTCCTTTTTCATCTCCTCTTGGCTCTCGCTAACTTTATCCAACTTTTCTAGCATATTCTTGAAAAACCTTATAAGCGTGGTTTTGAACTCTCTATCCAGTCGTTTTTTCCTCCTCCATTTCTTTTGTTTGTGATCCCTTCCCTTGTCTCGGCATTTTCACTATGCCGGGAGAACTTCTGTGTTGAATTCAGCCTTATGATACCAGACTTGCAAAACGGCAGAAGCCTCTCTGTTGAGCTTGGGATGGGTGGAGTTCAGGGCTTAAGGGACTGCCTTGTCTTCCAGTCGGGCACGCCCTCCATGGCCCCTGAGTCTCACGTGACTGGGTAATAGTTGGAGTGGTCCTTGTGTGCGCGTGCCTGCCCACAGTGCCTCTAGACTGCTGCCTTTCCGGCTCCCCTGCGCTCCAGGACCATATGAGTCTAGGTCCCCAGGGTTTCACCCGAAACAGGGGCTTAGTGGAGTCAGAAGTGGCACAGTTGGGAGGGTCTGTCTCCTGCCCACTCACCAAAGCCAGTGGCACAATCAGCAATCTGTCCTCTCTGCAGTGCCGTTCATGCCAGCAGACCTCTGATCTTTTGTGACTCCCCTAAATTTCCGTGCACTCTCCCTTTTCACAATCCAAATTCCCCCCGTATGAGTTTTGGCTGGATCTGGGGTTTAGTGTCGTAAGATAAGGCGTTCAATGCCTTTGAGAGTCTCCATTTCCCTCCTGCAGGAGAAAGCCAGCCAGGTACTCCGGCATCCACTCTTTCCACTCGCGTCTCCGTACCTCAGCTTTTTTGCAGCTCCTCTGGGTCTCCATGAGCCCCTCTCCTTTCCTCTAGCTGTAGAACTTCCACTCAGCCAGCTTTCCTGTGGTTCTGGATGATGTCTGTTCTGTCTTTTAGTTGTAGTTTTGAAATTGTTGTGCGAGGCAGCAGTGTAGGTTTTACTTATGCCACCATCTTGGATTTTCCCCCAGTATTGTTTTCTTAATTTCTTTTTTTTCATAATTTGTTATTGGTGTATAAAAATACAACTGATTCTGAATATAATTTTATATCTTGCTATTTAAATAATTTATTTATTGGTTCCAATAGTTTTTGGTAGACCCTTTAGGTTTCTGTCTATAAGCAGTATCATATCATCTGCAAATAATGACCATTTTACTTGTTCATTTCCAGTGTGGATGATTTTTATTTTTTCTTCTTGTCTCATTGCTATGGCAAAGATTTCCAATACAATATTGAATAAAAATGGTAAAAGTGAACGTCCTTGTCTTGTTCTATATCTTAAGGAAAACATTTTTAGTTTTCTTTTTCACTGAGAATGTTAGTCATAGGTTTGTCATATATGGTCTTTGTTATGTTGAAGTATGTTTCCTTTATTTCTATTTTGCTGAGAGTTTTTATCATAAACTAGGAGCCAAGTGCACAAATTCTTGCACCTTAAAATAAATTGTGGGCTGCGAGGCTATGGTGGGCACAGGGGTGGGTCTTGGCCCACCCTCCGTGCCCCCACCCAGTTCTGTGTCTGTCAGCAGCCCTGCTCCCACCACCACCATTCCCATACGCAGACACTGCTGGCCCCACTCACAACCATTGATGGCATGGAGGGATTTGTGCCAATGCCAGCAGCAGGTGCAAGCGGGGCAGTTGCTGGCAGTAGGTGTAAGAGGCGGCTGCCAGCCCTGATCACCCCTCAGGAGCAGGGAGAAGTGGAGAAGCTCTAAAGGGTGATTGGGGTGGGTAGCTACTGCTCACACCCACTGATGGTGCTGAGCAATTGGGGCCAGCACTGTGCCAGAAGCCGGTGTGATCAGCAGCTCTGGCGCCAGCAGTGAGGGCAAGCTGGGCCAGTGCCAGCAGCCAGTGTAAGTGCTGGGAGAAAGGCAGTGCGAAGGAGCAAAGAATTTTCAATAAATACCAAAGCTTTCCCTGATAACAGCGATCTGCACCCTGCCTTAGTCTGGTGCCCCCACTTATCTGCTCCATCATCTCTCCACAGCCAACAACTGCCATGTTCCCCATACAGCCCCTGGTGGACAGTGCATGTCATAGCAACTGGTTGTTTGGTTGTTCTGCCATTTGGTCTATTTGCATATTACCCTTTTATTATATAAGATGGAGCTAGATTTTGTTAAATGCTTTTCTTCTGCATCTATTGATATGATCATTTGATTTTTACTCTTTGTTTTGTGTATGTGGTGTATCACATTAATTGATTTATGGATATTGAACCAACAACCTTGCATCCCAGGAATAGTCCCACTTAATTGTGGTGTATGATCTCTTCAGTGTATTTCTGAATTTGATTTGCTAATATTTTGTTGAGGATTTTTGCATCTATGTTCATTAGGAATATTTATTGGGATATAGATTTTTTTGTTAATGTCTTTGTCTGGTTTTGGAATTAGGGTAATGTTGGCCTCATAAAATGAGTTTGGGAGGCTTTCTTTCTAAAATTTTTTTTGGAATTGTTTGAGAAGTATGTGTTAATTTTTTTGAATGTTTGGGAAAATTCACCTGTGAGGCTGTTCGGACTAGGACTGTTGTTAGTTAGAAGCTTTCTGATTACTGATTTCATCTCATTAGTAGTAATCCATCTGTTTAGATTTTCTGATTCTTGTTGACATAGACTTGAAAGATATGACTCTAGAAACTTATCCATTCCCTGCAGAGTGTCCAATTTGTTGGCATGTAATTGTTTGTAGTGTTTTCTTGCAACCCATTGTATTTCTGTGATGTCAGTATCACTTCTCCTCTTTTATTTCTAATTTTATTTATTTGGATTCTTTCTTTCTTTTCATCATGAGTCTGGTAAAGGATTTATCAACCTTGTTTATCTTTTTCAAAGAACTAGCTCTGGTTTCATGATTGATTGTATTATTATTATTTTTAGAATTTGTTTTATTTATTTTTCTTGACTTTATTACTTCCTTCCTTCTACTCACTTTGGGCTTTGATTGAAAATAAAACCCATTTTTCTAGCTTCTTTTGGTGTAAGATTAGATTATTTATTTGAGATTTTTTCTTGTTTCCTGAGGCGGGTCTGCATTGATATGAATTTCCCTCTTAGGATTGCTTTTCCTGTGTCCCATAGATTTTGGATTGTTTTATTTTTATTTTCATTTGTCTCAAGGTATCATTTGATTTTTAAATTTGATCTTATTGTTATCGCAATCATTGTTTAGTAGCATGTTACTTAGCCTACATGTGTTATGTGTCTTTTTTATTGTAATTGATTTCTAGTTTCATACCATTGTGATAAGAAAAGATGCTTAATATAATATCAATCTTTTAAAATTTATTGAGGCTTGTTTTGTGTCCTAATATGTGATTTATCCTGAAAAATGTTCTATGTGTGCTTGAAAAGTATGTGTGTGCTGTTGCTTTGGAGTAAAATGCTCTAAAATATCAATTAAATCCATCTGGTTTAGTGTGTTATTTAAGGCCGCTGATTCCTTGTTGATTTTCTGTTTGGATGATCTATTTATTGATGTCAACAAAGTGTTAAAGTCCTGTACTATTACCCTATTAATGTTGATGTCTCCATTTATTAATGCTTGCCTTATAAATTTGGGTGCTCCTCTGTTGGATCTGTAAATATTTATAAGGGTTATGTGCTCGTGTTAATTGATTCCTTTATCATACTTCCTTGTCTCTTATTAAAACCCTTGTTTAAAGTGCATTTTGGCTGATGTAAGTATTGCTACCCCAATCTTTTTTGTTTTCATTTGCATAGATACCTATTTGCATTCCCTTACTTTCAGTCTGTGTGTATCTTTGAATCTGAAATGAGTCTCTTATAAAGTGCACTAGTGGCCAGTGCATGAAATTCATGCATGGGGAGCAGTTTCCTCAGCCCAACCTGCACCCTCTCCAATCAGGGACCCAGAAACAATGACTGGTTTTTATGTCTTTCAATTCTAAATGATAGCTATCTCTGTAAAATAGTCTTGTTTGTATTTCCCTGCTTTTCATCACTTGAATATTTTCTGTCAATCCCTTCTGGTTGGCATAGTTTCTATTGAGAAATGAGATGTCAATCTTAAGGGAACTCTCTTGTAGGCAACTAATTGCTTTTCTCTTACTACCTTTAAGAGTCTTTCTTTGTATTTAACCTTTGGCTTTTTAATTATGATGTGGGCCCCTTTGGGTTCATTTTCTTTGGGACTTTCAGCATTTCCTGAACTTGTGTGCATATTTCCTACACCAGGTTAGGAAAGTTTTCAGTCATTGTTTCTTCAAATAGGTTTTCAGTTCATTACTCTCTTCTCTTCTCCTTGTGGTGCCCTTATGATGTGAATGTTGATACACTGATGTTGTCCCAGAGGTCCCTTAAACAGTACTATTTTTCTTATTCTTTTTGCTATTCTGATTAGGTGATTTTTCACTACACTGTCTTCGAAGTTACTGACTTGATCCTCTGCTTCATTTAATCTGCTGTTGATTCCTTCTAGGATATACTTTATTTCAGTTATTGTATTCTTCATTCTTACTGGTTCTTTTTTATGGTTGCTGTTATTTTTTATATTTTCTGTGTCTTTGTTGAAGTTCTCACTAGATTCATTAGGCATCCTAGTAATCAGCTTTTTGAACTGTGTGTCTGGTATATTGCTTATCTTCATTCCATTTAGTTCTTGTGGAGTTTTCTCCTGTTCTTTCATTTGGGACATGTTTTTTTTTTTTTTTTGTCTCCTCTTCTTGGCAATGTCCCTATATTTGTTACTATATCTGCTATATCTTCCAGTCTCAGAAGATAGGCCTTATATGTGGACAAGTGGTACAGTCTCCTTGGTCACCTGAGCCAGGTGCTCCAGGAATGTTCCTTTTATGGGTCATGTGTGCCTTACAGTTTTAGTTGAGCCTTGACTGTTGTGGCACATTAGTAGGTGGGGGTTGACACTCAGGTTCACTTGCTTTGAGAATTTTCCATGACTACAGTGGGGCTAACCTCACAGATCAGAATTTGCCTCAGCAGGGATTTGGTTGTTTCATTTGTAGAGTGAATTGGGTGATGCTCTGTTGTGGTATGATGCCAGCCACCAGGTGTATTGGTTCTTGAGCCTCTTGAGAGGGGCTCTGGTGCATTCCAAGGTTGGTCACTGCCTGTGTCTGACCTAGTGCTACTTTGGAGGGACTACAAAGTAATTTATAGTTTGTAACTGCCTGTGCTGAGCCCAGAGGTACATGCGAGAAGCCATGCTGTGATTCAAGGCTGGTTGCCACCAGGGCTGGACAAGAGGTATAGGGAGCACTGAGTATTTGTGAGTGAGTCTGTTTAAGAGGACACATGTGTTTCCAGCAGTCCTACATCTTACCAGGACAGAATTCCCACCAATGTTTACAGTCAACTCCTGTGGACACTCCTCTTTCCAGCACTGGAGCTTTGGGATGTGGAGTCCTGTGTAGTGCTGGGACCCCTCACTCCTTATGAGGAACTCTGTAGCCAAGATATCCTTTCAAATTATCAACTGCCACACATGGGTATGAGACCAGCCTTGTTTTGTGTCTCTTCCCCTTCTACCATTCTCAAGGATTCTTCTTTAATTCTTTAGTTGTATGACTTCCATTCAGCTAGATTTCAGGTAGTTATGAATGATGATTGTTCTGTAGTTTAGTTATAATTCTGATGTGGATGAGGGTGAAGGTGAGTACTAGCATGTCCCTACTCCCCCATCTTGTCTTAAATTTCATGAATTATTTTATTGATAATTTCTTATGTTTATCTTTTCTTATTTTCTTCTGTTTATTACCTTTTCCCTTTTGTAAATCTTTCTATTTTGAAATCTTAGTTACAGAAAACTTTTAAGAATGGCACATGCTCTTTGCCCAGATTTCCCAAATGTTAACATTTGAACACATTTGTGTTATCATTCTCTTTTTCTATATATATGCATTCTAATATATGTACACATATGTGTATACACATACACATATATTTAAACTTTTAAAGATTTGTTGTTGACACACATATCCCCATTTGATGTTGAATCGCCTCAACTATTTTTCTAATTTTTTATTTTTTTCTCCTATTTTCCATTCTTCTTACTCTACTTTCTTAGATATTTTCTAAATTTATCTTCCATATTTTCTGTCAAGTTTTTTATTTTTGCTATCAAAAAATTACAGGGGAGAATCCAAGATGGCGGCATAGGTAAACACCTACACTGCTGCCTTGCACAACAATTTCAAAACTACAACTAAAAGACAGAACAGACATCATCCAGAACCACAGGAAAGCTGGCCGAGTGTAAGTTCTACAGCTAGAAGGAAAGCGAGGGGCTCACAGAAACCCAGAGGAGCTGCAAAAAGCTGAGGTATGGAGATGCACGCGCTGAGAGAGCGGGTGCCGGAGTACCTGGCTGGCTTTCTCTGGTGGGAGGGAAACGGAGACTCCCAACGGCATTGAACCCCTTATCTTACGACACTAAACCCCAGATCCAGCTGAAACTCATACGGGGGGAGTTTGGACTGTGAAAAGGGAGAGGTGCCTGGAAATTTAGGGGAGTCGCAGAAGATCAGGTCTGGTCTCGCACGTGCACGGTGCTGCCTGGAGGACAGATTGCTGATTGTGCCGCTGGCTTTCGCGAGTGGGCAGGAGACAGACCCTTCAAACTGTGCCACTTCTGAGTCCACTGGGCCCCTGTTTCAGGCGAAACCCTGGAGACCTAGACTCGTGTGGTCCTGGTGCGCAGGGGAGCTGGAAAGGTAGTGGTTAGAGGCACTGGCAGCACGCACACAAGGACCCCTCCAGTGATTACCTAGTCACGTGAGACTCAGGGGTCGTGGAGGGCGGGGCCGACTGGAAGGCAAGGCGGTCCCTTAAGCCCTGAGACTCCACCCCTCCCAAGCTCAATAGAGGCTTCTGTGGTTTTGCGTCTGGTATCATAAGGCTGAATTCAACACAGAAGTTTCCCCGGCATAGTGAAAATGCTGAGACAAGGGAAGGGATCACAAACAAAAGAAATGGAGGGAAAAAAACGACTGGATATAGAGTTCAAAACCACACTATAAGGTTTTTCAAGAATATGCTAGAAAAGTTGTGTAAATTTAGTGAGACCCAAGAGGAGATGAAAAAGGACCAACTAGAGATGGAAAAGGTCCAACTAAAGATGATAAAGGACCAAATAGAAATTAAACATACACTGACTGAAATAAAATATTATACAGAGTCCTAACAGCAGACTAGAGAAAGGCAAGAATCAAGTAAAAAATTTGAAATATAAAGAAGCAGACGACATTCAACTGGAAAAGCAAGAAGAGAAAAGAATCCAAAAATGTGAACATAATGTAAGGAGACTCTGGGACAGCTTTAAGCGTACCAACATCAGAATTGTGGGGGTGCCAGAAGAAGAGAGAGAGCAAGATACTGAAAACCTATTTGAAGAAATAATGACTGAAAACTTCCCACATCTGGTAAAAGAAATAGACTTACAAGTCCAGGAAGCCCACAGAACCCCATATAAAAGGAATCCAAAGAGGACCACACCAAGACACATCATAATTAAAATGCCAAGAGCAAAAGAGAAAGAGAGAATATTGAAAGCAGCAAGAGAAAAACAGTTTATTGCCTACAAGGGAGCACCCATACGACTGTCAGCTGATTTCTCAACAGAAACAATGCAGGCCAGATGGGAGTGGCAAGAAATATTCAACGTGATGAATAGCAAGAACCTACAACCAAGAATAATCTATCCAGCAAAGCTAACATTCAGAATTGAAGGGCAGATAAAGAGCTTCACAGATAAGAAAAAGCTAAAGGAGTTCATCAACTCCAAACCAGTATTATATGAAATGCTGAAAGGTACTCTTTTAGAAGAGGAAGAAGGAAAAGGTAAAAGCCAAAAAACTATGAATAACAGATACATATCTATCAACAAGTGAATCTAAAAATTAAGTGAATTAAAAATTTGATCAACAGAATAAACTGGTGAATATATTAGAATCAGGAGCACAGAAAGGGAGTGGACTGATAATTCTCAGGGGGGAAGGGGTGAGGGGTGTACAGGGAGAGACTGGACAAAAATCATACACCTATGGATGAGATCAATGGGAGGGAGCTAAGGACAGAGGGAGGGGTGGGAGCTGGGTGGAGGGGTGCTATGGAGGGGAAAAAAGGGAAACAAATGTAATAATCTGAATAATAAAGATTTAATTAAAAAAATTACAAAAGCTCTTTATTTTTGTTTGTACAATGTTCTTTTCTTATAGCATTCCATTCTTATTTTGTGGATGCTGTATCTTTTTTTATATCTGAGGTTGCTAACTAACAATTTTTAAGAATTTTTTCCTTTGCATAATTGTTTCCTCTGTTATCACTTTCTGTTTGTTTGCTTTGATTTCTGTCTTTCATATTAGATGCTTTCTTACCCCCTCAAGTATCTGATAACCTTTGACTGTCAGCTCATGATTTGAATAGCAGACCAAAGAGCTGATTGGAAACTTTGAGCTTAAGGGATCACTTGTCAACTTCAGTGGGTTGTTTGTTGGAAAACAATGCCAGTGTCTTAGATCTCTCATTAGTCTGTCATATTCTCTGGACAATGTCTACCAAACTCCTGCCTGAGTGATAAAGTTCTGGTTGACAGCATTCAGGGCTGGGAGTCTCAGGATTCCACATTTAATATTATGAAATAACTAATATCCATTGCTTATGGTCTGATATGCACCCCGTCAATTGTGCTGGTTGATCCCCAGTCCAGAGATCTCCTGTCTCACCCTTTGTAGAGAACAAACTTTCCGTCTTTTGACATATGTCTGAGAGGAGCAGTGGCATGCAGCATGACATGGAGAAAGGAAGAATCAAACCGGAGACTGGAAGGAGTAGCCAATGAAGGAGAAGGACAACCCCAGGAGTGAGTGGTGTCCTTGAGACAACTGAAGAAATGGTTTCTGGGAAGAGGGAGTGATCCTTTCTGTTAAATAGTCTGATGAGTAAGATGAAGATACAGAACTTACCATTGGACCTGGCAGTGCAAAAGTCATTGGTGACTTTGCTGAGAAATGTCTTCTGGTGTAATGAGGACAATAACCTGGTTGGAATACTTCCACACTGCAAGGTCCTTAACATAATCAAATCAGCAATGTTCCTTTGCCATGTAAGATAACATATTAACAGATTCTGAGATTAGGAAGTGGGCATCTTTGGGGGACCATTATTCTGCCTACCACTATGACTTAAGCTCTTTTTAAAGTTTCTGATCCTCAATTTCTTTACCTGAAAAAATGGGATTATCATACCTCCTTTGAATTCAACACATAATAGACATAAAAGTTAACAAATTTCCTTTTCTCATTTCCTTACCTAACTCTGATCCCTGGCAGGAGTGTTCCTGGTAAGGCTTCACAAGCAAACAAACGCAGGCCATCGGGAAGGCTTTCAAGACATCCTTGAACTCCTAGAAATCCAACACAAGCAAACGAATGCTTTTCTGGGGAAAGGATCTGCATCTGCCAGTAGATACAGAGAAAGGTAAGACTCCAACGTTTGGAAGGAGGAAGACACCCAGGAATAAGTTTGGAAGAGGGTAAGAGTCCAGCCAGGCACCTTGTCTCACCTAAAGGGTCCCTAGAATAGCAAGCTTTCCCATCCCATCCTGCCAGACCTTTTGTATGGATCCTCTAGAGCAGTGGTTCTCGACCTTCCTAATGCTGGGATCTTTTAATACAGTTTCTCATGTTGTGGTGACCCCCAACCATAAAATTATTTTCTTTGCTATTTCCTAACAGTAATTTTGCTACTGTTGTGAATCGTAATGTAAATATCTGTGTTTTCTGATCGTCTTAGGCGACCCCTGTGATGGGGTCGATGGACCCCAAAAGGGTCACTTTGAGAACCGCTGTTCTAGAGTACTGAGTGTGACTGGTTGTTTCATCTGGTCTGAGGGGCACAGATGAAAATGCACGTGTACCTTTGGGTGGGAGAGAGTGAAAACAGCCCAGGGCCTGCACACCCAGTGCCTCCTGATGAAGTTCCTCTAGGAAAGGAGCCGTGTTGATTTTTGGTTCTTACTTATTCCAGACATTGGCTGAATGCTTTACAAATATTACTGCATTTAATCCTCAAAACAATCTTAGAAGAGGGTTCTATTATTACCTACATTTTATAGATGAGAAAACCGTGACTCAGAGAGATCATGTCACTCACGTGGGTAGCCCGAGCAGTGCGCCGCAGAGTTGAGAAGGGGCCCAGGTCTCCTCTTTACTTTGCTGCAATAGTGCTCTGGGGTCGCTGCCTTGGGAAATGCTTGCACAGTTCAGGCTACAGAACAGGCCACCTCTCCCTCTGCGTGGCCATCCCACCCTCCCCACTTCCCTTTCCTTAGGGCCAGCAGAGACGAGTATCTGCTCCAAAGGGCTGCTGTCCACTTGCCCTCCGGGCCTGCTGGGAGCCCTCCTTGGGAAAGCCTTCCTCGATGGCCTGCCCAGCAGAACCCCAGGCTCCTCCTGTGTATGCTCCTGGGAACTTAAAATACCCTCCTCGCCCGGTTGATGTCATTCTGTAAGCTAGTACCCGACCCTCCTGCCTGAGGGCAGAGACCAGATGACTTATTCCTGGGTGTCTCCCTCATCCTCCTTCCAAACATTGGAGTCTTACCTTTCTCTGTATCTGTTGGCAGGCGCAGATCCTTTCCCCAGAAAAACATTTGTTTGCTTGTGTTGAATTTCTAGGAGTTCAAGGATGTTCTGAAATCCTCCCACAGACTCTGCAGTGGTCCCTGGCTCTCTGGTTAGGAGCCCCTGAACCATTTGAGACAATCCTGGACCCTGAGCATGTGCTCTCCATTCTGTGGGTATGAGCTGCACAGGGAGGGGCGGGGCAGGTGCCCAGCTAGGAAACGTCCATCTTACGGGTGCGTGGAGGGGCTGCTGTGGGCACTGCAGGTGCAGCAGCCAGGGTTTGAGGCCCTTCCCGCAGGGAGCTGCCTTGGAGTGGGGAGACAATGCACGCAACAATGTGTCCATCAGAACATCAGGAGCCCTGGGACCTGGGCAGCAGCCAGGTCATTAGGGGCATATAGACTGGATGGACTACTAATGTCATCCTGAGATGACAAAAAGGCAGCGGTGGAGCAGATTCGGAAAGACCATTTGGCTGCTGTGGGCAGAGCTGACTGTGGGAAACCACAGTGGCAATAGCAGGTACCCGGAGCTTAGTACTCGCCTGGGCCCAAAGGCCAGAGTATGAGACTGCAATGCTGGGAGCCTGTGTTTGCTCACCAGAGTCCGTGCCTGAACTCCAGCTTCAGAGTTGGGCCCAGAGATGGCACAATACTAAGTCTGCATTAGGGCACAGCTGGTCACAGCCTGGTCCCCAGACTCTCCAGCCAGGGTTCTCAACATTAAAAAATTAACAAAAATATTGACTTTTAAAAAAGAAACAAATGAGTGATATCATGTATATTTCTAGTACCTAGACAACTATCATTAGCATTTTAGTTTAATCCTTTCAGCCTTTTTTTATGTGCATGCACACACATATTACACTTATAATAATATATTCAATATATTTATGCTACATCCAGAATATTAGATTATATATATATACTAGAGGCCTGGTGCATGGAATTATGTGGGTCCCTCAGCCCAGTCTCCAATCTGGGACATCCCTCTCATAATCCAGGACTGCTGGCTTTCAGCTGTTGGCCTGCCTACCTGCCTGTCTGATTGCCCCTAACTGCTTTTGCCTGCCAGCCTAATCACCCCTTAACCACTCCCCTGCCAGCCTGATATCAATGCCTAATTGCTTCCCTGCTGGCCCAATTGCCCCTAACTTCCCTCCCTTGCTGGCCTGGTCACCCCTAACTGTCCTCCTCTGCAGGCCTGGTTGCCCCAACTGCTCTCCCCTGCTGGCTATCTTGTGTCCACATAGGGGTAGCCATCTTTGACCATATGGGGGTGGCCATCTTGTGTGTTGGAGTGATGGTCAATTTACATATTACCTCTTTATTATATAGAATACAAAACTAAAAGGAAAATGAATTCATGTTGGTATATTGCCTTGTAAATAAATCACAAGATTATTTTTTTCTTTTTCTTCCTTTTAAAAAAATCTTTACTGTTAAAAGTCTTATATATGTCCCCCTCTTTCCTTCATTGACCTCTTCTAGCCCACCTACCCCCATCCAGACCTTCACCACCAAGAGTTATGCATATATGCACACAAGCTCTTTGCTTGATCATTTCCCACCCACCTACCTACCCCCGTTTTCCCTTCTGAGATTATTTTTAGGTATTAAATATTTTGCTATATTTTGTACCATTATTTATTTGCTTAATTCTTTATTGTTGAATAACAAATGGCTTTCAATTTTTGCTGTTATAAACAGCTCTGAGAGGAACGTTTACCATTATACATGGATGATTTTTAAAAATAAAGACCTGCATGTGGAATTTTTGGATCCCAAAGTAAGAAAAATTTAAGCAAACTAGTCTCTGACAAGCCCACGCTAATTAATATCCACTTTCTGCAGCATGAATGTGGTGCCCGCTCATTCATGCCCTGGCCAGAACTGGCATCATCTCCCCAGCACTCCTTCCCTTCCTGGCTGTGCCATGGGAGGAAAGCCAGCCTCACCCTGGGATCCCCCATCTGTTCTTCCCTGTGAGTGGGTGGGATTTGGGAGGTTGGCAGTGGGAGGGGGCAGCTGGAGGTGGTGGTACTCAGGAGAGAGAGGGTTGGGAGCTCTCTCCCTGGGCATCTGACTGCCTGATTGGAGTTCTGGTCATGGTGCTCAATGGTGTGGGCACATGACTCTTGTTCTGGGCTGACAGGTTGGGCCAACGGAGGTCAGAAGTGGGTCAGGAAAACAGGGTGAAACAAAGGGGGCATCCAGTTGTTGGCTCCAGGAGCTGCAACAGAAGCAAATATTTGGAGGCCAGGATTGCTTCCCTCTCTCCTTGAAATCAGCGGACTATTGGAGGCTGGGATTAATTTGAAGAAATTTACTAGGAGAGTTTGTGGCAGATAAAACAGTTTGCTTATTTCACACTTGTATGGCCACCTGCTAGGAACTGTTTGTTCAGTTTTGGATTCTTTAATTAAAATCAACATAAAACAGATTGAAAACATCCCAAAAAGGGGATGCTTGATTTGCTGGAGGATATTGCCGAAAGATGGAGCAAATTGGTTCAAAAAGTGCTTCGTCACCAAGTGAGCAGGCGGGTGGGAACAGGCAGCCTAAACAAGTGTGGGGCGTGAGCATGCACATGCATATGTGCACGTGGCTGTGGGCGAGGGGAGAGTAAATGAGAACTCACAGGAGTCCTCTTCCCACTTTGGGCCTTTTCCATGACGGGGGTGGGCGGGTGGTGGGAAAGTCAGAGTCCTCTTGCTTTCACTGGTTGGAAAAGGTCAGCTATGATTTTTCTTCTAACAACAGTCACTGAATCCATGTTAGAAATTGTGAATGACATGCAATCCCTAACCCAAAGAAGCACAGAATCCTGTAAAAGAGACAGAAAAGTGAAATAGAAATTATAACCCAGTTCATGCCAAGTGTGGCAGAAAGTGCCGATGCTGGGTGCTGTGGGAGCCCTGGGGAGCCCCTCAATCTGGACTATGGGAGCAGTGAGGGCTCTGGTCAAACTTCTGAGAAAAAATGACATCCATCTCAGCAGAGGTCTGTTGACTGGCTGGACATGATTCTGGTTCAAATGATGTATCAGTGAGCGATTACTGCAATATGCTGTGTAACAAAACATGTATGCTATCCTGCTGACCTATCACAATTACTATTTGTTTAGTTCTCACTTCTGTGAGTTGGCTGAGGGTCAGCTGATCTAGGCTGGACCTCATTGGGTAACTCTGCTCCACGTGTCTTGTACTTAGCACCTGGGCCGGGCAGGCAGGCTTCAATGTGATCCTCTAATGGTGGTGGGAAAAGCACAAGCAAGTGAGCCCAGTCACAGGGCACTTAAACCTTTAATCATGTCGCTCCCACCAACATTCCATTGGCCAAAACAAGTCATGTGTCTGAACCCAAGGTCAAAGGGAGTGGACATATATTCTACTTCTTAGTGCGACCACACCCTCCACCTCTATAGAATGTTGACAAGGAATGCCATGTGCCGGGGGAAGGATGCGTGGAGGTGAGAGTTGTTTCAGGATGAGGAGCAGCATGCACAGGCCCTCTCCAGGGAAAAGCATGGACTCGCAAGGCTGGAAGCTCCGGGAAAGGCCTGTGAGAGGAGATGCCAAAGGGAAGCCTTCGATGGTATCCCCAGGCAGTGAGGAAACACGGGTGGGTTTTGAGCCAGGGGTGGGGGATGAGGGGTGAGATGGGCAGCATACATCTCAGAGTGATCCCTCAGGCTTCAAAGAAGAGGTGAGGGGTCAGAGGGAAAGGTCAGACCAGTTAGGGCACCAGGTCACCCAGGCGTACCTGTTCCTGTTGAGACTCAGGTCATTCTGCTGCTCCTGGTTTTATGACGGTTTTTCCAAATGCTCACCAACTTTCAACACTTGGTATGCCAGGACATGCAAAAGCCTGTTGCGGCCAACACAAACGGATCAGCCGAGCTGGTGAGGCAGTGAGGGTATTCGGGAGTCCTGAGGCATCCCACACTCTTTGGCCTTGAAAGGGTGCAGCTGGCTTCTGGACCTCGCTGACTTTCTGCAGCTCCCCTTCATGCTCTCCTTCCTGTCTGAGCTGGACCGTGAGCAGGCATCTCTGAGACTGCAGACCGGGCTGGCCACAGGCCCCTGCGGAGAGGCTGGGCTGCCGGCTCTGGGGGAGGCCAGCCCCGCAGGCTTGGCCCAGGCACCTGGCGATCACTAGGGTTGGAGCGAGCACTTCACATTTTGCATACCACTCCTAACTGCCCGAGCATGTGGACGAGCACTGCGCTCAGGGCCCAAAGCCCTGGGTGGGCCTCAGCTCAGCTCCCTGCAGGTCCTGTGCTGCCTAGTTTACTGCCCCAGCTCTCTGGGCCTTGGTTCTTTCATCATTGGTCTATCCCAGCAGGTCGTTATCAAATGAGATGCTGGGCAATGTGTTCCTGAAAAACCTCTCCCCTCAGCACCCCCCAGCACCCCTGAGCATCCTCTCAGCCTCCCAACACCCCTGAGCATCCTCGAAATGGTCGCTGAAAGCAACTGCCTCCTCCCTCGGGCCCAGCAGACTCACCTTACACGTGGCTCCCGCTAAAGTGCATACCTCTTGTCCACATGCCTTCACATGGCTGAGCCGCGGCCCCCAGCACAGAACTGGCAGGTGCCAGGGAAGTAGAGCTGGAGAAATGAGTGTGAACTCTTGCAAGTGTGATCGGCCTAGCAAATTCCGCTGCTTTCTCCCTCCTCTCTCTTATGAAGACACTTCAAGTTTGTAGCCCCCAGACTGTCTCTCCCTTCTCTGTCACCCTGTCTCCTCCCTGGACCACTGCATTCATGTTGGGCCCATGACAGGGGTAGGTCCCTAGTTCTGTGCTGAGTTCCCCAGGCCCTGAGGGTGAGGACTCATCAGTTCCGTCCACCTACCCTGCTTGCTCTCGGTGCCCGGACGATGTCTGGCCGGTGCTCAGCTGTGCTGGTGACGTCTTAGTGGTCAGGCTGCTCTGTGAATACCGAGTCCAGGGGCTTGCAGACACAGTTATTTCTACAATTCTGGAGGCTTGAAGTCTGAGGTCAGGCCCCCACAGAAGCGGTGTCCCTTCTCACAAGGGCACTAATCCTGCCTGAAGGCTCCACCCTGCTGATCTCAGCTGGACCTAGTCACCTTCTGAGGGCTCCACCTCAGATACATCGCCTTGGGGGGGTAGGGCTTCTACATATGACCCTTTGGAAGTGGGGAACACGATTCTGTCCATAGCACCCAGCCAGCCTTGTGCTGGGGTTTCTCCCACCTCCTCCCCACGTCTGCCCTAATTGACAGGGGCCTTTACTAGGCCCTGGAGACAGAGAACAGTGGACTGGTCATGGGTTTGTGGCTGAAGTTGGGGTTCAAGGTGTCCCACCACTGCTCCTCCCTGGTTGTGTGCCTGGGAACTGACTCTGAGCTCAGTTTCTACGTCCAGAGTGGGCCGATTTGATGACTAGTGCTAACTTGCCTTTTGTGTGGAAGGCACCATGTGTGCTGGGCACTAGGTGGGAAGAATGACATCTCCACCTCCAGGGTCATTGTCCAGGTGAGGTGGCGTTATGAGTATTATTTCAGTAACCACACACATTTCTGCAGGACCCCTGCCTGCTGTGCATGTTGCTGTGAAGAGCAAAGGAAATGATGCTTGTGTGTGTGTGTGTGTGTGTGTGTGTGTGTGTGTGTGTGTGTGAGAGAGAGAGAGAGAGAGAGAGAGAGAGAGAGAGAGAGAGCTAGGGTTAGGGCATAGGAGGGGAGATGGGATGAAGGGCTGGATGGGCCCTCCTGGATCATTTTAGGAAGAAAAGGTCAGACAAGAGAAATATGCTTGGATTTTGGAGTCAAAGATAGCAAGTTTGAGTTCCAGCTATGCCACTTTCTACTGTTAGATTTTGAGTGAGGCACTTCCATGGTGTCAGATTCCCCACCTCGAAGATGAAATGAGACCGGGAATAAATGCAAAACAGCCAGCAGTGAGCACAGAGCACTATGCACTACATAGCCTGTACCATGGTGGGTAGCCTGGCTCTCAGAATGTCCTTAAAAATAAAACTCCCTTCCTGGATTTCATTTTTATTTGCTCATCGCTAACCAGGTTGTCAGAAAGGAACTGAGCTCAGAAATGTAGTGACTTGCCCATGCCGCATGAGGAGAAGATTATCAGGGCTCCTGACCCAGGCTTGCCTGGGTCCTGGCTCCTGCCAGCCTCAGGGGCCTTTCCCACCCACTCATCTGCCTCCCTCATGCTTTTGTGGCCGGCTTTGTGCCAGGGGCAGTGGCGTCAGTGGTTGGCCTGAGCCACTGTCCCCTGCTCTGCCCCTTCCCCCTATCCCAGAGACTACCCAGAGTCTGGCCGTTAGGGAGGGCCTGCTGCTGAAGGAGAGTCTTTGTGGGTTGATTAGCGGCCTCCTCCTACCAGCATCAAAGCTTCAATTAGCGCTGGCCGCTCGCAACCCTCTTGCAAAACTCTGATAAGAATAGAATTTTCTCTTGGAAAATGGATTTTTATTCAGTTGTGTGTACTGGTGGTTAAATGACCTACTCTTCACAGGGGCACCCAGATTCCAGGGACAATTAGGGGCTTGTCAGGAGCCGGTTATCGGAGGGAAGCAGGTGCTGCACCGGCGAGCAGTCTCCCATTCTGATGGGGGGAGGGGCAGAGGCAGGTACAGCACAGCCTCTCCTCTGGATGGGTGCGAGGGTCAGCTGAGGGGTGGTCTCCTGGGATGGGGCTGGATTGGGGGCCCAGCCTTGCATGTGGACTGGAGTGTGTGTGTCATACAGCAGGTGGGTACCTAACCCTGGGGAATGGGAGGCTAAGGGGATGGGCCCTTACTTTTCTATGGGTCTCCTCCTGTTAAACCTGGCCTCTCTGAGAGAAGGGGTGAGGTGACTTGGGAAATGCTGTCTCCTTAACCTCTTGCCTAGGGGGAGGAAAATAACAGTCTGCATCCAGCCTAGGATACAGGTGCCTCTTCCCTGAGTGGCAGAGACAAGGTCACTGAGAGATCATTTGGTCCATACCCCTGGCTGCAGCCACCACCGGGCTTGTGTCTTTTTTTTTTTTTTAGTAGTAATGTCAACTTATTTGCTGTACTATTTATATATATAAATTATTGTTGATAGTATTATTGATGTCTCCCATTTTGACTCCTTTACCCTACTCTTCCCAGCCCCTACACAACTCCCCAGGTCTTCACCACCCTATTGCCTGTGTCCATGGGCTATGCATATATGAATATAAGTTCTTTGTCTTCCCCAACCACGAGGTATGTCAGTCTGTTCATGCCTCCATGCTTTGGGTCTTATTTTGTTGGTCAATTCATTTTGTTCATTAGATTCCACAAATAAGTGAAACCATGGGATATTTGTCTTTCTCAGATTGGCTTATTTCATTTAGCATAATATTTTCCAGGTCCATCGTTGTTGTCCCAAAGCGTAAGAGATCCTTCTTTTTTACAGCTGCATTGTATTCCATGGTATAAATGTACCACAGCTTTTTTATCACTCATCTACTGATGGCACTTGGGTTATTTCCAAATCTAACCTATCCTATATAATAAAATAGTAATATGCAAATTGACCATGCCTCCACTACACCAACAAGCCACGCCTGCCAGCCAATCAGAGCGAGTATGCAAATTAACTCAACCAAGATGGCTACGGCCACAAACAGAGCAGGAAGGAGGGTTGGTTGCCCCTGGTGATGGAGTAAACCAAGGTTTCTGCAAACCCTGGCTGGCATAAGCATCTGTTTAAGGCAACAAAGTTTCAATGGCTGTGCAAGCAGAAGGCTTGGTTCCGCTCTAGGCTACAAAGTTTCAATTGTAGAAGATAAATAAATCCCAGATACCAGGTCCTCCACTTGGGTCACTGGGGGGCATGGCTGGCCTGCAAACCACCACAGGCCCCTTGCCCAGGCCCCCTCATACCCCAAGGAAACACCCACCCTGATCCAGGACACACTTCAGGGCAAACCAACTGCCCCCCACCTGTGCACCAGGCCTCTATCCTATCTAATAAAAGAGCAATATGCAGATTAACCATCACTCCAACACACAAGATAATTGCCCCCATGTGGTCAAAAGATCCTACCCCCATGTGGACACAAGATGGCTACCACAAGATAGCCAGCAGGGAAGGGCAGTTGGCAGGGACCAGGCCTGCAAAGGAAGGCAGTTAGGGGTAATCAAGCCTGCAGGGGAGGGAAGTTAGGGGTTACTAGGCCAGCAGAAGAGGGAAGTTGGGGGTGACTGGGTCTGCAAGGAAGGGCAGTTAGGGGGAACCAGGCCAGCAGGGGAGGGCATTGTCTAACTGCCTATTTAGGTCATCCCTCAAGGAGCCCCAGATTAGAAAGGGAGCAGGTTGGGCTGAAGTACCCCATCCCCCACCATGCACGAATTTCATGCACTGGGCCTCTAGTAATAAAAAACGCTGCTATGAACATAGGGTGACATATATTCTTTCTAATTGGTATTCCAGGTTTTTTAGAATATATTCCCAGAAGTGGGATAGCTGGGTCAAACAAAAGTGCCATTTTTAATTTTTTGAGGAAACTCCATACTGTTTTCCACAGTGGCTGCACCAGTCTGCATTCCCACCAGCAGTGAACTAGTGTTCAATGTTTCCTTTCCTCCACATCCTCGCCAGCACTTGTTGTTTGTTGGGTTTTTTTATTTTAGTAATTTTTCATACATCTCTCCCTATTACCCCCCCCTCCCTTCCAGGCATACTCCAACCACCCAGTGTCTATGTTCATTGGTTATGCTTATATGCATGCATACAAGTCCTTTGATTGATCTCTTACCTACCTCACCTAACTTTAATCTTCCTGCTGTAATTTCACAGTCTGTTTGAAGCTTTACTGTCTCTGTATCTATCCTTTTGTTCATCAGTTTATAATGTTCTTTATTATCCATAAATAAGTGAGATCATGTGATGCTTCTCCTTCATTGACTGGCTTATTTCACTAAGCATAAGGCTCTCCAGTTCCAACCAGGTTGTTGCAAATGGTAAGAATTCCTTCTTTTTAATGGCAGCATAGAATTCCATTGTGTAGATGTACCACAGTTTTCTGATTCACTCATCTGTTGACGGGCACCTAGGCTGTTTCCAAATTGTAGCTATTGTAAATTGTGCTGCTATGAACATAGGGGTGCATAAATCCTTTCTGATTGGTGTTTGTAATTTCTTAGAATAAATTCCTAAGAGTGGGATAACAGGGTCAAATGGGAGAACCATTTTTAGTTTTTTGAGGAAACTCCATACTGTTCTCCACAGTGGCTGCACCAGTCTGCATTCCCACCAACAGTGCACAAGGGTTCCTTTTTCTCCGCATCCTCGCCAACACTTGTCGTTTGTTGATTTGTTGATGATTGCCATCCTGACAGGTGTAAGATGGCATCGCATTGTCGTTTTGATTTGCATCTCTCGGATGATTAATTACTTTGAACATGTTTTCATGTGTCTCTTGGCCTTCCTTCTGTCGTCTTTTGAAAAGGTTCTATTTAGGTCCATTGCCCATTTTTTTTATTGGATTGTTCATCTTCCTTTTATTAAGTTGTATAAGTTGGCTGTAGATTTTGGAGATTAAACCTTTATCAGTGATAACATTTGCAAATATGTTCTCCCATACAGTGATCTTTCTTGTTGTTTTGTTGATGGTTTCTTTTGCTGTGCAAAAGCTTTTTATTTTGATATAGTCCCATTTGTTTATTTTTTCTTTAGCTTCCATTGCCTTTGGAGCAGTATCAGTGAAGAAGTTCTTTCAGCATATATCTGAGATTGTGCTGCCTGTGGATTCCTCTAGTATTTTTATGGTTTCCCTTCTAATGTTTAAGTCCTGTATCCATTTTGAGTTTATTTTTGTATTTGGTGTAAGTTGGTGGTCCAGTTTCATTTTTTTGCATGTATCTGTCCAATTTTCCCAACACCATTTATTGAAGAGGCTATCTTGGCTCCATTGAATGATCATGCCTCCTTTGTCAAATATTAGTTGAGCATAGTGGTTTGGGTGGATATCTGGGTTCTCTATTCTATTCCATTGATCTATATGTCTGTTCTTGTGCCAGTACCAGGCTGTTTTGAGAACAGTTGCTTTGTAGTATAGCTTGAAATCTGGTATTGAGATGCCACCTACTTTATTCTTCTTTCTCAGAATTGCTGTAGCTATTCGTGGTCTTTTTTTGTTCCAGATGAATCTATGAAGAATTTTTTCTAGGTCTGTGAAATATGTCGTTGGTATTTTAATGGGTAGTGCGTTGAATCTGTAGATTGCTTTGGATAGTATGGACATTTTAATGATGTTGATTCTCCCAATCCATGAGCATGGTATGCTCTTCCATCTGTTAACATCTTCCTCTATCTCTTTTTTCAGTGTCCTGTAGTTTTCTGCATATAGGTCTTTTACCTCTTTAGTTACGTTTATTCCTAGGTATCTTAATTTTTTTGGTGCGATGGTAAATGGGATTGCTTTTTTAGTTTCTCTTTCTGTAATTTCACTATTAGTGTATAGAAATGCCACAGACTTCTTAGCATTAATTTTGTATCCTGCTACATTGCCAAATTCATTAATTAAGTCAATTAGTTTTGGAATGGAGTCCTTTGGGTTTTTTATGTACAATATCATGTCATCTGCAAATAAGGACAGCTTTACTTCTTCTTTTCCAATTTGGATGCCTTTTATTTCTTCTTGTTGTCTAATTGCAATGGCTAATACTTCCATTACTATGTTGAACAGTAGAGGTGAGAGTGGGCATCCCTGTCTTGTTCCTGTTCTTAGGGGAAATGTTTTTAGTTTTTGCCCATTGAGTATGATGTTAGCTATGGGTTTATCATATATGGCTTTTATGATGTTGAGGTATGATCGTTCTATTCCCACTTTGCTGAGAGTTTTTATCAAGAAAGGGTGTTGGATTTTGTCAAATGCTTTTTCTGCATCAATTGATATGACTATGTGATTTTTATCTCTCAATTTGTTTATGTGATGTATCACATTTATTGATTTGCGGATATTGTACCATCCTTGCATTCCTGGGATGAATCCTGCTTGGTCATGGTGTATGATCTTTCTGATGTACTGCTGGATCCGATTTGCTAGAATTTTGTTGAGGATTTTGGCATCTATGTTCATGAGAGATATTGGCCTATAATTCTCTTTCATTGTATTGCCTTTATCTGGTTTTGGTATTAGGGTGATGCTGGCTTCATAGAAGGTGTTTGGAAGTGTTCCTTCTTCTTGAATGTTTTTGAATAGTCTGAGGAGAGTAGGTTTTAATTCTTCCTTGAATGTTTGGTAAAACTCTCTGGTGTAGCCATCTGGTCCCGGGCTTTTATTTGCTGGAAGCTTTTTGATTACTGCTTCAATTTCTTCCACAGTTATTGGATTATTGAGATGTTTGGCTTCCTCCTCATTGAGTTTTGGAAGGTTATATTTTTCTAGGAAAATGTCCATTTCTTGCAGGTTGTCCAATTTGTTTGAATAGAGTTGTTCATAGTATTTTTTAACAATCCTTTGTATTTCCACAGGGTCTGTTGTTATTTCTCCTCTTTCATTTCTGATTTTGTTTATTTGGGTCTTCTCTCTTTGCTTCTTGGTTAGCCTGGCTAGAGGTCCATCAATCTTGTTTATCCTTTCAAAGAACCAGCTCTTTGAATTGTTTCTTTGGTCTCCAAGTTGTTTATCTCCGCTCTGATCTTCACTATTTCCTTCCTTCTGAGTACACTGGACTTTTCTTGTTGTTCTTGTTCTAGCTCTTTGAGTTGTAGGTTTAGGTAATTTATTACCATTGTTTCCTGTTTTTTGCAGTAGGCTTGTAGGGCTATGAACTTCCCTCTCAAGACTGCTTTCACTGTGTCCCATAAATTTTGTACTGTTGTGTTGTCATTGTCATTTGTTGCCATGATGTTTTTTATTTCTTCTTTGATCTCTCTGGTTACCCAGTCGTTGTTTAATAGCATGGTGTTTAGTCTCCATGTGTTTGATTTCTTTCTATTGTTCTTATTATAGTTGATTTCCAGTTTTTGCCACTGTGATCTGAGAAAATGCTTGATATGATTTCTATCTTCTTGAATTTGAAGAGACTTTTCTTATGACCCAACATATGATCTATCTTTGAAAATGACCCATGTGTACTGGAGAAGAATGTATATTCTGTGCCTTTGGGTGAAATGTTCTGAAGATGTCAATTAATTCCAACTGGTCTAGTAAGTCATTTAGGACTGATGTTTCTTTGTTGATTTTTTGTTTAGAGGATTTGTCCAATGGTGACAGTGGGGTATTAAAGTCTCCTACTATAATTGTATTGCCCTCAATCTCTCCCTTAATATCCTCCAAGAGTTTTTTGTTATGTATTTAGGTGCTCCTATATTGGGTGCATATATGTTTACCAGAGTTATTTCTTCTTGTTGGATTGTTCCCTTTAGTATTATGAAGTGGCCTTCTTTATATCTTATTATGTCCTTCACTTTGAGATCTAATTTGTCAGATATAAGTATTGCAACCCCAGCTTTTTTTTCATTTCCATTTGCCTGAAATACCATCTTCTATCCTTTCACCCTCAATCTGTGTGCATCTCTTTTCCTGAAGTGGGTTTCTTGCAGACAGCAGATATATGGATCATGTTTTCTTATCCAATCGGTTACCCTATGTCTTTTGATTGGAGCATTTAATCCGTTTACATTTAAAGTTATTATTGATAAGTACTTATCTGTTGCCATTTTTAGTCCTTACACCTGAGTTCCTTCTTCGCTTCCTCTTTCTTTTTATTCAGCAGACCCTTTAACATTTCTTGCATTGCTGGTCTGGTGGTAATATATTTCCTTAGTCCTTTTTTGTCTGTGAAGCTTTTGATTTTACCTTCAATTTTGATTGAGAGTCTTGCAGGGTACAGTATTCTTGGATTCAGACCCTTCTTTTGCCTGACTTTGTATATTTCATTCCATTCCCTTCTGGCCTGATGAGTTTCTGTTGAGAAGTCAGTAGCTAGTCTTATGGGGGTTCCTTTGTAGTTAACTTTCTGTTTCTCTCTGGCTGCTTTTAAGATTCTTACTTTGTCGTCGGTGTTTGCCAATTTAATTATAATGTGCCTTGGTGTCCGTTTGTTGGGGTTCATTTTGCTTGGGACTCTGTGAGTTTCTTGGATTTGTGTGGGTTTTTTCTTTCCTATATTGGGGAAATTTTCTGTCATTATTTCTTCAAACACGTTCTCTAATCCTTGTTCAGTTTCCACTCTTTCTGGAACCCCAATTATGCGGATGTTATTTTGTTTCATGTTATCCCAAAGTTCCCTTAGACTCTCCTCTTGCTTTTTAACTTTTTTTTCTAGAAGCTGCTGTACTTGGGTATTTTTTCCTATCGTGTCTTCTAGCTCACTGATGCGGTCCTCTGCTTCTTCTAGTCTACTTTTGATGCTTTCTATTGAGTTCTTTATAGCAGTGATGTCATTATTCATTTCTTCTTGTTTATTCTGCACCTCCTCTAGGTTCTTCTGCATTTCTTCTTGTTGCTTCTTCATCTCCTCTTGGGTCTTCTTCATTTCCTCTTGGCTCTTACTCAGATTGTCGATTTTGTCTTCCATTCTTTTCATCCACCTTATGATCATTTCTCTGAACTCTTTCTCTGGCAGGCTTATTTCTGCTTCTATTTCGTTTACTTCCTTTTCTGGTAAAACCTGCCTTTCTGTCTTATGTGGGCTGTTTCTTTTTCTGCCCATGGTCTTTCTTCTTCGGGTGTCTGGTTATGTAGTTCTCTCTCCTTTCCGTGTGCCATGTGGTTCTCTGAATCTGCCGCCCACAGGTCTGCGCTGTTTGGAGAGCCATGTTCTGGGTCCCCGGCTGTTTGTTTCAGACCTCCGCAGACATCCACCTCCCTCTTATCCCTGGCAAAATCTCTGTTTGTTGATTTGTTGCTGGTAGCCATTCTGACAATGATACCTCATTGTGGTTTTAATTTGCATTTCTCTGATGATCAGCAACCTTGAGCATTTTTTCATATGTTTCTTGTCCATTTGTATGCCATCTTTGGAGAAATGTCTATTTGGGTCTTCTTCCCTTTTTAAAATAGATTGTTTGTCTTACTTTTGTTGAGTTGTATGAGTGCTTTATATATTTTGGAGATTAACCCCTTATCAGATGTATCATTGGCAAATATGTTCTCCCATCCAGCGGGAATCTGTTTGGTTCAGAAGACCTTTTGCAAAAGGCAAGTCCTTTATTCTCTCCACTTCTGGAGCTCCCACCCACTGCCAGAAAGTTCTTCCTATTGTCTAAGCTGCACTCTAAGTGCCCCTCCCTCCACTGCACTCTTAAGTCTATCTTGAATCAAGCAGGTAAGTTCGTTGGAGTGTGGGGCTTCAGGTCAGGGGCAGCCTGACTGGCAGAGAGAGTGTTTGGAGTGAGGGTGGCTGGGACAGCAGAGGACTGGGATGTGAAGAGCAGCTCAGCCCATGCTTCCTCAATGAGAAAGCTGGTGTGGCACGACCGTATTGATTCAATTACTTCCTGCGATGTCATACTCTGCATTTGTGTGATAGCAACAAACAGAGTTGAAAGACACACACAAATAAATGATCTGAAAGTTAAAATGGCTGAATGGGCATTTATGAATTCGAGGAGAGGGGTTTTGTTTTACATAGTAAAATCAATAGCTTGCAGAACAATGTCCTCACTTCCCAGGGGACCAAAGCGAACCCCCCTGTATCGATTGCCATGCAAATTAATTGAATTCATGAAATCCATGGTGCTGGATAATTGATGCTTCTTATAATTACCTCCGAGTTATGAGCTTTTAGGGGATTGCATTGATTCCTGAGTGGTGTGGAGGTGGGGGGAGGGAGAGAGCAGGGCAGGGAAGGGAAGAGGTGGGGTTCCTGGAACTGCCAGCAGCGGCTGCCCAAATGGGGGTGGGCAGCGGGGGTGGGAGGGTGGGGTGTGTCCAAATTGAAGAGAGGGGCTTTGCCTGGTGGTTGTGGGATCCTGACCTCACCTACCTGACAGGCTGGGCAATGGGGACAGTGAGAAACTGCCTGTATTTAAAAGACTCTCCAGACAGCTCCCTGATTCAGGGGTAAATAATAGCAAATACTCATTTAGCATTTGTTCTGCACCAGGCATTGCTCCAAGGACTTACCCATAGAGAACGGATTAATCCTCAAAACAGTTTAAAGGTGGGTACCTTACTGTCCCCAAATGACAGGCTATGCAAATTGCCCAGTTCTTGACTGGCAGCAGTTTCACAAAAGGGCTTCAGAACTAACCTCTGTGGGCCCTGCCTGTGTAGGAGGCTTTTCCGGAGAGAGCCTGTCGTTTGAATCAGATACCACTGAGCCAAGTGTCTGTACAGAAACACTGTCCCTGTTATTTGTACGCTGTTGAGTTTTGGGTCCACATTCTCCTGCACATACTGCTTGACCTTGAAGAAGTCCCCTAACTTATCTGCTCGGAGTCTCTTCCACAGCAGCAAGAGCAGGGAGTGACCCACAGTGTCCCGAGGCTCCAACAGATCGTGACTGATACAGGGCATTGTATGTGGACTTCCCAGAAGCCCTGGGCGGGGGAGGGGGGGCGGGGGGCGGCATGCCAGGTGAAATGATGCCTGCTTTGTGGAAAAGGAAACATAAACACAGGATCAGTGACAGTTAGAGGAGGGGCATGCTGAGGCAGGTGGAGCCAGGTCTCAGCCAGAGCTCTGCAGGCCACCTTCCCTCTCCTACCTAGAGACCCCCCACGGGGCTGGGTTGGAGCCAGAGGAAGGCAGAGTGTTCAGACAGAGACTGTCTCCCTGCTTCCCAGAAAGCACCTGGGTGGTGCCAGCTCTCCTGCCCTCCCTGCTGGTGGCAGGGGAGGGCAGCCTTTGGAATTGCCCCCCTCCCGGCTTGCTTTTGGAGGGCCTGTCAGGCTGAGGTTCATAGATGCATTTCCTGTTGGTAGAGGCCAGGCGGTGGAGCTGAAGCCTCAGGAATGGCTGTCCATGCGGGGAACCTGGCCTGGTCTGGGCCTTGCCGGGCTGCTGGGCTGGCAGGCAGATGGGACTCAGAATTCAAGGTGGTGACTGGGAAGCTTGGCAGCTTGGTCCTCCTTCCGACCAAAGATTCTGCCGGTTCTTGAGGACTTGTTGGGGAAGGAAGTGACCAGGAGGTCCTGGGTAGGACTAGACAGCAGTTCGGCTTTCCACTCCCCAGAAAGTTTGGGGCTAGGAGGAACCTGGCTCCCCACAAGGCGGCCACCTCTGCAGAAGGACTGGATGGTTGGCATGCTTAGGGGCTCCTATCATGCCACGGCTGCCTTGCTGCCCCTGCCCACTTCCCTCCCTGCTGGTGTGAGGCTCCAGTTGTGTAGGACATCTTTCCACCTTATAAGATCACCCAGTCTGACCTTCTCATCAGAAAGAGACTCTGAAGGTCGTCTGGCTCGCCCATGGCCTCCTGGCCAATAGGTGTGGGCGTAGATTTTTAGTCTGAGATCACTGACCCTAAAGCCCAGGGCTCTCTCCACAACAGCCTCTCTCCGCTGGTGACGTCCAGGCATCTGGGTGGGGTGGAGGGGGCAGAGGGAGTGTGCATTGAGGAGTCTGTTTCCCTTTCCCCTCCCTATCTTCATCTTAGAGAACTCTGAGACTTCAGAGAGACTGAGGACGCGGTGCAAGGCTCTTCCTGCCCTGCTGCCCACTCCTTGAGCTGCTGTGGCCCTAGGATCATGGGGGCACAGGCTTTTACACCTGGCTAGCGCTCTCCCCTGCCCCTCTGGGGGAGCAGCTCCCCTCCTGCAGTAAATCGAGGGCAGAGCGCTCTAGGACAGCCTTCAGGTGAAGTTGATGGACTCATCAGAAACGTGTGTAATTAAGATGGAGAACAGATTGTGGGATGGTTGATCTTCTTGCTCTTCTCTTTTCCTGCAGGAAAGGAATTATCTCTGTCCACACTGAACCTTATATCCATGTGGGTGGAGCCGGGGATGCTGAGGACCCACTCAATCCTGCTCCCTTTTCTAGGGACGTCCAACAAGCCAGACCTGCCCAGCACTGACAGCCAGGCCGGCACTGGGGCTAGTTCTGAGCTCTGTCTGGAGGTGGATTGCTGAGGTCCCACCTCGGAGCCCCACCTTCTCTCCCTCCCCAATCGGGGTACTCGCTGAGCCCAGTTGTTCATAATACAGGTTCCGGCCACTGTGGTTGATGGCTCTAGACCACAGCCCCTGTGTTAGCTGTGTACCACTTGCTGCATAATTTAGGAACGTCAAGTGATGACAGAGGCTCACTGCGTCCGTTTCTTTGGGTCAGCACCTTGGAAGTGTCTTAGCTGCGGGGGTGGTCCGAGGCCTGCTGCAGTTGCCACAGCAGTCAGGGCTGCGTTCCGTGAGGGCTGCAGGAGACCGAGGCTGGAGGAGCCACCTCTCTGGCGGTGCACCCCACAGGACCAACCACACAGGCGATGGCCAAGGAGAGAGAGCGAGCTGCAGTGTCTTTATGGCCCAGAATCAGCGCACCATCACCTCGGAAATATTCTTTTCCTAGAAGTGAGTCACCGTGGCCACACAAGTGATGAGGGTTGGGCTTTATTTTTAAACAAGATTGTGGACATGCCCTCAACTGCTCTTTTTTGCTGGTAAGTATGAGCCACCCAGGCTTTTCCAGGGCTCCACCAACTGCTCTATCGGGACCCCTGCCCTTGCTCACAGCTTCTTCTGGGTGCTGGGTGGCCTCATCCTATCCGCCCAGCCTCATTTCTCCATGCTGTGGCTCACCCCCCTTTCCAGCCCATTTCTAGCCTTGCTTTATTCTAGTGCAGTGGTTCTCAACCTTCCTAAGGCTGTGACCCTTGCATACAGTTCCTCATGTGGTGGTGACCCCCAACCATGAAATTTTGCTACTGTTATGCATCGTGATGTAAATATCTGCATTTTCCAATGGTCTTAGGTGACCCCTGTGAAAGGATCATTTGACCCCCAAAGGGGTCGCGACCCACAGGTTGAGAACCGCTGTTCTGCTGTTTCCTACTTATTCTTTATAACAAGAGCTTCCATGTACTGGGCGCCCACTATGTGTCAGGCCCTATATGGATATGACCTATAATACTTAAACGCTTCTGCAAGATGGGGAAAGAGCGGTTCCGAGAGAAGTTTGGTAACTTCCCCAAGAACACACAGCTAGTCAGCAGCACACCCAGAATTCAAATTGGACTTCCCTTTCCAGCTTTCCCCTCCCCCTCCCCTTCCCCCACCTTTATTTTGCCCTTCCCAGCCTTTAGGGTTGGGCTCAAGCACAACCTCCAGGGGTGACCTTCTCTTACTGCTGCAGCTGCCAGCCACTGATCCAAGAGTTCGGCCTTGTCGTTGCCATCTTGTGACCTGTGTACACACCTCATTTCCTCTATCGGCCTGGGAGGCTGGAGGGCATATGTTTGTGTAATGATCTCTGGTCCCCAGAGTGCTCAGTGCCTGCCTGGCACATAGTGGGAGCTCAGCAAGCCAGCATTTGGGGCCTGAGTGACTGAGTCAGAGACTGCCCCCTGCTGGGGTGCTGCAAGGATGGTCCGCCATCAGTAGGGAAAGGGCAAAGGAGCCCCCTGACTGTCTCTGTCTGTGCCCCTCTGTCCAGCAAGGGTGTCCTGCTCTGGCCCCTCATGTGACCACCTGGTTGCCTCCTTCCCGCGAATCTCCCAGGTTTCACCCCCTTACTGTTATCACAGATCCCCACCTCCCTTCTCTAAATTGGACTTTCTTCTCTAAATTGGCTCTCAGTCAAATCTCTCTTTGACTCTTCAGGCCTCCTTAGGTTTGTTCCTGGAATCTTTTGCCTCCCCGCTCTCAACCCCTTCCCCACTCCCCTGAGTCACATTACTTGGCCTCGGCTCCCAACCCCCTCCCCAGTCCTAGGGGGTGCAGACCTGTTGCTGGTTTCCAGCCCAGGGCCTCCCTCCCTTCCACCCAAAGCGTCCCTCCTGGCATCCATCTCCTGGCTCCCATTTCCAAGGTTACCCAGCCACTTTGCCTGCCTCCACTTCCTCTTCCCGCCCCGTTTTCTCAGCTGCTCCTGCAGGGAGGGCTGGCAGGCCTAGGCCTGGAGAAGTGGCGCCTCTCCCTCCCCCTGGTCTTTCACCGGGCCTCCTTGGTCACTCTCTGCCTCTAAGCTTTCCTTTCCCTCCTGCTTCTCCCTGCTTCCTCCTTTCTCCCTCCCTGTGTCTCCATCTTCCCCCCATCTGTCATTTTCCATCTCTTGTTCTGTTCCTCTCTGGGCCACTCTTTATCTTTTTGTTGGTGTTCTCTCCTTCTCTGGCTTATTGTTTTGAAACAACAAAGAATTACCCGTGGCCACCCCCCCTCCTCAGGTCCCTTGGGGGAGGGGAGCTCACACCACCCTCTCTCTAGTTTTTGATGCTAAGAAGCTTAGCAGGAGGAAATTAAGGTCAGAAGCCTAAAGCAGTCTGAGCTCTGTTCAGGGCAGGTCACGAGGTGTTTTAGAGAGGGAAAGGGCAGGACATGTGCACCCCACATTCCAAATACATATTAGGCCTCAGAACAGACCATGCCTCCCTCCACCCCCACTTCTGTGGCAGGGATGTGCCTGGCAAAGTGGAGGCTGAGGCAGATGGACTGGTGGCTGAGGTTTGCTGCAGCTGCCCTGCTTCCACACCCCAAGGCTGCACATGCCGAGCCCAGCATAGAGTCCGCCGCACCGCAGCTCAGTAAGTATCTCCTTCTGACCGCAGCTGGGGTGTGTGTGCCCTGGGCTCTGGGCTCCTGTCATGTAGGCACTTGGAGAATAAAGTTTTTCTAAGACCCTTTTGGGGGCTTTTTCAGAAAAATCAAGAGAACCCTTTCCTTTGGGAAATGGCTGTTCCCCCTGCTGAGAAACTTCCATTTTCTGCTCAGACTCCATCTGTACAAAAACACTGTCATTTGAAAGCATCTTTCTCCCTAAACTAATCGAGATATTACAAAAGGACCTGGCATGAGTGTGGACCCGCCTCCGGTGCCCTTGGCTTCAGCCTTCCTGCACTTCCCCCTGTCTCTACCAGAGCCAGTGGTCAGGCTGAGAGAAGAGGAGTCAGGTGCTGAACAAGGGAGCCCAAGAGGCTGCCAGCTCCCCCAGGAGTAGCCACACCCGTATCCAGGCCTGGTCAGACCCTTCGAGCCCCACCAGAGCCCATCAGACCCCGATGGGCTGCCCTGAGGCTCCAGTTCTTAGTGGGGCCAGCCAGGGGCTCTTTCAGGACCAAGGACTGGGTCCTAACACAGCCACTCACACTGCAGAGGCCCACCCCTGGTCCCAAGCACTGGGACACATAGCGACTGTGTCCAACTGCAGGCCATCTTCCAGCTCCTGTGCTGCTTCCTTCCTTGCTATCGACCCATTCACCCCGGTCTTTGCAAAATAAATGTATTACTTACCTCCTCTTGGGCGTCTTTTCTGATGGGCATCATCCATTCATTCAGCACAGACTTAGGAAGTGTCTGCCACGAGCCAGGCACTGTAATGGATACTGTGGATAACTCAGCACTAGGCACAGGCCGGTTTCCTGCCACTACATGGTGCGGGGCGGCTGACCACTCTCAGAGGGAACCTGCCCGGAGCAGAGCCCCTGTTCCCTTCTCCCTGACTAGCGGTGGCATGGGAGATTGCTTGTCTCTGAGCTCAGTCTCTTGATCTGTGAAGGGGTTTGGAAAAGGCTCCTTTTTGTTCTAGAATTACTGTTTTTACTTAGAAGCAAATTTATTTTCAGATAAATTTATAAATATGTTTCCTTATTTCTTTTAAAAAATTTTTTTTTTAAAATATATTTTATTGATTTTTTACAGAGAGGAAGGGAGAGAGATAGAAAGTCAGAAACATCGATGAGAGAGAGACATCGATCAGCCGCCTCCTGCACGCCCCACAGTGGAGATGTGTCCGCAAGCAAGGTACATGCCTCCGACCAGAATCAAACCTGGGACCTTTCAGTCCACAAGCCGACTCTCTATCCACTGAGCCAAACCGGTCTCGGCTGTTTCCTTATTTCTTGAGGCTTACTCGGTTATTGTAGACAGTGTAATATTCCAATTAAACATAAAGAAAAAAATAAAAATAATAAACAAATACAACAAAACAAATAAATAGGCCAACAAATTAATAAAACATATGCACTAGTGCTCACACTCCCTGCTTTCGGAGACAGCGGTCCTGGCAACTTTGAGTGAACTCTCTCACTCATGCCCCCTGCCATACAGCCTCCCCACCCCATCCTCTCCTGCTCTGCAGCCCACACATCCCCAGCTGCCCTGGCAGGGAGAATAGCAGCTGCAGAGGCCTGTGCCTCCTGAGTCCTCAGCATGCCAGCTCCCCCCTGGGGATGCCAGGCTGGTCTGTCTTAGGCTGAGAGGCAACCCTGCCAGGGCTTGGGGAGGTGGGTTCCTCCAGGCGTGGGCCCTGAGGGAGTGCTGGCTGCTGGCACCCCTGGGTGGGTGGGGATGCAGTAATGCTCTGGCTGGATTCACCCCACTGGGTGGGTGGGGATGCAGTAATGCTCTGGCTGGATTCACCCCACTGGGTGGGTGGGGATGCAGTGTTGCATGTGGTCAAAAGATGGCAGCACTGCACTGCCTCAAGTTGGCATGTGGGGGCGGGGGCAGCAGGAGGGGCACTTGTCCTTTGTCCTCCAAGGCTCTTGGTGAGGACCACAACTTTATTTGGGCTTCAAAAAAGGTGACTCAGAGGCTTGGACCCTGCAACAGGAGGGTCATTTATTCTGGGGGCCCGAGGCTCTGCCTCCTTCCAGAGCCATTTGCTGTTCCAATGTAGAGCAATCTGGAGGCAGGACCTCCAGACCCTGGATAACCGCAGCCCGCCCACCTGCCCTCATGCCCCATCCCCTGATCCCCTGCCGCATCACAGCAGATCTTCCCTCCTGGATACCAGGACTGGGAGGGAGGGGAAAGGGAGGAGGGGCAAGGATGGCTGAGATCTCAATTCCTGCCTCAACATCTGGCGTCCCAGCTGGGCGGCCACTTCACGATGCATTACCTTGGGCAGTCACTTAGCCTCTCTTTCCTGTCCCAGAGCGGGGCAGTGAGAACAATGTTAGGTATTATTCTTGGGGAGGTTTTAATCACAGATCTCCCCTCCCCAGTACCAGGCCAATTAAGAAACTCTGCCCAGTGGCCTGACTTCCTAATGGCCATGCTTGCCGCTGTTTTCCCCTCGGACCCTCAGTCTCTGTATCTCTCCCCACAATAACAGCTGCAAAACCCGCCTTTTATGGGGTATGGACACCTCACTGGGCACCACGCATACGGTCAGTTAACTCTTATATGGAACCTTTCATGTACCACCTTATACAAATGAGAAACGGGGGCTCAGAGAGGTGAGTAACCTACTCCAGGTCACATAGTAGAGCCAGGATTTCAGCTTTGGTGGTCCAGGCTGGATTTTTTTCCTTCAGACTCTTGGCCCCAGCTGCCAAGCTGGGTGCTTTCCTCCTATTCAGATACCTACTCCAACTGAGAGCCCTCCTTTTTGGGGATCTGGCCCTGTTCCAACCCTTGGTGCTGTTGGTGCAGCCACTAAGCTCCTGCCACATGGGCCGGTGAGGGAGTGGGGGCAGGACTGAGCCTCAGTTGTCCTTGGGAGCATGTCCTTGGCACAGGGCAGGAGGGGATGGAGTAACTCTGAGGCTGGCTCCCAGCCCTGCCTAGTGCCCCCTGGTGTTGACTTGTTAGGCCAGAGGAGCTGACACCCTAACAGCACTTGTCAGACCCCAATGAGTTGATGATGTGGAAACTGGTCATTAAGTGTAATAACAGTGGTTTGGTAAGTGCTAAGTGACAGCTGGCTTGTGCCACAGAGCTGCATTCTAAGTGGCCTGAGGATGGGGCGCTGGGGAGGGGTGTGGGTCTTCCAAGGTCAGGAGGTGCTGCCCTAGCCTCCTCCTGCCCAGCGGGATGGTGGACCCTGACCTCTCCACCATGGCTGGGCGGCAAACCACGTGGTGCTGTGTCCTCACACCTGTTGGGGCCTCATGTACAGGATTCCCCTCCCTGACCTGATCTAGTGTCAACAGTTGAAGGGTTGGGTTGGGAATCTATAGGCTTGAGTCTGAGCTTTGCCCCTCATGGTCTAGGATCTCAGGAAGAGTTTGAACTTAGTTACAAGTGTCACACTGATAGACAATAAATAGAAAGTTGCTGTTTTATATCTATCTATCTATCTATCTATCTATCTATCTATCTATCTATCTAT
>JAAGEH010000005.1:41229480-41246499 GCA_011751065.1 Lasiurus cinereus | reverse complement strand
TATCTATCTATCTATCTATCTATCTATCTATCTATCTATCTATCTATCTATCTATCTATCTATCATCTCTTATCTCTCTATCTATCTATCTCTATCTAAAAGCTTAAGCGACTGGTTGACCACTGGACCGTTCTATAGTTTGACGATTTGACTGGTTGCTATGATGTGCACTGACCACCAGGGGGCAGACACTCAATGCATGAGTTGACTCCTGCAGTGGGAGCACTGTTCAGCTGTCTGACGGATGCCAGACACAGGGCTCATGGCTGGCCGCAGCCCCAGAGACCCCAGCGAAGTGGCAAAGAGTCAATTAAGAGGAGCAGCAGATGCAGTGGATCAGGATGAGCAGGAATAGCAGGCAGGAGCAGCAGTCAGCGTTGGCTGCCGGTTTTGGCCCGATCCCTGCAGGCCATGCCAAGGGACCCCACCAGTGTATGAATTCATGCACTGGGCCTCTAGACATACATACATACATATATTTAAATTACACCATTAAAAATGTTAGACTTTCCAATAGTGATCCACATTCCTGGCTCTTCTGAAACCAGGCCTACATGCCCACATGGCAACAATTGACCACAATATTACCTCCTCAGATATATTCTCCAACTTGCCATTGTCCCATCCTTCCCTCAACACTAAGGAGTCAGTGGCTATTCAATTTGTTACACCTGATCCGCTTAACTCTTCTGCGCTCAGTGCCACGCCCTAAATGAGATATTCCTTGAGTCTGCTATGGGCATGACATCCTGCTTTGTACCCCAGAAATTATGATTCTAAATCAAAGTGCTTAGAACATAGAACAGAGACCTGAATATATTTTTAAAAATTTCTATTAAAAATAACTATAGTATATAATATCAATATAAAGATATAGTAGACATCTCCAACACCCTTTCCAGCATAAATTTCTAGAATTCTGCAATCCTAAGAATCATAGATCCCTCCCTCTAAGCTGTAATAAGGAACTCTTTCATTCAGGGTGCTCTCTTTCTCCATGCCCAGGTTTGGAAGGGGGATTCCCTCCCCTCTGTGCTTATCATGTCTCACCCTGACCCTACAAATGGCTTTGCCCCTGAGTATGTGTGTGAGTGGCTGTCATAATCTAGCCATGTACTCTCTGCCTCAGTTTCTTCATCTGGAAAAGGGAGCATTGGGCTGTGAGGGTATTTGGAGTTCGGGGTTTGCATTTTCAGGCTGCCTATTCCATGACTGACCTTAGCCAAGCCACCTCACCCCTCGGAGTCTCCTCCTCTGTGAAATGGGCATGAACACTAGTATAGGAAAGTGCTTTGGAAACCAAAAGTACTCTACACATGAAGAATTGTTGTTATTAATTTTATCAGTGTAAATAGCTGTATCAAGTAGATGGCAGACAATAATGTAAAGAGACATGCTGCTGGTGCCTTGGAAGGGAAACTATTCTGGCCCACAAGGGACTCATGTATTGTGATTATTTATGTAGTTTTACCAAATAGTCTTGGTCCAAAGCCCAAATGGATAGCAGCTGCTGAGACTTGGAGCTCTCCACCATTGTGGCTCCTGTCTAACTTCTATTCAATGCAACACCTAACTTTTCCTCCTTTTTTTTTTTTATCATTTAATCATTTTTTAAAACTTGTCAATTAGAGTTGACATACAATGTTTGTTAGTTTCAGGTGCACACTCCAGTGATTAAACATTATGTAACTTACTAAGTGATCACCCTGATAAATCCATAGCTATCTGACACCATACATAGTTATTAGAATACTAGAGGCCAAGTGCACAAAATTTGTGTATGGGTGCAGTCCCTAGGCCTGGCTGGCAATCAGAGCACAAGTGTCTGGCATGGAAGGGCAGGTCCCAACTGGCCTCTGGGCCCTGGGCAGCATCTGGGTCCCCAGAGTCCCATGCGCCCCCCTCCACTTGAGTCTTTGGGCCCCTTGCCCTGCTCCCTCAGTGCCTGGAAGCCAGGTGGCAGACCGCCCCCTGCCACTACTGCTGATTGCCATCTGTGGGGCGATCACTTGCACCTTCCTTGGCCTGGCACTGCCTGCTCACCCGCTCCACCATCCAGCTGCAGTCCTGCTCTTGTCAGGGCCCATTGGGGCTGGCAGCACCTCCATTGCCACTCGCTGCCAGTACCGCATCACCGGCACCCACTATGTTCTGTGCCAACCCCTGGTGGTCAGTGCACATCATAGTGAGCAGATAAAGTCCAGGTTGAACTCAAAGTCAATGAGAAAATTTGCACATTAGGCTTTTATTATATAGGATTATTGACAATATTTCTTATGCTGTACTTTACCTCTCTGGACTATTCTGTGACAACCAATTGGAAGTTCTTAATCCCTTCTTCCCCCTTTTCACCCAACTCCCAATCCCCCTCTCATCTGGAAACCATCAACATGTTCTTTGTATCTATGAGGCTGTTTCTGTGCTTGTTCATTTAGTTTGCTTTTTAGATTCAATTGTTGATCGATATGTATTTATTGCCATTTTATTGTTCATAAATATATTTTTAATCCTTACCCAAGGATATCTTTTCCATTGATTTTTTAGGCAGAGTGGAAAGGCAGTTGGAAGGGTAGAGAGAGAAAGAAATATCAATGTAAGAGAGATATATTGATTGGTTGCCTCCCACATGCACCCTGATCAGGATAGGGGTCAAACCTGCAATCAAAATACATGCCCTTTACTGGGAATTGAACTCATGACCCTTTAGTTCATGGGATGACAGTCTAACCACTGAGACACACTGGTCAGGACTTTATTGTTCATATTTTTAATATTTTTTTCCTTCTTCTTCATAAAAAATACCCTTTAACATTTCATGTAATACTGGTTTGGTGCTGATGAACTTCTTTAGCTTCTTCTTGTCTGGGAAGCTCTTTATTTGACTTTCAATTCTAAATGAGAGCTTTGATGGGTAGAATAATCTTGGTTGTAGGTCTTTACTTTTCATCACTTTGAATACTTCTTACCAATCTCTTCTGGCCTGCAAAGTTTCTGTTGAGAAATCTTATGGGCACTTCCTTATAGGTAACTAACTACTTTTCTCTTGGTTTTTTTTTTTTTTTAAGATTTCCTTTGTCTTTAACCTTTTAATTAGGATGTGTCTTGGTGTGGGCCTATTTAGGGTCATCTTGTTTGGGACTCTGAGCTTCTTGGACTTGCATATCTATTTCCTTCACCAGGTTAAGGAAGTTTAATCATTATTTTTTCAAGTAGGTTTTCAATTTCTTGCTTTCTCTGTTCTCCTTCCAAGGCCCCCATGATGCAAATTTTGGTACACTTAAAATTGTCCCACAGGCTGCTTAAGCTATCTTCTTTTTCTTTTTGCTGTTCTGACTTAGTGTTTTGTTTTTTTCTGCTTCCTTATATTCCAAGTCATTAATTTGATTTTCAGCTTCATGTACTCTACTGTTGAGTCTCTGTAATGTAATTTTCATCTCAGTTAGTGTATCCTTCATTTCTGACTAAATTCCTGAGCATCCTTATAATGATTGTTTTTGGACTCTGTATCTGTTAGTTTGCTGCCATATCATTTAGTTGTTTTTCTGGATATTTCTTCTGTTTTGTCATTTGGGACCTCTTTCTTTGTCTCCACATTTTGGTTTCTTACCTAAGCTTATTTCTATGTATTAAGCAGAGCTGCTATGTCTCCCAGATTTGGTAGAATGACCTTGTTTAGTAGGTGTCCTATAGGGCTCCGTGGTGCAGTCTTCCCAGTCACCTGAGATGGTATGCTGTGGGCTGCTATAGTTGAGCCTTGATTGCTGTTCGAATCACAGGGAGGTATTGACCTCCCCCACCCTCTGCCAGGCTGCTTTGAGGATCAATTGTGACTAAGCAGGGGAACTGCAGTGAAGGAGCCCATCCTATGGAGCAGGACTTGCTTTAGTTGGGCTTTGGTGCTTACCAAGTCTGTCGCTGGAGTGTGTCACTTGTGGAGGTGGTAATCTGGCATAATCTGAAATTGTACACTGCGTGGACTGTCTCTGGGGCCTCCAGGAAGGTGCAGAGACAGCACTGGCCTGAGCTACAGAACAATCTGAAGATGGCTGGTACTTGTGCTGGGCTTGGAGGTGCCCTGGAGAGGTGATGCTGTGAATTAAGGCTGGCTGCTGCTAGTGCCTGCCCTGAGGCCACTTAGCAAGAGGTATGGGGCATGCCAAGACTAGATGCTGCTTGTTTGCAATTTGTGAACCTTTGAGAGATTTTAGAAAAGTCTTTAGCAAGTGCCAAGACAGGCAGTTTGTATGAAAAAACCACTGGAAAGGCTTGGGTGAGTCCATAAATTTGGTGGGGCAGTGTCTCAGGGAATCACCAGGATGGGGCAAATAGTGTGAGCCAGATTAGTGGATACCCAGGCATGGTGTCCTCCTGCCAGCTCTGTTGGGGGAGGGGGTCTCAGAAAAGGTACAAGGACCTCTGCCTGCACTTTTGTCTGACAGAAAACTTCCCCTTCAGCTCTCACCTGATGTGACACAATTCAGTTCCTCCCTTTATATTCCTGATGCCTTTCCAGCTGTTGCCTCAGCACAGGAGCTCAGAGAGATTCTGAGTAAATCTGCATGGGACCTTGAAGAGGAACTGCCCTCTGCCTCACTCAGCCATACTCCCTGCTTTTTAAAAAAGTTAATTTACTTTATTTTATTTTTTATTTAGAGAGTAAGGGAGAGGGAGAGATAGGAACATCAATGATGAGAGAGAATCATTGATCAGCTGCCTCCTGCAATACCCCCAACTGGGGGTTGAGCCTGCAACCCGAGTATGTGTTCCAACTTGGAATTGAACCATGATCTCCTGGTTCATAGATCAATGCTCAACCACTGAGCCTCGCTAGCTGGGCCCTGCTGTTTTTTAAAAATAACATTTATTTATTATTTTTTTTATCCTTACCCTTTTATTAATTTTTTTAGGAAGACAGAGAGAGAGAGAGAGAGAGAGAGAGAGAGAGAGAGAGAGAGAGACATAAATGTGAGAGAAAAACATTGATAAGTTGTCTCCCATGCATATTCCAACTGGGGATTGGACCCACAGCCTAGGTATGTGCCTTAACCAGGAATTGAACCGGCAGCTCTTTGGTGTAAAGAATGTTTTTCATAGCCAGAAGTTATGGGGACTTCTCTTCCTGGCACTGGAGCCCTAGGCTGGGGTGGGCTTGGGACCTCTCACTCTCAGGGGATATCTCTCCCAATTTTTATTCTGCACATGTAGGTGTGGGACCAGTCCATTTCCAGCTTCTGCCCCTCCTACCAGTCTTGATGTGGCTGCTTTAATTCCTTAGTTGTAGGATTTCCATTCAGGCAGATTTCAGGCAATTCTGACTGATGGTTGTTCTGTAGTTCAATTGTGACTTTGATGTGATTTGCGGATAGGTGACTACTGCATTTATCTATGCCACCATCTTTTCCTCTTCTTTATGATGGCTTTGCTCTGTCCCTTAGGACTAATGTCAGGCATTCTCCTTCCATCTATCTTCCTGGCTAACCCAGCTCTATTGGCACCCCATACTTCCTTTGCTTTTTGGGCATAGATGTCAAGGGCCACCAAGTGCCTATCTTGAGTGGTTTTAGCTCTCACCTAATGATTCATTCAATAGAAAAATATTTTTTTTAGTCCTTACCTTGTGCATATACAGAACAGGTACTGTTCTGGGAGTTGGTGTTAAAGTGATGAATATGACAGATGAAATACGTGGTCTTATGAGGCTTGGGAGGAAATAGACATAATCTACAAGCAGCCAAATGAGTACAGGTGCAGTGATCATTATTAGATAGTGGTAAGTCCCATGAAGAAAACAAAGCAGAGGAAATAGCTCCAGAGTGGTTGGGAAGGAGGAGTGGTGGTCAGGAGACCTCTTGGAGAAGCTGACATGTGAGCTGAGACCCGAAAGAACAATGAAGCAGTCAAGGGAGAACTGCAGGAGGTCAGTCTAGGCAAGGGAATGGCTTGTCTAGAGTCCTAATTAGCTGGTGAAGAACAGAGAGGGTGAGTGGCTTGAATAAGGTTGCACAGTCAACAGCAGAGGAGCAGCACTGAAATCCTGTTCTCTGGACTCCAAGGCCACTCTTCTGTCCATGCAGCCCTTATTTCTTCTTTATGAAATGTCAGCTCCTCAAAGGCAAGGTGAAACTCTCCACCTGTCAATCATTTTTCTTCCCAGGCCAGGATCCTCGTGTGCACTGCAGTCCTGCTCTAGCTCTGCCCTCCAGAGATAAAAGGGCAAGGCAAGAGCAGAGAGAAAGCAGCGCGGCCAAGTGGTTCCTGCCATTAAATGCTAAGCACAATAAACCCATCAGAACCACAGCCTTTTAACGGCCTCATTTAATTAATGCTAAATGACTGTGAGACCCATATGGATTTATACATTAGATCCACATTACCACCAAATCATTTGATCACGAATCACTGTTAAAATAATGAACACAGGCGCTTTACAGCCAGATGAGAAGATGTGACAAGCTTCTTGCCCAGCTTATGGAGGACAAAGACCTCTTCTCAGGGATCTGCTCCTTGTGCCATCCTTCTTCCTTGCTCTATAAGATGTTATTTACAAAAGGCATTTATTGAGCTGTTCATGTGCCAGGCATTGTGCTAGCACTGTGTGTGTGTGTGTGTGTGTGTGTGTGTGTGTGTGTGTGTAACAAACTTCTCTCCTGGAGCTTGCAATCTAAAGGAGGAGGTGAGGTATGCACTTGAAAAGGAAGTCTATTACAAGAGAAACACATTTATCAGGCATCTGCTAAGTTCTGAGGCTTTACAAATATTTCCAATCCTCTGAACATCAGAAGGTAGGTACTATGATCGCTTCTCAATCGGCAAATGAGAAAACTGTGCTTGTTAAGGAGTAAATTGCCCAAAAGCACGCATTTAGTTGAGGCAGAATTGGAAAGAAAGCCCAGATTTCACTCTAGAGGCCTTGTTAATTGCGCTGGAAGGCCCTGCTTCCTAAAACAGTTTTTAGAGGTAGTGGTCCTCAGTCCTGGTTGTGTCTCAGGCATTTCTGTCGGGGGTACTCAGGGACATCTATATGGAGAGATGGCTTTGAAGGGTACCTACAAGTCTGTATTGGGTGAATAATATTGTTGGGGGTGAGAGGGAAGGCAATCCCTGCCTCTTCCCCTTTGTCATCCAACCCTGTCTAGCCCGCTGGCCCGCTGTGCTCACATATCGCCTCTACATAATATCCAGGCTCTTCTTCCAAATGACTTCATTAAAATTCCTTCCTGAAAATCTGGTTATTGGATTAACTCATTGGGAGGGGAATGGGATTCACCACACTGTGGGAGCATGTGCCAGTCCCATGGCTGCAGAAAGGGACTTCCCTTACTCCCTAGTGTTTACTTCATCACACATCCCTCCCCTGGGCTGAAGCAATGAGCAGAAGACAGGCGTGGCCCATGGGTGGATGGGGGATGACGAGCTCAGCAGAAAATAGACATGACCACTCACTGGGCACTGCCATGGCGAGGAATGTGGCCAACTCATTCTCTTCCTCTAGGCCCTCCAGTCCTAGACATTCTACTGGTACTGTTTAATGGCTATGATTTCCCCTGAATGAGTCCACCTGGACAAGGGATGATAAGAATGTCCCTTAGAGGTTTAACAGTGGTCCTTAGGGAACTCCTAGAGCAAATTGGAAATGCTACATGGTTAGTGAAGGCAGAGCAAAGATTGCTACTCCCAACATACCCCCCAAGTGTGAGCATGGTCTTCAGGGCACACAGGCTTTGTTGAGTATTGACCTCCCTTCTATTTTTTTTTTAAATTAAATTTTTGAAAGTATTACATATGTCTCCTTTTCCTCCCATTGACCTCTCCCCAGCCACTCCCACCCCACAGTGCATGCTCTCGCCTCCCTAGTGTCTATGTCCATTGGTTATGCTTATATGCATGCATATAAGTCTTTTGATTAATCTCTTACCCATCCTCTTCCACCCTCCCCTGCCTTCCCTCTGAGTTTTGACAGTCTGGTCAATGCTTCTATGTCTCTGGATCTATTTTAAAAATATTTTTATTGATTTCAGAGAGGAAGGGAGGAGGAAAAAGAGATAGAAACATCAATGGTGAGAGAGAATCATTAATTGGCTGCCTCCTGCACACCCATACTGGAAATTGAGCCTGCAACCTGGGCACATACCCTGACCAAGAATCAAACCATAACCTCTTGGTTCATAGGTTGACACTCAATCACTGAACTACACTGGCTGGGCTACCCTCCTATTTTTCATTGCAGAATTACATACATAGAGAAATGTAAGTAGTGAATTTTCAAAAATGGAGCCAAGCCACATTATAACTACTATCCAGCACTCAGAAACCCCTTTGGTCTCTACCCTTACCTCTAAGGTAGCCACTGTCCTGACTTCTGACACCATAAATTAATTTTGCTTGGTTACTTTATGCAAATGGAACCTTACAGTCTATACTCTTTTGCATATAGTTTCTTTCACTTAAAATTATTTTGTTTTATTGAATTTATTGGGTTGACATTGATTAGTAAAATTAGTAGATTTCAGGTGTATAATTCTACAATACTTCATCTGCATATTATATTGTGTTTACTACCCCAATGGTTTCTTTCATTTAATATTATGTTGTGCAATTCATAGATTATTTATTTCCTTTGTTGTGTAATGTCCTATTATGTGAATATAATATGAAATGGTTACCCATTTGACTGTTGATAGGCATGTAGGTGGCTCTGGATTAGAGCTGCTAGGAGTAATGCTTCTATGAGCATTATTGGGCACGTCTTCTGTGGCAGTACGTATACTTTCTGCCAAGCGTATACGTAGGAATGGAATCGCTGGGTTGTGGTGGGTGTGCCGGTCAACTTCTGATGGTCATCATGAGCATGTTAAGTCAGGACCTCCAAGACACAGAAGCTCAGATGGGACGAGGGTGCAAGCGTTTTATTGGAGGAAATCCTGTGAAGAGCATAGATGAGGAAACAGGAGTGGGAGGGGCAGGCTTCAGACCTCAGTATAGATCTGATCCCATGGAAGGAGGGGCGGAAGGAAGGGGGACAGGATAGGAAGAATCTGTGACCTGGTTCAGGTCTAAGAAGGTGGTGGCTGGGATGATGGAGTTTCCAACCAAAGTTGCCATCAGAAGAGGCCTGCCAGTTGCACTTGGCCATTAGAAGAAACATGGGCCCAGCAGGAATGTGGTTTGGGAATGCAAGCCATACTCCCTGAAGCAGGAGAGTTGAGTTGTGCTCATTGTGGCTGCCATGTGAGAATTATGAACCCTGTGGATGATTGATAGACATGCACTGAGCCCTGGAAAGCCTAGGTTTTGGAATCAAACAGGCTGAGCTCCAGCCCAGCTCAATCATTTACCAGCTGTGGGATCTTCCACAGGTTGCCTCACCTGTGAGCCTCAGTCTCCAAGTCAGTAAAATGGAAGTAACAACAAATTCATATGGTTGTTATAAGAATCAGATAATACAATGAAAATACCCAATGCACAACAATTATTCAATAAGTATTAGATACTCATTGTTCATTCAGCACACTCATTGACACCCAGAATACACCGAATACCATTCAAGACTCAGGGAGTGTAGCAGTGAGCAAAACAGAGGGTACATTTTAGTAGAAGGGGTTAGACAATAAACAGACAACCGAGCAAAATATAAAAAGTGTCAGAGTTTTGTAACTGTGATGGAAGAACATAAAGCAAGAAAGAGGTAAGGCTATGTCTTATGCTATCAGAGTCGGGGAGGAAACCTTCGCTAAAAGGTGACATTGAACAGAGAGCAGTAGGAAATGAGGGACAAAGACATTCTGGTGAATTGGGTCGTGTGTTTCAGGTAAAAGAAACAAGAGCCAGAGCCCTGTGGTCAAGCTGCGCTTCTCATGCTAGAGGAACAGCATGGAGGCAGGGGTACTGGAGCAGAGTGGGAGGCAGAGGGTAGTTGGGAATGAGGTTGGAGAAATACTTGGGGGAGGAAATGTAAAGTTGAGTCGTGACTTTGCTCTTTATTTGAATAAGATGGGAAGTCAATGTAGATTATAAAGTGCTCCCAGTACTCCACATTCTTGCCAACACATTCACCTAACAGTTTTTCATGCCATTGTGACAGGCATAAAGTAGAATCTCCTTTTAATTTGGATTTCTCATATTATTGAAGAGGTTGAACAGTTCTGTCTAAAAATTTTATTCATTTGGATTTCTGCTTCTATGGATTGTCTATCATATTTGTTGTCTATAGAAATTTCTGTCTTTTTGATTCACAGTTTATTTTTGTATGTTAAAGATAGTATTATTTAGTGATTTTAGACTTTAAAACATTTTCTATTAGCTATCACTTGTTTGCTAATTTCATCTGTAGCATCTGCAATAGGTTGGATATTATCTTCCAAGAGTTCCTGTCCACCTGGAACTGAATGTGACCTTATTTGGAAAGAGTCTTTGCTGATGTAATTACTTAAGGATCTCAAGATGAACTCTTCCTGGAGTTAGGATGGGCTATAAATGCAACAACTGGTGTCCTTATGACATAAGAAGAGGCAAGGACAGAGAGAAACACTTAAGGAAAGCCAGGTGAAGACAGAAGCAGAGGTTGGAGTTATACTGCCATAAACCAAGGATGCTTGGGATCCTCAGAAACTGGAGGAGCCTTTGGAGGTAGCATGGCCCTTCTGACACCTTGACTTTAGACTTCAAAACTGTGAGAGGATAAACTTCTGTGGTTTTAAGCCACCTGGTTATGGAACATGAAATGATGGCCCCAGGAAACTAATACAGACTTGGTACTCCCTAGTGGTGTGCTGCTGTAACAAATACCAAAAATGTGGATGTGGCTTTGAAATTGGGTAATGGGCAGAGGCTGGAAGAATTTTAAGATTTATTATAGAAAAAGCATCTATTGTATTAAAGAGATTGTTGACAGGAATATGAACGTTAAAGGCAATTCAAATGAGGGCTCAGATGGAAGCAAGGAGCACAGCTGAGACAGCCTCTATCATTTTAGAGAATACAGTGAGCATTACGAACAGAAAGCTGCTAGAAATATGAATGTCAAGGGCACTTCTGGTGAGGCCTTAGAGGAAATGAGGAACATGTTATTGGGAACTGGAGCAAAGGCAATCTTGTTATAAAATGGCACAGAACTTGGCTGATTAATGTTCTAATGGTGGGTGAAAAGCAAAACTTGACTTGTGTATTTAGTTGAAATTTCTAAGCAACATGTGGAAGGTGTGGCCTGGATCCACTTTACTGTTGATAGTAAGGCCCAAAAGGAAAGTAAGAAACCGAGGAGGGAATTGTTAAGCGTCAGGGAACCAATACTTGATCAATTTTGAGGTTCTCTAGATTGCTTTAATTAGGAAATTCACTGCTGAGAGGATATACTGCATAGAGAGTACCAAGGGTGTGGCTAGACAACATTTTGCTGAAGAGATTAAGTATGTGACTAATGGAAACAACCAATCATCTCAGCAGAAGCCAGGCATAAAGATGGCGTTATCCAGGAAGTATCTGGAAAACTGTCATGTCAAATGGTGTAAACCACCTTGACATACACTGGAGACCCACAAGGTTTGTGAGAATGTTACACTAGCAGAAACACTGTCAGCTTGGACTTAAAGGGACAGAGACTGGATATAATGAATGAAGACTGTCAGACTTCTAGGATTCTACAGCCAGGAAACTAGTTGATAGAGCTACTCAACTGTAAGCATAGGCTATCCTTTTAGAAAGAATGAGTGACTTGGAGGGCAGAGCCATAGAGCAGAGACAGAGGACAGAGAAGCAGGGGTTACCACTGTAGGGCCAGAGGACAGAACATCACGCCACACAGGATTTTTCTTAGGCCTTGAAATCAATAGGATTTGCCCTTCTGGGTTTTGGACTTGCCTGGGAATGGTGACTTTTTTATTCCTTAAAAAAAGTCCCTTTTGGAATGGGAATGTTTATTTTATGCCTGTACCATCATTGTGTTTTAAGCAGATAACTTATTTTCTAGTTTTGCAGGTATACAGATGGAGAGAGATTTTGCTCCAGAATGGATTATACCCAGAATCTAACCCATACCTGATTTAGGTGATGGGATTTGGGACTTTTTATATTGATGATATTTAGATAAGATTTTAGACTCAGAATTGTTGCTGGAATGGTTTAAGACTTGTGAGTATTTTGCATGTGGGAAGGATGTGAATTTTGGAGGATTGAAGGGAACAGTAATGGGTTAAATAGTGTTCCCCAAGAAGCTATTTTGAAGTCCTAACCCCTAGCACCTATGCATGTGACCTTATGTTGAAATAGGGTCTTTGTAGATGTAATCAAATTAAAATGAAATCTTTAGGGTGAACCCAAGTCCAGTATGATTGGTATTCTTATAAAAAGAAGACAATACCATGTGAAGACAGAGACTTGCAAAAGGAGGTGGCCATATATCGATAGAGGCAGAGATTGGAGGGATACAGCACCAAGCCAAGGGACACCAAGGATTATTGGACAACACCAGAAGCTAAGAAATTGAGAAAGAATTATCCTCTCTGGGCTTCAGAGGGAGCAGGCCCTACTGATGCCTTGATTTCAAACTTATAGTCTCTAAAACTATGAGACAATGAATTCCTATTGTGGTATCACCCAGTTGTGGGTCTTTATGTGTTAGAGAAGCCCTAGAAAACCAATACAGCATCTTTCAATTAATAGAAATATTTAATTTTGATATTGTCAAATTAATCATGTTTTTTCCTTATGGTCTTTGCTAACTGGGATTTATTTATAAAGTTCATCCCAGCCCAAGATCATAAGGGGAGTTTTATTCATTTTTAAAATTAGGTTTAGTATTTTACCTTCAATTTTAGATCTTTAATCTACTTGGAATCCATTCTTCTATATGGTAATTTTTTGGCAAACCATTAACTAAATAAATTATCCCTTTCTCACCAGTTTGTGGTGCCATCTTTATAATGTATCCCCTTCTGATACACACATCTATTTATATATTTCCTCTTCTGTTCCACTGGATTTGTATGTCTGTTATTTATTTATTTATTTATTTATTTATTTATTTATTTATTTATATTAATGTGTTACATGTGTACATATCTTCCCATTGCCCCCCCTCCCATTCCTATGCATGCCCTAATACCCCAGTGTCTTGTGTCCATTGATTGTGCTTATATGCATGATACAAGTCCTTCGGTTGATCTCTTATCTACCCCAACTCTCCCTAACCTTCCCATTGTAGTTTGACAGTCTGTTTGATGCATTGCTACCTCTCTATCTATCTTTTTGTTCATAAGTTTATAATGTTCTTTATTATCCATAAATGAGTGAGATCATGTGGTATTTTTCTTTCATTGACCGGTTTATTTCACTTAGCATAATGCTCGCCAGTTCCATCCAGGTTGCTGCAAATGGTAAGAATTTCTTCTTTTTTATGGCAGCGGAGTATTCCATTGTGTAAATATACCATAGTTTTCTGATCCAGTCATCTGCTGATGGGCATGTAGGCTGTTTCCAAATTTTAGCTATTGTAAATTGTGCTGCTATGAATATAGAGGTGCATATATCCTTTCTGATTGGTAATTCTAGTTTCTTAGGATATATTCCTAGGAGTGGGATTACTGGGTGAAATGAGAGTTCTGTTTTTAGTTTTTTTAAAATTTTTATTAATTTTTTATACATATCTCCCCATTGCCCCCCTTCCTCCCAGGCATAACCCAACCCCCCAGTGTCTATGTTCATTGGTTATGCTTATATGCATGCATACAAGTCCTTTGACTGATCTCTTATCTACCTCACCTAATTTTAATCTTCCTGCTGTAATTTCACAGTCTGTTTGAAGCTTTACTGTCTCTGTGTCTATCCTTTTGTTCATCAGTTTATAATGTTCTTTATTATCCACAAATGAGTGAGATCATGTGATGCTTCTCCTTCATTGACTGGCTTATTTCACTAAGCATAAGGCTCTCCAGTTCCAACCAGGTTGCTGCAAATGGTAAGAATTCCTTCTTTTTAATGGCAGCATAGAATTCCATTGTGTAGATGTACCACAGTTTTCTGATCCACTCATCTGCTGACGGGCACCTAGGCTGTTTCCAAATTGTAGCTATTGTAAATTGTGCTGCTATGAACATAGGGGTGCATAAATCCTTTCTGATTGGTGTTTGTAATTTCTTAGAATAAATTCCTAAGAGTGGGATTACAGGGTCAAATGGGAGAACCATTTTTAGTTTTTTGAGGAAACTCCATACTGTTCTCCACAGTGGCTGTACCAGTCTGCATTCCCACCAACAGTGCACAAGGGTTCCTTTTTCTCGGCATCCTCGCCAACACTTGTCGTTTGTTGATTTGTTGATGATTGCCATTCTGACAGGTGTAAGATGGTATGGCATTGTCATTTTGATTTGCATCTCTCAGATAATTAAAGACTTTGAGCATGTTTTTCATGTGTCTCTTGGCCTTCCTTCTGTCTTACTTAGAAAAAATTCAGTTTAGGCCCATTGCCCATTTTTTTTTATTGGATCATTTATCTTCCTTTTATTCAGTTGTATAAGTTGACTGTAGATGTTGAAGATTAAAACTTTATTAGTGATAACATTTGGAAATATGTTCTCCCATACAATGGGCTTTCTTGTTGTTTTCTTGATGGTTTCTTTTGCTGTGCAAAAGCTTTTTATTTTGATGTAGTCCCATTTGTTTATTTTCTCTTTAGCTTCCATTGCCCTAGGAGCAGTATCAGTGAATAAGTTCCTTTGGCATATGTCTGAGATTTTGCTGCCTGTGGATTCCTCTATATTTTTATGGTTTCCCATCTTATGTTTAAGTCTTGTATCCATTTTGAGTTTATTTTTATGTATGGTGTAAGTTGGTGGTCTAGTTTCATTTTTTTACATGTATCTGTCCAATTTTCCCAACACCATTATTTGAAGAGGCTGTCTTGAGAGCTTGTTTGGAGGTTCTAGCAAGGAAGCGCAGCTATTCGTATACCCTTGACCGAAGACCGGTCCTCTCCTCTGGGGGGAAGGTTGTCCTCTTCGACGGAGTGCGCAGCTTCGGGAGGGATGCACATGGATCAGTGAGGGAGGAGGGGGACAACCGCCTAGCCAGCCAGATCAGCCGAATCAACCCTGGTGATCAATGGGGTGACATGTTGCAGCCAGATCGCCCTCACATCCTGAAGAGGCTGTCTTGACCCCATTGTATGTTCATGCCTCCTTTGTCAAATATTAATTGAGCATAGTGGTTTGGGTCAATATCTAGATTATCTCTTCTATTCCATTGGCCTGTTCTTGTGCCAGTACCACGCTGTTTTGAGAACAGTGGCTTTGTAATACAGCTTGAAATCTGGTATTGAGATCCCACCTACTTTATTCTTCTTTCTCAGGATTGCTGGGGCTATTTGGGGTCTTTTTTTGTTCCAGATGAATCTTTGGAGAGTTCTTTGTATTCTGTAAAATATGCCATTAGTATTTTAATGGGGAGTGCATTGAATCTATAGATTGTTTTGGACAATCTATATGGACATTTTAATGATGTTGATTCTCCCAATCCATGAGCATGGGTATGCTCTTTCATCTGTTTACGTCTTCCTCTATTTCTTTTTTTAGTGTCCTGTAGTTTTCTGTGTCTTTATCTCCTTAGTTAAGTTTATTCCTAGGTATCTTAATTTTTTTTGGTGCAATGGTAAATGGGATTGCTTTTTTAGTCTCTCTTTCTGTAAGTTCACTATCAGTGTATAGAAATGCCATAGATTTCTGGGCATTAGTTTTGTATCTTGCTTCATTGCTGAATTCATTTATTAAATCTAGTAGATTTTTGATGGAGTTTTTTTTTTTATGTACAGTACATGTCATCTGCAAATAAAGACAGCTTTACTTCAAATTGTCATTTTCCAATTTAGATGCCTTTTATTTCTTCTTTTTGTTTAATTGCATGGCTAATATTTCCAGTATTATGTTGAACAGGAGTGGTAAGAGTGGGCATCCCTGTCTTGTTTCTGTTCTTAGGGGAAATGGTTTTAGTTTTTGCCCATTGAGTATGATGTTAGCTGTGGGTTTATCATATATGGCTTTTATGATGTTGAGATATGATCCTTCTATTGCCACCTTGTTGAGAAAGGGTTTGGATTTTGTTAAATACTTTTTCTGCATCAATTGATATGACTATGTGATTTTTATCTCTCAATTTGTTTATGTGATGTATCAAGTTTATTGATTTGCGGATATTGTACCATCCTTGCATTCCTGGGATAAATCCTACTTGGTTATGGTGTATGATCTTTCTGATGCACTGCTGGATCTGATTTTCTAGAATTTTATTGAGGATTTTGGCATCTATGTTCATGAGGAATATTGTCCTATAATTCCCTTTCATTGTGTTGTCTTTATCTGGTTTTGGTATAAGGGTGACACTGGCTTCATGGATTGAGCTTGGAAGTGTTCCTTCCTCTTGAATTTTTTGGAATAGTCTCAGGAGGATAGGTTTTAATTCTTTCTTTAATGTTTGATAAAACTCTCCTGTGTAATAGTCTGGCCCTGGACTTTTGTTTGCTGGAAGCTTTTTGATGACTGCTTTAATTTCTTCCATAGTTATCGACCTATTGAGATTTTTAGATTCTTTCTGATTGAGTGTTGGGAGGTTATATTTTTCTAGGAATAATTTCCTCCAAGTTGTCCAGTTTGTTGGAATAGAGTTGTTCATAATATTTTTTTAACAATCCTTTGTATTTTGGTGGAGTCTGTTGTTATTTTGCCTCTATCATTTCTGGTTTTGTTTACTTGGGTCCTTTCTCTTTGCTTCTTGGTGAGTGTGCCTAGAGGTTGATCAATCTTGTTTATCCTTTCAAAGAACCAGCTCTTGGTTTTGTTGATCTTTTGTTTTTTGTTTTTGTTTTTTTGGTCTCAATGTTGTTTATCTCCCCTCTGATCTTTATTATTTCCTTCCTTCTGCTTACACTGGGCTTTTCTCATTGCTTTCTTTCTAACTCTTTGAGTTGTAGGGTTAGGTAACTTATTTCCTTCCTTCCTTCCTCCCTTCCTTCCTCCCTTCCTTCCTTCCTTCCTT
>JAAGEH010000005.1:41215456-41229380 GCA_011751065.1 Lasiurus cinereus | reverse complement strand
TTTCTTTCTTTCTTTCTTTCTTTCTTTCTTTCTTTCTTTCTCTTTCCAACATACCCTTTAGCATTTTTTGCATTGCTGGTTTGTTGGTAATAAATTCCCTTAGTCCTTTTTTGTCTGTGAAGCTCCTGATTTCATCGTCAACAATGATTGATAGCCTTGCTGGGTACAGTATTCTTGGATTCAAACCCTTCCTTTGCATGACTTAGCATATTTGATTCCATTCCCTTCTGGCCTGATGAGTTTCTGTTGAGAAATCAGTTGCTAGTCTGATGGGGGTTCCTTTGTAGGTAACTTTCTGCCTCTCTCTGGCTACTTTTAAGATTCTTACTTTGTCTTTGGTGTTTGCCAATTTAATTATAATATGTCTTGGTGTCGGTCTTTTGGGTTCATTTTGCTTGGGACTCTGTGAGCTTCTTGGATTTGTGTGGGTTTTTTTCTTCCCTATATCAGGGGAGTTTTCAGTCATTATTTCTTCAAACAGGTCTTCTATTCCTTGCTCAGTTTCCACTCTTTCTGGAACCCCTATTATGCAGATGTTGTTTTGTTTTGTGTTTTCCCAAAGGTCCCTTAGGCTCTCCTCTTGCTTTTTAATTTTCTTTTACTAGAAGCTGCTGTACTTGTGTATTTTTTCCTACCTAGTCTTTTAGCTCACTGATGCAGTCCTTTGCTTCTTCTAGTCTACTTTTGATGCTTCTTATTGAATTATTTACAGCAGCAATGTGATTTTTCATTTCTTCTTGATTCTTCATTTTTTCTTGGTTTTTACTTATATTGTTGAATTTGTCTTCCATTCTTTTCAGCCACCTTATGACCATTTCTTTGAATTCTTTCTCTGATAGGTTGATTGCCTCCATTTTGTTTACTTATTTTGTGGTGAGCTGCTTTTCTTTCATATGCTGTATGTTTCTTTGTCTGCCCATGGTCTCTCTTCTCTGGGTGTCTGGTTATGTAGTTCTCTCTCCTGTGTTGATTTAAAGGCACAAAAACAACACAACCAGGTACAACGCACAAGGCACTGAACAGAAATGTATTCACAATATTAATAGCCACAAATAAAGGTGACCACCAGAGAGAGACAAATTAGGGTATAAGAGAGAAAGAGGAAGAGAAGAAAAGAGAAGAAAAAGAGGAGAAAAGAAAAGAAATGAGTGCCAAAATGAAATTGAGAGAAGGGAGAAAAAAGAAAAAACATAAGAGAGAAAAGAAATAGAGTAAGAAAGAGAAGGGGCACAAATTATATATATGAGGAGAAAACTACAATAGAATAGCACTAATTCCAACAAATGCCAGCAACAAGTACCTGGAGATTAATGCAAACTACAAACAACAACTAATATCAAGGGAGGTGAGGGAAAATGGAAGTAAAAAACAAACAAAATCAAAGCAAACATAAAACAAAACAAAATTAGAAGATTAAGCAAAACACTCTTGCAAAAATGTGTAAAAAATTGATGTACTCAACAATCAAGCAAACAACAAAAGGACAGAGAGAAAAACAATTTTTTTGGATAGTAAAGAGAGAGAAGAGAGAGGTGTCTATGGACTTGGAGCACGAGATGGGAAATTAGATGTATAAGTGGGGTGAAATTTTAACAGAGGGTAAAAAGGAAGAATAGGAAAAACCTAAAGTAGGAAAAGGGTAAGAGAAATAGGACAATAGCGGAAAAGTTAGGAAGAGAGTGAAAGCATAAAGGTAAAGTTGAAATAGAATAAAATGATGCTAAAGGAAAGATGAAGTTAGAATGTAGAACTCTAATACCAAAGTAAAATAAAGAGAAAATAAAATGACTTTTTTTAAAAAGGTAAAATAATAGTTGTAATAATACTGATTGAAAATAAAAATTTAATAATTAAAATGGTAAAATCAAGTGAAGCAAAAAGAAAAAAATTAATTTCTTAAGCAACAGATGAAAAAAATAAGAAATTAAAAGATATAGAAAAAAATAAAAAGTAGAGTGTGCAGTAGTGAAGGTCATTTACTTCCTCTATTGATCTGTTTGGCACACCTGTTTCTCAGTCGGGACAATATTGCAGTTCCCTGCGTTTCACTAGTTTTTAAGCCAGTGGTGTGTCTTAATCTCTTTATTCTTTTGTGATTACACAAGAGTCAATTTGTGAGTCAGCCCCTGGGTGGCAGTGTTTCGGAATTGACCTCTGAGACTATAGATCCTCTCTAGCCTGTGCTTAGATCCTGCTTTCCCTTTGGCACTCAATACAGGTTTGTGGGAGGGGGCTGCCCCAGAGCTGGTTCTCTGACGGTCTCTCCCAGCTCTGATCCCCAGGCTCCAGAAAAACAAATTTCCCCTCCAGTCTCCCAGGGTATCCCCAACTGGATGACCCTATGTATTGGGCTTAGCAATCAGAATCAAGGATCTGAAGAGGAAAGAGCACAAGTCTGCACAGTCTCCCCTCCCAGCTCCTGTCCAAGCAGCCGGCACACTTTGATAACTCCCAGGCTGTCCTTCTGCATCAGATCAAAATGGATTGCTTTCTAGAGATCCCCTCTGTTAATAGCTCTGAGGACTCCCTTCCACATCCAGGGATCACACTCTGCCCAATAGTCATGGATTTCTCTAGGTGGAGATTTCTTCTGGTCCTCCAGCTCCCAGTGTACACCTTTCTGTTCTGTGGGACCAGAGACCTCACCTTATCCTAGGCGAAATCTGACCTTTCTGTGTGGCATGTGGAGCTCCTCTGAATCGAGTTTTTGCACTGATTGGGAGGCAGTGTTCTAGGGCTTGGAGCTGTTTAGTGGGTGCTGCAGGTGTAGATTTTCAGTTTTCTGTAAACATTCACTTTCCCCTTCAAGATGGCGCGGTCTCGATTCTCAGCTGGTCTGCCCTAGACCCCCTGAGCGTCAGCCCTAGTCCCCTGCACGGCCCCGTTTCCTCTCCAACAAGATGAAAGAAACTATTATGAACCAAGAGAAACTCGCCAAACTGCAGGCACAAGTGCACATTGGTGGGAAAGGAACTGCTCGTAGAAAGAAGGTGGTTCACAGAACAGCTACAGCAGATGATAAAAAAACTTCAGTTCTCCTTAAAGAAGTTAGGGGTAAACAATATCTCTGGTATTGAAGAGGTAAATATGTTTACAAACCAAGGAACAGTGATCCACTTTAACAACCCTAAAGTTCAGGCATCTCTGGCAGCGAACACTTTCACCATTACAGGCCATGCTGAGATGAAGCAGCTGACAGAAATGCTACCCAGCATCTTAAACCAGCTTGGTGCAGACAGTCTGACTAGTTTAAGAAGACTGGCTGAAGCTTTGCCCAAACAATCTGTGGATGGAAAAGCCCCACTTGCTACTGGAGAGGATGATGATGATGAAGTTCCAGATCTTGTGGAGAATTTTGATGAGGCTTCCAAAAATGAAGCAAACTGAATTGAGTCAACTTCTGAAGAAGATAAACTTGAAGAAGTTTCTGGGAGCTGCTATTTTATATTATGACTGCTTTTTCAAATTTTGTTTATGGATCTGATAAAATCTAGATCTCTTAATATTTTTTTAGCCCAATGCCCCTGGACATTGCAGCTCTTTTCAGTTTTTGCTTATACATAAATCATTCTTTGCAGCTAATTAAGCTGAAGAAGCTTGGGAATAAAGTTTGAAACAGGTTAATAAAGATCTTTGCCTAGTATAGTTTTATTTTTTATTTCATTGACACTGATTTGTACACAGAAAGCAAAGTTGTTTGTGGAAAGCTAATCATGGCATGTAATATGACATAATCTTTGATGAAATTTTATTAAAGATTTAACATGGTAGAATCATGTAAAAAAAAAAAAGATGGCGTGGTCTCCGCATCTGAGCTGGTGGCTCAGACAGGGAACCCGGCAGCAGTGGGGGCTGCCTGGTCAGGGGAGCCCGTCCAGCAGTCTCCCACCTTCTCCTGGAGTATAGTTTCCCTTAAATCGCCAACAAATGCTCCCTGTGCAACCCTCAGCTGTTCTCTCTGTCTGCCCAGGGAGAAGGCTCAGTACACATCTGTCTATTTCACTGCCATTTTTCCCCCCTATATGTCTGTTCTTGAGTCAGAACCAAACTTTATAAATTTATATAGCTCTGTTGTATGTCCCAATATTTAATATAGCAAATCACCATTCTTTTGTTCTGTTTAAAAAATGATTTAGCTATTTGCAGTCCTTGAATATTCATTTTTGTATGTATTAACTTTGGAATCAATTTGTTATCTTTCTAAAAACGTCTATAGAATTCTGATTGGACTTTAATTGAATTTGAAGATGATGGAGTTTCACTAACTTCTCTGCAAATTTGCAGTTAGATCTAGATGGGGATTAAATTCAATTTATATATTTATCCCTATTTGCATCTACCTGTCTATCTATATTCATAGATGTGCATACACATTTTGTAATTTATAAGTAGGTTATGTTCTTATTGGTTTTAATAGCCATTGATGAGCAATAGCTAAATAAATTAATCCATTGGAGTTGCAATAGGTGATATTTTAATTTAATGCATTTTTATTGATTTGTTGATTTTTACCCATTTTTTCTTTTATTATTTTCTTCTTCTTTGGGTTTCCTCTGTAACTATTTTTCCAAATTCTGAGTCAAATACTTAGCTCATTTTTTCCTGTTTTTTGTTTTCTGATAAATATAGTTAAAGTCACTAATTTTCCATAAGTCTTACTTTAGACATGTGCCATAAATTTTGACATGTAGTGCTTTTATTGTCATTTAGTTCTAAGGAATTTGTAACTTTCCTATGGTTTTCTCTTCAATACAAGTGTTATTAAGTAGCTTGGATTTTCAGTTTCTATACATTTGGGATTAATAATTAATCCCAAATTAATGTCTTTTTGTTATCAATTTCTATTTTGTTTACAGTTTTTAGAAATGGTTGAATCATCACCTTTTGTAGCCTAGTTCATAGTAGGCTTTTAAAAAAGATTTTAATTTTTTAAAAAGTTGAAATAAGCTTTTACAGGTGAAACCAATGGCGGCATAGATGAAGATCTAAACTGCTGCCTCCCACAACAATTTCAAAATTACAACTAAAAGATAGAACAGACACCATCCAGAACCACAGGGAAGTTGGATGAGTGAAAATTCTACAACTAGAAGTACAAAGAGGGGCTCATGAAGACTCAGAGGAGCTGTAAAAAGCTGAGGTATGGAGACATGGGTGTGGAGAGGACCAGTGGTGGGGGGTCTGGAAGGCTTCCTCTAGTGGGAGGGAGATGGAAAATACTGACTGCACTAAACCCCACTTCTGAGTGCACTGAACCCCAGTTCTGGGTGAGACTCATATGGCGGGGGGAGTCTGGACTGTCGTGAAAAGGAGGAGTGAACAGAAACTTAGGGAAACCATGAAAGGCAGAGGTCGGGAGGAATGCACAAAGAGGACTGACTGCTGATTATGCCACTGGCTTTCTCTAGCAGGAGGAAAACAGAACCTCTCAACAGCACTGAAATCCAGGTCTGACTGCACTGAACACCACTTTCAGGCAAGACCTTGGGGACCCAGACTAATACAGGTCCCTAGAGTGCACAGAAACTCAGGGGAGCCGGAAAAGCAGAGATCTGGAGGCACGTGCATGTGTTCACAGACAGGGCTGCAGCGATTACCCAGGAGCACTGAGACTGAGGGGCTGCCATGTAGGGCAGGGCTGACGAGAATTCAAGGCTGTCTGCTCAGCCCTGAGGCTCCACAACATCCAAGCCCAACACAGAGACTGTTGCAATCTTGCAAGTCTTAAGGCTGAGTCCAGTACAGAAGTTCTCCAGGACAGACACAGCTGATCCTCACAACCAATTGGCTTGGAGGTCAATTCCCCCAGTGATACCAACAACAATCAACAATTAACTACAATAAGACTGTACACAAAGTCTACAAAGGAGTGCAGAGAGTGTCCACCTCAGGTAACTGGGGAGGCAGAGCTACTGGGCCATATAGGTCACCTAGCACACAAAGCTACTCTACCAACTTAGGGAAGCAGCAAAAATGTAGAGACAAAGGAACAGATCACAAACAAAAGAAATGGAAAAAAACAAATGACTGGATATAGTGTTCAAAACCATGGTTATAAGGGTTTTTAAAAGAATTTCCTTGCCAAAACCGGTTTGGCTCAGTGGATAGAGCATCGCCTGCGGACTGGGGGTTCCCAGGTTTGATTCCGGTCAAGGGTATGTATCCTGGTTGCAGGCACATCCCCAGTAGGGGGCATGCAGGAGGCGGCTGATCGATGTCTCTCTCTCATTGATGTTTCTAACTCTCTATTTCTCTCCCTTCCTCTCTGTAAAAAAGCAATAAAAAAAGAATTTCCTTGAAAAGATGGATAAATTTAGCGAGACCCAAGAGGACATGAAAAAGGACCAATTATTGAACATACACTGACTGAAATAAAAAATATTATCCAGAGACCTAACAGCAGACTAGAGGAATACAAGAATCAAGTCAAAGATCTGAAATACAAAGAAGCAGAAAACACTCAACTGGAAGAGCAAAAAGCAAAAAGAATCCAAAAATGTGAAGGTAGTGTAAAGAGTCTCTGGGACAACTTCAAGCATACCAAAATCAGAATTGTGGGGGTGCCAGAAGAAGAGAGACAGCAAGATACTAAAAACTTATTTGAAGAAATAATGACTGAAAACTTCCCCAACCTGGTGAAAGAAATAGACTTACAAGTCCAGAAAGTGCACAGAACCCCAAACAAAAGGAATCCAAAGAGGTCCACACCAAGACACATCATCATTAAAATGCCAAGAGCAAAAGACAAAGAGAGAATATTAAAAGCAGCAAGAGAAAAAAAACAGTTAATTACCTACAAGGGAGCATCCATATAATTGGCAACTTATTTCTCAACAGAAACTATAAAGGCCAGACAGGAGTGGCAAGAAATATTCAAAATGAAGAATAGCAGGAACCTACAACCAAGATTACCCAGCAAAGCTAAGCTAAGCCAGCATTCAGAAATGAAGGACAGATAAAGAGCTTCATAGATAAGAAAAAGGTAAAGGAGTTCATCAGCACCAAACCAGTAATTATATGAAATGCTGAAAGGTATTCTTTAAGAAGAGGAAGAAGAAGAAAATGGCAAAGGTAAAAATTATGAACAACAAATACATATCTATCAATAAGTGAATCTAGACATCAATTGAACTGAAAATCTGATGAACATAATAAACTGGTGAATATAATAGAATCAGGGGCATAGAAAGGGAGTGGATTGATAATTCTCAAGGGGAAAGAGGTGAGAGGGGTGCAGGGAGAGACTGGACAAAAATCATACACCTATGGATGAGGACAATGGGGAGGTAAGGGCAGAAGGTGGGGTGGGAGCCGGGTGAAGGAGAGCTATGGTGGGAAAAAAGAGGAACCATTATAATAATCTGAACAATAAAAATTTATTAAAAACAATAAGTTTTTACATAATCCTATCTCAGAGCAATATGCACATTAACCATCACTCTACTATACCACAAGCCACGCCCACCAGCCAATTAGGAGCAGGTATGCAAATTAACCCAACCAAGATGGCTTCAGCCACAGAGTAAGCAGGAGGCTTGGGTTTACCAGACAATGGAGGAAGCCATGCTTTCTGCACACCCTGGCAGGCCCAGGCCTCCACTCATGGCTACAAAGTTTCAATTATAGAAGATAAATAAATCCCAACAAAAATGGCTGTGTCCATGGAGCACGCAGGAGGCTTGGCTCCACTCAAGGCTACAAAGTTTCAATTATAGATAAATAAATCCCAGATACCAGGGCCTCTGCTTGGGTCATCAGGGGTGTGGCTGGCCTGTAAACTACCACAGGCCCCTCGCCCAGGCCACCTCATGCTCCAAGGGAACCCTCACCCTGATCTGGGACACCCTTCAGGGCAAACCAGCTGGCCCCCACCTGTGCCCCAGGCCTCTATTCTATTTAATATGCAAATTGACCATCACTCCAACACACAAGATGACTGGCCCCATGTGATCAAAGATGGCTGTGCCCAGGTGGAAATAAGATGGCCACCGCAAAATGGCCAGCAGATGAGGGCAGTTGGAAAGGACCAGGCCTGCAAGGGAGGGCAGTTATGGATGATCAGGCCAGCAGGGGAGGGCAGTTGGGAGGGATCAGGATTGCAAGGGAGGGCAGATGTGGGTGATCAAGCCTGCAAGGGAGGACAGTTAGAGGTGACCAGCCAGCAGAGGAGGGAAGTTGGGATTGATCGAGTCTGCAGGGAGGGCAGTTAGGAATGACCAGGCCTGCAGGGGAGGGCAGTTAGGGACAAACAGGCTGGCAGGGAAGCAGTTAGGCATCAATCAGGTTGGCAGGGGAGTGGTTAGGGGATGATCAGGCTGGCAGGCAGAAGAGGTTAGGGGCAATCAGGAAGGCAGGCAGGTGAGCAGTTGGGAGCCAGCAGTCGTGGATTGTGAGAGGGATGTCCAACTTCCCAATCCTAAACGGGCAGTTGGACATCCCTTGAGGGGTCCCAGATTGGAGAGAGTGCAGGCTGGGCTAAGGCAACCTCCCCCCCGTGTGCATGAATTTTGTGCACTGGGCCTCTAGTTCTATATAATAAAGGGTAATATGCTAATAGACTGAACAGTGGAATGACTGGTCACTATGACATGCACTGATCACCAGGGGGCATATGCTCAATGCAGGAGCTATCCTCTGGTAGTCAGTATGCTCCTAAAGGGGGAGTGTCACTCAGCCAAAAGCGAGGCTCATGGCTCATGGCTGGCTAGTGCAGTGGTGGTGGCGGTAGCCTCTCTCACCTCTTTGGCAGCTCTAAGCTGTCAGTTGGACATCCCTTGAGGGCTCCCAGACTGTGAGAGGGCACAGGCTGGGCTGAAGGCCCCTCAGCCAAATGCATGAATTTCATGCATTAAGCTTCTAGTATTACATAACACATGGAGGGAGAGAAAGAGTAGAAAACTGAAGGTCTGTTGCACACCATGATTCTAAGGAGGATGCAGGATGCTGCTTCTCTGGGTGAGGAGAACAGACTCTTCCACCCACTGTGGCACCTGGGTGGTTTCAGATGGGGTCCAAGATGTGCCTTTCTTCAGATTGGATGAGCATCTTCAGTCTCCAGAACAGAGAAGTCTGATCCAAGGGTCTTTTGGTGGCCACCAAAACCAGGTTTCTGGGAGGAAGTTCAGGGCTGAAGATGGACAGGAGCTCAGAATAGAAGCCCTGCTGCTGAAGGTACAGCAGCCAGTCCAGTAGAATCAGTGTCTCCAGCAGTGGGGCCAGCAATAGAGCCAGGCTGAAGAAAGTTACCACACTGGTGTCCTGGGTCTGATGGGCCTACAGAGCAGCCAGATTCTCTGGCAGCTAGGGATCCAGCACACCTGCTATGGCCCCCACTGCACATATTCTTCGATCTTGAGCTCATGTACCCTAGGGATCCCCTGAATGCCTGGCCGACAGAGCTTGGGCTGGACATGCCAGATGAACGTCTTGGTGCTGCCTGGTAGCAGTGGGTTTGGAGCACAGGGCCTGCTTTCTGTAGCCTCTAGGCCAGTGGTTCTCAACCTTCCTAATGCTGCAGCCTTTTAATACAGTTCCTCATGCTGTAGTGACCCCAAATCATAAAATTATTTTTGTTGCTACTTCATAATTGTAATTTTGCTACTGTTTGGAATCATAATGTAAATATATGATATGCAGGATGTATTTTCATCGTTACAAATTGAACATAATTAAAGTATAGTGATTAATCACAAAAGCAATATGTAATTATATATTGTGAAATATTTATTTCTAATTACAAATAAATGAAATTTTGTCTTGAAGCATGTTGTAGAATGGGTAACAGTCTTAATATAACAACAGTAAACTACATTGCTACATTTTGCAATAGTGTGCATAAAAAGCCAACGTCAGTGTGAAGGTTGAGATTGCTTTTTTCTCACCAGATCAGAAATTCTCAGGGCAGTCTTTGCAAGAGCACAATGAAGATCATCTTCTACAACAAGTTTACTTCTGTATTTAGATTTGATAACCAACAAGCTGGAAAACACTGTTTCACTAAGATATGTTGCTGGAAATGGAAGAAGAAGGTGCAACACAGTCTCAGACAGAACAGGATATGACTGCAAACACTTGAACCAGAATTTTGTAACTGGCATTGTAGAGAAATCAGTTCTTGCTGCATCGCTGTTAATGAGTTCAATGAACTCCTCTGGTGCTGTCTCAGGAACATCTTCAGTTTTGACTGTAAATGGGCTTCTGGCAAGTGCAAATGGGGTGTCAGGTAGATTTGGAAAGTACAATGAAATTTTGTCTGCAAGCATGTGCAAGAGCTCTGTCACAGAAATTATCATTGTAATCCTTTTGTCAGGTTCAATGTCATGTTCCTCAAAGAAAGCAGATAAGGTAGGCAACATGTACATTTTATTTTCACCCGTCTTTTTATTTTTATTTTTGGCAAGGCTGAAGTTTCATTTGCAATGATTGGATCTTTTCAGACAAATTGAGGCATGTTACATTTGGTCCTTGCAGTGTTAAATTTAACTCATTCAAGATGGCAAAGATGGCAATCAAGTAAGTTATTTTCTGCAGTTCACTCTTATCACTGAAAAGTGCTTTGAATTGTGGTCTTGGTTTCTGATTTAAAAACATTTTGAGTTCATCACGAAGCTCAAAAACACATTTTAAAACTTTTCCTCTCGACAACCATCTCACTTCAGTGTGAAATAGCAGAGCATTGTTCGGCACATCAAACTCTTTGCACAGTTGCAAAAACAGTCGCCTGTTTAAAGTGCTTGCCTTTACAAAATTGACAGAATTTATGACGTTTTTCATTACTTCTTGTAACTCTTGTGGTAGCATCTTCATTGCTAATATTTGCCGATGAATCATACAGTGAGTTCCGATGATTTTTGGTGACTCATTCAGTACCAAACATTGAAATCCAGATAGACATCCTAGCATAGCTGGAGCACTATCTGTGCAAACACCACACACCTTTTCCCAAGAGATATTATGCTCTTTCAGAAATGAACCAACTGAGTCAAATACATCACATGCAGTAGTTGTCATTTCAAGAGGTTTGCAAAAAAGAAACTCATCTTTAAAGTCACCATCATTAATATACCTCACTTAAATCAGTAACTGTGAACAGTTTGCAATGTCTGTAGATTCATCAAGCTGGATACTAAATATTGGAAGTGGAGCAGATTTAATTTTCTGGATTACCTGATCAAGAATATCAGCAGACATGTCATCTATTCTTCTGGGGACAGTGTCATTAGATAAGGAAATTGCACTCAATTTTGTAACAAATTCGTCTCCAATCATAACTCAAACAATGTCTTTGGCCGCTGGCAACAGTAAATCCTCAGCAATGGTGTGAGGTTTCATAGCTCTGGTAATTCTGAGTGCCATCAAATCTGAAGCTTCAACAGCTGCTACATTGTGTTTGTGGTACTTGCCACCAGTGTCAAGTCTGGCTTTCTTGAGTCCATCAGCTTTGCTTCTAAAATAGTTGGTATCCTTGCTGGCAAAGCTCAGATAATTGCTGTCAAAAGGCCATTTTATTTTGTTCAGCTTCATAGATTCAGTTGATAGAACTTCACAACATATTGCGGTTTCTCAATGCCTGCTGTAATTATTGAGGTAAAACCATACTTAAAAATTCCTCACTATATTTGCTTTTCTTAATGTTCTTCTCTACACGATCCATTGTCATGGGATGGTTTGCTAATGGAAATAATATATTACAATAGCTTTAATAATACAAAAGATGATACATGGCATAGTTCAGTCAATACAGCTCATTAAAGTCACCTATGATTTACCATTCTCTGTGTTGTTGTTTTTTTACACACCTGTTACTATCACAAGGGGGCAGAATTCACATCAACCACAGCTGAATATAAAAAGACTGATCAGCATCCAGATTAAGTCCCCATGATATAGATTTTTTTTTGCAGTAGTTGATGATTTTACAGTACATGATTTTACATTTACTCAGTAATTATAATTCATGAAGTGTCATTTTACTTCCAATGCTGCTGCTTTCAAACAATAGCTGCTTTTAACAAGTAGCTGCTTTCAACACAGCAGCTGCTTTCTACATAGTAGCTGCTCTCTACATATGTGTGACTGGTCCACATAACTACATTATGTTGCCAACCCTGTCACATATAACTGTATTTATACGAGATGTATGTGATGGGGTTGGCATGATGATGTCATCATATCAGGTACTTGTATGTGGACGTATCTGCATGTGAGCAGACCTGCTTGGAGGTCTTAGGTGACCCTTGTGAAAGGGTCATTCAACCCCCAAAAGGGTCGTGACCCACAGGTTGAGAACTGCTGCTCTAGGCACATTCTTGCAGGACAGATCATAGTCAGGCAGCGCAGCCACCCACTGACTCAATGGGTAGCCACCAGGATAACTCAACTTCATGTAGCAGCAGCTCACTGAGGTCAGAGCCACCACCTCAGAGCAGGAGGAGAAATGCCTCAGCAAGGTGACACTCAGGTCCCCACAGGCATGAGGCCTGTCAGCAGCAAGCGGGCCTCATCTCGAAGTGAGGTCTCCAGTGGAAACAGAACCTCCTCACACAGGGTTCAGAGGTCTATGTACTGAACCACATGGTGTGGGGAGTGGTGAGAGTGAATTTGTACCAGCTGTGGGTTCCTCTTCTGCTCTTTTTTCCAGAACCTGCAGGAGCTCCTGGCCCAGGTACTGGGCTCTCTCCACCAGTCTCTGATAACCTTCGATGCTCTTCACCTTCAGCCTTAGCCCCAGAGACATGAAGTGGAAGAGATGGCCCTGGCCTGAGCCTACATGCCCAACCTGGGTGCAGCCTGTGCCGTCACTCAGCCTTTTCACTAACTCTCCCAGCTGCTGGATCTCATGCTGCTTGACATGTTTTCGAAATGGAGCTTTAAGTCAGCAGCTCTGGCTGGGGATCTCTCAGAACTCTGAGGAGGTGTGGGTAAAGGCTAAAGCATAGGTTGTGGACTTCAGGGCTAGCAGGGTGAGTGGCTACACTGTCCTGTATCTGACCACTTCCCCTTCCGCAGGCATCCTCAGCAGCCATGTAGTCAGCTGCAGTGGGTTCAGTCTGTCCAATACTTCTCGCCAAGAGCAAGGGAGTGTGCCCCACAGGTTGTCTGTAAGAAATTCGATAATATAGACATCCAGGATGGAATGGTAGAGACAGGACATGGGTGAGATCCACAGTTAGCTGCCTCCTCTCCTTGGGAGAGAGGCCCTGGAGGAAACGCCTGGCATTGTTAGTGCATGGAGCAGTGAGGAGGGAAGCAGGATCAGCACCACGTGGATCCAGGACCTGGGCTGGGGTCAGATCTGCAGGCAGGATGAGAAGAAAGTGCTCTGCATTGGCCTAAGATGCTCCATAGTAGACTTTTAAAACAATGTCCCCAGATGAGCTAAAAATAATATACACTCCTCATGCTTTGGTTGTAAATCCTTATTCTATCTTAGTTCAAGGTATCAATTGTATGATTCAGATCGACTTGCTTATTTTGTCTTCTTAATATATAAATCTCTGAGAGGGTCTGTGAAATTATTTAAGTATAGTTTTTGATGTATCTCTATACCCCCATAATATTAGTTGTTGCTTGATAGTTTTTGAGTTTCTGTCATTAAACACACATATATTCATTATCCCATGGTCCTTGGGTCTTCCTGATCTATTGTTCTTTACAGTTTATAATGTTTTTCTTTGTCCCTTGTAGTTTTCTTTTTGGCCTGGCCTAAAAATAAAACTGCAGTTTATTTTTCCATGGAACGTCTTTTCTATTGTATTGTTAGGTAGTCAATGAAAACCCAGAATATCAGAGTCCCAAACAAGGTAGAAGTTTATTGCATTAAAGTCCTGAAGAAACCTAGGATTGGTGCTGCTTAAATATGGTAGTTTATTGTTTATTTCTTCTTCTTCTTCTTCTTCTTCTTCTTCTTCTTCTTCTTCTTCTT
>JAAGEH010000005.1:41131252-41215446 GCA_011751065.1 Lasiurus cinereus | reverse complement strand
TTCTTCTTCTTCTTCTTCTTCTTCTTCTTCTTCTTCTTCTTCTTCTTCTTCTTCTTCTTCTTCTTCTTCTTCTTCTTTTTTGTTGTTGTTAATCTTTACCCAAGGATATTTTTTCCATTGAGTTTTTAGAGAGAGTGAAAGGGAGGAAGGGTATGGGGGCAAAGGGGAAAAAGAGAGAGAGAGAGAGAGAGATGTGAGAGAGACACATCAATCAGTTACCCCCCGCACATGCCCTGACCAACCAGGGCAGGGCATCAAACCTGCAACCGAGATACGTGCCCTTGACAGGGAAGCAAACCCTTGATCCTTCAGTATGTAGGCTGATGTGCTAACCATTGAGAAACACCAGTCAGAACAGTTTTTTTCTTCTTAATTCAACATAGCCAGACAAGAGTTGTGATGGCAGTCCTGCAAAGTTCTTAGGGACCTAGTGTCCTTCCACCTTATCCTTCCAAATCCCTAAGTTATACCTCTTGTCCTCATGATTTGGTAAGAAGGAAAGAAGAGAAAGGAGAAGAGCAGGCCCCTTTCTTTAAGAATATTTCCTGGAAGTTGAACAGATCATTACCATTTACATTCCGTGGCTGGGACTTCATCCCAGGTCACTCCTACTGCAAGGGAAGTTAGGAAATGTAGTCCTTATTCCAGGAAGCCACATGTTTAACCGAAAATTGTTGTATTATATTGAAGAAGGGAAGAATGAATGTAATTGGCACTTATCCACCTATGCCATATGGTCTTTTTATTTTTCAGTTTTCAGTTTTCAATTGAAGTTCTATGGAGAAATTGTAGATTCACATGTATTATAAGAAACTAGAGTTCCAGTGCATGAAATTCATGCATGGGTAGGGTCCCAAGCCTGGCTGGCAATCAGGGATGATCTGTGGGGTCACCAGTGGGTGATCAGGGGGCCAGCCTGGTGCTGCCCACTTGCTGGCTCTCCTTTCCGGCTGCCACAGCAGGCCGCCTGCCTCTGTGTGGCAACTGGTGGGGTAATCAGGGGAGGGGGACAGCACCAACCCCCTCTCTGGCTGGTTCTGTCCCCCCATCGCCCCACTGCCACTAGTCGCCTCCCTCTGGTGGGGTGATTGGGGCAGGGGCCCGCTGGCACCCGCCTTGGCTGGCCTGGGGCCTGTGGGCTGGTGGCAGCTCCTGCATTGAGTGTCTGCCCCCTGATGGTTACTGTGCATCATAGCTACTAGTCATTCTGCCAGTTTTGCATATTCAGTCGATTTGCATATTAAGCTTTTTTAATATAGGAAAATATGGAGAGATCCTATATACACTTTAACCAGTTTCCCCTATTGGTAACATTTTGCAAAACTATCTTATACTATCACAACCAACATATTGACATCGATTCAATCCACCAATTTTACTCCTTATTCAGATTTCTTTAGTTTTACTCATACTTATTTGTGTCTCTGTGTGTGCATGCATGTGTGTGAGCATGCAGTTCGTTCTTTGTGTATGGGGAGAGAAAAAGGGGGGGGGGAGGAAGAGAAACATCAATGTGAGTTCTTTACAAATTTTTAGTTATTTACAAATCCATCATGTATGCAGGTTTGTGTATCCATGACCACAGTCAAGATGCTGAAGATTTCTATCACCTTGTTGCCCTTCTGTAACATCTCTCTCCACTCTCCCTCCCTCAGCATCCCTCATCCCTGCAGCTGCTAAGCTGTCACTGAAAACATTATATAAATGAATCACATATATGTAAATATTTTGGGATTGACTTTTTTCACTTTGTAATAATTTCCTGGTGGTTTACCCAAGCTGTTGCTGTATTCATGGTTCATTGCTGAGCACTGTTTCATGATATGTGTGCACTGAGTTTGTTAAGCACCCATCTATTCAAGGACAGCTGAATGGATTCCAGTGTTTGGCTATGACAATAAAAGCTGCTATGATCATTCATGCACATGTTTTTGTGTGAACATAAATTTTTATTTCTCTGGACTAAATGCCCAAGAGTAGAATTTTCAGGGTTGTATGCATGTTTAGTCTCAGGAGATGATTACATTCCCACCAGCAGTGTATGAGGGATCCACATCTTTGTCAGCACTTGTGTTGCTCTGGTTTTTTATTTTAGTCATTATGAATGGTGTACAGTGATATCTGATTGTGGTTTTAATTTGCATTTCTGTGATGGCTAATAAGTCTGAACATGTTTTCATGTGAATATTTACCATTTGTTGGCCTTTTTAGTGAATGTTTGTTCATGTCATTTGCCCACTTCCTAATTCTACATGTGTGTGCATATGTGACGCGTATGTATTATCTGTTTTGGGAGTTCTTTACTTGTCATTTGTTGGATATGTGGTTTATAAATATTCCTCTTGTCTGTAGCTTGTCTTTTCATGGTTGTCACATGGACTTCCACAGAGAAAATTTTTTCATATGTAGATAGTCCAATTTATCAAATTTTCTTTTTATGGACTGTGCTTTTGATATAAAATCTAAGACCTCTTTAACCTAGTCCTAGAACCAGGTGATTTTCTCCTACTTTTATTTTTTTCTAGAAATGTTCTAATTTTATACTGTAAATCCACTTTGAGTTCATTAGTGTCTAAAGTATGAAGTTTAGTTCAAAGTTCACTTTTTGCTTATGGATGTCCAATTACTCCTGCATCTTTTGGTGAGAAGGCTATACTCCCTCCACTGAATTGCTTTTGTTCCTTTGTTAACCAGTTGAATATATTTGTGTCAGTCTATTTCTGGGTTATCTATTAGGTTCCATTGATCTGTGTGTTTATCCTGCCAATACCACTTTGTCCTGATTATTAGTAAGGTTCAATATCACGCACACTGATTTCTCCCATTTGATTCATCTTTGTCAAAATTGTTTTAGCTATTCAAGCCTATACTTTTCCATATACAGTTTAGAATAAGCTTGTTTACTGTGATGATTAATTTTAAGTATCACCTTGACTGGGCCACAGGGGTACCCACATATTTGATTAAACATTATTCTGGGTGTGTCTGTATTGTGGGTGTTTTGGATGAGATTAACATTTGAATCCCTAGACTGAGTAAAGCAGATTGGCTTTATCCAAGGCATTTAAGGGCTGATTAGAACAAGAAGACTGAGTGAGGGAGAATTGTTTTTCTCTCTGCTGTAGGGTCTCGAATTAGGACATCAGTCTTCTCTTGTCTTTGGACTCAGATTCAGACTGGAGCTATACTATTGCTTTTTATTTTCTTTATTGATTTCAGAGAGGAAGAGAGAGGGAGAGAGAGAAATAGAAACATCAATGATGAGAGAGAATCATTGATCTGCTGCTTCTTGCATGCCACCTACTGGGGATTGAGCCCACAACCAGGCATATGCCATTGCTGAATTGAACAGGGGTCCCTTCAGTCCAGAGGCCTACACTCTATCCACTAAGCCAAACCAGTTAGTGCTGAATTTCCAGATTTCTAATTGAAGCTCTTAGGGCTTCCCAGTATCCACACTCAAATTAATCTCTCTCTCCCTCTCTCTCTCTCTCTCTCTCATACACACACACACACACACACACACACACACACACACACACACTGATTCTATGTTGGGGTTTTGATATGAATTGTATTAAACCTACAGATCAGTTTGGGGAAAATTAGTATCTTTAATATGTTGAATCGTCCAATCTATGAACATGGTATGTCATTCCAGTTATTGGGTCTTATTTGATTTATTTCATCAGCATTTTGTCATTTTCAGGATATATATCATGTGCATCTTTTGTTAAGTTTATACCTAAATATTTCATTTTCTTTGGATGATTGTAAATGGTTGTGCTTTTAATTTATGTTTCTACATGCTCATTGTTAGTGTATAGAAATGTGATTGATTTTGTGTGTTTTATCTTTTATCTTGAAACCTTGCTGAACTCACTTATTAATTCTAGGAATCTTTTCTCTATAGATTCTTTGGGCTTTTTAAATTTTCTTTTAAATCAGTGAGCTTTTTGCTTCTTTCTTGATCTTGCCTAATTGCAGTGGCTGGAAAATACAATATTATGATGAATAAGAGTAATGATAGTGGACATCTTTCCTCATTCCTTTTCTTAGGAAAAAAGCATCCAGTCATCCATTAGTGTGATGCTAGCTGAAGGTTATTTGTAGATGCTCGTTAAGTTGAGGCAATTACCCTCTATTTCTAAATTGAGGAGAATTTTTATAATAAGTGGGTGTTGGCCTCAGTCAAATGACTTTTTTGCATCAATCGATAGAATCAAATGATTTTTTTCTTAGTTAGGTTATTGATATGGTGGACTACATTGATTTTTTGATGTTGAACCAACCTTGTCATGAATATATTCCACTGTCATGATGTATAATTCTTTTTATTTATTTTATTTTTTTATCCTTAGTTATTTTATTTTTTTGCTTCCTTTTAAAATTTTTTATTGTTTAAAGCATTACATATATTAGTACATATATCTCCTTCCCCCCCACATTGACCTTTCCCCAGCCTCCCTTATTCCCTGTCGCATGCCCTCATTCTTGCACCCTCCCTGCCCCATGTCTTGTGTCCATTGGTGTGCTTATATGCATGCATACAAGTCCTTTGGTTAGATCGATTTATTTCACTCCCTCCCCAATACTCCACAGCCTTCCCATGTAATTTGACAGTCTGTTAGGGGCTTTACTGCCTCTGTATCTATCTTTTTATTCATCAGGTTATAATGTTCTTTATTTTCCATAAATGAGTGAGATCATGTGGTATTTTTTTCTTCTGTGCCTGTCTTATTTCACTTAACACAATGCTCTCCAAGTCCATTCATGCTGCTGCAAATGATAAGAATTCCCTCTTTTTTATAGCAGTGTAGAATTCCATTATGTAGGTGTACCATAGTTTTCTAATCCACTCATCTGCTGATGGGCATGTAGACTATTTCCAAATATTAGGTATGGTGAATTGTGCTGCTATGAACATAGGGGTGCATATATCCTTTCTGATTGATGTTTCTAGTTTCTTGGGATATAATTCTAGAAGTGGGATTACTGGGTCAAATGGGAGTTCCATTTTTAATTTTTTGAGGAAATCCCATACTGTTCTCCACAGTGGCTGCACCAGTCTGCATTTCCACCAGCAGTGCATGAGGGTTCCTTTTTCTTCACATCCTCACACCAACACTTGTCATTTGTTAATTTGTTGACGATTGACATTCTGACAGGTGTGAGATGGTACTGCATTGTCATTTTGATTTGCATCTCTCAGATAAATGGTGACTTTGAGCATGTTTTCATGTGTCTCTTGGCCTTCCTTCTGTCTACTTTTGAAAAGATTCTATTTAGGTCCGTTGCCCAATTTTTTTTATTGGATCATTTATCTTCCTTTTATTAAGTTGTATAAGTTTCCCATAGATGTTGGAGATTAAACCTTTATCAGTAATAACATTTGCAAATATGTTCTCTCATACAGTGGGCTTGCTTGTTGTTTTGTTGATTGTTTCTTTTGCTGTGAAAAAGCTTTTTATTTTGATATAGTTCCATTTGTTTATTTTCTCTTTAACTTCCATTGCCCTAGGAGCAGTATTGGTGAAGAAATTGGTTCAGCATACGTCTGAGATTTCTCTGCCTGTGGATTTCTCTAATATTTTTATGGTTTCCCATCTTATATTTAGTCCTATATCCATTTTGAGTTTATTTTTGTGTATAAGTTGGTGGTCTAGTTTCATTCTTTTGCAGATTCAATGCACTCCTTATTAAAATACCAACAGCATATTTCACAGACCTAGAAATGTTCCCAACATCATTTATTGAAGAGACTGTGTTGAATCCATTGTATGTGCATACTTCCTTTGTCAAATATTATTTGAGCATAGTAGTTTGGGTCAATATCTGGATTCCTATTCTATTCCATTGGTCTATATGTCTATTCTTGTGCCAGTACCAGGCTGTTTTGAGAACAGTGGCTTTGTAATACCGCTTGAAATCTGGTATTGAGATCCATCCTACTTTGTTCTTCTTTCTTAGCATTGCTGTGGCTATTCAGAATCTTTTTTTATTCCATATGAATATTTGGAGAGTTCTTTCTAGGTCTGTGAAATATGCTGTTGGTATTTCAATAAGGAGTGCATTGAATCTGTAGATTGCTTTGGGTAGTATGGACATTTTAATGATGTTGATTCTCCCAATCCATGAGCATGGTATGTTCTTCCATCTGTTTCCTTCTTCCTCTATCTCTTTTTTCAGTGTCCTGTAGTTTTCTGCGTATAGATCTTTTACCTTCTTATTTAATTTTATTTCTAGGTATCTTATTTTTTTTGGTGCGTTGGTAAATGGGATTCCTTTTTAGTCTCTCTTTCTGTACATTCACTATCGGTGTATAGAAATGCCATAGATTTCTTGGAGTTAATTTTTTATCTTGCTACATTGCCAAATTCATTTATTAAGTCTATTAGTTTTTTGATGGAGTCTTTAGGGTTTCCTATGTACAGTATCATGTCATCTGCAAATAAGGACAGCTTTACTTCTTTTCCAATTTGGATGTCTTTTATTTCTTCTTCTTGTTTAATTGCAATGGCTAATACTTTCAGTACTATGTCAAACTGGAGTGGTGAGAGTGGGCATCCCTGTCTTGTCCTGTTCTTAAGGGAAATGGTTTTAGTTTTTGCCCATTGAGTATGATGTTAGCTGTGGGTTTATCATATATGGCTTTTATGATGTTGAGGTATGAACTTTCTATTGCCACCTTGTTAAGAGTTTTTATCAAGAAAGGGTATTGGATTTTGTCAAATACTTTTTCTGCATCAATTGATATGACTATGTAATTTTTATCCCTCAATTTATTTGTGACATATCATGTTTTTTAAAAAAAATAAATCTTTATTGTTCAGTTTATTACAGATGTTCCTCTACCCCCCTGATAACTCCCCTCCACGTGATTCCCCACCCCCCACCCCATGCCTTTACTCCCCACCACTGTCCTCATCTATAGGTGTAAGATATTTGTCCAATCTCTTCCTGCACCCTTCACACCCCATATCCCACAGGAATTGTTAGTCCATTCCCTTTCTATGCCCCTAATTGTATTATCTTCACCAGTTTATTCTATTTATTGGATTTTTTATTCACTTGATTTTTAGATTCACTTGTTGATAGGTATGTATTTGTTATCACTTTATTGTTCATAATTTTTATCTTTAGCTTTTTCTTCTTCCTCTTCTTAAAGAATATCCTTCAGCATTTCATATAATCCTAGTTTGGTAGTGATAAACTCCTTTAGCTTTTTCTTGTCTGTGAAGCTCTTTATTTGTCCTTCAATTCTAAATGATAGCTTTACAGTACTCTTGGTTGTAGGTTCTTCCTATTCATCACTTTGAATATTTCCTGCCACTCCCTTCCAACCTGCATAGTTTCTGTTGAGAAATCAGCTGCCAATCATATGGATACTCCCTTGTAGGTAATTAACTGTTTTTCTCTTGCTGCTTTCAAGATTCTCTCTTTGTATTTTGCCATTGACATTTTAATTATGATGTGTCTTGGTGTGGTACTCTTTGTATTTCTTTTGCTTGGAGTTCTGTGCACTTCATGGATTTGCAAGTCCATTTCTTTCACCAGGTAGGGGAAGATTTCTGTCATTATTTCTTCAAATAGATTTTCAGTATCTTGCTCTTTCTTTTCTTCTGGCACTCCCATAATTCTGATTTTGGTATGCTTGAAGTTGTCCCAGAGGCTTCTTACACTACCTTCACATTTTTGGACTCTTTTTTCTTTTTGTTTTTCTGGTTGGGTGTTTTTTGCTTCCTCATATTTCAGATCTTTGATTTGATTCTTGGGGTCCTCTAGTCTGCTGTTGGGTTTCTGTATATTATTCTTTATTTCAGACAGTGCATGCTTAATTTCTGACTGGTCCTTTTCCATTTTTTTTTTTGGCATTCTCATTAAGATCCTTGAATGTCTTACTAAGTTTCTCAGAGGTCTCACTAAGTTTGTTGGCAGTTTGTAGAAGATTCTTGAGTAACCTTATAAATGTGGTTTTGAAATCTATGTCCAGTCGTTTGCTTTCCTCCATTTCTTTCATTTGTGACATGTTTCTTTGTCTCTGCATTTTGGCTGCTTGCCTGTGTTGATGAAGTGGCTCTGTGTGCTAATTGTCCTTTATGGCCCAGTAGCTCCGCCTCTCCAGTCATCTGAGGTGGACACTCTTGGTTCACCCCTTTGTGGGCTGGGTTCAGTGTCTTGTTGTAGTTAAGCCTTGATTACTATTGGTACACTGGGAGGAATTGATCTCCAGGTCAATTGACTGTGAGGATTAGCTGTGTCTCTTAATGGAAGAACTGCTGTGCTGGAGACACCCTTATAGGGCAGGACTTTCTTCAGTGGGGCTTTGGTGCTCGCTGAGTCTGCCTTTTGAGTGTGTTTCTGATGTATGTGAGAAGTTAAAATCTGGTGTCATCTCACGCTAATCTCTAGGTACACTGGTTCCTGGATCTCCAAGGAGGTGCAAGTCAACTAGTGTCTGAGGCCACCCAGCAGGAGCTACAGGGAGATTTGCAGATTTCCCCTCTTTGCTTGGAGTTTGGAAGTTTTGGAGTTGTCTGACCCAGTTGCAATTTGTTAGGTTAAGCTGCCAGAGGGCAGGCTATTCATGTGCAAAGGACACTGTGCACAGCTGGGTAAGTTTGTAAATTGGTCAGGGCAGGGTCTCAGGGAGTCACTAGACTAGGGTGTGGCAAACATCAATGGCTGTTAGTCAGCCCTTTCTGCCACGTTCTGTTCAGTGTCCCACATCCTGCGCCCTAGCACAGTAAACAATGATTCCTGTGTGTAATCCTGTGAGAGAGCCACTTTCCCTTTCCAACCTGATGGCAGACAGTCCAGTTTCTCCCTGTATGAATCTGGGTCCCCAGAATCTCACCAGAAACTGGAGTTCAGAGAGTCGGGAACTTGTAACTCCCTCCCAATTGAAAACAAACAAACAAACAAACAAAAAAACAGCGCACGCCAGCCTGTTTCTTGTGTGGCTTCTTACCTCTGCCTTTCTGAGCCTCTGCATGTCCTACCAGGTCTGAATATACTTTTTTCTTTCCTTCTAGTTGCAGAACTTCTACTCTGCCAGCTTTCCCGTGGTTCTGGAAGATAGTCATTTTGTCTTTTAGGTCTAGTTTTGGTGTGGTTGTGAGAGACAGCACATGTAGGTATATATGCTGCCATCTCCTGTATCACGTTTATTGATTTGCAGATATTATACATTCTTGCATTCCTGGGATAAATCCTACTTGGTCATGGTGTATGTTCTTTGTGATGTGTTGCTGGATCTGATATGCTAAAATTTTGTTGAGAATTTTGGCATCTTTGTTCATGAGTGATATTGGCATGTAATTCTCTTTATCTGGTTTTGTTATTAGGGTGATGCTGGCTTCATAGAATGAGCTTGGAAGTGTTCCTTCCTCTTGAATCTTTTGGAATAGTCTGACGAAGATAGGTCTAGTTATTCTTGGAATGTTTGATAAAACTCTCCTGTGAAGCCATCTAGTTCAGGGCTTTTGTTTGTTGGAAGTGTTTTGATGACTGCTTCAATTTCTTCCATAGTTATGGGCCTATTGAGATTTTTAGATTCTTTCTGATTGAGTGTTGGGAGGTTATATTTTTCTAGGAATAATTTCCTCCAAGTTGTCCAGTTTGTTGGAATAGAGTTGTTCATAATATTTTAAAAAAATCCTTTGTATTTTGGTAGAATCTGTTGTTATTTCGCCTCTATCATTTCTGATTTTGTTTACTTGGGTCCTTTCTCTTTGCTTCTTGGTGAGCGTGGCTAGAGGTTGATCAATCTTGTTTATCCTTTCAAAGAACCAGCTCTTGGTTTTGTTGATCTTTTTTTTTTTTTGTCTCAATGTTGTTTATCTCCCCTCTGATCTTTATTATTTCCTTCCTTCTGCTTACACTGGGCTTTTCTCATTGCTTTCTTTCTAACTCTTTGAGTTGTACGGTTAGGTAACTTATTTCCTTCCTTCCTTCCTTCCTTCCTTCCTTCCTTCCTTCCTTCCTCTCTCTCTCTCTCTCTCTCTCTCTCTCTCTCTCTCTCTCTCTCTCTCTCTCTCTTTCTTTCTTTCTTTCTTTCTTTCTTCTTTTTTTGCAGTAGGCTTGTAAAGCTATGAACTTCCCTCACAAGACTGCTTTCACTGTGTCCCATAGATTTTGGATTGTTGTATTTTCATTGTAATTTGTTGCAATGATGTTTTTTATTTCTGCTTTGATCTCTGGTGACCCAGTCATTGTTTAATAGCATGCTGTTTAGTTTAATAGCATGTTTTTGATTTTTTTGGATTGTTTTTATTATAGTTGATTTCCAGTTTTATGCCACTGTGATCTGAGAAGATGCTTGATATGATTTCTATCTTCTTGAATTTAAAGAGACTTTGCCTATGACCCAACATATGGTCTATCTTTGAAAATGACCCATATGCACTTGAGAAGAATGTATATTCTGTGCCTTTGGGGTGAAATATTCTGAAGATGTCAATTATTTCCATCTGTTCTAGTGAGTCATTTAGCATTGCTGTTTCTTTGCTGATTTTTGGTTTAGAGGATTTGTCCAAGGGTGATAGTGGGGTATTAAAGTCTCCTACTATGATTGTATTACTGTCAATTTCTCCCTTGATATTCTCTAGGAGTTTTTTTTTAATGTATTTGGGTGCTCCTGTATTGGGTACATATATGTTTACCAGAGTTATGTTTTTTTGTTGGATTGCTCCCTTTAGTATTATGAAGTGGTCTTCCTTATCTCTTGTTATGTCCTTCACTTTGAGATCTACTTTGTCAGATATAAATATTGCTACCCCAGCTTTTTTTTTTATTTCCGTTTGCCTGAAAAACCTTTTTCTATCCCTTCACCCTTAGTCTGTGTATGTCTTTTTTTTCTGAGGTGGGTTTCTTGTAGACAGCAGATATTTGGGAAGGTGTTTTTTTTTTTTTATCTAATTCATTAGCCCATGTATTTTGATTGGGGCATTTACATTTAAAGTTATTATTGGAGAAACTAAGATGGTGGCATAAGTGAACACCTAAACTGCTGCCTTGCATAACAATTTCAAAACTTCAACTAAAAGATATAATGGACATCATCCAGAACCACAGGAAAGCTGGCTGAGTGAAAATTCTACAAATAGAAGGAAAGAGAGGGGCTCATGAAGACTTAGAGGAGCTGCATAAAGCTGAGGTACAGAAACATGCACATGGAGAGGATGGGGCAGAGTGCTTGGCTGGTTTCCTCTATTGAGTTCTTTACAGTAGCAATGTCATTTTTCATTTCTTCTTGGTTCTTCTTCATTTCCTCTTGGATCTTACACATGTTGTCGAATTTGTCTTCCATTTTTTTCAGCCACCTTATGACCATTTCTCTGAATTCTTTCTCTGACAGGTTGATTGCCTCCATTTTGTTTACTTCCTTTTTTGGTGATGCCTGCTTTTCTTGCATATGCAGACTGTTTCTTTGTTGCACCATGGTCTCTCTTCTCTGGGTATCTGGTTATGTAGTTCTCTCTGTCTCCTTTTCGTGGTAGAGTGTAGAGCTCCTCTGAATCCATGTCTTTGCTCCAATTGGGGACCGGTGTTCTAGGGTTTGCAGCTGTTTGGTGGGTGCTGTAGTTGTAGATTTTCAGGCTTCCAATAATATCCACTTTCCCATTCAAGATGGTGCAGTTTCTGTGTCCGAGTCAGTCGCTATGGGAGGGAACCCAGCAACAGTGGGGGCTGCCCAGTCAGGGGAGCACCATCTAGGAGTTCCCCACCATCTCCTGGAGTATAGCTGTCCCTCACCTCACCAACAAACACTCTCCATGTGACCCACAGCTGTTTTTTATATCTGGTCTGGGACAAGGCTCGGGACACGTCTGTCTATTCTGCCACCATTTTTTCTTCTTCTTGTATAATTCTTTTTGTACATTGTTGGATTCAGTTTGCCATTTTGTTGAGGATTTTTTTCGTCTGAATTCATGAGAGATACTGATCTGTAGTTTTTCTTTGTTATACTGTCTTTGTCTGGTTTTGCTATCAGGGCAATACTGGCATCATAAATTGAGTCAGAATTTTATCCTCTTCTTCTGTGTTTGGAAGACACAGTAAAAATGGTGTTAAATGTTTACATGAATTCTCCAAATTTCAGAAGCTGAAATATCAGATGGTGTGATAATTTTGACCATAAAATATGATTTATAAAACTCATGAGGAAAGAATAATCTTTTTATGTACCAATATTTCTGTCTTTCCTGCCCCCCTCCCCCTGTTCTTCCTTCCTTTCTGATATTCCAGGATTCTTTCTTTTGTAAGTTTCTGTTAAAGACATTTCTTTAGTTAATTTCTAAGTGTGGGTCTGGATTCTGGTAGCAACAAATTTATTTATTTATTTATTTATTTTGTGAGAATATATTTATTTTCCCTTCATCCCTGAAAGATGCTTTTCCCTGGATATAGACTTCGCACTTGGTAGGTAATTTCTGTCAGTGCTAGACATCCCTCAGTCCTCCATGCATTCACATGAAAAATCTGATGTTAGTTGAATTGGTGTCTCCATATGGGCAATGTGTCATTTCTCTCTGGCTGTTTTCACGACTTAAGTATGTCTTTGGTTTTCAGAATTTTAATCATGAAGTTTCTTGGCATAAATTTCTTTGAGTTTATTTTGTTTGGGGTATGCTCAGCTTCTTGAGTCTTTGGTTATGTAACTTTGGCCATACTTGTTTGAAGAGTTTTCAGCCGTTATTATTCTTATTTTTTTGAATATTGTTTCAGCTGCACTCTCTTCCTCATCTTATTTTGGGACTCTGATTATGTAAATGTTAAATCTTTTGTATTATACCTGAGGCTCTGTTCATTTTTTTTCAAATTATAATTTTCTCTGTTTTTCAGGATTGGTGAAATCTGTTACTTTGTCCTCAAGTTTATGGATTTTATCTTCCATCATCTCTACTATACTATTGAGCATATCCAGTGTGGTTTTAAAAACAAAATTTCTGTTATTGCATGGTTTTATTATTTAATGACAATTGGTTCTTTTTATTTTCATTACTTCAATCTTTGTTAAAATTTTCTATTTTTCTCATAAGAATTTGTAATTAATCATTGAAGCATTTTCTATTTTTCTCATAAGAATTTGTAATTAATCATTGAAGCATTTTTATTGTTTCTTTAAAAAACGATCTGTCAGATAATCCCAACATTTTATTCAGCTTAGTGTTACTATAGCTGATTGCCTTTTCTCATTTGAGTTGTGATTTTTAAATCTTGGTATGGCCAGTGATTTTTGAACTGTTTCCTAGACATTTTTTTATGTTATAGGATGTAGGCTTCTCTTTAAACTGAGCAAGTAGTCACCCTGTTTTTCAGCACACAGATCCTGGCCTGCATTTGTGGGTGGTTATTACAATGGAGTAAGGTTTTCAGAAACTTTCCTGGTTATTTTGGTCTGCTCAGTGCATCTGGTCCAGGCTCTTATTGCCTGAGGGGGTAGAAAGATTTCCCAGGCTGGACTCAGAATGCCTCTCAGTGGGGTTGGGGGAACTCAGGCCAGCAAAAAGAATACTTTCCCAGGCTGCTTATTATTGGGGTGATTCCCCACCCATCACCCTGCTGGTGGTGTTGGAGTGACCTGATGTTGTCAAAGAAACACAACCTCATCAAAGCCATTTGATTGGGGGAAGGAATGAACCTAGCAGGCTGCTCTCTCTTGCTGGTTAGAGTGTAGGAGGTGATGGTGGGTCTGGGTATCTTCTTCTGTTGGACAGGGGACATAAGATTCCCTGATGCTTGCTCCTCTGGTTTCGGGGCCACAAACCAGTTTGCCTTCTTGACTCATTTCAGTTTTCCTTTGGTTGCATCTGGCACAATTTCCATAGTTTTAGTTGCATTTAATGGGGGAAGAACAGAAAAATGGGTCTACATCATGTTATACAGACTGGAAAGCTAAATTTTGTTTAAATATATCTCTTACAGAAAATATATTACTGGTGAGTTTGGACTGTGGAAAGGGAGAGGTGCACGAAAATTTAGGGGAGTCGCAAAAGATTGGAGGTCTGGTCGCGCAGCCAGATTGCTGATTGTGCCGCTGGCTTTCGAGAGTGGGTGGGAGACAGACCCTCCCAACTGTGCCACTTCTGAGTCCACTGGGCCCCTGTTTCGGGCGAAACCCTGGAGACCTAGACTCGTGTGGTCCTGGTGCGCAGGGGAGCCAGAAAGGCAGAGGTTAGAGGCACTGCGGGTGCTCGCCTGCACAAGGACTGCTCCAGCGATTACCCAGTCACATGAGACTCAGGGGCCGTGGAGGGCAGGGCCGACTGGAAGGCAAGGCGGTCCCTTAAGCCCTGAGACTCCACCCATCCCAAGCTCAACAGAGGCTTCTTTGGTTTTGCAAGTCTGGTATCATAAGGCTGAATTCAACACAGAAGTTTCCCTGACATAGTGAAAATGCCGAGACAAGGGAAGGGATCACAAACAAAAGAAATGGAGGGAACAAAACGACTGGGTATAGAGTTCAAAACCACGCTTATAAAGTTTTTCAAGAATATGCTAGAAAAGTTGGATAAAGTTAGCGAGAGCCAAGAGGAGATGAAAAAGGACCAACTAGAGATGCAAAAGAGCCAACTAGAGATGGAAAAGGTCCAATTAAAGATGATAAAGGACCAACTAGAAATTAAACATACACTGACTGAAATAAAAAATATACAGAGTCCTAACAGCAGACTAGAGAAAGGCAAGAATCAAGTAAAAAGTTTGAAATATAAAGAAGCAGAAAACACTCAACTGGAAAAGCAAGAAGAGAAAAGAATCCAAAAATGTGAAGATAATGTAAGGAGCCTCTGGGACAGCTTCAAGCGTACCAACATCAGAATTGTGGGGTGCCAGAAGAAGAGAGAGAGCAAGATACTGAAAACCTATTTAAAGAAATAATGACTGAAAACTTCCCACATCTGGTAAAAGAAATAGACTTACAAGTCCTGGAAGCACACAGAACCCCATATAAAAGGAATCCAAAGAGGAGCACACCAAGACACATCATAATTAAAATACCAAGAGCAAAAGGCAAAGAGAGAATATTAAAAGCAGCAAGAGAAAAACAGTTCATTACCTACAAAAGAGCACCCATATGACTGTCAGCTGATTTCTCAACAGAAACGATGCAGGCCAGATGGGAGTGGCAAGAAATATTCAACGTGATGAATAGCAAGAACCTACAACCAAGAATAATCTATCCAGCAAAGCTAACATTCAGAATTGAAGGGCAGATAAAGAGCTTCACAGATAAGAAAAAGCTAAAGGAGTTCATCAACTCCAAACCAGTATTATATGAAATACTGAAAGGTACTCTTTTAGAAGAGGAAGAAGAAAAAGGTAAAAGCCAAAAAATTATGAATAACAAATACATATCTATCAACAAGTGAATCTAAAAATTAAGTGAATTAAAAATTTGATCAACAGAATAAACTGGTGAATATAATAGAATCAGGAGCACAGAAAGGGAGTGGACTGATAATTCTCAGTGGGAAAGGGGTGAGGGGTGTACAGGGAGAGACTGGACAAAAATCATACACCTATGGATGAGATCAATGGGAGGGAGGTAAGGGCAGAAGGAAGGGTGGGAGCTGGGTGGAGTGGTGCCATGGAGGGGAAAAAAGAGAAACAAATGTAATAATCTGAATAATAAAGATTTAATTTTAAAAAAAGAAAATATATTACTGTGTTTTGCTCTTTAAGAAAATTCACTGCATATATGATTCCTTATCCAAAACACTCAAACACTTGGAAACTGAATAGCATGTTGTTAGTTATTGATTGGGTTACCAATGAGATCAAAAAAGAAATTAAAAACACCCTGGAAACTAATGACAATAAAAACACAACAATCCAAAACCTATGGGACACAATGAAAACAGTCCTGAGAGGAAAATTTATAGCTTTACAGGCATACCTCAAAAAACAAAACAAAACAAAACAAATGGTAGAAAATCATGTAACTCTACAACTCCAAGAATTAGAAAGAAAGCCACAAGAAAAGCCCAGAGTGAGCAGAAAGAAGGAAATAATAAAGATTAGAGTAGAAATAAATGACATGGAGACCAAAAAACAAAAACAAAAACAAAAACAAAACAAAACAAACAAACAAACAACAACAACAACAAAAACAATACAAAAGATCAATGAAACCAAGAGCTGATTCTTTGAAAGGATAAACAAGATTGATGAACCTCTAGCCACGCTCACAAAGAAGCAAAGAGAGAAGAACCAAATAAACAAAATTAGAAATGATAGAGGCAAAATAACAACAGACCCCACAGAAATACAAAGTATTGTTAAAAAATAATATGAAAACATCTATTCCAACAAAGTAGACAACCTGCAGGAAATTTCTAGAAAAATACAACCTTCCAAAATTCAATCAGGAAGAATATAAACATCTAAATAGGCAGATAACTATGGAAGAAATTGAAGCAGTCATCAAAAAGCTTTCAGCAAACAAAAGCCCAGGGCCAGATGGCTTCACAGGAGAGTAATACCAAACATTCAAGGAAGAACTAAAACCCATTATCCTCAGACTATTCCAAAAAATTTAAGAGGAAGAAACACTTCCAAGCTCATTCTATGAAACCAGCATCACCTTAATACCAAACCAGATAAAGACAACACAATGAAAGAGAATTACAGCCAATATCACTCATGAATAAAGATGTCAAAATCCTCAACAAAATTCTCGCAAATCAGATCCTGCAGTACATCAGAAAGATCATACACCATAACCAAGTAGGATTTAGCCCAGGAATGTAAGGATGGTACAATATATGCAAATAAATAAACATGATACATCACATAAACAAATTGAGGAATAAAAATCACATGGTCATATCAGTTGATGCAGAAAAAGCATTTGACAAAATCCAACACCCATTTTTAATAAAAACTCTCAATAAGGTGGAAATAGAAGGATCATACCTCAACATCATAAAAGCCATATATGACAAACCCACAGCCAACATCATACTCAATGGGCAAAAACTAAAACCATTTTCCCTAAGAACAGGAACAAGACAGGGATACCCACTCTCACCACTCCTGTTCAACATAGTACTGGAAGTACTAGCCATTGCTATCAGACAAGAAAAAGAAATAAAAGGCACCCATATCAGAAAAGAAGAAGTAAAACCATCTTTATTCACAGATGACATAATACTCTACATACAAAATCCTAAAGACTCCATAAAAAACTATTAGACTTAATAAATGAATTTGGTAAGGTATCAGGATACGAAATTAATGCCAAGAAATCTATGGCATTTCTTCACACCAATAGTGAATTTATGAAAAGAGAGACTAAAAAAGCAATCCCATTTATCATCACACCAAAAAATTAAAATACTTAGGAATAAACTTAACTAAGGAGGTAAAATACCTATATGTAAAAAACTAGAAGTCACTGAAAAAAGAGATAGAGGAAGACATAAACAGATGGAAGAACATATCATGTAGAATCAACATCATCAAAATATCCATACTACCCAAAGCAATCTATAGGTTCAATGCAATCTCCATTAAAATACCAATGGCATATTAAACAGACCTATAAAGAACTCTCCAAAAATTCATCTGGAATAAAAAATTGACCCTGTATAGATGCAGCAATCCTGAGAAAGAAGAACAAAATAGGTGGGATCTCAATACTAGATATTAAGCCACTGTTCTGAAAACAACCTGGTACTGGCACAAGAACAGACATATAGATCAATGGAATAGAATAGAGAATCCAGATATATACCCAAACCACTATGGCCAATTAATATTTGACAAAGGAAGCATGAACATACAGTGGAGTCTCTTCAATAAATGGTGTTGGGAAAATTGGACAGATACATGCAAAAGAATGAAACTAGACCGCCAACTTACACCATACACAAAAATAAACTCAAAATGGATACAGGACTTAAACATAAGATGTGAAACCATAAAAATACTAGAGGAATCCACAGGCAGCAAAATCTCAGACATATGCTGACGGAACTTCTTCACTGATACTGCTCCTAAGGCAATGGAAAATAAGGAGAATATAAACAAATGGGACTACATCAAAATAAAAAGCTTTTTCACAGCAAAAGAAACCATCAACAAAACAACAAGAAAGCCCATACATGGGAGAATATATTTGCCAATACAGTATTATCACTGATAAGGGTTAAATCTCCAACATTTACAGGGAACCCTTATAGTGTAACAAAACGAAGATAAACAATCCAATAAAAAAATGGGCAATGGACTTAAATAGAAACTTTTCAAAAGAAGACAGAAGGAAGGCCAAGAAACATATGAAAACATGCGCAATGTCACTAATTATATGAGAGATGCAAAACAAAATGACAATGGGGTACCATCCCACACCTGCCAAATGGCCATCATTAACAAATCAAGAAATGACAAGTGCTGGTGATGATGTGGAGAAAAAGGAACCTTGGTGCACTGCTGGTGGGAATGCAGACTTGTACAGCCACTGTGGAGAACAGTATGGGATTTCCTCAAAGAATTAAAAATGGAACTCCCATTTGACCCAGTGATCCCACTTCTTGGAATATATCTCAAGAAGTTAGAAACACCATTTAGAAAGGCTATATGCACCCCTATGTTCAAAGCGGCACAATTTATCATAACTATGATCTGGAAACAGCCTAAGTGCCCATCAGCAGATGAGTGGATTAGAAAACTATGGTACATCTACGCAATGGAATACTATGCTGAGCTAAAAAAGAAGCAATTCCTACCATTTGCAATAACATGGGTGGAAATGGAGAGCATTATGCTAAGTGAAATAAGTCAGTCAGAGAAAGATAAATATCACATGATCTCACTCATCTATGGGAAATAATGAACAATATAAACTGATGAACAAAAACAGATTCAGAGACAGGGAAGGATCGATCAGACTGTCAAACCTTAGAGGGAAGATAGGGAATGGGGGAGAGATCAACCAAAGGACTTGTATCATGCGTATAAGCCTAACCAATGGACACAGACATCAGGGGAATGGGGGCATGAAGGAAGGGGGGGTGGGAAGATAATGGGTGGACAAAGACAAATATGTAATACCTTAATCAATAAAGAAATTAAGAAAATCATTTATTTAAAATGTTAAAAAAATCAATGCATATATGATTCCTTGTTTGTTATGATTTTATTTATTTATTTTAATACTTCCTGCTATTTTATGTCATGTCTTTATAATTTCCTACCACTCCCTTTTATGCCTTTCATTAACTTGAGCAAGTTTTCTTTTCCTGATTTCAAAGATGTTACTATTCCCCTCACAGAGGATTATGCATTCTGACCTTTGTGGTGTGACTTGCAGCATTTCCCTGTGAGTTGATTATACTTTTGACCTCATGAATGTAAGGAATTGCCTGAGATTTGCTTGGCAAATCAAAAAGATCTGTCCATGATCTGAGCAGAAGCTTTAGCATTTTATGGTTTCTCTATTGCACCTTTTCTCAACCTGAGGCTGAGATAAGACCTACTTCCTCAACTGGGATGAGAAGGTATGTAATATATAGCTGAACTGGCTGCTCTACAGCCAACATCTGCTCAGGAATAAACCTCTGCTGTCCCAAACCACTGACATGAGCTTGCTTGTTACTGTAGATGAATCTCACAAAATTCGATTTATTGAAGGTAATTCATTCTAGTTTTAATTTTTTTTCTGGTGGTTACCTTACCACTAATGTCCTTTGTTTTACTTCAATTCTGAAATAATTCTCTGTTTTTGTCTTCCCCTGAATATGAACCTCAACATGTACCTCTCACTGTCATGATTCTCACCATGTCCCATCATGTTAGGTTTTTGTAAAAATCTTAGTTCTAGATTTTGTGGGCACACTCTTGTTTATAATTTCCACTTTCTTCTTGTTTACCCATATACTTCCCAGCATACTCCTTAATTTACATTTCTTCTTGCCAGAGTACTACCTCCAAGAGTTTTCCACAAGAAATATAATGAGGTCTCACCTGCCTGGTACTACCCTTATTTTGATTTTATATTTAAACTAGAGACCTGGTGCACGAAATTTGTGCACGAGGGATCCCCTCAACCCAGGTGGCACCCTCTTCTGGGATCGAGCCTAAACCAGCAGTCAGATATCCCTCTTACAATCCTGGACCACTGGATCCTAAACGCTCACCTGCCTGCCTGCCTGGCCACTCCTAACTGCCCCTAACTGCCCCCACTGCCAGCCTAGTTGTCCCTCATTGTCCCCTCCCCCTCCCAGCCTAATTACCCCTAACTGTCTCCCTTGCTGGCCTGGTAGCCCCCAAACTACACCCCCTCTGCCAGCCTGGTCACCCGTAACTGCTTCCCCTGCTGGTCTGTTTTCCCCCAGTTACCACCACCCCCCTTCCTCACTGGCCTGATTGTCCCTACTAACACCTCTGCTGACCTGGTTGCCCACACAGCCTGCTGTTCAGTTGTTTGGTCATCCCTCACTAACCCCCCTGCTGGCCTGGTCATAGGCAGTTATCTTGTGAAGGCATGAGTGTTAATTTGCATATTACCTCTTTATTTTATTGGAAATAAGTGACTTGGATATAAATCCTAGATCTGAAGGTTTTCTTTTCCCTGAAACACTGAGTATATTATTGTTATATTTTAGAACTCTTTTCCCCTTTATGATACCATTTAACATTAATCTAATTTATAGTTTGCCTATTTGTTCCTTAGCTGAATCCATTCTTCTATCCAATACATCTATTGAGTTATTTCAACTATGATGTTTTTCACACTGAAATTCCCAATAGTCTCTTCTTTATAAATGTGCGTTCATACTTCATGCACCAATATCCTCCCTTATCTCATAGATAATCATTATTTTAATTACTTTTAATTCTTGTTCTGTCTAGCTTTTTAATTGTTTTGCCTGCTATAGTTTCTTACCCTTTTTAAGAAGAAGAGTTGTACTCATTAGCTATTTCATTGTTTTCTTCTGTGACCCTGTATTCCTCAGAGGTGGTTACACACACTGAGTGGGAGCAGATGAATCTCAGTCTCCAGCTTGTGCCCCTCCAGGTGGACAAATCACCTCAGTGTCCAGCTAGTGTTTGGCCATTGACCATAAACCACTACCATCCCCTTCCCTATTGGTGACCTTGACCCCTACTAGGAACCTCCCTTAGGAGGTGTGTGTGTGTGTGTGTGTGTGTGTGTGTGTGTGTGTGTATGTTTGGAGGGCATCAAGTTTTGAGTGGTCTGGGTACCTGTTATCCTCACCCTGATCCTCACTCTACTTATGCTTCAGCTCCACCTGGATGTAACTGCTAAAGGCCCAGCCTGACTTACACTGCCCCATGGTGATGATTGTGAGAGGGGTCTCCTTCCAAAGGTAATGTAGGGCTCTCCTACTTCTCATGTCCTCTACCTTACATCCTTACATTATTTTATTTAAAATTAAATCTTTATTGTTGAAAGTATTATATATTTCCCCTTCCCCACATTGACCTCTTTTAGCCCACCCCCCACTCCAGGCCTTTACTACCCTATTGTCTATGTTCTTTGGTTGATCTCTTTCTACCCACCCACCCCCAACTTCTCTCTGAGGTTCCACAGTCTGTTCTGTTTTTCTACGTCTCTGGACATATTTTGTTCATCAGTATATTTTGTTCATTAGATTCCACATATAAGTGAGATCATGTAATACTTATCTTTCTCTGACTGGCTTTTTTCTCTTAGCATGAAACTCTCCAGGTCCCTCTATGCTGTCTTAAAGGGTAAGAGAGTCTTGTTTTTTTATGGCTGCATAGTATCCCATGGTATAAATGTTCCACAGCATTTTATCCACTCCTCTACTGATTGGCACTTGGGCTGTTTCCAGAACCTAGCTATTGTAAATTATGCTGCTATGAACATAGGGGTGCATATATCCTTTCTGATAGGTGTTTCTGTTTTCTTGGGATATATTCTTAGAAGTGGGATCACTGGGTCAAATGGCAGGTCCATATTTAATTTTTTAAGGAAACTCCTTACTGTTTTCCACAATGGCTGTGCCAGTCTATATTCCCACCAGCAGTCCACAAGGGTTCCTTTTTCTCCACATTCTCACCAACACTTATTTGTTGATTTGTTAATGATAGCTATTCTGAAGGGTGTGAGGTGGTACCTCATTATCATTTTAATTTGTATCTCTCTGATGATCAGAGACTTTTGAGCATTTTTTCATGTCTCTTGGCCATATGTATGTTCACTTTGGAGAAGTGTCTATGTAGGTCTTCTGCCCATTTTTTTGGCTGGATTGTTTGTCTTCCTTTTGTTAAGTTGTATGAGTTTCTTACATATTTTGGTTATTATTTTTATTTTTAAAATATATTTTATTGATTTTTTACAGAGAGGAGGGGAGAGGGATAGAGAGTTAGAAACATTGATGAACGAGAAACATCAATCAGCTGCCTCCTGCACTTTTCCCACTGGGGATGTGCCCACAACCAAGGTACATGCCCTTGATGGGAATCAAACCTGGGACCTTTCAGACCGCAGGCCGACGCTCTATCAACTGAGCCAAACCAGTTAAGTCCATATTTTGGTTATTAACCCTTTATCAGATGTATCATTGCCAAATATGTTCACCCATTCATTTTGCTGATGGTTTCTTTTGCTGTGCAAGAGCTTTTTTTTTTAATTTTTTTATACATATCTCCCCATTGCCCCCCCTCCCTCCCAGGCATACCCCAACCCCCAGTGTCTATGTTCATTGGTTATGATTATATGCATAGATACAAGTCCTTTGATTGATCTCTTATCTACCTCACCTAATTTTAATCTTCCTGCTGTAATTTCACAGTCTGTTTGAAGCTTTACTGTCTCTGTATCTATCCTTTTGTTCATCAGTTTATAACGTTCTTTATTATCCCCCAATGAGTGCGATCATGTGATGCTTCTCCTTCATTGACTGGCTTATTTGACTAAGCATAAGGCTCTCCAGTTCCAACCAGGTTGCTGCAAATGGTAAGAATTCCTTCTTTTTATTGGCTGCATAGAATTCCATTGTGTAGATGTACCACAGTTTTCTGATCCACTCATCTGCTGATGGGCACCTAGGCTGTTTCCAAATTGTGGCTACTGTAAATTGTGCTGCTATGAACATAGGGGTGCATAAATCCTTTCTGATTGGTGTTTGTAATTTCTTAGGATGAATTCCTAAGAGTGGTATTACAGGGTCAAATGGGAGATCCATTTTTAGTTTTTTGAGGAAACTCCATACTGTTCTCCACAGTGGCTGCACCAGTCTGCATTCCCACCAACAGTGCACAAGGGTTCCTTTTTCTCGGCATCCTCGCCAACACTTGTCGTTTGTTGATTTGTTGATGATTGCCATTCTGACAGGTGTAAGATGGTATCGCATTGTTATTTTGATTTGCATCTCTCGGATGATTAATGACTTTGAACATGTTTTCATGTGTCTCTTGGCCTTCCTTCTGTCGTCCTTTGAAAAGATTCTATTTAGGTCCGTTGCCCATTTTTTTATTGGATCCTTCATCTTCCTTTTATTAAGTTGTATAAGTTGGTTGTAGATTTTGGAGATTAAACCTTTATCAGTGATAGCATTTGCAAATATGTTCTCCCATGCATTGATCTTTCTTGTTGTTTTGTTGATGGTTTCTTTTGCTGTGCAAAAGCTTTTTATTTTGATGTAGTCCCATTTGTTTATTTTTTCTTTAGCTTCCATTGCCTTTGGAGCAGTATCAGTGAAGAAGTTCTTTCGGCATATATCTGAGATTGTGCTGCCTGTGGATTCCTCTAGCATTTTTATGGTTTCCCTTCTAATGTTTAAGTTCTGTATCCATTTTGAGTTTATTTTTGTATTTGGTGTAAGTTGGTGGTCCAGTTTCAATTTTTTGCATGTATCTGTCCAATTTTCCCACCACCATTTATTGAAGAGGCTATCTTGGTTCCATTGAATGTTCATGCCTCCTTTGTCAAATATTAATTGAGCATAGTGGTTTGGGTGGATATCTGGGTTCTCTATTCTATTCCATTGATCTATATGTCTGTTCTTGTGCCAGTACCAGGCTGTTTTGAGAACAGTTGCTTTGTAGTATAGCTTGAAGTCTGGTATTGAGATCCCACCTACTTTATTCTTCTTTCTCAGAATTGCTGTAGCTATCCGTGGTCTTTTTTTGTTCCAGATGAATCTATGAAGAATTCTTTCTAGGTCTGTGAAATATGTCGTTGGTATTTTAATGGGTAGTGCGTTGAATCTGTAGATTGCTTTGGGTAGTATGGACATTTTAATGATGTTGATTCTCCCAATCCATGAGCATGGTATGCTCTTCCATCTGTTAACATCTTCCTCTATCTCTTTTTTCAGTGTCCTGTAGTTTTCTGCATAAAGGTCTTTTACCTCTTTAGTTATGTTTATTCCTAGGTATCTTAATTTTTTTGGTGCGATGGTAAATGGATTGCTTTTTTAGTTTCTCTTTCTATAATTTCACTGTTAGTGTATAGAAATGCCACAGACTTCTTAGCATTAATTTTGTATCCTGCAACATTGCCGAATTCATTAATTAAGTCAATTAGTTTTGGAAGGGAGTTCTTTAGGTTTTTTATGTACAATATCATGTCATCTGCAAATAAGGACAGCTTTACTTCTTCTTTTCCAATTTGGATGCCTTTTATTTCTTCTTGTTGTCTAATTGCAATGGCTAATACTTCCATTACTATGTTGAACAGGAGAGGTGAGAGTGGGCATCCCTGTCTTGTTCCTGTTCTTAGGGGAAATGGTTTTAGTTTTTGCCCATTGAGTATGATATTAGCTGTGGGTTTATCATATATGGCTTTTATGATGTTGAGGTATGATCCTTCTATTCCCACTTTGCTGAGAGTTTTTATCAAGAAAGGATGTTGGATTTTGTCAAATGCTTTTTCTGCATCAATTGATATGACTATGTGATTTTTATTTCTCAATTTGTTTATGTGATGTATCACATTTATTGATTTGCGGATATTGAACCATCCCTGCATTCCTGGGATGAATCCTGCTTGGTCATGGTGTATGATCTTTCTGATGTACTGCTGGATCTGGTTTGCTAGAATTTTGTTGAGGATTTTGGCATCTATGTTCATGAGAGATTTGGCCTATAATTCTCTTTCATTGTGTTGTCTTTATCTGGTTTTGGTATTAGGGTGATGCTGGCTTCATAGAAGGTGTTTGGAAGTGTTCCTTCTTCTTGAATGTTTTTGAATAGTGTGAGGATGATAGGTTTTAATTCTTCCTTGAATGTTTGGTAAAACTCTCCTGTGTAGCCATCTGGACCCGGGCTTTTATTTGCTGGAAGCTTTTTGATTACTGCTTCAATTTCTTTCATAGTTATTGGACTATTGAGATGTTTGGCTTCCTCCTCATTGAGATTTGGGAGGTTATATTTTTCTAGGAAAATGTCCATTTCTTGCAGGTTGTCCAATTTGTTGGAGTAGACTTGTTCATAGTATTTTTTAACAATCCTTTGTATTTCCACAGGGTCTGTTGTGATTTCTCCTCTTTCATTTCTGATTTTGCTTATTTGGGTCTTCTCTCTTTGCTTCTTGGTGAGCCTGGCTAGGGGTCCATCAATCTTGTTTATCCTTTCAAAGAACCAGCTCTTTGTTTTGTTGATCTTTTGAATTGTTTCTTTGGTCTCCAAGTTGTTTATCTCCGCTCTGATCTTCACTATTTCCTTCCTTCTGAGTACACTGGGCTTTTCTTGTTGCTCTCATTCTAGCTCTTTGAGTTGTAGGTTTAGGTGATTTATTACCATTGTTTCCTGTTTTTTGCAGTAAGCTTGTAGGGCTATGAAATTCCCTCTCAAGACTGCTTTCACTGTGACCCATAAATTTTGTATTGTTGTGTTGTCATTGTCATTTGTTGCCATGATGTTTTTTATTTCTTCCTTGATCTCTCTGGTTACCCAGTCGTTGTTTAAAAGCATGCTGTTTAGTCTCCATGTGTTTGATTTCTTTCTATTGTTTTTATTATAGTTGATTTCCAGTTTTATGCCACTGTGGTCTGAGAAAATGCTTGATATGATTTCTATCTTCTTGAATTTGAAGAGACTTTTCTTATGACCCAACATATGATCTATCTTTGAAAATGACCCATGTGCACTTGGAGAAGAATGTATATTCTGTGGCTTTGGGGTGAAATGTTCTGAAGCTGTCAATTAATTCCATCTGGTCTAGTGAGTCATTTAGGATTGATGTTTCTTTGCTGATTTTTTTTAGAGGATTTGTCCAATGGTGAGAGTGGGGTATTAAAGTCTCCTACTATGATTGTATTGCTGTAAATCTCTCCCTTAATATCCTCCAAGAGTTTTTTTTATGTATTTAGGTGCTCCTATATTGGGTGCATATATGTTTACCAGAGTTATTTCTTCTTGTTGGATTGTTCCCTTTAGTATTATGAAGTGGCCTTCTTTATCTCTTGTTATGTCCTTCACTTTGAGATCTAATTTGTCAGATATAAGTATTGCAACCCCAGCTTTTTTTTTCATTTCCATTTGCCTGAAATACCATGTTCCATCTCTTCACCCTCAATCTGTGTGCATCTCTTTTCCTAAGGTGGGTTTCTTGCAGACAGCAGATATATGGATCATGTTTTCTTATCCAATCGGTTACCCTATGTCTTTTGATTGGAGCTTTTAATCCATTTACATTTAAAGTTATTATTGATAAGTACTTATCTGTTGCCATTTTTATTCCTTACACCCGAGTTCCTTCTTCACTTCCTCTTTCTTCTTATTACAGCAGACCTTTTAATATTTCTTGCATTGCTGGTTTGGTGGTAATATATTCCCTTAGTCCTTTTTTGTCTGTGAAGCTTTTGATTTCACCTTCAATTTTGATTGAGAGTCTTGCAGGGTACAGTATTCTTGGATTCAGAGCCTTCCTTTGCATGACTTTGTATATTTCATTCCATTCTCTTCTGGCCTGACGAGTTTCTGTTGAGAAGTCAGTAGCTAGTCTTATGGGGGTTCCTTTGTAGTTAACTTTCTGTTTCTCTCTGGCTGCTTTTAAGATTCTTACTTTGTCGTCGGTGTTTGCCAATTTAATTATAATGTGCCTCAGTGTCGGTTTGTTGGGGTTCATTTTGCTTGGGACTCTGTGAGCTTCTTGGATTTGTGTGGGTTTTTTCTTTCCTATATTGGGGAAATTTTCTGTCATTATTTCTTCAAACACGTTCTCTAATCCTTGTTCAGTTTCCACTCTTTCTGGAACCCCAATTATGCGGATGTTATTTTGTTTCATGTTATCCCAAAGTTCCCTTAGACTCTCCTCTTGCTTTTTAACTTTTTTTTCTAGAAGCTGCTGTACTTGGGTATTTTTTCCTACCGTGTCTTCTAGCTCACTGATGCGGTCCTCTGCTTCTTCTAGTCTACTTTTGATGCTTTCCATTGAGTTCTTTATAGCAGTGATGTCATTATTCATTTCTTCTTGTTTATTCTGCACCTCCTCTAGTTTCTTCTGCGTTTCTTCTTCATGCTTCTTCACCTCCTCAAGGTTCTTCTTCATTTCCTCTTGGCTCTTACTCATATTGTCAAATTTGTCTTCCATTCTTTTCAACCACATTATGATAATTTCTCTGAACTCTTTCTCTGGTAGGCTTATTTGTGGTTCTATTTCGTTTACTTCCTTTTCTGGTGAAACCTGCCTTTCTGTCTTTTGTGGGCTGTTTCTTTTTCTGCCCATGGTCTTTCTTCTCTGGGTGTCTGGTTATGTAGTGCTCTCTCCTACGTTGATTGAAAGGCACAAACTACAACACGACCAGGTACAGCACACAAGGCACTGAGTAGAAATGTATTCAAGATGTTAATAATCACAAATAAGGTGACCACCAATGAAGAACAAATTAGGGGTAAATAGAGAAAGAAGAAGAGGAAAATGAGGAAGAAAGAAAAGAAAGAAGTGCCAAAATCAAATTGCGAGAGTGAGAAAAAAAAAGATAAATAAATGAACAATAAAATAAAATAAAATAAGAAAATAAAAAGGAGAAAAAGGAGAAGGAAAGAGGAAGAGAAAAAAGTCAGAGAGAAAAGAAAGTGTATAAGAGAGAAAAGAGGAACTAAATATAGATGTCAGGAGACAACTCCACTAGAACAGTCACTAATCCCAATAAAGGCCAGCAACCAGTACCTAGAGATTAATGCAAATTGCAAATAGCAACTGGTATCGAGGGAGATGAGGGAAAAGAGAGGTAGAAAACAAAGCAAGCAAAAAGCAAAATAAAACAAGTAGAATAAACTAAAACAATCTCTCAAAAAATTTTTCAAAAAATCGATATAATCACTTTTCAGGCAAATAGCAACAAAAGGACACAGAGAAAAAACAACTTTTTGGCTAGTGAAGACAAGAGGGGAGAGGTTTGTGTGGACTTGTAGTAGGGGATTTGAAATTAGATATATAAATGGGGTGAAATTTTAACCAGGTAAAGAGAAAAATAGGGAGAATCTAAAGTTGGAAAAGGGAAAGAGAAACAAGACAGCAAAATGGGGAATTTAGGAGGAAAGTGTTGGCATAAAGGTGGAGTTGAGTTGGAGTAAAATTATGCTAAAGGGAAGATGAAAATAGAATGTAGAACTCTAATCCCTAAATAAAATAAAGAGAAAACAAAATGACATTCTTTTTCCAAAAACGGTAAAGTACTAGTAGTAATTAATAATACTAGTTTAAAAAAAAAGTAATAATTATAAAGGTAAAATCAATTGAGGCAGAAAGAAAAAAATATTCTTTTAATTGAAATATGTGAAAATGAAAAATAAAGAATTAAAAATTAAAAAAAAAGAAAAAAGAAAAAAGGAAAAAAAAAAAGAAGAAGAAAAATAGAATGGTCCTTCACTTCCACTATTATTCTGCTTGGCACTCCTGTTTCCCAGTAGGGGAGGTATTGCAGTTCCCTGTGTTCCCCTCTTGGTGTTTTAATCTCTTTATTCTCTTGTGGTTATGCGAGAGTCAATTTGTGTGTCATCCATTGGGTGGCAGTGTTTCCGAATTGATCTCTGAGACAAAGCACAGGACCTCTCTAGGCTGTGCTCAGATCCTGCTACTCTGTGGTTCCCAAAACCAGTTTGTGGGGGTTTTGCAGCCTGGACACTGCAATAACTCCCAGGTTGTCCCTCTGCCCCAGAGAAAAAGAAAAAAAAAAGAAAGAAAAAAAAAACGAGTCGTTTTTCCAGAGCTCTCCTCTGTCAACAGCTCAGAGGGTCTGCCTTCACACTCAGGGATCATGCCCTGACCACCTCTGCGGACCTCTCCAGAGGCAGCTTTCCCGAAGCCCGGCTCCCACAGTGTGCCTGTCTCTGCCCTGCGGGGGTAGGAGACCGCACCCAGGCCCAGGCGAAATCTGACCCTTCCGCGCGCGCGCGCGCGTCTTGTGGATCTCTGAATCCTCCGCCTGCGCAACTGTGCTGCCTGGGAAGCCGCGCTCTGGGTCCTGGCTGCTCTGTGGGTGCCTCCGTCAGCCGCAGCTTTCAGACCTTAGCAGACATCCACCTCCCCTTTAAGTCAGGCGCAATCTGACCTTTCTGTGTGCTCTGTGGATCTTTGGTTCTGCCACGTATCTGCGCCGATTGGAGAGTGGAGTTCTGGGTCCCCGGGTTCCTGGCTGCTCGATGGGTGCCCAGCCGAAGGCTTCAGACAGCCGCAGACATCCACCTCCCACTGCCGCTTTTTTTTTAAAATTGTTTTACATGTATACATATCTCCCCATTGCCCCCCCCCCGTACAGAAGCTTTTTATTTTGATGCAGTCCCATTTGTTTATTTTTGCCTTAGTTTCCTTTTCCACAGGAGATGTAGCTGTAAAAATATTGCTATGAGAGATGTCTGAGATTTTGCTGCCCATGGTTTCTTTTAGGATTTTATGGTTTCATGACTTACATTTAAGTCTCTCATCAATTTTGAGTTTATTCTTGTGTATGGTGTAAGTTGGTGATATAGTTTCATTTTTTTTTGCATGTATCTGTTCAATTTTCCCAACACCATATATTGAAGAGACCCTCTTAACTCCATTGTATGCTTTTGCCTCCTTTGTCAAATATTTATTTAGCGTAATGGCTTGGGTCAATTTCTGGGGTCACTGTTTTGTTCCATTGATCTATAGGCCTGTTCTTATGCCACAACCAGGCTGTTTTGTTTACTATAGCTTTGTAGTATAATTTGGTATCTGGTATTGTGATTCCTCCAACTTTGTTTTTTTTCTCAAGATTGCTGTGGTTATTTGGGGTTTTTTTTGGTTCCACATAAATTTTTGGAGTATTTGTCCCAGATCTGTGAAATATGCTATTAGTATTTTAATAGGGATTGCATTAAATTTTTACCATATATTGTCTACATTTCTCTCTCTTTTTTTGTCTCTGTGAAGTCCTCAGGATTAGGTTTGGAGGAGGAAGCTATTAATCCTTCATTGTTCATTCCCTTTCTGCAAATGGGAATTTGGCACTATAACTTTCCTTTCTATTCCCATAAAACTGTCAGTTGATTTCTCAAGAGAAACACTTCAGGCCAGAAGAGATTGGCAACCAAGACTATTCTACCAAGAAAGGATCTCATTTAAAATTGAAGAAAAAATAAAGAGCTTTCCAGACCAAAAAATATCTAAAGGGGTTCACTACTACCAAAGCAGTATTTAAGAATAAAATGACAAAAAGGACATAGCTATCAATAACCACGTTAAATATAAATGGATTAAATGCTCCAATCAAAAGCCATAGGGTAGCTAAATTAATAAAAAAATGAGATCCATTTATATGCTGTCTACAGGAGACTAACTCAGATCAAAAGACATACACAGACTGAAAGTAAAAGATTTTTTAAAAAAGTATTCCATGCAATGGAAACAAACATACAAAAAAGCTGGGATAGCAATACTTACATCAGACAAATTGGACTTTAAAGCAAAGTATAATGAGACAAACAAGGCCTTCACCAGTGTGGCTCAGTTGGTTGAGCATCATCCTGTGCACCAAACACCAACCAGCTCGATTTCCAGTTGGGGCTCATGCCTAGGTTATGGGTTCATTTCCTGGTTGGGGTGCATGCAGGAGGCAACTAATTGATGTTTCTCTCTCACATTGATGCTTCGTTCTCTCTCTCTCTTCTTCCCCCATCTCCAAAATAAATAAAAACATATTTAAAAAAGAAACACATGATAGATTGATCCAACAGGGGCTATAATCCTTGTACACATTTATGTACTCAACATAGGAGCAACTAAATTTATAAAGCAAATCTTGATGGACATAAAGGAAGAGACCAACAATAATATAGTCATAGTAGAGAACTTTAACACCCCATTGATACCAATGCCTAGATCCTCCAGACAGAAAATCAATAAGAAAATAGTGGCCTTAAATGACACACTAGACCAGATGGATTTAATTGATATTTTCAGAGCATTTCACCCCAAAGCTATAGGACATACAATTTTTCCAAGGACACAGAGTAAATCTTCTAGGATAGATCACATGTTAGGACACAAAACAAGTCTCAACAAATTTAACATGATTGAAATTATATCAAGCACCTTTTCTGATCACAATGGTATGAAACTAGAAATCAATTAAAAGAAAAAACTGAAAAGCACATAAACACAGGGATGCTAAATATCATATTACTACACATTGAATAGGGTAACAATGAGATCAAGGAAGAAACCAAAAGATACCTTGAGATAAATAAAAGTGAAAATACAACAACCCAAAATTTATGGGGCACAGAGAAAGCAGTCGTAAGAGGGAAATTCATAACATTACAGACCTTTAAGAAACAAGAAAAATTTTAAACAAACAATCTAATCTTAGACTTAAAGGAACTAGAAAAAGAAATACAAGGAAAGCCCAAAGTGAGTAGAAGAAAGAAAATAATAAAGATCAAAGCAGAAATAAACAAAATAAATTCTAAAAAATAATATAATAGACCAATAAACAAAAAACTGCAACTTTGAAAAAATAAAGATTGATAAACCTTTAACAAGACTCATCAAGAAAAAAAGAGAGAGAACTCAAACATTTTTTTGTTATAAGCCAGACAGAGAAAGACAAATACCATATGATTTCACTAATATATGATATAAAAAGGGCAAAATAAATGAATAAACAAAATAGAAGCAGACTTATAGATACAGAGAATAGACTGATGGTTGCCAGAGGGGAGGAGAATTGAGAGTTGAAGGGATTAAGAAGTACAAATTTTGTAGTCCCAAAATATTCCCAGTGTCATAATATCATCATAGGTAATATCATCAATAATACTTTACTAACTATGTATGGTTCAAGTGGGTGCTGGAAATATTGGGGGACCACTCTCTAAAAGTATATGATTGTCTAATTACTATGCTGTACATCTGAAACTAATAGAAAATAACACTGAATGTTAACTCTATTTGTAAGAAAAGATTTATTGAGCACTTACTAGGCACTGTTTAGATGCAAGATATATCACCAGGAATAGGAATTTTTTAAAATATATATATATTTTATTTATTTTTTACAGAAAGGGAGAGGGATAGAGAGTTAGAAACACTAATCAACTGCTTTCTGCACATCCCCTTACTGGGGATGTACTTGCAACCAAGATACATGCCCTTGACTGAAATCAAACCTGGGACCCTTTAGTCCGAAGGCTGACGCTCTATCCACTGAGCCAAACTAGTTAGGGCAGGAATAGGACTTTAAGATGCTGCCTGATGGAGCTGACAGTCTAGCATGGGGATTGCAGAGCCATGCTGTGGTGAGGGCCCAGGAGCAGAATACTATTCCTTGGGTAGGCGCAGGTCAGAGTCCTGCTGGGGAGCTTAGTTTCTAGAGGAGAAATATCTTGAACTTGCAGGCAGGGCATATATCTGACCTGTTTGTCAGTACCTTTCAGTATGGAAGATGTTCCCACTGTACACAGACCCCTTGACTGATCAAACTGTGAGGCAGAATTTCCTAGGCCCAGACTGTGAGTGGAGGAGCCATGATTTAATAGGCACATGGTGGGCCAGTGCTCTGGTTCCCTAGATATGTGGACTTTTGAGGTCAAGATAGCTTCTAGATCTCAGTATGTTCTTGCCTTGGTCTGCATCTGTCCAGAAACTAAATGGGTCAGAGCCTAAAGATGGAGAGTATCAGGGCTTTTGATCCCAAGATGGCAGAGCCCTTACCCTCCATGGAATGGAGGGTCTGTCCTGGACCCCAGCCCTCCCCAATGGTCTGCATACTGACAGCCACTGTGACTGTTATAGGCTGAATGTTTGTGTCTCCTCCAACCCCCAAATTCTAAGTACCTATATGTTAAAATATCCCCCAAGTGATAGTATTTGGAAGTGGGACCTTTGGGATGATTAGGTCATGCAGATGAAGCCCTCATGAATGGGATTAATGGTCTTTTAAGAAACCCCAGACAGCTCCCTTGGCCCTCTGCCACATGAGGAGAGAGAAAGAAAAAGACGTGGGCTGTCACTCAACACTGAGTCTGTTGGCATAAGCTGGCTCTGGAACTATAAGACATAAATTTCCATTGTTTGTAAGCTGCCTATTCTATAGTAGTTTGTTATAACATCCTGAAGGGACTAAGATAGTGGTCTTGGGCAAGTCTCTTCACCTCTTTATCCCTCAGTTTTCTTTCTGAGCCTCAAATTCGATGACCAACTGTGGGGACCTCTCCAGCTCTGAGATTAGAGCAGAGACTCCCAACTTCACCCTCTCCGACCACCTTTCCCATCTCCAGAGCCAGGATGGAGCCCTCAGCACACCTTTGGTGTAACATGTGATTGACAAGTGCAATCTTAAGCCCCAGTTCACCCTTCCTGCTGCTGATGCACTGCTCAGAGTGGGTTGACTGCCAAGTCAAGCAATCAGGAGGTAATAGCCTGGTATCAGATGAGCCCCCAGGGTTGGCAGCAGAACCTGGAAAACTCCATCCCCATGCTGCCCGTGCCATTCATAATCAGGAAAATAATAATGTAAAGCAGACTGGCTAGGATCATACTCAGACTGACATGCATAGTGTAGGAATTGCTGGCACCCTGGTCTGATGTGGTCATTAGGATCCTGCTTGGGGCTAGGGCTGCCCAGAGTGCCAGGCATTTTGTGATTCACTTGCCCATGCAATCAGACGCTGTTCCCCACCTGCAGGGAGACTCTCACAGCCTCCTTGCCCAGCAACCTGCTGCTCCCTTCAGGTTCCCCTGCCACCTGTGCCCATTGCCTCTGTCCTACCCCTGCCTGTCCATTCTTGCTGAAATTCTCAAGAAGTGCTGATTTTATTGTGACAAGTGGCAGTTCATTTTATTTAGGTAAATAATTCAAAGGATCAATTATTTTAAATGTTGATAGTATCATAATTCATCAAAATAATTTATAATAGTTAACTTGCCTCTTAAATATGATCTTATAAATCATGCCTTCTGAAGCTAAAAGTCATGTGGATTCAATCAGTTTGTTTAAAATTAACTGTCTCCTCTGAAATCATCTAAGAAGGAAATCATGACAAATTCCTGATCAGATAAACACAATTCCATTATTAAAGAGGATTAAAAAGAAGTATGAACTAATTTGAATAGACTTAGCAATTCCCTGGGTTTTATTCTTCTGTGTAAACCTGACTCTTTATATAAAAACTCTATTCTGGTTTCCTACCATAAGCAAGAGATTCCTTCACTGCAGCCTAGAAATGACCTTACCATCTTGCTGACACATACTTCACCTGATGCACACTGGGTGCTCCAATATGGGCAGTTTAACTCCTCCCATCTCTGCTAATCTCCCGTGGCATCCCCATAGCAGGACAGGCATGATGAATCACCAGCCATGACATTCACCCTAACCTTCCAAATGGCATTGCTGAGAGGAAGAGTCATCACAGATCGCCATAGCAACATGGCCGTTGTGACTCAGTGGATTAGCCACTCTCAGTCACTGTCCAATGGACACTTGGGACAGCCAATCACTCTTCCCAAAGGCCCACTGCTGGATCCTCCTGACCCATGGCACTTCATGAGTTGTGGTGGGTCTGATGATTGAATTTCTGACATATCCAGGCAATGGAGATTACTTAACACCAGGTCAAACTCTTCATTATATATGCAGATCTGATTGGGGTCACTGAAGTCACATGCCTTAAGCGGTGCCTTCTGATTTGGGTGGCCCTCAGCCACCAGACTTTGCTGGTCTGTATGTGATAGAGCCTTCCATATTGAAGGACATTGGGGCATTTTGGCCTCTGTTGATAAAAATGGGTTGGTGGGTTTGGCAGTGGGCCCAGATACCTGCATCTCTGGGCAAATGCTATCCAGATACCATTTAAGTGATTTACAGTCTAACTTCTTCCTCAATTTAGCACACTCACTGACATTTCCATAACTTCTTGTCCTCAGATCAGATTTTTACAAAATATATATTTTTAATGATTTCAGAGAGGAAAGAAGAGGGAGAGAGAGAAAGAGACAGAGAGACAGAAATCAATGATGAGAGAGAATTATTGATTGGCTGCCTCCTGCATGCCCCCTACTGGGGATCAAGCCCACAACCCGGCATGTGCCCTTGACTGGAATTGAAACTGGGACCTTTCAGTTCACAGGCTGACGCTCTATTCACTGAGCCAAACTGTTAGGGCCAGATCAGATCTTAAGGAAAAATACTGGTCCTCATACTTATCCAACCAAACACTTGCCAGCCGCAGGGAGCTCTGTGTCATGGAGTCCTGGCCTTCAGGAGAACCGTTTTCCCGAAAATGTGTCTGACTCCAGAGCAAGGGACCAGAGGATTTTACTCCACACACGCAAATCCCAAAGGAAATGTCTACATTTTCTCCTCGCAGATTTCCCTGCCACTGTCATTCTGCCCAGATCCACAGAAACAACTCTCCAGCCACTACAGGTGACTTTATGGTGCAGTAGCTCCTTCTTGTCCTCTGAGCTCAGAGAGGGGAGCCAGACCCCATTTGAAGTGCAGCCCCCGCTGGCCCTCTGTGCACCCTGGGGGAGGATCTGTAGGTCAGCATGTCCACACTGATGTGGCAATCACTGGGCCCACGACCGTGGCTGGTCCTCCCCAGTGGTGGCCAGCACCTCATAGTGGCTGCCCAGGGACACCAGGGCTTTGGCTGGGTGTGCCTTGCCAGTCCCTCTTCCTCCAATAATCCCTCACGCTTTGTTTCTTGTTATTTACTTTTTTCTAGGGAAGTGTTTTTGGACGAATTCACCTAATTCTCCTTTCAAATCTTGGAAGCCACTGTCGTCAGCCAGGAGGGTGACTCGTGGAGAAGTGGCTGGCGTGTGGCCCTGGATGCTGTGAGCAATCTAGAGCGGAGCAGACAAGGCTTTGTTGTAGAAACAAGTAGTAGCACTAGTGACGGCAGATCCATCGGGTAGAACTACACGGGGCACTCCCGGTCTGCCCATCCTTAGGGGAGCCCAAGATGTGGCAAATGAGCATGTGGAAGGCATGCTTCTGACACCCAGGTCTCTCAACTCCTGGTCATGTTGATTAAAAGTCACACCCAACTGAGAGGAGAATTTTCTGTTGCCTTTTCTGCATCTTCAGTCTGATGATCTAACACATCATCGATCTTGTTTGCTTTGAACTATAATTCTTTAAAAATATATATATTTTTATTGATTTCAGAGAGGAAGAGAGAAGGAGAGAGAGGTAGAAATACCAGTGATGAAAAAGAATCATTGATCGGCTGCCTTCTGAAGGCCCCACACTGAGGATTGAGCCCACAATTCAGGCATGTGCCCTGGCTGGGAATCAAACCGGGACTCCTCAGTCCGCAGGCTGTCGCTCTACCCACTAAGCAAAACCAGCTAGGGCTGAACTGCAATTCTAACACTGGATTTAGGATTTGGGTGAGGCTGGGGTAGAATTGTTTGGGCAATTGTCCATGGAGCCCAGACCCTTGATGGGCACATTCTTAAGTGGCTGAGTCACCTCACCGAAGTTGAAATAAACAGCAGGCAAAGTGGTCCAACTAGCAGATGCAAAAAGCAGAAATAGGGAACTAGATGCTTCCCATTATGGACCTCGCAGACTTGAAGGGCCATTTTCACTTTCCCGGAGCAAAAGCTGTCGAAGCCTTAAACTGGGGCTGGAGGATGGGTGTGAACTGGCTTGAGAGTCAGACTCCAGGAATGCAGGCGCTGAGGTGGGGACGCTTCTGTGGTAGTTACTTCCAGGAACCCCACCAGGTTTTCAAGATGAAGGTAATGATCCCAGAAGACCCTCTGGTGAATCCCGATGCGGCGAGGCAGGATGCCCACCCCCTGGGACCAGGGCTGTGGCGTCTTCCTCCTGCCATAGTCCAGGTCCATCCAGCAAGCAGAACTGGTTTGGAGGAACCGCAGTGCTAGTGATCAGTGACCAGTAACCAGTGGCTTGTGTGGTGACAAGCCAGGGTTTTGCTCAGGCCGGTGGTGGGGGTGGGGGCGCGGGTAGGGAGGGGAGCTGGACAGCCGTGGGTAGACTAGCCTGAGCTGCAGCCTTGGGGAGAGCAAGAGCGCCTTCAAGTGGCAGGTCATTGAAAAGTGGGAGCAGCTGGGATTGTGGAAGATTAATGGTGCACACAGACCACAGACGGGGGCTGGGTTTGGGAGTAAACATAGTCAGTGGCTCCTCCAATGCGTGATCCTGCTCTGTTGGATCCCCTCTCTTATTGGCCAAGGTCGCAGGTTGGGGAGTTGCCAAGGAGCGCCAGCCTGACCCCCGAATGGTGGGGCTGGTGGCGCACCCAGAAACTCCGTCAAGCTGAGGAGCAGCACCCTGCGGACCTAATGCTGTTGGGGTATCTGCTAGGGAAGGGTTTGGGGAAAACCTGGTCACTCCCTTTAATAGGGCTTCCAGGCTGGACTGGACACAGGAGTTGGCTCATCCCAGGCAGGTCTTCGTCAGGAACAAGATTTGGGCTCCCAAGAGTTGCTTGACTCTACATAGAGTTTTAGGGAACAAACTCCTTCCTCTCTCTCTGTGCCTCCTCTCTCGCTTCTCCTAGAACCTCTCTTCCTGACCTCAGGTCTTCTCAGACTGACATGGATTTTTGAGCCGAGGGATCAGAGTGTCGGCTGCGGGAAGAGAATCTCAGAGACAAATGTGAACTGTCTACCCAAGAACCCTGCACCTGGCTAGAAGAAAAGGACCTTTGGAACAGACATACAATTTAACAAACACATGTTAAATACAGTGCACGGATGGGGTTTTGTGCTAAACCAGGGATGGCACTTAATTGGATTTGTTCCTCTAATCCTTCCCTGTTTCCTTCCTCATCAGACATCAAAATTGATTATATGCCTGGCTGGTATAGCTCAGTGATTGAACATCAACCTATGGACCAGATGAACCAGGAGGTCCTGGTTCGATTCCTGGTCAGGGCACATGCCCAGTGTTGGGCTTGATTCCCAGTAGGGGACATGCAAGAGGCAGCCCATCAGTGATTCTCTCTCATCATTGATGTTTTTATTTCTCTCTTTCCCTTCCTCTCTGAAATTAATAGAGATATGTTTTAAAAAATTGATTATGGAACTTTTTTCCCACTGAGTCAAGAAGTGTCCTCAGAATTCTCCACAGCTTCCAGTGGCCACTGACAATCCATTGGCACTGGATGGAGAAGTGAAACCTGTTTCCCACCCCTGTCAGGCATTAGGAAAATTCAAAGGTTTCTGTTGAAAGACAGGCTACTGAGGGGAGAGCACATTTGGGAAAAGAAGCAGCTGATGGAATGAGAGCTGGAGTGGGCCCATATCCTCTGCTGCAATGAAGAAGGGAAAGGAGATTGGAAACAGGTCCCCAGGACTCTTTTTCCCTGGGTCTCCAGCTCTCCCATGGGGATGGCCTGTGGGGTAGTGGAGATCAGACTCGAGCTCTGGAAGGCCTACCTGGGATGGGAACTTTGTTCCCCTGTTCTGTGGGTTCCCTGTAAGTTAGAGGAGCATGCCATGTTGCAGGCCTCTCCAGGGAAAGCTTCCTGGGGTAGCTTCCCATCCGTTCACTGTATTTGCCTCCATCTGTGACTCTGGCTACACAGTTTCATTTTCTGATTTCTTCCTATTGTTAGGAAGCTCTTGACATACACAATTAGCTGAGCCTCTACCACTTTGCACAGGCTGAGGCCGAGCCTCTTCTTAGCCAATGTTTCCTGGTCTCCCAGCTACTTGTTTCCATTCTCTCATTGCCACTCGCCCTCTGAGGAGGAGGTTACGTTAAGGCTGACCATCCAGAAGGCCATAGGAGTCCCTGGCTGCACGTGGAGCAGGAAGTCCTGGCATCAGAACCAGGCTCCTTCTTCACCACAAATCTCCTCTTTCTTTGAACTACTCTTTTTTGGTTCCTGGGTTCATACCCCCTGAGTCCCAGCACTCTCTCTGATTCCCTGGGCCAGAGACTATTGGTTGCCCTCCACTGACCATCTCTCACTTCTTTCCAGTGACAACAGAGACACTATCTCCCACCTTCCTTTGCAGCTGGTATTGGCACGTGCCTAAGTTCTGGACAATGCGATGTAAGAGGAAGTGTTCTAAGGGAAGGTGTAAGGGTTCCTTAAAGGGAGTTCCCTTAGAAGAAGATTTCTGTCCTCTCCCCATCTCTTCCTATTGTTGCTTAAAGGATGGAAGAAACTTCAGCAGCTACTTTAATTAATGAAGTGATGGAAAGCATATGGTGGGATGTTAGAACAGAAAGAGAAGACCCCTGCGTTCATGATAAGTCTGGAGCTGCCATGCCCTCCTGGGACTGGCTTCCTCCAGGTCTCTTTTAGGTCAGAACACATTACCTTGAGTTTCTGTTGCATCGGCCACCTAACCCTGCACGTGCTTGTCTTTGTTTTCCAGCCTCCTAGGGGGTAGTGACTCCAGTGGGCTCTTCCTCCAACACACCTCCTGCGGCTCCTGGCTATCTTCCCTCACTCCTCTCTCCTCCTCCCCTCCCTTCTCCCTCCCCCACTTCAGTTCTTAGCACGTCGTTATCCAGATCTAATATCTTTCAGAGACCTCATTTTTCTCAATAAAGAACAAACAGCTTCTTTTGGCATCCATGACCTTCCATCACCGGGGCTCAACTCATCTTTTTAGTTACACCTCCTGTGTCCTAAGGTTTATCCATGTTGAGTCCCTGAATCTCTAGTGACCCCACGCTCCTCTGCCTCTCTTCTGCAGCTCCAGTGGTTCTACCTGTCAAAATCCTACCCGTCCTTCAAGGTCCACCTAAAAGTTGCTTCCTCCACGAAGTCTTCCCACTGCCTCTGAGCTAGGAGTGATGGTTTCTCCTCTGTACTCCCATAGTAAGTTGTTTGTGGCTGTCAGTGTTTACCTGGTATTATTGCTACCTCTGTTGTTTACCAACTAGGGCTCTTATAGGGCTGGATTAGTCTTGTTCATTCCCCAGTTCCCAAAGTAGATTGGCCTAGGACCTACACATAGTAGGTCCTTGGCAAATGTCAGTTTACCAAGGTGACCCCCACTTTTTATCTCTGACCTCTGCCAAATCCAGGGCCCATGCAATTGTGCCGAACTCCTGCTTGAGGGTGGGGGCTGATCCACCCCAGGATTTGTTCTCAGCTGTCCCTCTCACTGTCACACAGCCATTCATTTGGCACTGGCTGCAGGAAGATTGGATGGGAGGAGGCAGGGCCTGGACCAGCAGACAGACGGTGCTGCTGCCTGAGCAAACAGAGATGTCAGTGTTGATGTGGAGGAGCAGGGCTGCTCGTTAGAGCTGCTAAACTGCTGTCACAGGCTGGCTCCTCTTCAGTGACAGGGTCACTTCTCCCCACCTGGGTCCCTTGCTTGCTCACCACTCCCGTTCTCTCTGCTGACAGCACTGACCTGTCAGGGCGCTGCTCTCACTCACTAATCCAAAGGCCACAGAGCATCAGGGCCGTCTCCACAGACTACAAGGCCATTTGTCTTTCAGGAGGGATCGCCTCTCTCTCAGGGGACTGCTTACAGCCTCCTGTCACTCTACAACTGCAGTCAAAGGAATCAGGGGAGAGAGCTAGCTTGGGCCAAACTTGACCTTGGATTTGGGGTGTCTGGAACCTTTTACACTTGAGGCAATGCGCTCTACCTAAATGAAGTCTCAATTAAAACAGCAACTCACTACCAGGGTGGAGTATTGCAGGGCCACAGAGAGTTGAATCCACATTTGAAACCCACAGGCCTGTAGATTCTGGTCACTGGGACCCCGAGGGTGAAGGTGGGTGCACACCACCAGCTTTGGTGCAGGCAGTTTGCACAGTCACTTTTGGAAAGATATATGTCCTTTGGAACTTTTTCACACTAAACTAATGCAGTAATAAAGCAAGTAAAAGTACACACCCTTTGAAGTTGAACTATCAGGGTTCAAATCCCAGCTTGGCTAAGTGATAGGTGAACTTGAGTATGTTTCTTAACTTTTCTGGATGCCTTTCCTTATCCATAATGTAAGCATTCACAGAATTTGTGCAGATGATATGAGATAATATAGTTTCTAGTGTGTGGATAATAAAGTTTCTAGTGTGTGGTAAATGCCTAATAAGCTCTGCTTATCCACTAGAATGGAAGCTTCCAGAAGACAGGAATCTTATTCATATCAACCATCTAACTGTGCCTTGTGGGATCTCAGTTAATGCTTGTGGAGTGAATATATGTTCATCTAGAAGTAAGCTTCAAGACGACTGGGCAATGCATTTCCCCCTTATTCTCCTGAGTCCCACAATATTTACTCTATCACTCTGCATGCAATAGATGCTTAATGACTAATGATACATTTAAGCACAAGACATCCTGGCAATTCTTAACCAGTAACCACATTTAGATTTCTCAATCTTCTGGAGCCACCCTTAGGCTCTGGCTAAGTCACCCCTCCTAGAGTTCAGCAGCTTGACCCAACATAAGGAGGCATGGGAAGGGTCCAGGACTAGATGTTGGGAGACTTGAGTGCTATCTAGATCTTTAATGATTTCACCACTTGGCACTGGACAAGTCACTGTCTGTCTCTGAGCCTCATTTCCACATTGGTAGGGCGAGAGGTTGGTTGGATACATTTCCAGATTGACTTAGTGTGAGCCTTATAGCATTCTGATTTTAAGGTGTTGGACTTTTGCCAGGTCCTAAGTCTGGGCCCGTGTGTGATTCTGCAATTCCTTTCTCTGGATCAGGGACTAAGGAGCATACTTTCACTTGTGTCCTTAGGGCCAAACCAACATGAAAGGCTGGAGGAAGTATTATGGTAGGCAGAGCCACTATCCCTTCGAGCTGACTCTGAAGGAGAGGGCATTGCTGCAACCATTGGCTGCCTGGCTGGAATGTAGTAAGGGTGAGCAATAGCAAGAGTCCCATTTTCTGAATCACTCAGACCTAATCCCAGGCAGGAAACTCCTGGATGGCCCCCTACTCCCAAGAGAAAGCCAGTGGTGGACCATGGAGGGTGAGGCATGTGGGGGACACGATGAAGGGACTAAGAGCCAGCATTGCTAGTTCATCAGAACCTGGACATGGCAGGGAGCCACAGGGAGTACCCTGATTGTCAGGGTCAAGCTAAAGCTCTGTTGTGTGACTTTGGGTCATTTACTCTCTAAGCCTCAGTTTTATTATTGACTAGAGTCCCAATGCATGAAAATTCATGCACGGGGTAGAGGGTGTCCCTCAGACAGACCTGTGCCCTCTTGCAGTCTGGAAGCCATCAGTTGGACATCCTTAATGCTGCCAAGGAGACAGTAGAGGCTCCTGCCATCACCGCTGTGCTTGCAGTCTTCAGCCTGGCTTGTGGCTGAGCAGAGCTCCCCCTATGGGAGTGCACTGACTATCAGGGGGCAGTTCCTACATTGAGCATCTGCTCCCTGGTGGTCAGTGCACATCATAGCGCATCATTCAGCTGTTAGGGTCAATTTGCATATTATCCTTTTATTATATAGGATTATATAGGATAAAATAGGTAGTATCTTGTTAAGAGCAAATAAAATACAGAGCCTAAAAAAGATGTTTCAAGCTGTAAAGTGGTGGGCTTAATAAGAGGTGCAGTCCACTTCCAGGAGAGGGGGACCTCCCTTTGGAGCCATGGGCTCATTCTGACAGAACTTATTGTCTTCCCCAAGCAGCTCCTCCCTCCCTCCTAGAGCTTTTGGTTACAGTTTAACAAGCCTAATTGAAAGACTGCTGGATCAGCCAAGGAATTTATCAAAGGGAAAGAGGCGATTCCTGGTGCCATTTGGCTCCCTGCACATTTGTCCTTTCAAATCCTTTTACATAATTCCATTTCTGCATTAGAGGAAAGACTGGGGTTTTACATGAGAGGAAGAGACAGGAAGAGGAACACAGAGAGAAAGGGATGGGACCAGATGCTGTGGGAGAGCTGAAGCTGTTGGGGCCTGAGGTTGGACCCATTCAGGGTCTTCTTGGGTGGGAGAGGCCATGGCAATGACAGGGAGCATCCAAGACAGAGGGGAGCACTGTCCAGCTGAGAAGAGAGCTTGCTTAGATGGTAAAGGGGAGGTGTTGCCAGGCAATTGCAACTCTTTTGTCTCTTATGAATGAGGAAGCTCAGACTGCCTTGGAGCCAGATTTCTCACCTGCTACTCCCTGCACAGAATTCAGGGTAACCCTTGGTACCCCTCTCAAAAGACTGTTCCCCAAATGAAGGTGGAGAGAGGTAGGGATGGTGGTAGAGGCCTGACCAGAAATTCTTCTAGGAGGGATCCAACCCAGTCTGACATAGGGAAGACAGAATTTCCAGAGAGGATACTGAAGACCATGGACATTAGGAGAGGAACTGGATGGAGGGGAAATGTAGAGTGTGAAAAGGGACAAGGCCACACCTACTATATAGTGGATGCTATTTACAAACTGAAAAATTCCATCCCAGAGAAATTCCAAGAGGGGGTTACTGATCTCCCTTTATGAGAGAAGAAACTGTGTGTTGGAGAAATTTAGTACAAACAAGTGTGTTTCCCAGCCAGCGTGACACAATAGTTGAATGTTGACCTATGAACCAGGTCAGGTTTCAATTCCCAGGAGGGGGCATTCAGGAGGCAACACATGTAATTCTCACAATGACTATTGTGAGTCATTATTCTTACCCACTTTTACAGAGGTAAATATTAAAGCTTAGCTAGGAAGTGTAACTTGTGCCTTTTCCACCTTGATCCACTCTCTGAAGCTCCACGTTCATGGACCCTATTGTTGGAGGGAGTACCCGTTACATACAAGGAGACTATGCCAACCAAGAAAAACATCAGCACCTTGGACAGGATCCAAGGACTGCTCAAGACCCAATACTCCAGTAGATAAGGTGGTGGAATCCAGGGCTATGGCCTGGCATTAGTATTTCTAAAATGATGTAATTTGGTTACCAATGAACTTGAGCTCACAGACCACCAGGATAGCTGGTGACTGTTATATTTGGAGATAGGACTTCTCAAACAGAAGAGATTAATGAAAGTGTTTCAGAGAGGTTCCAGGCATACTACCTTTGAGAGGCTGAGAAAAGCTTTGCAGAGCCTATAAATGCAAATATATTAGTCAAGAGGAGATACAGCAGAGGTGAGGTACATCTTGAAGGGGGGTTGGAATGGGCTGGGAGTGTGCCAGAATAAGTACCTCTGACTTCTGAGGGGTAGCATGGGTGGGTCTGAACAGGTCACTGAAGATAGCCTCATAATTTTGCCTCTGGCTGGGACCTGTGTTAGAGTCAGGATGGGGTGAGAATATTGGTCAGTGAATTCTCCATTGCTGAGAAATATGTTCATGAAAGTGGTCACACAGACACATTCATGGAAGGAGACACCAGGAGAAAGAGGAAGGCACATGGACACACATAGCACTAATATGCACGGAAATGTATCAAGGACTTGCTTGCACTTTTATCCACACACATGCTGTTGGCTGGCCATCACAGGATGGTATCTGAAGGCCAAGAACAATAATGATGATGATGATGATGATGATGATGACGACGATGACAACAACAACAACAACAACAATGACAACGACTTCCAGCTGGCTAGGTCTTTTGATTCCTTCCTAAAAAGTCTGTGAAATAAAAAATATTTTTGCCATTTCTCAGATGAGAAATTTGAGGCATGAGAAGAATTAAACAACCTGCCCAAGATTATGCAGATAGTAGGAGCATAACTGCAACTTGAGAAGTCCAGGTCTTTCAATTTCACATCAAGAGCCACTTCTCCTGCACCTCAGATGAAGCTGGTGATCCAGGCAGCCCTGTTCCATGGGACAAGGTCAGCTTCTCAGGACATAGGAGAGTCAGGCCAAGGGGAGTCTGGTCAATGCAACTGCGAGGGTTTCTCTAAAGAGCAAAGGCCCTGGAGAAGGTAAACTCAGGTGTGAATATTGCTCATAGCTGAGTGATCTTGGGCAAATTCATCAGCTTCTCTGAGGTGATACTTTTCACTAGCAAAATGGGATGAACAAAATCCACACCACAAGTTGTATGAAGTAAGAGGAAAAATACAAATGGCCCAAGTCAGTGCAAAGAGTTACAAAGGAGTCTGTCTATCCTGAGTGTCCATGAGGGGTGAGGTCTATCGAGCAGGTGGTGGTGAGGGGCAGCAGAGTGTCAGTGGAGGAGAAGTGCAGGGGGCCTTCAAAGGGGTTTTCTCGACCTGGGAGCTTGACTTCTTTCAGACCCAAAGGATCTCAGCCCTTGAGGTGCCAAGTAGGACCTCAGGCAGATACCTGTTTGGGCGGAGACCAGCCCCAGGCAGTGACAGGGCTTGCAGGGGACAGCCTGATGAGGTTTTGTGCCTAGAACTCCAGGTAGGGAAGAGATGCCAGGTTCTCTTGGGGCTCTGCCTGCAGTTTCCTGCCATTAGCAGGCAGGACACAGGCTCCGCATGGGCCCCGGTGCATATGAGGCACTGCCTCTTTAAGGTTTAATGTGCTGAAGAGCCATTGGACCCTGACCTGCAAAAGTTCTCAGTTGGTAACTTTGATTATTGTTAAGACTTGGTCACACCTGCTTATTAGCAATTATGTGTGGCCTCTCCAGGGTGCTACAGGCTTTGCGCCTTCTTTCCTTTCTTCTTTTGGGGAGGCAGGTTTGCGGTCTGTGGCCTTCAGGTGGCTAGGGAAACAGCACAGACCACACAGGTGGCCTCCCTGTGGCCATCAAAGGCCTGGCCTTGCTTAGATCCCAAGGGGCTGCCTGCATCTTCTCAGAGGGAGGCCAGGAACTAGGAGGCTTGGAGGGGCTGACTGCTGGCCCAGCCCCCATCACAGAGCACCTTTGCTCTCATGCCTCATTTTCTTCTGTTGCCATTCCCATTTTACAGGTAAGGAAGCAACAGCCTTAGAGGGGTTATGTAGCAGCAGTCATCCCTTAGAGAGCCTACCCAGTATGCATCCCCTTCCTGCAGAACTGCCCCCTGAAGGCTTGGGCCTGACCACCATGGAAATACCACATGGCCTCCACCCACCCCTCCCCTCACTCCATCCCTACACCTGCCTGGTCCGGGATGGATTCTTGGCCCACACTGGGCCACTCACAAGCTATCTTCTGGAATTGGAGAGTCAGGACACAGTTGGTAGGATGTTGCATCTGGGAGATGATGGAGAACAGGAACTGGGGTGCCCCACTTGAATCATAAAAAAAGCCAGTCTCTAGGAAGAGACATGATAAATAGGGAAGGAGAGGGAGAGAGAGAGGGAGAGGGAGAGAGAATGGGAAACCATGTAAAGGCCCGGAATCACCCCTGTCCTTTGCTCCTCATTTTTTTGGGAGTCCTGGCTGTAATGGCTGCTCTCAGGTTCCTAGAGGTAATCTGTGTCCTTTTCTTGTTTGAGAGCTTCCTACCCCTAACCCCTTAGCAAGCTCAGCCCTGGAAGCAGAGGCTAGGGAACTCCAGTGTCCTTTCAGAGGTCAAGGGCTGGCTAGGCTCCTGGAGAAGGGCAGATGCAGCTCTGATTCCAGCTGCAGAAAGGAGAAGGGAGGTGCTCACATAGACCACCTCAGTGGCCATTATCCACTGAGGAATCTTCCGGAAGGACTGTCGCTCCTCCCCCAGCCCCGGAAAGCCTAGCACAGGTGATGCTCAGGCAAATGGAGAGGGAGGCACGTGCTGGCAGCCCTGCCTCTGGCCCTGGTTTTTAAGAAGGGAAGGGGAAAAGTGAACATGAGCAATGGGCCTGGAATGAGGCATACGAGATAACATTGAATAATAACACGTCAAAAACTACAAGATGTATTTTTTTATTTCCCAGTGGAGTTTCCATTGCGCTAATCCATCACTGTAGAGCAGGCGAGATTAGGCTTCCCCCCCAAACCTCTGGGAGATAAATGTGAGTAAATTAGGGTTTATTATATTATTTGGGGTGATATCATTCCAAGTGGGCCCTTATTAAATCACTGCCTCTGGCCGACTCTGCTGGCCGGCCCAGCCTCTGCACCTGGCTTCCCATTTCCAGTGAAGCTGCTCTGTGTTTCTGCCTCTCCCCGTTTCCCTGTGGGGGCAGGGTGCCCCTGACAAGACCTGCAAGGGAGGCTGAGGCACTGCTGGGGGGGCCTTCCCAGGAGCACAGAAGCACAGACTCCTGCATTGTGGAGAAGCATATAAATGGAGGTACCTAGCATACATCCTCACTTCAGAACGGGGAAACTAAGGCCCAAGGAGGAAAAGCAAATTGCCTTAGGTCACTCCTGCCAGTCGAGATTGGCACCTGTGCTGACTCCTAGACCAGTGTGCCCTTGGTCTCCCCGGCTAGCAGCAGAAGCACTGGAGTCTAGGGGACCTGCTCATCCACCGTGGGACCCTCCTGTCATCCAGAAGAGGCAGGAGAGATGGTTGGGTGAACTGAGGCAAGTGACTTTTTGAGTCTTTATCTTTATGCTAAAGGCTTGCAAGGACAGGGCAGTTTCCAGACCATGGTTAGCAGTGCACTCTCTTGGGAACCTTATTGGAAGTCTAACATGTCACATCGTTAAACGAGAAGCCACCCTGACAGAAGAAGAGGACTGGAGATTGTGTGGCCCTTCCTCAGTTTCCCCTACTGTTTCCCACCTGGTTTGAAACGAGTGGGCCCAGTTTCAGCTTCTGACCCTGGTTTCACCCCGCAGTGCCCTGGCATCCTCACGGAGTCCTGCTCACTCTCCCAAGATGAGTGCCACATTGCTCCTAGCGCTGAGGCTGTGGGAACTCCGCAAGACGCACCCCTGCCTACTCGATCCCTGTGTGATTCCAGGAGCTCAGCCCCGAGGTGAGCACGTGGTTCTCCACTTACTAGCTGTGTGATCCTGCCAAGTTATTGCTATTCTTTTTAACCTCTGAGTCTTGCTTATCATCTCTAAAATGGGCTAATAAATAATTTGACCTCATAAGGCAGTGAGGTTTAAATGAAACAAATACATATAAAATACTTAGCCTGGAGCCCAGCATGTGGTAAGTTATTGTTATGATTTTCATATGAATACCTTGGTGTTTTTTAGTGAGGTTTATATAGGATTTATTACAGAATGCAATATATGCTAACAAATGGATACATAGTAACTGCCATTCTATTAGTTATTATGATAACAGGCACCATGGGGAACCAATTGTGAATACATTCCTGTCCCCACTCTCAAGGGACCTTTAAGTGCTGCTCACCCACTGGGACATGGGCACTAACCCTATGCTGCCCCTGACTGGGCTCTGGGCTTCAGCAGTGACAGGGGAGCCTGGGTGAGGAAGGCAGGCACCTCAGCACAGGCATCAGCAAAGGCTTCGGAGAGGAGGCGATCGCTCTTCTCTCACTGCACCCAATGGCACCGACCACGCAGTTCACACAATACCGATGCACCTGGTCTGAGGCGTAGGGGGGTGGGTAGGCATGGGAACTGGTGCCCAGTGCGTGTGGGCTCCTGTGTGGAAAGAAGGGAGGAAGTACAGGGTCAATGTCCATACCAGTGCTAACCTGAACTTTAGAAATGGCTGCAATGGTAATTCTTGTTAGGTATATTTTACCACAATTTACAATTAAAAACTAAAATGATGAAAAAGCACACAACAAGATCCCATGTACCACACTTGCCGATGCCCCTGTTCCCAAGGCCAGAGTCTGGCCTGGCACAGCACCCACAAGGGCAGGTCTCACATGGGGTTCTTGGGGGGAAACCCACCTTCTACACTCAGCGGCTATTGGCTGCTGTCAGCATGAGGTCCCTGTTTCCTTGCTGAAGGTTTGCTGGTGGTTGGTTGCTGTGGCTCCCAGAAGCTGCTCTGGGGTCCTCTCCTCTGGGTCCCTGCCACCTTCATGCCCAGTATCAGGGCCAAATCCCGGCTCTGCTTCCCTTGCCTCCACTGCCTTCTGTGCCCAGCAGGAGGAGCTCTGCTTTCAAAGGCCAGGTACTGAGGTCAACCACCTGCATTGCCTCTTCTCTTAAGGTCACTGATTTGAGACTTAAAATACATCTGCAAAGTTCCTGACAGTGGCACCTAGGTTAGTGTTTGAAGGAATGATCAAGGGGAAGATCTTGTGGGGCATTTTAGAATTCTGTCTCCCAGGGAATGTCTTCTTAGACTAAGGGTGGAAGGATAAACAGAATTTCAAAGGGTGAAGAAGGGCATTCCTGATAGAGAGCCCAGACTGTGAGATGTGACATGCCCAGGGCTGGACTAAGTGCCTGTGGAGTGAGGTGCTGGGTTGAGAGGTGAGGTCAGCCTGGGTGGCCGCATGAGGTGCTGAAGTTCCCCACTGACCCGGGGTGGGGACTTTGAAGGTGTTTGGGAGAGGAACAACCACCTGGGATAGCTTTGGATGAGACAGAGTGTGAGTGCGTGTGTGAGCATACACACGCACGCTCACACACACACACACACACACACACACACACATACACACACACACGCACACCTGAGTGTACTCGGGGGACCTCTTTGGACCAGAATAGTCTGGGAAAAAAGCAAAAATGTTCTCCTTTGCCCTGCAGAAGTAGGGTGTGGTTTCTTTCTTCCTTCATCCGTTGTTCTCCATTTATTCATTATAGAGTACCTACTGTGTGCTGGACCCGTGCTAGACCTGAGGACACAGCAGTGAGCAGGATGGGCGTGATCCCTCTCCTCTATGTGCAGCTCAGAGTCTGGAGAGGATAGAGGAGATGCCTTACATAGAGTGGGTGTAGTGACAGGAGAGGCATTGTGTCCTATGTGTGCCCTGAGGGGCCCCTCACTCCAGGGCCTGGTTTGAAGTGGATGGATCAGGAGCCTCTTGCCCCACCCGAGGATCAGAGAGTGGGAGAGTGAGGGTGGCCAGTGCAAGGCCCTCCTGGGATTGCTCGCTCTTGCCAGGAGGCACATGATGGCCTGAAATGCATGATTCTGGGGGAAAGGGAGAAGAAGGTACAAAACTGTTTGATCAGAGCCTGGCCCCCAGGAGAGAGCTAAGTATCCCTTTGCTGGCAGTTGCAGCAAAAGGTACGATCATTAGAAGGTGGCATTTCGCATGAAAATTGTTTCCATCAGCCAGTGACATTTTCCTGTTCTGTCTGGTCAGGAGACCTTTTAGTGCCACAGACTCAAATGACTCAAGATTCAAAACTCTCTTCCTGCTGGGAAAGAAACCCAAATGAGTCACCCTGGGGTGACATCTACATTAGTTGTGGTTAAAAAAGCAAACGAATGAGTGAGTACAGCAAGGCTGAGGGTGTGTGTGAGGTGCGGGAACACAATGTCTGTGTCCTGTGCAAGCCTTCCCAAGCCTAGGCCACTAGGAGGAGGGACTTAGGACTCAGGCCTCTAGGGAAGTTTACAAGGCTCCTCCCTCATAAAGCCCAGAGGATTGTTCTGGGGAGACCCCAGGAAGAAACAGCACTTTCAGAGAGGCCAGGACTGGGTGAGCCTTGAAGGTCCCTACTCTCAGTTGATATTCCACCAGAGATACAGAGAACAGTGATGCAGACATGCAGAGAGCAAATATCAGGGGTGGGGCCATAGAGGGCCCTTCAGGGGTAGGCCAGCTGGACTGGTCCAAGCTAAGCCTGCAGGGCAGCTCTGGCTATAGCTGTGGGGGGTGGACATTTCAGTAGAAAGACCTGGGAAGGTGCAGAGGACAGCATCCTGGACCTGAAGTTGCAAGCAATAGGCTGCAGTCTGGCTGTGCCACCTCCTAAGCACACACCTTGATGGGAGTCTCGCATCTGTCCAAACCTCAGTCTTCTTACCTATACAAGAGACGTCCCAGGATAGAAGCACTGTGAGTGTACTATCTCACTTAACCTTCAGGCACCACTATGAGCTAAGTGCTACTGGACTTCCCATTCCATTCACAGATGAAGAAGGCAAGGCTTGGGCCAACTAATTGGTACCTAGCCACACAGCTGGTTCAGGGACTTGGCCCTGTGCTCCTTCTAGCTGTTAAGCCAGGACCTCAGCCACTACTCCACGTTGCCTTGCAATTCCTGCCAGGCCATTCCTGCCAGTCCTAGTTCTCAGGATCAATGTAAAGATTTGAAGAAGTCATGACTGCACACACAGTGAAAGGGACCCAGGAAGGTTCCCATGGAGGACACAGCTATGGGGTCTGGGGCTCAGGACAGCCACTTCTCCAGGCACCACCCCCGCCCCTGCAGCTCTTGCTGGGCTGCTCCTGGGGAGAGTGCTGGCTGGTGCCCTCTCTGCCTGTGTCTGCTGCTGCTAAACTTTACACTGGGCTCTGTCATTAGCCCAACAACAAGCTCCCTGTTTGACTAGCCCTGTCCAAATTTGTTTGGCATGAGCAGGCGCCCATGGTGAGTAAACGGTTCTCTGTTGATATTTGAGCACTAATGAAGAGGCAGCGAGCGGGGCCCATTAATAACTGAGGAGATGATTGTGTTTGCAGAAGGCCTGTATACAGCGTGTCAGCCTGCCCAGATGGGGCTGCCTCCTTATTGATTTCCCAATAAGCCGCTGCAGCACAGCCTGCAGCATGCTCTGGGCATCCGGGGCTGAGTCTCCCTTCCCTGGGTGCTGCAGCCCCACAGAGGTTCTCAGCCTGGTTTCTCGTGAGAGTGGGGCTTCATCCATTCTTTCTTGGTTCATTCAACATGCATGGGTTGAGCATCTTTTATTCATGGATTACTCTGCCAAGATCCAAGTCCCTATTCTCACATAGAAACAAAGCTGCCCATGATCTTAACTGGGGTCATGCTCCCTGAGACCTCTGGACAGACACATGGGTAAAAGCTGATTCTGCATGGACCTCTGACTGTCACTGTCAGCTGCCCATCAGGACCAATTGCCTGACCTGTGATGGGAGGTGGCCCTTTGGAGGGCCTTTGGGGGTGCCATCTTTCTTTCTTATGTTATCCTTTGGTCCTGAAATCCAACAGGCTCAGCTTGAGGATAGAGATGGAGAAGGGCTACAGAGCAGAGCTGGGGCCCACTTTTTATCCCCACAGGGAACCTTCCAGATTCTGAGCTCTATGGGAAGATGGCACAACAGGTCCAGGGCCAGGGCCCCAGGAAGGCTGTCAGGACCCCCGGCCAGAGTCTAGTGTGGAGGGATTTCTAGTCTGTCTTGCTGGAATGTCAGAATGACTAAGGCAATAGCTTATCTGAGTGATCCATAGTCTAGTAGGGAAGGTCGACCAGTGAACAAACAACTGGAGAAAACTATAATATGTTGAAAAGCATGAGCCAGGGTTGTGGAAGCAGAGAGAAGGGTGGGTGCTAGAAGGCAGAGTACTGCATCCCAGAGGAGAGGACATTTGAGTGGGTCCTTTATGGCTGGATAGAGGTTTGTAGAAGCCATGGTGAATGCTCCCACTGGTGAAAGTCTGCCATTGACTGCGTCCTGCAAAGAGGCCTGGACTTGTGCCCACTGACTAGGGTAGGTTTTTGAGGGGAGAATTTTGTCAGGCAGGTCCTTGAGTTGGAGTTGGGGTCCTGAGGTTGAGTCTAGGATGAGAGGCCCCTAGAAAAACACCTCCTGGACTGGGTGTTGGTGTCCATGGCTTCCCCCCATTAGATTACTCCCAGGGAAGGATGGGGACAGGTGGGGATGGAGAAGGAAACTCAGGCTCCCAGCAGCCCTGCCATTCGCTTAGGGAAGGAGCCCCATGTCCTGATCTGTAGAATGGAGTGGACAGCACCAGACTGCCCAGAAGAGAGCAGCAACTGGGCCATACAGTCAAAAGTGCTTTAAAGAAAGCGCAGTGCAGAGAGGCAGCCAAGGAATCCAGAAAACAGCAGCCCAGGTTTCACACACATCCACACACTGGCCCCTTCCCCATCTCATCTTACCGATCTTGCTTCAGCACTGGGCAGAGCCCACCAGCAGATAACTGAGAGGGAAATAGATTTGCAGAAGCCCAGGGCCAGTGTATGATGCTGGAGACCAAGACATGAGCGAGAAGAGTGAGGAAGATGCCTGCATTCACCCCAAGGAGGCCAGCCTGGCATTGTGTTCCTTCTCCTGGGACACAGAGGCCCCTGGCAGGGCTACAGCTTGAGGACCCTCTAATAGGGTCGGAGCTCTTGGGATCAAGGGGGCTGTCCAGAGTCCCCTGGGGGTCTTGAAGGAGTTCTGAGGAGCGAGAGTCTAGCTCACGGGGCCTGCTCCCTCAGCCTTTGGTTCTGGCCCAAACTACCTTCCCTCCCCTCTTCCACCATCTAGTTCCAGGAAGCCCAGTCAGAGGCTGCATAGGGTGGCCCTTCTGTGGCCAAAATCCCTATGTTAGCAGAAGTCTGTGCCCTGATTCTGATGGATAGAGGAGGTCCCATTAGCAGTAGTGATCGCCTTCCTACCACCCTCATGGCCACACTCCTTGTGCTACTTGTCTCTCATTGAAGGCTGGGAAGAACCAGCCCAGCTCTCCCACCAGCTCCTGTTCCCTAGCTCCAGGTTAGCGAAGTGGAGCCATGCTGCTTCTGCATCTGGCCCTTTCCCAGGATGGAGCCTTCTCTGTGCTGGGCACTCGGCCTGTATCAGCAGCAGGAGAGGGTCTCTGGTAAGAAAGTGAAAAACGAAAGGGACCCTGTTAGCAACAATAGTGAGTCTCAGATATGCCATGAGGGGTGGACAATATCCTGTGGGGAGATGGCTTCCCCCCTCAGCGTTCTCCCAGGACCCATGTGGCACTACAGTCTTTTCAGCTCCTTCTCTATGGTTTCTCTTTAATGGTGTAAACCCCAAATTTCTGGCACCAAAGTTACTGTCTTTCCCCTCCCCACTCAACTCCTCTTCGTGACTCCCCAGCTCTCAGAAGGCTGCCCATAGTGCCCTCGCAGCCAAATTGGAAACCCTGAAGTTCCTCGGGGCACTTGGTGCTCTCCTTCTTTCACTCCTCCCATCTAATCAGGAGCCAGGCGTTTAGATGCCTACAGTTCTGATTTGGGTTATGCTTGACCCAAACATACTTGTGTGGCTCCCAGTGAAGTTCAAGCTCCTCAGCTGGGCAGGTCAGGCCTGTGATCGGCTTCCAATCTCTCCTCCCAGCTGAGCGTGTTGGTCACCTTCTCCTGGGACCCGCACCCCTTGGCTCAGGCCACCTCCTCTTGTGTGCTCTGCCCCACTCACTGCCCATTCTTGGCTGTCTGGCTCAAATATCAGTTCCCACGGTCGAAGAGGACGACCTTTCCTCCAGAGGAGAGGACTGGTCTTCTGTCAAGGGTATACTAGTAGCTGGGCTCCCTTGCTAGAACCTTCAAACAAGCTCTCAAATATCAGTTCCCTCCATGAGAACAGGAAGAGCTCGCAGCTGACCACTGAGAAGGCTGGGCTGGCAAGCACTGCTTAGAACACACCCAGATGCACGGGCTCCTGATATTTTCATGTGGGATGAACTTTGCACTCCAAAGCGCAGGCCTTTCCCTGCAGGGGCAGATAGAGAGAAGAAGAATGGAGGCTCATGGAAGGCAGGGCAGCCCTGGCAGGAGAGAGGAAGGTGCCCAAGCCACTCTTGAGCAGGTCCCTTTCCTCTCATCAGCTCTTTTGGACAGAGGCAGTAACTGGGAGCACCGAGGGGAGGCAGAGCCACTCTCCACTGCTGCTGAAAGCGCCGTGTGTGGGCCTGCAGGTTTCCATGTGAGCCTTGGCTTACAGAAGAGCACAGCCACTAGGGGAAAGGGAGGAGACCACGGCTGGAGACAGTGAGTGGCCTCTGCTGAGGGGGCTGGAGGAGAGAAGGGGCTGTGAGAGGAGCAGGGAGGCTTTGGCAGCTGCTCCCTCTGCAGAGCCCTCTGTAGAGCCTCCCTCTGCAGAGCGGGATGGGGTGCGGGTAGCAGCATGGGTATGGGCACATAAGGCTCAGTGGGAAGCAGCGGGCTCTCCCTCTGTCTTTATGTCCGTGTGTGTGTGTGTGTGTGTGTGTGTGTGTGTGTGTGCCACAGGGAGGGCACAGTCATTCTGGGCTGCTGGAAAAAGATTGGGTTCATCCTGTTTATCCACATTTGCCTGTCCTCCTTACATGGCCCAGGGCGAGGCAGCAATCACTTCCACTCACCTACATCCCCGCCTGGCCCACCTCCAAGTTCCTGAGCCATGGCAGATGCCACGGACCGCTTCAGGGTGCTCAGAAAGTCCGGGCCCAGGGCTTCTCTTGAGAAGGTGCAGCGATGTTCCCTTTAGAGATACACCAGCTGCTCCCAGCTACACCGAACACCCGAGCCTTCCTCAGAGACACCTACCCGAGCCGGCTCCTTGCTCCCACTGGCTGCGGTTCAAGCTCCTTACACAGCGCAGGGGCCTTCTCCCTGTTTCCCTGCTCATCTTTTTTATCGGGTTTGGTGTATGTTCCTCATGTGCCAGTCACTCCTGTCCCCCAGACAGGTCCTGGCCCTTAATCATCCTGCTGCGCTTTTGCAAAGGCTGAACCCAGCGCCCTCTGTCGCACTGGGAACTCAGCACCAAGGCCAAAGACCCAGCTCACAGGTGGCCTTACCTCACAGCTCTGTTGGCTGCTCTGTCCTGAGGTCTGTCTCAGACACTCTGGGCAGCCTGCCAACCACCATCTCTATCTTTACAATCCATGGAGATCCTGCTTGTCTGGCATTCACCCCTCTCCCGCACACACACAGGGTGGCTCCAGGTAAGCAGCTCCCATCACTGAAGTAAGCCCAGTGCCCTGGCCAGTGGCTGCAGAGGAACCAGGAGTGAAGTCTGCATTGTCACCAGTAAGATGCACAGAGCCAAGGAGCTTCTGAAAACAGGCCTCTACAGGGAGAGGTCTGCTTTCTCTGTGCCCTGCGTGCTGTCAGTTCTGGAGGCATGCCTTGACCCACTGGAGCTCATCTTGTCACCAGACAGGAGATGGAAGCCCACAGAGGGGCTCTGCTGGGCACTGGGACTCCTGCCACACCCCTGAGCCAGCTCGGGTCCCTGACCTCTGCTCTTCCTGCCCCATGAACCAGCAGGGCCCTTATGATTGAAGTCATTCTTGCAAAGGGACTTTGTGACTTGCCACAGCATGCTAACTGATGCAGTTCAATAGGACCTGGCTACTTTGTGAGGTGGCAGCATATTCCAGACCCACAGTCCTCTCAGCAGGCTGTGGTGGTCAGGGGTCTGCCCTGGACCCGAGGCTACCAGTGCAGGTGGAGAATGAATAAGCAAATGGATGAACTCCAGGCTTACTCGGACTTTCTCTGTAGGGTATTCTGCCTTGTAGCCAGTTTTATTATCAGTTCTCTCTTCCTTCAAAAGTGCCAAGTCCTTCACAAGCATCTGTCCCTGCTCCCCTCTTGGTGGCTGGCATGGGGCAGAGAAACCCAGGCAGGGGTTTGCTTGCTGCTGTGCAGTGGGCTGGGATCATCAGGGGTCACAGATCAGGACCCCTGGCTCCCAGGTGGGCACCACCATATGCAGGAGCTGTGCTAACGATGCAGTGATACATGGCAGGCAGTCCCTGCCTTCAGATCTGACTTTCTAGGCAGACAGATACAGGAGGAAACATGGGAGTAGGATCTAAAACATAACAATCGTTGTGAGTCACTGTATACACTCGGGGAGCAAGCATACCCACACTTGAAATCAGGTTGCCTTAGAACATGCCTTCCTGACTAGCAATAAGCCTGGGACTTCTCTCTTGAGGCTCCCCCAGGCTCTCACACTGTTCAGTGATTCTGGAGGCATTGTGGCCTAAATGGGGTTGCCCTCTTGCCATCACCTGGCACAGAGAGAGCTGCAGCCTGAGGGCCAGCATGGCTGTGGCTTCTCCTACTGACAGAGCCCACAGGCTCTTGGCCTCTCACCCTAGGTCTCCGCCAGACCATAGTGGAGCCTCAATTTTGGGCTTCAAACCTGTAGCCCTCATGGGTCAAACTCATACCTCAGCCATTGCTACCAAAGTGCCAGCTGTGCAAGGCTCTCTGGCCTGGAGAACTTGTGCACCTACACAGGTTTGCCCACACCTGCCCTCTCCTGGGCACTTCTGTGTCCTTGATTTGGGCCCCGGTCACTCACCTGGGCACCCTTTTTCCTTAAGATAATTCTACTTTAGGGGTCTGGGTTTGTAGGCCATTAGTCCAGCCTCAGACCTCCCTAATGCCATTCAACCATCTCCTCCCCAAAGCACTGGCTCCAGCAGTCAAAAGGTGAGACACCTTTTGCTAAACCACTAAAACCAAACCAAACCCCCAAAACATAGGTTTTATTTTCTATTTCAGTCCCTTAAACAATATACTACTTCTTTTAGCCTTAAGTGACTCTGGGTGAGGCAAAGATCAGCCTTAAAGGGACGTGGCCTATGTAAGGTCAACGAAAATAGTAAAGAGGACGCAAGGAAGTCTTTGCAGAGTGGGGAAGTGTGAAATGAGAGGAGAGCAAAGGAGAGAGGACCGAGGAGCAAGTACTCCCACCCCACCCCAACGTTTGTTATAAAAATTGTAAAGTATACAGAAAAGTTGAAAGAAATGTTCAGTGAATATTCAACCCACCTTCTTCATCACAAATCTATCTATTCATCTCTTCATCTATACATTTATACATCCATCCATCCATCCATCCATCCATAGATCCACTTTACTGATTAACAGTGTTGCTTTTAATTTTTTTCATACCATAAACTTTACCTATCAGATGTGTATACTTCACTGAATTTGTATGTTTAAGCAGTTGTGCCACTATTACCACAAGCCTGTGTGTGAACACTCTGTCTTCCCCAGAGTGCCTCCTGCCTGTGGGCTGTCATCACTGTTCCCACCCAGCATCAAGCTGCTTTCAACCTCTGTGGGTTTAGTAGAAATTTAGTGTAAATAGAATCATATAATAGATGGTCTGTGTGTCTGGCTGATTTTCCTTGGCATAGTGTTTCTGAGGTTCACAAACAGTGGTCTTTCCCTCCCTGTGGCTGAGTCACTGTCCTTTGGCCTAATGTACCACAGTTTGTGCATTCATTGAATGGTGGACATTTGGACTGTGTCCAGTTTGGGGCTGTTATGAATTATTTTGGTGCGAACCTTCCTGTACAAACCTTTGTGTGCACATGTGTTTTCCTTGCAAGGTTTAAAAGACTAAACAGGAGCTGCCAAGGTTGTTAAAGTCGAGGAAAAGATTCCTGGCAGGATGCATAGTATGCACAAATGGTCAGAAAATGAAGGCACCTGCTGTATGCAGGGAGGCGCTAGCTCAGTATTACAGGGAAGGCAAAACAACAACTCTTTTCTTCTACGCATCTGGAGTTCCTTGCCTGGGGACATGGAAATTAGAAAAAAGATAAGTTAACAAGAGAAGAACAGTTAAAATACACATTACTCATACTCATGGGATAACTCGGTGAAGAGTAACTCGAATGAGGTGGTTAGAACTTGGGCTTATGTAACATCTTAACAAAAGAAATTTATTTTGTATGTTTTCAAATAATTATGTATTGTTGAATGTCCCCCTTATATATGTTACCCTTACCCCCACCCCATTACCTCCCCCCTCCCATTAAACCTCGCCCCCCAGGCCTTCACCTCGCTATTGTGCCCATGAGCCATGCATATATGCACACTAAGTCTTTGATTGATTACCCTTTCTTTCCTGCCTTCCTCCGAGATTCCGCATTCTTCCATGCTTCCATGTCTCTGGATCCACTCTGTTCATCAGTTTATTTTGTTACTTAGGTTCCACATATGAGTGAGATTATGTGATATTTGTCTTTCTCTGACTGACTTACTTCACTTAAGAAAGCAATAAATTTGTAGAGAAGTGACAAGACAAAGAACAGGGGTTTAAGCTTTTAAAGGTGGCCCGCTGTGGGAAGGTAAACAATGGAAGGGAAGGATTGTTTAGCGAGATTTACTATGTAGATTCCTCTGGTGCCAGCTCTGGGCTGATAAGAGCCAGGAGTTGTCTCCTGTGATTAAGCATCATCCTGCCTTCATGCTGGAGAGTTTGTCCTGTGTCTATTTTTAAAAATTGCCTTCAGCTCAAAGGAATCCTGTTGCCACAGTAGCACGTTTTGGGATAGCACACTCTGAACCCCCTCAGTGCCATGGAGGAGTGACACAGAGAGGGAGGCAGAGGCTGGACCTCAGAGCCTGGGGCGTTTGTGCTAGGGGATAGGGTGTTGGATTGTATCTTGACAGCTCTAAGAAACCTCAGCATGTTATAGAGAACAACCTGGTCAGATGCGCTTTGTAGAAGGAGCTGAGGCCTGCAGCACCAAGTGTGAGCCAGTCAGGATGGCTTATACAGTAGTTGTAAGTTGAGAGATAAAAGGTCCGAAACCAGGTTTGGGGTGGAGGTCTTTAGTGAGGTGTCGGGAGGGTAGTGGGGGGAGGGGAGTGCGTGAATTGGGTAAATTGAGACTCCGTGTTTGTGTGTCCTTGGGAAGAGAAGGCATGGGGTATGGAGAGGGCAGCCTAGCAATTCAATCTGCCCACAGCCTCATAGCACCCCATCTCCTATGGAAGGTATGTGGCTCTCAAGGTTAGCACCAAGGGGGTCAGCGCTGTTTAAATGTTGATTATGGAGATGGTGGGAACAGCTCAGATTTCTAATTAAGACTGAAGAATGTACCTGGCTTACAAGTGGTGCTGAGGAATGTATAATTTGATTAGCCTGTTTTCTCCGGGCACTTTAATTTCTGGATTAGTGAATGGGGCCTCTGACTACAGTGGGGCCACTTGCTCAACATATATGGTTGGAACCTTGCAGGGAATTAGGATGGAGAGGGGGAGGGGAGGCAGCAAGCGACCAGAGTGAGACCGTTTTCTTCCTTTCCTCCACTTCAGAACAAGAAGGAAGGATGCCATGTAGGGGCCAGAAAATGTCCACATATTGCCTGGCTGGTGTGGCCAGTTGGTTGGGCATGATCCCCTGCATCAAAAGGTTGCCGGTCCTATTTGTCAGGGCACATGCCCAGGTAGTGAGCTCGATCCTCGGTGGAGGCCAGGCAGAGGCAGCCCATGGATATTCCTCTCTCTGAAATCAATAAAAACATGTCTTTTTAAAAAGTGCCACATATTGACTATCAAGTAAATGTGCTCAGCTGCATCTCTTTACATTCATTTATTTCTATCCTGAACCACCAAAGGCAGGGCCATCTCACTTCTGAGAGTTGGAGAGGCCTGGTGCCAGGGAAGGTCTCCTTGCCTCTGTCCTTCTCCCAGGCCCCAGGCTGCTTGCTTCTCCCCATTTTACCCATGTCTGCTGGGAATTCCACCAACATTATTAGCACTGTTTTCAGAATTACAGGGGTGGGGTGGGGTGGGGAGATTGGGGGGGGAGAGGGGGGAGAGAAAGAAGGTGTGGTCTAATCTCCGCTTCCCAGAGGGTGGGTACACACCTCTATCCAGTTCCTCACACCCCATTATAGAGATGTCTTTTCCTGCCTCTGAGGAGGAGCGTGAGGGGCTCAGCCATATCCACAAGCTTCTGAAAACAACACGACATGTCTTTGGGCAAAACTGCTTGTGGATGGATCAATGCTCACTTTAAGGAAAGCATCAGGAGCAACAGTGTAGGCAAGAGCTGCATGCATTTAAAAGTCTCATCCCAGACACTCTAAGGGTGGGCTGAAGGGACTGCCAGGATCTGGAGAGGGCACCTGGGCACCAACCAGGGGGGAACCAAGGCATACCCCCCCAACACTTCGAGCCCCAGTGGCTCGTCAGGGCCTACTGAAATGTATATTGCTGCACTTGTAAATGGCAATGAACTCTGCTCACTGTTATCCTGAGGGACCAGTGAGGTGTGTGTATTGCGGGGGACCAGGGTTTGGCTGCTTCCAGCTGGCTACCTGATGGGAGACCCTTCCCAGGCCCGGGCTTGGAGTCAGCGTCCCCAAGGAGGTGGGAGAAAGAACTAAATATTTGGCCTGGGTTTCAGATGCCCAGGGCAGTAGCACTCTGAGCATTAAGCCGAGATCTGCCAGAATCACTGCCTCATACACTGCTAGTAAATCCGCTCTGAGTTTGGGTTTGTGCCCAAGAACCTTTACCCCTGGCCCTGGGCTTTCTAGGAGGCAGGGATTGGACAAGGTCTCTAATCAATGGGGCCATGGTTCTTGGGGCAGCCAGGGATTGGGTGGGAGGGGGGAGGGGCGGGGGGGGGCGGTAGTGGCAGGCTATGGGCAGTAAATATAGGATGTAGGAAGACATCGCTTAGGGCTGTCAGTGTCAGCACAAAGAACCACCGTGCCCCTCACAGGCTCCTACATCTCCAAGACCCGCAGCACCTCCTTAGAGCCCTTCCTGGGCATCCCCTCGCCCTTACCCGAGTGGGATGGGCACATCTGCAGTTGGCTGTGTCTGTGCTTGCTCCTCTTCCTCCTCATGGCTGTCCTCACATCCTGACCTCTGGAGAGACAGAGCCAGGAGGGGTGGGCGCACACAGGTGCTCTCTTTGCTGCACAGTGCCAGCTGGCCAGCGTCACTGGGGCTCCCGCGCCGGTGAAAGCCTGTTGGGACAAGGCTAAGGGTAATGATCTCCAGCGCTTTACAAGCGCCACCTAATTAGCCCGCGGGGAGAAGCGACTCCATGGAAACTCTAGCTCTGTTACCTATTTCTAAGCCGCCAGAGCTCGCCCCAGAGCTGGGGGGAGGGTGCCTTGGCTGAGGCGCCTCCCCGCTCCCCACTTCCTGTTCTTGGTGGCGAGGATCCCGTGGCAAGTTGGAGTAACTTCGTGTGTTCAGTGCTTCTCACCACTTTCACCCAATCTCCGTGGCGATCTAGACTCTGGGCTCTGGGCTGAGTAGTTCAGTGACACATCCAAGACCTGATGCCCATATGGGGGCGCTGGTATTCAAACCCGGGTCCCCGAACCTCAAAGCTCCAGGTTTCACTACCTCCCTGGAGCCTCGCGGTCCCCGCGCGGCGAAGTCGTGGGCAGCGGCGAGGTCGTGGGCAGCGGCGAGGTCGTGGGCGGCAGTGAGGCGGCAGCAGTGCGCGCGCTCCCGGGCAGGCGACACTGTTGCCAACGCAAAGCTCCTCTCTACCCCTGAAGGGGGACAGCTGTGCATCAATATTTATTCGGAACTCCTGGGAAACCTGGAAGCAATGTAATTATCTCAGCTCAATCAGTGCGGATTCACCCATCACACGCGAAGTTTGATTTCGGGGATCAAAGCGCCGCGCTGTAGCCACTGATTAATCCGGAAGAAGGCACATCCAGAAAAAAGCTGTGCGGGCTCTGCGAGCCACAGCTGGCCCCTGGGGTGCAAGCATTGTGCCAAGTTAACTTCCTGAGCGCGCCGCCACCCCGCTCCCCAGACCCGCTGCGCCCCGGGAAGGCGGGGTTTGTCTGTGGATTTTGTGCTCTAGGGAGCTGGGTGCTTTGGAGCAGGCTCCATGGAGCCCGGGCCTACCGAGGCGAGGAAGGGAGATTTCCTCTTCCGGCCTCACGGACTTGGTCTTGTTTTGTGGTTGTTGATCCTCACCCTAGGATATTTTCCCACTGATCTTTTTAGAGAGAGTGGAAGAGAGAAGGAAAGACATAGAAAAACATCATGGTTGCCTCCTGCAGGCGCCCACCGGCCAGGGTGGTGGAGGAGCCTGCAACCGAGGTAAGTGTCTTTGACCGGAATCCACCAGGGACCCTTTGGTCCACAGGGGAGGCTTTATTCACGGAGCCACACCGGCCCGGGCGCTGCCAGAAGCCTGAGCCCGGAGTTAAATGCCTGTATCAAGCCCACTGCTTCCAGGTTTCCCAGCCGCTCAGGCCAGGAATCTTCTCTCCTCGCCTCACAAAGAAGTGCTCAGATTTTCTTATCTAGCCTGCCTCCTGGAGTCTGCACCTGTGTGCAATCCCCCGCGAGCCCCCCACCCCCCAACTGCCCACTGGGATGCCCACCTGTCTCTTTCCTTGGCTAATCATTCTAACATCAACTCAGCCCCATGGATCTTGCCCTGCAAAGCCTGTCCTTTGCTTCCAGTTTTTTCTCTGGACACAGGACCCAGCAAGTGGAGCCTCACCAGGCACCTTGGCATCCTGCTGTCCTGGTTTGAATAGTCTCTCACCCCTTCCCCCCTCCCCGCCCCCCAGCAGACTCCATTGCCCACTGGGAGGGCCCTAGGGACCCTGGAGAGACATTTTCTGGGGGATTAGGATGGGCAGCAAGGTTAGATTTCATTGGTGATTCGTGTCAATGTCAAGACTCTGCCTCCTAATTTGTACTAGCTTCCCCCTTCCCACCAGCTGTCCCAAGGGCAGGAACCTGGCTTACCCAAGCTCATATTCTCCAGAGAGTCATTGGCATGAAGCAGCTGTAGATTCTGGCTCTGGTCTGATTTCGGGGATCAAAGCGCTGCGCTGTAGCCACTGATTAATCCGGTCTGTAGATTACTGATTCTGGTCAGTAAAGCTACTGACTTTGTTTACTTGACCAAGTCACTTGGCCTCCCAGAAACTCAGCCTGTGCAGCTGTCTAGGACTTTGTGGCTGTGACCGTCTGTATTTCGTGATCTTCCTTTGTAGACAGTTCAGTGAAGCCCTCCCCACCCAGGCACAGTGCCCCAGTGGGTGTCAGAGGATCCTAGAGTCCTAGGATTGAAGGGGAGCTCCCAGACCCCTTCCCCATCCTCCTGACAACTAGTCTTCATCATTTGCTGATGGAATGAGAGGGTTGGCTTGGTAGCTGACCTATTTGGGAGCTTCCCAGCCTGGTGGAGCCAGGGGACCTGGATGACCCACATGACATTCTCTAAGGCTGTCTCTCACTGATGGGATGAAGGCATCAGTCACAGCATCAGCTGGGTGTCTGACTTCTTCCTGTGAGAGCACTGGAGACGCAGGGGAGGAGGTGGGGTTTAAAGCTGAGACATGTACATATCCATTGGCATTTTTCTCTGCAGTGTAAACCATTTGAGGGCAGAGACTATCTCTACTTTATTCTCTACTGTGCCCCAGAATCAAAGCTCAGTGCCTGGCACATAGTAGGTGTTCAATAAATAGACAAGGAATAATAAAAGAAGAAGGAATAAATGAGGAAGAAAGGAAGGATTAAAGGACTGCCTGCCCTGACAGGGAGCTATCTTGAGAGTGGGTGGGCACATGTCCAGGTTAGGGACCAGAGATTATTTCCATTCCAAATTTCTGCTATGCAACATCATGAGTTTTCTCTCCTCTTTAACTAAGAACTAAATATAGATCTTAATTAAGACACTGATGAATTTAATTTAGAGTGGCATTAGGGCCTTAACTTGAGAGCTCAATGCCGTGTTTGTATAATGTGGGCTATAAGCTAAATGAGTGCTTGCTTGTTAGCACCATAAATAATTCCCTGGCATATCCTTTTGAAGCATCGCTAACCCCACTCTGCCCTGCCTAGAGGAGTCTCTTGGATGCCCACTGCCCTGCCCCCCTGCATCTGTGTGCATCCTGTTCTCTTCCGAGCTCTGATCAGGCTGGAACTTCCTTTCCCCACTCCAGTGTCTTTGTTCACACAAGTCCCTCCACCAGGAGTGCACTTTTCCTCACTTCTCACTCCGAGTGTGTCAAGAGAACTCATCTCATTCCTTCAAGTTCTAGGGCAAGGATGTGGGTTTGATGAAGTCCTCTCTATCTTTTTGTGTCTTCTGATCTCCAAGGTCTGAGGTTGAGCTCCAAACTCCCACAGGGCTTTGTTGATTCCAGCAGTACCTGCCATACACCATTATTATTTTGTTACCTCTCTGGCCCACATCAGGTTGTGAGTGCCAAGGATGGAGGCCTGTGCACACTAGGAAGACACTGTGACTCTGGCTTTCACCCATGGTGCGCAAGGAGTCAGCCTCCCGATCTCAATCCCAATGCCAGACACAGAGCTAGGGAGTTCTGCAGGGAGTCAGGGGCTGAATGAAAGTGCCTGGCAAGTCTAATTGTATGTGGAGGGGCAGAGTAGGACCTGGGCCCATTTCATTCATTGTTCAGGCTCCAGTGTGACACCAAGAGGAAGTACTGCAAGATGATTAGGTGCTGCTCTAGATTCTGATAGCCTGGGGCTGTCCTCATTTACTTCATCTGTAAAACAAGGTTGTTGTGAGACTAAATGAGATTTTGCTCACTTTAAGGAGGCATAATAAGTGCTCAGTAGATGGTAGTGATGTCAATGCAGTACGTGAGGCATAATAAGTGCTCAGTAAAGAGTAGTGATGTCGATGATGGTGTTTGGCTGCCTCGCTAACCTCTTGGAGACTGGGCAGCTTTCAGTGAAATGAGGAGCAGATTGTATCATTCATACATTGTATGTGGGAAAATAGGGATGCAGGGATGTCAGGCTTGTAGGAGCTCCATGCTTTTTGCCCACATTGTCTGTGGCTCAGAACCTTCCTCTGCTCTATGCTTCTCACCCGTGAAAGGAGAAAGTGGGAGGGGAGATTTGTAGCCTGGGGTGATTCAGCCCCTGGCTCCTCCTCCCCTTTCCTAGCCTCCCTTCAGTGCAATGTCACCACAAGTGTCTAGGACACAGGGATTCTGTGCTTCAGCACACGCCCCGGTCCTGCCAGGCACACTGCTCGTTCTCGTGGCTGTGATTTGAAGAGCTGAATCCTTTCCCTGAACCTCAGCACTGCTGTTCCCAGCTCTGAACACATGGTACCCCTTTTGAAACTTGTAGGTTCAGTTCTCTCCTCTCTCATGTTGTCAGAATGTATTTACACTGTTCTGTGAGACTCTAGACCAGGGCTTCTCCACCTCAGTGCTGTTGACATTTTGGCTCAAATGACCATTTGCTGTGGGGCTGTCCAGTGACTGTAGGATAGTTAGCAGCTCTACACACTCGATGCCAGTAGCACCATCTGCCCCAGTTGTGACCACCAAACGTGTCTCCAGCTGTGCCCTGGGAGGACTTGCCCCAGCTGGGAACCAGCAATGTATACTAAGCACAGGCCATCCACAGTATTTTATGTGTCTACCTGCCCAACACTGCCATAGAAACTAGTCAAAGGCTCTTTTTATAGAGGAAGAAGCAGGCTGAGTGGGGTTCTGGAATCAGGCCTATTGCCAGCTGGAATGTGAGCACCAACCTCCTTTAACCTCAGTTTCTCACCTGGGATATGTTGATAAACACACCTCTCTCTCAGGGTTATTGTCAGGTTCTTAGCACGTCTTGACACTTGGTAAGTGGTCATTATATATTAACATATATATTTTTTATTTTTATTTTAAAAAATATATATTTTATTGATTTTTTTTACAGAGAGCTAGGAACATCGATGAGAGAGAAACATCAATGCACTGACTCTAGCACATTCCCCACTGGGGATGTGCCTGCAACCAAGGTACATGCCCTTGACTGGAATCGAACCTGCGACCTTTCAGTCTGCAGGCTGAAGCTCTATCCACTGAGCCAAACTGGTCTTGGCAACATATATATTTTTTAGATGCACATTCTGACACAACAAACATTTTTATGCCTACTATGCTCCCATTATAGGAAGAGCCGAGATTCTCGAGCACAGTCTCTGCAGAGCACTGTTTACATGCAGGACCTCATCGGCCCTCAGAGGAGCCCAGGTGGTCATGTATTCTTTTTTTTTAAAATTAATTTTATACATATATCCCCATTGCCACCCCTCCCTCCCAGGCATACCCCAACCCCCCAGTGTCTATGTTCATTGGTTATGCTTATATGCATGCATACAAGTCCTTTGATTGATCTCTTATCTATCTCACCTAACTTTAATCTTCCTGCTGTAATTTCACAGTCTGTTTGAAGCTTTACTGTCTCTGTATCTATCCTTTTGTTCATCAGTTTATAATGTTCTTCATTATCCCCCAATGAGTGCGATCATGTGATGCTTCTCCTTCATTGACTGGCTTATTTCACTAAGCATAAGGCTCTCCAGTTCCAACCAGGTTGCTGCAAATGGTAAGAATTCCTTCTTTTTAATGGCAGCATAGAATTCCATTGTGTAGATGTACCACAGTTTTCTGATCTACTCATCTGCTGACGGGCACCTAGGCTGTTTCCAAATTGTAGCTATTGTAAATTGTGCTGCTATGAACATAGGGGTGCATAAATCCTTTCTGATTGGTATTTGTAATTTCTTAGGATAAATTCCTAAGAGTGGGATTACAGGGTCAAATGGGAGAACCATTTTTAGTTTTTTGAGGAAACTCCATACTGTTCTCCACAGTGGCTGCACCAGTCTGCATTCCCACCAACAGTGCACAAGGGTTCCTTTTTCTCTGCATCCTCGCCAACACTTGTCGTTTGTTGATTTGTTGATGATTGCCATTCTGACAGGTGTAAGATGGTATCGCATTGTCGTTTTGATTTGCATCTCTCAGATGATTAATGACTTTGAACATGTTTTCATGTGTCTCTTGGCCTTCCTTCCGTCGTCTTTTGAAAAGGTTCTATTTAGGTCTGTTGCCCATTTTTTTATTGGATCCTTCATCTTCCTTTTATTAAGTTGTATAAGTTGGCTGTAGATTTTGGAGATTAAACCTTTATCAGTGATAACGTTTGCAAATATGTTCTCCCATACTTTGATCTTTCTTGTTGTTTTGTTGATGGTTTCTTTTGCTGTGCAAAAGCTTTTTATTTTGATGTAGTCCCATTTGTTTATTTTTTCTTTAGCTTCCATTGCCTTTGGAGCAGTATCAGTGAAGTTATTTCGGCATATATCTGAGATTGTGCTGCTTGTGGATTCCTCTAGTATTTTTATGGTTTCCCTTCTAATGTTTAAGTCCTGTATCCATTTTGAGTTTATTTTTGTATTTGGTGTAAGTTGGTGGTCCAGTTTCAATTTTTTGCATGTATCTGTCCAATTTTCCCAACACCATTTATTGAAGAGGCTATCTTGGTTCCACTGAATGTTTGTTCATGCCTCCTTTGTCAAATATTAATTGAGCATAGTGGTTTGGGTGGATATCTAGGTTCTCTATTCTATTCCATTGATCTATATGTCTATTCTTGTGCCAGTACCAGGCTGTTTTGAGAACAGTTGCTTTGTAGTATAGCTTGAAGTCTGGTATTGAGATCCCACCTACTTTATTCTTCTTTCTCAGAATTGCTGTAGCTGTCCGTGGTCTTTTTTTGTTCCAGATGAATCTATGAAGAATTCTTTGTAGGTCTGTGAAATATGTCGTTGGTATTTTAATGGGTAGTGCGTCGAATCTGTAGATTGCTTTGGGTAGTATGGACATTTTAATGATGTTGATTCTCCCAATCCATGAACATGGTATGCTCTTCCATCTGTTAATATCTTCCTCTATCTCTTTTTCCAGAGTCCTGTAGTTTTCTGCATAAAGGTCTTTTACCTTTTTAGTTAGGTTTATTCCTAGGTATCTTAATTTTTTGGTGCGATGGTAAATGGGATTGCTTTTTTAGTCTCTCTTTCTATAATTTCACTGTTAGTGTATAGAAATGCCACAGACTTCTTAGCATTAATTCTGTATCCTGCTACATTGCCGAATTCATTAATTAAGTCAATTAGTTTTGGAATGGAGTCCTTTGGGTTTTTTATATACAATATCATGTCATCTGCAAATAAGGACAGCTTTACTTCTTCTTTTCCAATTTGGATGCCTTTTATTTCTTCTTGTTGTCTAATTGCAATGGCTAATACTTCCAGTACTATGTCGAACAGGAGAGGTGAGAGTGGGCATCCCTGTCTTGTTTCTGTTCTTAGGGGAAATGGTTTTAGTTTTTGCCCATTGAGTATGATGTTAGCTGTGGGTTTATCATATATGGCTTTTATGATGTTGAGGTATGATCCTTCTATTCCCACTTTGCTGAGAGTTTTTATCAAGAAAGGATGTTGGATTTTGTCAAATGCTTTTTCTGCATCAACTGTTATGACTATATGATTTTTATCTCTTAATTTGTTTATGTGATGTATCACATTTATTGATTTATGGATATTATACCATCCCTGCATTCCTGGGATGAATCCTGCTTGGTCATGTATGATCTTTCTGATGTACTGCTGGATCCGGTTTGCTAGAATTTTGTTGAGGATTTTGGCATCTATGTTCATGAGAGATTTGGCCTATAATTCTCTTTCATTGTGTTGTCTTTATCTGGTTTTGGTATTAGGGTGATGTTGGCTTCATAGAATGTGTTTGGAAGTGTTCCTTCTTCTTGAATGTTTTTGAATAGTCTGAGGAGGATAGGTTTTAATTCTTCCTTGAATGTTTGGTAAAACTCTCCTGTGTAGCCATCTGGACCCGGGCTTTTATTTGCTGGAAGAGTTTTGATTACTGCTTCAATTTCTTCCATAGTTATTGGACTATTGAGATATTTGGCTTCCTCCTCATTGAGTTTTGGGAGGTTATATTTTTCTAGGAAAAGGTCCATTTCTTGCAGGTTGTCCAATTTGTTGGAATAGAGTTGTTCATAGTATTTTTTAACAATCCTTTGTATTTCCACAGGGTCTGTTGTGATTTCTCCTCTTTCATTTCTGATTTTGTTTATTTGGGTCTTCTCTCTTTGCTTCTTGGTTAGCCTGGCTAGGGGTCCATCAATCTTGTTTATCCTTTCAAAGAACCAGCTCTTTGTTTTGTTGATCTTTTGAATTGTTTCTTTGGTCTCCAAGTTGTTTATCTCCGCTCTGATCTTCACTATTTCCTTCCTTCTGAGTACACTGGGCTTTTCTTGTTGCTCTCGTTCTAGCTCTTTGAGTTGTAGGTTTAGGTAATTTATTACCATGGTTTCCTGTTTTTTGCAGTAGGCTTGTAGGGCTATGAACTTCCCTCTCAAGACTGCTTTCACTGTGCCCCATAAATTTTGTATTGTTGTGTTGTCATTGTCATTTGTTGCCATGATGCTTTTTATTTCTTCCTTGATCTCTCTGGTTACCCAGTCGTTGTTTAAAAGCATGGTGTTTAGTCTTCATGTGTTTGATTTCTTTCTATTGTTTTTATTATAGTTGATTTCCAGTTTTATGCCACTGTGGTCTGAGAAAATGCTTGATATGATTTCTATCTTCTTGAATTTGAAGAGACTTCTTATGACCCAACATATGATCTATCTTTGAAAATGACCAATGTGCACTGGAGAAGAATGTATATTCTGTGGCTTTGGGGTGAAATGTTCTGAAGCTGTCAATTAATTCCATCTGGTCTAGTGAGTCATTTAGGATTGATGTTTCTTTGCTGATTTTTTGTTTAGAGGATTTGTCCAATGGTGACAGTGGGGTATTAAAGTCTCCTACCATGATTGTATTGCCCTCAATATCTCCCTTAATATCCTCCAAGAGTTTTTTGTTATGTATTTAGGTGCTCCTATATTGGGTGCATATATGTTTACCAGAGTTATTTCTTCTTGTTGGATTGTTCCCTTTAGTATTATGAAGTGGCCTTCTTTATTTCTTATTATGTCCTTCACTTTGAGATCTAATTTGTCAGATATAAGTATTGCAACCCCAGCTTTTTTTTCATTTCCATTTGCCTGAAATTCCATGTTCCATCTCTTCACCCTCAATCTGTGTGCATCTCTTTTCCTAAGTTGGGTTTCTTGCAGACAGTAGATATATGGATCATGTTTTCTTATCCAATCAGTTACCCTATGTCTTTTGATTGGAGCATTTAATCCGTTTACATTTAAAGTTATTATTGATAAGTACTTATCTGTTGTCATTTTTAGTCCTTACACCTGAGTTCCTTCTTCGCTTCTTCTTTCTTTTTATTACAGCAGACCTTTTTACATTTCTTGCATTGCTGGTTTGGTGGTAATATATTTCCTTAGTCCTTTTTTGTCTGTGAAGCTTTTGATTTCACCTTCAATTTTGATTGAGAGTCTTGCAGGGTACAGTATTCTTGGATTCAGACCCTTTCTTTGCATGACTTTGTATATTTCATTCTATTCCCTTCTGGCCTGATGAGTTTCTGTTGAGAAGTCAGTAGCTAGTCTTATAGGGGTTCCTTTGTAGGTAACTTTCTGTTTCTCTCTGGCTGCTTTTAAGATTCTTTGTCGTTGGTTTTGCCAATTTAATTATAATGTGCCTCGGTGTTGGTTTGTTGGGGTCAATTTGCTTGGGACTCTCTGAGCTTCTTGGATTCTTGTGGGTTTTTCCTTTTCTATATTGTGGAAATTTTCTGTCATTATTTCTTCAAACACGTTCTCTAATCCTTGTTCAGTTTCCACTCTTTCTGGAACCCCAATTATGCGGATGTTGTTTTGTTTCATGTTATCCCAAAGTTCCCTTAGACTCTCCTCTTGCTTTTTAACTTTTTTTTCTAGAAGCTGCTGTACTTGGTATTTTTTCCTACTTGTCTTCTAGCTCACTGATGCGGTCCTCTGCTTCTTCTAGTCTACTTTTGATGCTTTCTATTGAGTTCTTTATAGCAGTGATGTCATTTTTCATTTCTTCTTGATTATTCTGCACCTCCTCTAGGTTCTGCATTTCTTCTTGCTTCTTCTTCATCTCCTCTTGGGTCTTCTTCATTTCCTCTTGGCTCTTACTCATATTGTCACAATTGTCTTCCATTCTTTTCAACCACATTATGATCATTTCTTTGAACTCTTCCTCTGGTAGGCTTATTTGTGGTTCTATTTCTTTACTTCCTTTTCTGGTGAAACCTGCCTTTCTGTCTTATGTGGGCTGTTTCTTTTTCTGCCCATGGTCTTTCTTCTCTGGGTGTCTGGTTATGTAGTTCTCTCTCCTATGTTGATTGAAAGGTACAAACTACAACACGACCAGGTACAGCACACAAGGCACTGAGTAGAAATGTATTCAAGATGTTAATAATCACAAATAAGGTGACCACCAATGAAGGACAAATTAGGGGTAAATAGAGAAAGAAGAAGAGGAAAATGAGGAAAAAAGAAAAGAAAGAAATGCCAAAATCAAATTGGGAGAGTGAGAAAAAAAAGATAAATAAATGAACAATGAAATAAAATAAAATAAAATAAAAAGGAGAAGAAGGAGAAGGAAAGAGGAAGAGAAAAAAGTCAGAGAGAAAAGAAAGTGTATAAGAGAGAAAAGAGGAACAAAATATAGATGTCAGGAGACAACTCCAATAGAACAGTCACTAATCCCAATAAAGGCCAGCAACCAATACCTAGAGATTAAGGCAAATTGCAAATAGCAACTGGTATCCAGGGAGGTGAGGGAAAAGGGAGGTAGAAAACAAAGCAAACAAAAAGCAAAATAAAACAAGTAGAATAAACTAAAACAATCTCACAAAATTTTCAAAAAATCGATACAATCACTTTTCTGGCAAATAGCAACAAAAGGACATAGAGAAAAAACAACATTTTGGCTAGTGAAGACAAGAAGAGAGAGGTTTGTGTAGTCTTGTAGTAGTGGATTTGAAATTAGATATATAAATGGGGTGAAATTTTAACCAGGTAAAGAGAAAAATAGGGAGAATCTAAAGTTGGAAAAGGGAAAGATAAACAAGACAACAAAATGGGGAAAGTTATGAGGAAAGTTTGGCATAAAGGTAGAGTTGAGTTGGAGTAAAATTATGCTAAAAGAAAGATGAAAATAGAATGTAGAACTCTAATCCCGAAATAAATTAAGGAGAAAACAAAAGGACACTTGTTTTTTTTCCAAAACTGTAAAGTACTAGTAGTAATTAATAATACTAGTTTAAAACAAAAATGTAATAATTATAAAGGTAAAATCAATTGAGGCAGAAAGAAAAAAATATTCTTTTAATTAAAATATGTGAAAATGAAAAATAAAAAATTAAAAATTAAAAAAAAGAAAAAAGGAAAAAATTTTAAAAAAGAAGAAAAATAGAATGGTCATTCACTTCCACTATTATTCTGCTTGGCTCTCCTGTTTCCCAGTAGGGAAGGTATTGCAGTTCCCTGTGTTCCCCTCTTGGTGTTTTAATCTCTTTATTCTCTTGTGGTTATGCGAGAGTCAATTTGTGTGTCATCCACTGGGTGGCAGTGTTTCGGAATTGATCTCTGAGACAAAGCACAGGACCTCTCTAGGCTGTGCTCAGATCCTGCTACTCTGTGCTTCTCAAAACCAGTTTGTGGGGGTTTTGCAGCCGGGACACTGCAATAACTCCCAGGCTATCCCTCGGCCCCAGAAAAAAAACAAACAAAAAAAAAAACGAGTCGTTTTCCAGAGCTCCCCTCTGTCAACAGCTCAGAGGGTTTGCCTTCACACTCAGGGATCATGCCCTGACCACCTCTGTGGACCTCTCCAGAGGCAGCTTTCCCGCAGCCCGGCTCCCACAGTGTGCGTGTCTTTGTTGTGCGGGGGGTCGGAGATCTCACCCTGACCCAGGCGAAATCTGACCCTCCCGCCTGCCGCGTGGATCTCCGAATCCACTGCCTGCGCGTCTGTGCCGCCTGGGAAGCCGTGCTCTGGGTCCCCGGCTGCTCTGTGGGTGCCTTCGTCAGCTGCAGCTTTCAGACCTCGGCAGACATCCACCTCCCCCTTAACTCAGGCGCAATCTGACCTTTCCGTGTGCTCTGTGGATCTCTGATTCCACCGCGTGTCTGCGCCGATTGGAGAGCAGAGTCCTGGGTCCCCGGGTCCCTGGCTGCTCGATGGGTGCCCAGCCGAAGGCTTCAGACGGCCACAGACATCCACCTCCCTCTGCAAGATGGCTCGGGCTCTACGTTTGAGCTGGTGGCTCTGGCTGACAAAAACCCTGTGGCAGTGGGGCTGCCTGGCCGGGATAGCCCCTTCCAGCAGTTCTCCGCCTTCTCCTGGAGGATAACTGACTGTTAGCTTGCCAACAAACACTCCCAATGCGACTTTCAGCCGCTCTCTCTCCTTCTGCCCAGCGACAAAGCTCCAGACACATCTGTCTACTCCGACGCCATTTTTCCACCCCTCGGTCATGTATTCTTGTTACTCACGGGGAACGGAAACGCAGAGTTTGATGACTGGCTAGTCATGTGAGACACGGGGCTGCTAAGCCAAATGTGAGCTCGTTGTGACTGTGCGGCACTGTGGCCCAAGCTCTTCACAGGAGCTTCCACGTTCATTTCATTCATGAGCCTATCTCCAGTGACATCTCTTTCTCGAAATGTACCATCCAACTTGGCTCTTCAAATGAAAATGAATTAAAATTAAATTAATTAATGTGTAAAAGTCAGTCTCTCCATCACACTTGCCCCATTTCAAGTGCACTCAGTAGCTAGGGCAGCCCAGACATCCCATCATGGCAGAGTTCTGCTGGGCAGCACTGTCCTAGGACTGTGGACAATGAGCTTCTTTCTCTTTAGAGGTTTTTGATGCCCTTTTAGGTGATTGGTGTTCATCAGCACTGTGTCCATATTGTAAAGCTGCAAGAATATGTTGCTCATTTAACATTTATTAAATCCCTACAATATATTAGTATCTGGAACAGTATTTGGGATTGAAGATATAACAGTAAATAATTAAATAAACATGGCCCATGCTCAAACATGTAATTTATTACAGCATTAGATCGTTAATGTGCAGAGCTCAATGCTGTGTGTGTTATGTGGCCTAGAAGCTGAGTAACTGGGAGAGGTGCTAAATTTGTGCAAGATCCAATGCCATGGTAGCAAGACAGGGGGTAAACAGTTCTCTCAGAGGTGGGTCACGTGATGCTCCCTAGAGACGGGGCTCGGGGACTCACCCTGAAGGACACTTGGTGAGCCATGGGCAGGCAGAGACTGCATAATGCTCTTTGGATTTTGGAGTTGCTCAACCTCTCTTTGCTGGAAACTCCCTGTTGCAGGAACTTACACTGAAAAGGCTGAGCTCAGAGGGTGTATCAGCGTTGTGTAAAGGAGATGCTAATTGGTAAAGAAGTTATGTCCTGGAGAACACACAGGTGAGCAGAGTGAGTGGGGTCAGAAGTGCAGAGGCAGAAAATATTAGGTGCCACCTCTGCTTGCACCTCTAGGCGCCCCAGCATCCTTCTTTCTTAATTCCACACTAAGCCCCTCCTTCCCTCTTCCTGGGCTCTCTTCCCCACTCCCACCATGTGAGCTGACCCTGAACAATTGCCCATCTTCCTACTCCAATTCAACACTCCCCTAGCTCAGAAATTGCTTGGTGATATTGGGAACAATGAGGCCTGACTTTGTTAGTTCAGAGCAAAATGGTTTTCCTTTTTTAAGGGTATTGCATTCCTGGTGATGTATGGACAAGTCAGGAGAGTGGGGATCAGAGGAGAAAGTGAGCTGGGACTGAAGAGCAGCTGGAGCTCGGGGGCTGTTGCTGCTGATGCATGGGCTTGTGGGCCTGCAGAGCAGGCTAGGGCGAGCCTGGCCAGAGGAAAACCCCGGGAGAGGTGTAGCCATCAGGGCTGCTGAAGAGCCAGGGGCTGTGGAGAGCGTCTTCTTCCTTGGAGGCACGAGAGGGATCAGATTTAGCTCCATCATCTTTCTTCTCATCACAGGAGTATAGGGATGAAGTGAGAGGGTTCCCATAGGGTCACAATGAGGCCCAGAAAGTGATGGTGGTTTGTCTGGGACCATACTGCAAGTTAGTGGCTTTGTCACTAGAACACAGGGCTGTGTGTGTGTGTGTGTGTGTGTGTGTGTGTGTGTGTGTTTGTGTGTGTGTGTTTGTGTGTGTGTGTTTGTGTGTGTGTGTTTGTGTGAATCAATAGTTCATTTCTTTTATTGTTGAGTAGTGTTCCATGGTATGTTTTTACCACAGGATTTTTAACCATTCACCTAATAATGGACATTTGGGTTATTTCCAGATTTTGGCTACTATTATTATTTTTAATTAATTTTTAGAGAATTTTGGATTTAAAAGAAATGAGTTGAAAGTACAGAGAGCTCCCAGATACCCTCTTTACCCCCACCCCCTTACAGTTTCCTGTATTATTAACATCTTGTATTAGTGTGGCATATTTGTTAAGACTGATGAACAATTATTAACTAATGTTTATAGTTTACATTAAGGTTCATTCTTGTCTTTTCATAGTCTGTGGGTTTTGATAAACAAGTAATGGCATGTATCCACCATTACAGCATCATCCTATCTAATAAAGAGGGAATATGCAAATTGACTGCCATACCATAACAAAATGGCTGCAACCACAGTGAATGTATGGATTCCATAACACAAGATGGCTGCACCCACAATGGAGGCTGAGTTCCTGTAACGAGCCTTAACAAGCAATCAGCAGGGACCTGAGGCTGCGCCCCTGCTTCACAGGGGACCTCAAGATGTGCCCCCCACACACAGGGCTTGACAGGGGACCTCAAACCACACCCCCTACCCCGGCACTGGGCTGGGGGACCTGAGGCTGCACCCCCTGCCAGTGGAGCTTGACAGGGACCTCAAGGCATTCCCCCTGCTTAGGCTGGGAAATATGAAGTTGGGCCCCCCACCTGTCAGGGCTTGACAGGGGTGGGGCTGGCTGGGTCTGGATCTGGCCTAATGGGGATGGGGCCAGCCAGGTCTGTGTCTTTTGTGATTTTGAGGCCCATGTGGGTGGGTGAAGTCTTGACTTTGGTTCCTATGGTGAGCCCCAGACTCTGACAGGTAGAAGATTTTCATATACATTTTACTAATTTTCTTTCATCTCTGACACTTCTATTACAGAGAAAGGGCAAATAGCAATATTAAAATATTTCCTCTAATTAATTCCCTTATAATGTGCATGAATTTCATGCACCAGACCACTAGTACCCTAGAATCCCCTGTGCTCTACCTGTTCACCCCTCCTTCCTAATCTCTGCTGACCACTGAGCTTTTTACCAGCTCCTTGGCTTTTTCATTTGCCTTTTTATAAGGATTTTCTACAAGAGTGATCTTCCCTCTTGGATCTCTAGATCAATCATGCCTAGCCATAGCACCTACTTGGAATCCAGCCCTTTGGGGAGCTGGGTTAGAGGAGTGTAAGCAGCCTGCATATGAATTTGAATTGCTTTCTTTTAAAGACCAGCGATTGCTAGAACTGGCTGATCTGGGCCCATTTTAGTGGTTGAGGTGTGGCTTGAAGGGAGGTTATGTTCCAGGCACTATATGGGGGTGAGGGACCTCAGAGGAGGGAGGCAGTGGCCTTGACAACCTAGAGCTTGGTTCTAGAGCCTTTGCCAGCACGGGCTCTTGGAGACCCCACATGCTCAGCTCCTTTACCACGGTGCCTGGCAGCCAGCTGCCTGGCTTTCCTTCCCAGTGCCTCTGGCACAGCCTGGGGCTGCCTTCTGGCTTGCAGGTTCACTCTGTAAATCCCACTTTCATTTCTAAATAGACAGTAAAATGAGCAATTGATTTTGTGTATTACATAAGTCGGCTGAGGGAAACTTTAATAAAGAAAAGAGCAGAGGGAGGAGTCTGAAGATCTTAAACTCAAAACTACAAAAAGCTCAGCATTTCCAGCCCTAATGGAAAGTTACACACCTGCTATGATCACAGAGTCGGTGCAGGAGACCCTTGGCAAAAGCCTGGCCCAGGTGGCCAGGGCGCTGGGATGCTCTGTGGAGGCTGAGCCCAGGAAAGATGGACCTCCTTCCCTTCTCCCACTGTGAGCCTAGAGTCATCCCTTCTGTTCCTCAGGCCATGAACCCCTTTGAGGCAGACTGGGACTTCAGACAGGGAGGGACACACAAGATGTGGGAGTGGCAAGGACCACGATGATGAAGGGAACCTGAGGTGGTGCTGTCAGTGCACAGGGAGGCTGCACTCAGGTGCTCCAGAGTCCGGCAGTGCCTGTGCCACTGTATCAGGCAAGAGGAGGGATGCACGTGGCATTGCAGGGTATCTATGGTCAGTATCACCATCAACACTATCGATGCTGCTTGCACTCTAGGCAAGGACACTGAGCTTGGGAGAAGTGGTGCTCCCGGGTCCAGGCCTTTGGATTCCTGGTTTGCTGTTCTTCATTATCTCATGTTTTCTTCATGCTCCTGCCCATCTAGCTCATTTCCAGTTGGGTGGGCTGTTCAGACCAGGTTATTGGTGTGTGTGTGTGTGTATGTGCTAGCGCGTGTGTGCGTGAGTGTATGTGTGTGTGTTGGGTGAGAAAAATCTAAGGACTTGGGGCATAAATGGTAGGGAGAGGTAACTGAGGTGTGAAGGAGGGGGTGGAAGGTTGGTGAGGAGCTCAGGGATGCTGCTGTATACTGTACTTCTGTCTGGGAAGATGCTCATTTAGAACATATGGCCCTGAGCAGCCACACGGGCCCTGGTGTGGCCTCTGCACCTGCTTCTCTTAGATGCTGCAGCTCTAGAGCCTGAAGAATGCTGGCAGACAGGCCTGGGAGGCCCACGTCTCTCCCACATCTGCAGTCCTGTAAGCAGGACCCAGATTGCTCCAAGGATGGGCAGGTGAGCTGCCTCCATGGCTCCCTGGGCATCTAGAACCCTCATCCCATCCTCTGTACCGAGGCTGGGGTCTGTGGGAAGCGCAGCAGGGAGCGCAGGGAAGGAATGCAGGCTTGGGATTCAGGTTTGGAAAAAGCAGCCTGGGTTTTAGGAGTCAGTGAAGAAGTCACACTTTTGAGATCCTGTCTGTGGGCAGCTGCCCCACGCACTCGGCTTTTGCTCCCATGCTGCCTCTGGTGGCTTCACTGAGTGAGAGGCTTCTGCTCTGGTGGCCCCTTTGGTTGCTTCTGAAAATGGGACTTAGTGAAGGGAAAGATGATGTCGTGCTCCGGGACTGCCCTGAGGCACCAGGCACAGGGGCCTGAGAGAGGGACTCCAGCCCTTCGGGAGACACCCCCTCTGTCTTCCTACATCTGAGGCCCAGGGGAGCCCTCTGGCTAGCACTACACCTGCCTACACGGGGGCCAGGCTGGCTTCGGCTCCTTAATCTTGAACTGGGGATCTCACACTGGACCCAGGAAGGCCGCAGCTGTGTATAAAAGATCCCAGTTTTGATCCCCAGGGTAGGAGTGGGGGGATCAAAGCTGTAGGGAGATGGTATAGAACAGACAAAAGATAAGCAATATTTAGGACCAGGCAATTTGACCCTATATCTGTCTCATGTCCCCAACTATTGCATTTATTCAAGTATCGGAAAGCTAACCTGCTGGTGGTAGCATCTTGGGAGGGAATGTGAGTGACTCAGAGGAGTCTGCTGCCCTAGGGGCAGAGCAGAGCCATGTGACAGTCACATGAACATCATGTGATGTGTGCCTGCCTCTCGGGGAGAGACTCCCACCTCTCAACCTCCTGTGCAGCCAGCAAAGTGGGTGGGCACATGCACCAGAGCTGGCTCTAGCGTGGGCTTTGATTTGTTGTGTCTCTTTTTTTGATATATTTTATTGATTTTCCACAGAGAGGAAGGGAGTGGGATAGAAAGTTAGAAACATCGATGAGAGAGAGACATCGATCAGCCGCCTTCTGCACGCCCCCTACTAAGGATGTGCCCGCAACCAATGTACATGCCCTTGACCAGAATCGAACCTGGGACCTTTCAGTCCGCAGGCCGACACTCTATCCAGTGAGCCAAACCAGTCTCCGAGATTTGTTGTGTCTCTTGACATCGCTTCACAAGGGGTCTTTCTTCCTCTGCCCAAGGGTGTGCCAAAGCTTTAAGGCTGCCCTCAGCCTGAGCACATCCTCAGGTGACTTAGCGCTGATTACAGAGGGTCCAGTCCCAGCACCTGTCTTTGTGAAGAGCTGGCATTGAACTCGTGCTGGGAGCAAGTCAGATCTCTGAGCCTAGAAGCAGGGGGGAATGGGTGCATCCAGTCATGGCTCCCTGGGTGATGATAAAGCCCCTTTGGGTTCATCTGGGGACTGAGACCCCCACTTCCAGGATACCACTAGTGTTTCTGCATCCCCCCCCTACCCCTGCTTCTCCTGCGCACCTGGGAAATGAAAGCGCACCACCTACCCACTGCATGGCCCCTGGGCCTCTCAACTGAAGGAGTGGCTGAATAATACCTGTGGCCAGAGCACTTCAGAGAGGCTGCCTGAGACAGCAGCAGGAGGGGCATGGACAAGCAGTATGTGTGTGTGTGTGGGGGGGAGGACTGGGGGGCTGGGGGAGATGGGAAGGGAGTCCTGGCGGGAGAGAGGACAGGAGCCCTGATGAGGTCTGTAGCTGTGGCCTCTGCAGCAGTCAGAACTATTGACCATGCGGAGAGCTGGCATCTGGACTAGGCGGTAAGCTCTGCCTGTCGCACATCTAATCTCTTGGTGCTGTCCTTAAACTGTCCCTTCCCCTTCTCCTTCTTTTCTCTTTCTCCTCCTTCTTCCCCTTCCCCTCTCCTTCTTCTTCTCCTTCTCTTCCTCTAAGGGACCTCCCAAGAAAAGCTACTACAGAGACAGTTTGCAGGGCTGGGTTTAGGCTGGATCCGGGATCCTGGCCATGAGGAGGCAGGACAGGAGACTTTCCCGGCCTTTAGAGAAGGGCCGGCCTCTCCTGAGGGTGGCTATGGGACATGTGACTCCGGCCAATGCTGGGAGACAAGGGCAGTGGGCATGGGATCCTGCAGGGCAACGCCGATGGGTCCTTGGTGAGATGCTCTCTTCTCATGAGACTGTCCTTTCCATCCATGGGTCAGTTCCATGGGCATCCACGCGTGCCACCTTATTTCCTGTCAGCTCCAGGGTGTGCTTACCCTGTCCTCATGACCTAAAGGGGGCAGCAGCTCTTTGAATGCTGCCTGCAAAAATAGGGAGCACACTCTGCGGTGTTTGCCGTGAGCATACTCCACAAGGTATGCAGAAATGAGTGCCTCCCCTTTTGAGGAACAAGCTAGGGTCCAGAGACACTGACAGTTGGAGGGGGTTCTCATTCTTGTCCTGAGCTCTGAGGGCCTTTCTGTCAGGGTCTCCATTGGACAGACTCCCAGTGATGCCCACTGCCCCACCCCGCAGCTCTCTTGGGCCCTTCTGAGCAGCAAGTAACAAGGAGAGTGCGTTAGAGGCCAGGGGCTGCCTGCTCCTAGACCTGCCCAGGAGACACCTGGCAAAGCCAGGCTGACCCAGTGGGGGCCTGCATTGGCTAGGTGAGTGGGACCGTGATAGCCCTCTGGTCTTTCTGAAGAATGCCTTTCTGGGCTTCACCTTCTGCCAATGCCAAACGTGCCATCAAAACAAGTGGGGGACCCCACCCTCTCCCCCATCCTTCAGGCAGGAAGCAGCATCCTTGGGCCATGATTGGCTGGTGCCTCCCAGCACACTGCTACCACTGCATGGCAATCAAATACCGGCCGGACCAAAGCCTACCCAGCCATATGCCCTTCTGCCCAGAGAAGAGCTGGGCCCTGTCTCCCATTCCTCATATAACTGACCCAGAGGAAGGAGGTCAGAGCCTGACACTGGTCCTGGAAAGCTCGTTTGACAGAAAGCTTTCAGCTTTGGTGGTAGCCAGCTGGGTCTGCCAGAGGTGGAATATCCTAGAGAGCTCTGCTCTACACACAGGATATTCTGGCTAGGAGGCGGGGGAGGCAGGGGAAAATCCCATCAACGGAATTTGGTTGAAAGTTTGAGGCCATTTTTTCCTCACTCAGGAGCTTTGCTGGCCTGCCAGATGTCCGCTTCCCCCACCCGCCCCAGCTCCTCCCTTAGGCTGGTCCCTTGGGAAAGTGCTTCAATCTGACACCCACCTACCTTCCATAGGACTGAGTGCCATTTGATCTGCACAGTCAGAGGCCCCACTGGGCAATGCCATGCTAGCACAGCCCTCCTTGCTCAGAGATTCCCTTCCACCCAATGCACATGTCACCACGTCTCACAGCAGATCTCACTGTCATTCCTGTCTTATTAGTATCTTTGCCTTCAAAGTAGATCAGAGATTCAACTAATTTGCTCATTAGTAAAAGGAAATTAGCCATTTGAGATCTGTTCTAATAAAATTAGCCTGGTGACAAACGCTTTGTTGCCATGTTTATTACATTACCACACTCCTTTCTTTTTAAAGGCCAGAGCAACTCTTTAGGGTATTTTCCAAGCTTCTTTCTTCCTTGCTTTTATTCTTTTTTTTTTTTCAGGTCTATAGAGATTTTTTCCTCCTTTTTAAGACTAATTGGGAAGGTAGGACCCAAATCCGAGTTCCGTTCACACACCCTGCAAACCAGGACCCTTAGCCTTTGTTCCCTTGTCTACAGTCCCCTCTTTCCTAGCCTCTTGGCTTGGTTCTGCCCCCTATCCCCACCCTTAAAGGTTTCCTCTGTTGCTGGTCCTTTAAAAACCAGACTCTCCCTGTCAAGCACCCTCTCCACTGAGTCCAACCACAGGCTGGCAGCAGCAACCCTCTGTCTACTCCCCTAATTGCCAGCTGGGTCTTTCACTCCTTGCTTGGTCTCTCTGTCCCACAGAGCCTTCCGCCTTATATTCCAGTTTAAGGCCACCCAGTCACTTGTTTGTAGTCCTCTGGAATGACATGTCTGCTCTATAGTGGCCAACTTACCCATTTATTTCTCCTTCCTCCTTTTCCTCATCCCCACCCCCTTTTCCCCCCTTCCCCTTCCCCTCGTCTTTCCTCTTCCCCTCTTCTCCCTCCCCTTCCCTTCCTCCTCCTCCTCCCCCTTCCCCTTCTCCTCCTCCTCTTTCCCCTTCTCCTTCTTCCTCCTTTCCCTTCCTCTCCCCTCCCCCTCCTCCTCCTCCATTCCCTTCCCCTCCTCCTCCTCCTCCTCCTCCTCTATCCTCTTCCACTTCCCCTTCCCCTTTCCCTCCTCTTCCTCCCCTTTTCCCTTCCCTTTCCCCTTCTCCACCTCCTTCCCCTTCCCCTTCTCCTCTTCCTTTACTCCTCCTCCTTCTTCTTTTCCTTCTTTAAACTTCTTTCACATTTTTATTTATCTTGTAAGCAATACTTTCCTTTGAAATAGTAGAGGCCATGCTCTTCTTTATGCAAAGAAGTTTAAATTTTATTTTGCAATTGTAATTTACATTCAATATTATTTTATGTTAGTTTCAATTGTATAACAGAGTGGTTAGACAATCACATAATTTACAATGTATTCTCCCCATATTTCCAGCACCCATCTGGTTCCATATATGGTTATTACAACATTATTGACTATATTCCCTATGCTGTACCTTATATCCCCATGACTATTTTGTAATTATCAAATTATACTTCTTAATCATGTCACTTTTTTCACCTATCTACCCAATTCTCCTTCCCTCTGGCAACTATCAGTCTGTTCTCTGTATCTATAAGTCTGTCCCCTTATTTTGTTTGTTAGTTTATTTTATTCATTAGATTCCACATATAAATGAAATCACATGGCACTTATCTTCCTCTGACTGGTTTATTTCCCTTAGCATAATGCTCGCCAGGTCTATCCATACTGCCACAGAGGGTAAGATTTCCTCTTTTTTATGGCTTAGTAATATTTCATTGTGTAAACAGCATGGGGGTTAGTGTGGGGCAACCAGGCTGGTGAGGGGGCAGTTGAGGGTAACCATGGCAGCAGAGGGGGCAGTAAGGGGTGACCAGGTCTATGGAAGGGGCAGTTAGGGGCAACTAGGCCAGCGGGGTGGGGGAGGGCAGTTGAGGGCAACTATGTTGTCAGGGAGGACAGTTGGGGGTGATCAGGCCAGCAGGGAGGGCAGTTAGGGCTGATAAGACAGGCAGGCAGGTGAACAGTTAGGAGCCAGTGGTTCCAGATTGTGAGAGGGATGATTGACTACTGGTTTAGGCCTGATCCTCAGTATTGGGCCTAAACCAGCAGTCAGACATCCCCTGAGGGGTTCTGGATTAGAGACAGTGCAGGCTGGGCTGAAAGGTGCCTCCCTCTCCCCCAGCACAAATTTTGTAAAACTAGTTGTAAATAACACTGCAATGAACAAAGGGGTGCATATATCCTTTTGAATTACTCTTTTGGGTTCTTTTAGATATATTCCCAGAAGTGAATTGCTGGATCATAAGGCAGTTCCATTTTTAATTTTTTGAGACCCCTCTATACTGTTTTCCATAGTGGCTGCACCAGTCTGCATTCCCACCAGCAGTGGGAGGGTTCCCCTTTCTCCCCATTTGCTTCTGTCCTTGGCTGTTTGGTGCTTGACTGTCATAAATAGGAAATTCTGGCACATTCCATTATATGTACATACACAGAGCTGCCTGGAGGGTCCCACATGGGTCTGAGGCAGGGAGGATGGTGAACTATGGTGAGTAGGAGGATAGTGGGCTGTGGGAGGCAGG
>JAAGEH010000005.1:41096180-41131242 GCA_011751065.1 Lasiurus cinereus | reverse complement strand
ATGGTGGGCTGTGGGAGGCGGGGAGGATGGTGGGCTGTGGGAGGCGGAGGGATGGTGGGCTGTGGGAGGTGGAGGGATGGTAGTGGGCTGTGGGAGGCAGGGGGTGGTGGGCTGTGGGAGGCAGGGAAGATGGTGGGCTGTGGGAGGCGGAGGGATGGTGGGCTGTGGGGATTGGGGAAGATGGTGGGCTGTGGGAGGCAGGGGGGTGGTGGGCTGTAGGAAGTGGGCAGGATGGTGGGCTGTGGGAAGCTCCCAGCTACTCTGGGCACTGTGATTTGAGGGCCAGTGCTCCTCAAAGTATCTGAGTGCTCTGCTGGCATCTCCTCCAGTAGCATTTCGTACCTGCTGTTATTTTCACAACCACAGTGAGCAGTTGCTCTGCGCCAGGCATGGGCATCCCTTCTTTTAACCTGATGACATTAGGGGTAGACCAACCTGTCGCTTTCATTGAAGACCAGTGTTTGGAAAGGTTCCTGAGATTGCGCTGCCTGCAGGCTCTAACCACTGCACCATTTCTGGGAAAATGCTGCCTGCCCAGACCATGTGGGGTGAGAGCCTCCTGAGGCAGTATTTGTGAACCAGCATCTCCCACCCTTCCTAGGCTGGGCCTACACCTGGCATGTGGTGAGGGTTCACAAGCCCTCACTGGGGGTTCACAAGGTGGGTAAGGGAGGGACAGTTAGGCCGCACCAACTACTGCAGGAGTCCTGAGGCAGGGGGACCTGGGCTGGCCCAGCAGAACCTGAGCACTTTCCTCTCCTTTTGCCACCAGCAGCCTCCATCCCAGAGTCTCCCTGCCCCTCCCGGCTCCCTACTCGCCTGATACAAATCACTGGTCAGGCAACAGCGACAGGCTTATCCCACAGGATGTGACTCTGAATATTAGAATGTCAGAAATGGCTGCATTTGCAATAATTTGCTGTCATACAGGAAATAAAAGAGGAGTTGCAGTTATTTAATTTGGAGCGTGCACACAGCAGTCTGAGCCTCGGGACTCACTACTGTCTCCTCAGCAGCCTGGGCATCAATCCCTCAGATTCTCATCCTGGTCACAACTTTTTCCAAACCCATGTCCCACCCACCCAGCTTTATTCCTCTCCCCACCCTCCAGGCTCTCCTGCTCTGTGCACTTCCCAAACCCTACACTTCACTTGTTTTCAGCTGAGAGTGAAGAGTTGGGAGTGGTGGTCACTCTCTGAAGGAAGACCCAGACTGACTGCGAGTCAGGTCAGGTTAGGGCTGTGGGCCTGGTCTGGAGGGTCAGGCTGGCTGAAACTGTTGGGAATCCTGAGACTGCCTAGAATTGACTTCTGTCCAGCCCCAGCCCCTGCTGGTGAATCAGCTGGAGTATGGCTTCCTGGGGAACAAACAGCCCATCCTGGCAAAAGGTGCTGTGGAAAGAGGAGATAGTCCTGTATACTTGTGGGTGCTTCTGTGCTCACACCTGTGTTTGGTGTGTTTCTCCGCTCAGCACTGCACCCTGCCTGGAGTCACATCAGTCTTGCCTCTGCCGCTGGGTCACCAGGGCGCTGTGGGAAAGGCCTGAAGAGGGACCTGGGTTCCAGTCCTGGCTTTGTGCACTGGGCTGCTGTTTTACCTTGCTGAGCCTTTTCTGCTTCTTGAGACTGGGACTATAGAATGGCTCACATACTTACGAGGGCCAGTACACTGATGGAAGTGAGAGCATTGCGCCCAGCATGAGGTAGGTATAATGCCTCCTCCTTGAGAGGCAGCTCTGAGCTGAAGCTTGCAGGAGCTCTCACCCCAGGACTTTTTGAGCTTTCTCACTCACTTCCCCAAATCCAAAGCAGAGGAGTGGAGGGGACTTCAAAATTGGGGCCTCTTTTGATTCTTCAAATATTTTTTTTGCCCTCTCCTCTTCGTCTCTCCTCTGGGCCTCACATTGCAGGTATGTTGGTACAATTCATGTTGTTCCTCAAGTCTCAGTGAGGCTCTGTTCATTTTCTTCAATAACTTTTCTCTTTGTTATTCAGATTGGGTAATTTCTATTAACTTCAAGTTTACTGTTTCTTTCTTCTGATATCTCAAATCTGATGTTGAACCCATATAGTGAATTTTTATTTTTGTTACTATAATTTTCAAAACTAGAATTCCCATTACGTTCTTTATCATACCTTCTATTTCTTTATTAAAATTCCCTACTTGTTAAGTCATTGTCATCATATTCTTTAATTATTTAAACACTAGGGGCCCAAATTTGTGCATCTTGAAAGGAACTGTGGGCTGCGAGGCTGTGGTGGGCACAGGGGCAGATCTTGGCCCATCATCCATGCCCTTCCCACCATAGCCCCCTATCCCCTGTCTGCCAGTAGCCCTTCTCCTGCCACTGCTGTTCCCATATACTAATGGTGCTGGTCCTGCTTGCACCCACTGACAGTGCAGAGTGATTGGGGCTGGTGCCAGCAGTGGAAATGAGTGGGGCTGGAACTGTAAGCGGAAGCAAGCAGTGGCTGCTGCCCTAATTACTCTTCGGGAACAGGGGGAGGTGGAGAAGCCCTCAGGGGTGATTGGGGCCAGCAGCCACCGTTTCCACCCACTGACGGTGCTGAGTGATGGGATCAGCACTGAGCACTGGCAGCGGGTGTGAGTGGTGGTTCCAGCACCAGCTGTGCTCGCCTGCTCCACCATCCTGCCACGGCTGATCCTGAGATGTTCTGCGCACACCCTCTGGTGGTCACCTCATGTCATAGTGACTAGTTGTTTAGTTGTTCTGCTGTTTGGTCTATTTGCTTATTAGGATTTTATACATATGGATATCTTCTTTTGAGAACCAAGATAGTGGCATATATAAACACTGGTACTCACAGTCTCCCACAACCACATAAAAACTACAACTAAAATATAGAACAACCATCATTAAGAACCACTTGAAATCTGGCTGAATGAAAGTTCTAAAACTAGGGAAATAAAGATGAAAACACATTGAAAATGGTCGAAGGGGTGGAACAGGCTGCTCTAATACCCATGCCTGGCATTCTGTTTTAATAAGGAGGGATATCTCAGCTGCAGAGGCCTCCTGTGAGGAGCAAAGGGTCCCAGTCCCACACCAGACTCCCAGTCCAGGGTTCCAGAGCTGGGAAGAAAAGTCCCCATAACTTTAGGCTGTAAAAACCAGCATGGATTGTATCTGAGTGACACAGCAGCTTCTGGAGACCCAGGTGTTCCTCTTAAAAGGCTGGCTCACAAATGCACATAGATTTGCTTCCTCTGAGTTCCAGTACTGGGGCAGTGGCTTGGGAGAAATCCAAGGACATATGGGAAGGAAATGGACTGTCTGGCATTGGAGCAACACTTCAGAGGTGGCTTTCTCCCAGACAGTTGGCTTGCAGGGGTCATTGTTCCTATGATGAGATCTCCCCCATTGTAGAGATGATTGGTAGCCATATCTGTTTCCATCTGCCTGACTCACACTGTTCGCTCTTCCCTGATGATTCCCTGAGACCCCACCCCATTCAATTTTCAGCCACACCTCAGCTGTATGCAGCAGCATTGCCATACGAATGGCCTGTCCTGGCTCAGGCTTCAGACTTTGCTAAAATCTTTCAAACAGCTGGTGTCAGCACATCCCATACCAAACAGTAAGAGACCCAAGACCTAGCACTATCAGTTGCCTGCTTTGCTTCACAGCATGGCCTCGTTTGGACACTTCTAAGGCTAATACAAGTAGCAGTCATCTGCAGATTGCTTTGTAGCTCCTGCCAGTGGCCCCATACAGTGGCTGACTTTGTACCTGCCATAAGGCCCCAGAGCCAATGCACCCAGTGGACAGATTCAGACCATACTAGTTTACAACTGCACATCATGAGCTACAGACTCACTGTGCACAAAAACCCCATTGAAGCAAGTCCCATTTCAAAGGGTTATCTCTTTCACAGCAGCTCTGCCACTATCATCACAGCTGGTCCTCACAGACAATTGGCCTGGAGGTCAATTCCACCCAGTGATGCCAATAGCAATCAAAGCTCAACTATAAGACTGCTCACACAGCCACTGGGTCCAACAGGACTCCTACTACACAATTCCAGGTGACATGGCAGCTCTACCCAATACATAGAAACAAACACAGGGAAGCAGCCCCAATGTGGAAACACAAAATCATGTCCCAAATGAAAGAACAAAGAAATCTACATAAAATAATTAATAAAATGAAAGCAAACAAACTACCAGATGCAGAGTTCAAAACAATGGTTATAAGGATACTCAAGGATCTTAATAAGATCTTCAAGGGACTTAGTGAAAATTTGAAGGGTCTTAATGAGAATTTCAAAGACATAAAAAGGGACCAATCAGAAATTAAGCATATACCAACTGAAATAAAGAATAATTTACAGGGACTCAACAGTAGGGTAGAGGATTCTGATAATCAAATCAATGATTTGTAATATGAGGAAGCAAAAAACACCCAATCAGAAGAGCAAACAGAAAAAATAATTCAAAAATATGAAGATAGTGTAAGGAGCCTCTGGGACAACTTCAAGTGCACCAACATTTGCATTGAGAGAATGCTGAAGGAGAAGAGAGAGAGAGCAAGATATTGAAGACCTATTTGAAGAAAGAATGATTGAAAACTTCTACCTGGTGAAAGAAATAGACTTAAAAGTCCAAGAATTACAGAGAGTCCCAAACAAGAGGAACCCAAAGAAGCCCACACCAAGAAACAGCGTAATTAAAATGCCCAGGACTAAAGACAGAGAGACTCTTAAAAGCTGAAAGAGAAAAGCATCTGGTTACTTATGAGAGATCACCCATACAACTGTCTTATGATTTCTCAACAGAAACTCTGTAGACATGTAGGCAAGAAATATTCAAAAATATTCAAAGTGATGAAGAGCAAGGACCTATAACCAAGATTATTCTGCCCAGTAAAGCTATCATTTATCATTGAAGGTCAGATAAAGAGCTTCACAGACAAGAAAAAGCTAAAGGAGTAAATCACCACCAAATCAGTATTACCTGAAATGTTGAAGGGTATTCTAGGAGGAGGAGGAGGAAGGGGGAGGGGGAGGAGAAAGAAGGGGGATGGGGAGGACGAGGAGCCCTAGCTGAGTTGGCTCAGTGGATAAAGTGTCAGCCTGTAGATTGGAGGGTCCCAGGTTCGTTTCCGGCCAAGGACACATGCTTGAGTTTTGAACTCAGTCCCCAGTAGGGGGCATGCAAGAGGCAGCCAATCAATGATTCTCTCTCATCATTGATGTTTCTTACTCTCTCCTTCTCCTTTCCTCTCTGAAATCAATAAAGATGAAAAAAAGAATGCCTTTATATTAAAAGAAGAAAAAGAAAAATATGAACAATAAAATAGAAATATATATATATATATATATATATATGTCAGCAGTTGGATCTAAATATCAAATAAATGAATAGAGAATCTAATGAACAAATAAACTGATGAATAAAATAGAACCAGAAGCATGGAAACATGGAACAGACAGACAAATCTCAAAGAACTTATATGCATACTAGAGGCCCAGTGTGCAAATTCATGCACCAGTGGGCTCCCTTGACCTGGCCTGTGGTATTGGGCCAAACCAGCTCTTCAACATCCCCCAAGGAGTCTTGGATTTCGAGACGGTGCAGGCCAGGCCAAGGAACCCCACCAGTGCAAGATCAGGATTAAGGAGGGATGTGGGAGTTTGGCCAGCAAAGGAGGAACCATGGAAGGGCTCCAGGGCATGGCTGGCCCATCTAGCTCAGTCCTGATTGGCCGGAACCCAGTAGCAAGCTAACCTACCTGTTGGAGCATCTGCCCCTGGTGGTCAGTGCCCATCAGAGTGAGGGTTGAGCAGCCTTAACATATCATTAGCATATTATACTTTGGTTGGTTGAACAGCCGACTAGTCAACCAGACACTTAGCATATTAAGCTTTTATTATATAGGATATGCATTACCTATGGATACAGATAATACAGTGGTAAAAGTGTGGAGCAGAGCTGGAACTGGTGGAGAGGGGCAATGGGGAGTGGGGGAACTGGGGGACATCTGTAATACTCTTAACAATAAAGATTTAGCTTTTTAAAATTCTTTAACCACATTTAGAATAGTTGCTTTGAAGTCTTTATCTGCCAAGTCCAATATCTGCACCAACTCAGAGTTGGTTTCTATTGACTGTTTTTTCCTTGAATATGGATCACTTTCCTGTTTCTTTCTATATTGCAATATTCTTGCTGAGAACTGGCCATTTTAGATAATATGTTGTACAAACTTTGGATTCTGATTTTTCACTTGTGAGGGTTGTTGTTTCTAGGTATTTTTTGGTAACTTTATCTGGGGAATCTGTCTCCCCAATGATACATGCTGCTAATATCTCTACTCAGTTTTTAAAATAAAATTTTTTGTTTTTCAATCACAGTTGTTATATAATACTATATTAATTCCAGGTATGCAGCCCAGTGATTAGATGTTTATATAACTTACAAAGTAATCGCTGTGGTAAATCTAGTACTCACCTGATGCCATAGATAGTAATTAAAATATTATTGACTATACTAGAGGCCCATTGCACAAAGATTTGTGCAATAGGCCTTCCTTCCCCTGGCTGCTGGCACTGATTTTCCTCCAGCACCTGGGACCCAGGCCTTTGCTCTGGCCACAGTGGAGAAGCCAAGCCTCTTCAGTCTTCAGTCTTCAGTTTTTGCTCAGGCCAGAACCTTTAGTCTTCACTCTGCACCTGCATATGCAAGTAAACCCACTATCTTTGTTGGGTTAATTTGCATACTCACTCCTGATTGGTTGGTGGGGCATTGTAGAGGCATGGTCAATTTGCATATTTCTCTTTTATTAATGTAGATTCCGTATGTAGTAGTTTATATCTCCATGGCTAGTCTGTAATTACTGATTTTTACTTTTTAACCTTTTCACCCTTTTCACCCAACTCCCAACCCATCTCCCATTTAGCAACTATCAAAATGTTCTCTGTATTTATGAATCTGTTTCTGTTATACTTGTTTATTTATTTGTGTTTTTTTTTTAGATTCCACATAAAGTAAAATTATATGGCATTTGTCTTCCTCTGTCTGACTTATTTTACTTAGCACAATAACCTTTAGGTCCATCCATGTTGTTAAAGATGGCAAGATTTTATTCTTTTTTTCTATAGCGACTCATATTCCATTGTTTATATGAACCACTCTTTATCCATTCATCTATTCATGGGCAATTGGGTTATTTCCACATCCTGACTATTGTAAAGGATGCTGCAATGAACATATGGATGCATATGTCTTTTCAAATTAATGCTTTGAGTTTCTTCAGATAAATAATACCCTGAAGTGAAATTGCTGGATCCTTCTTTATCTCTTGTTATGCTTTTGTTATAAAGTATTTTGCCTGGTATGAGTACTGCTACTCTAGCTATTTTTTGTTGTTTCCATTTTCATGAAATATCCTTTTCCCTTTTTTTCTTTCACTATGTGTATCTTTTTATCTGAAGTGAGTTTCTTGTAAACAGCATATATAAGGGTCTTGTTTGGTTACTCATTCAGCCACTGTATGTCTTTTGATTGGAGCATTTAATCCATTTCAATTAAAGTAATTGTTGGTACATATGTATTTCTTGCCATTTTATTATTCATTTTAAAAATCTTTCTTCTTCTTTTTTTTATTGATTTTTTACAGAGAGGAAGGGAAAGGGATAGAGAGTCAGAAACATCAATGAGAGAGAAACATCAACCAGCTGCCTCCTGAACACCTCCTACTGGGGATGTGCCCACAACCAAGGTACATGCCCTTGACTGGAATCGAACCTTGGATCTTTCAGTCCGCAGGCCGATGCTCTATCCACTGAGCAAACAGGTTTTGGCCTTTTTTCTTCTTTTTAAAGAAGAGCATTTAATGTTTCTTGTAATACTCATTGGATGGTGATGAACTCCTTAGCTTTTTCTTGTCTGGAAAGCTCTTTATCTGTCATTTAATTCTCAATCATAGCTTTGTTTAGTAGAGTAGTCTTAGTTGTAGGTGCTTGCTTTTCATCACTTTGTTGTTCTTTTTTTGGAAGCAGACTGTCAATTCTTTTTTATTTTTAAGAAAAATGATCTTAAATATAATAATTTTACATGCAATAAACAATGTCTCAAGAAAAATGATTTTAAATATGATAATGTTACATGCAATAAACACCAATTATTCAAGAAAAATGATCTTACATATAACAATTTACATGCAGTAAACATTAATATTTCAAGAATAAAAGAATTTTAAGTATAATAAAACTGTACTAATATAGTATGATACCACAAAAGTAGGAAATATTAAAAATCTTCAAATTATAGGATTACTTCTATTATATTCTAGTATATATCCTATCTAATAAAGAGGGAATATGCTAAATGACCCTCACACCATTGCAAAGATGGCAGCACCCACAGCCAATAAGGAGGGAATATGCTAATTGACTTCCATGCCCTCAAAGATGGTGGTGGCCATAGCCACAAGATGGTGGTGCCCCATCCCCTCAGCCTCACCAGGGCGGCAGCAGTACAGCCGCTCTGCCTGCTGAGCTCTATCCCCTGAGTCCCCAGTCCTGGGTTCTGCTCTCATAGCTCCAGTCCACTTCACACTCCCTCTGCCAGAGCACAAAGTGGGTGGCTCCACAGGAAATTTTTGTGCATTGACCCTTTCAGAACTTTCAGCTGCCACTCCCTGGCAGATAGCACCCAACTGCTTTTCACAGCTAGATTTTATGTGGGTACCCTCCTCAGTTTGGTGCTCTCTGCTTCAGGAGAGTATCAAACTGAGGAATTCAGCTTCAGGATCAGATCCCAGAGTTCTCAGTGGCATTCCCTTCCACTGCTGAAATATCTCTCTGGGACTTTAGTTGCTGTTTTTGGATGCTTGGCCAGCCCTTTCATGCCTCCACCTCTCTGATCAGTCACTATGCGGTCTCCATCGTCAGTCCTTGGGTATTTTCCATTGATTATTCAGGAAACTTTTCCATATTTCAGTTGTAATTCCAGCTTATTCCTGGGAGCATATCCATGCAGCATCCTCCTACCATTTTTAATCCCCACTTTTCATCACTTTGAATATTTCATGCCACTCCCTTTTGGCTTGAAAAGTTTCTCCTGGGATAACAATTGACAGTCTTATGGGAGCTCCCTTGTAGGTAACTGACTGCTTTTCTCTTGCCGCTTTTAAGATTCTTCTCTTTGTTTTTAACTTTTGCAATTGAAAAAATTGTTTATTATTGAAAGTATTACAGATGTCTCCCTTTTCCCCCATTGACACCCTCCATCCCACTCCCATTCCCTCTCTAGGCCTTCATCATACTTTTGCTGGCAATAGGTTATACATATATGCATATAAGTTCTTTAGTTAATCTACCCTCCCTCCATCCCCCATATGTCTTGATGCAGACCTCGTTGATTCATCTTGTTTGGGACTCTCTAGGCTTTCTGTATTTGTGTGTCTATTTCCTTCACTAGATTAGGAAAGTTTTCTGTCATTTTTTTTTTCAAATAGGTTTTCAATTCCTTACTTTCTCTCTGTCTAGCACTTGCATGCTATGAATGTTGGTATGCTTGTTGTTGTCCAGGAGGATCCTCACACTATCTTCATTTTGGGGGGAATGCTTTTTCTTTTTGTTGTTCTGATTGGGTGTTTTCTGATATCTTATCCTCCAAATCACTGATTTAATTTTGGCTTCATCTATTGTTGATTCTTTTTTTTTATACTTCTTTTTATTGTTGTTTCTTTTTAATGTAACATTTCAGCTATTGTGTTCTTCATTTTTGAATGGTCCCTATTTTTATGTTTTCTACCTCCATTTTTATATTACCTATATCTTTGTTGAAGTTATCACTGAGATCACTGAGCATCCCTATAATAAGAGTTTTGAACTCTGCATCTAGTAGACCTCTTGTTTCCATTTTTGTTTAACTCTCTTTTTGGAGTTCCATTCTGTTCTTTCATTTTGGACATATATTTTTTATCTCCTCATTTTGGCTGCCTCCCTATGTTTGTTTCTATGTAGCTATGTCTTCTTGTCTTGGTAGAGTGGCAGCCTTATGTAGTTGGTGTCCATGGTTCTAGTGGCACATGAATTGTGACCCCATGTGAATTGAATATACCCTCCTGTTGTAGTTGAGCCCTGATTGCTGTTGGCATGTCATTGGGAGGGTTTTACCCTAAGGGCAATTGGTTGTGAGGATTGGTTGAGAGAGTGAAAGTTATGCTGCGTAGAGCAGGACTTGCTTCAGCAGGCTCTGGTGCCTGATGAGCCTTCCTCTAGAGCAGTGGTTCTCAACCTTCCTAATGCCGTGACCCTTTAATACAGTTCCTCAGGTTGTGGTGACCCTTAACCATAAAATTAATTTTGTTGCTACTCATAACTGTAATTTTGCTACTGTTATGAATCGTTATGTAAATATATGTGTTTTCTGATAGTCTTAGTTCAATTCCCACAGGGGTCCCGACCCACAGGTTGAGAACTGCTGCTCTAGAGTGTGCCACTTGTGGAAGTGGTTGGATGGTCTGAAGCTTCCATTGGTTGTACTGGCTCAGGAGGTGCAGGCTAAGGTCAGCCACCACCTTTGTCCTACCTAGGGCCACCCAGTATGAGCTACAAAGTGATCTGAAGATAGCTGCTACTTGCTGAGCTTGTAAGTACCTGGGAGAGTCCAAGCTGGGGGAGCCACATTTGGTTGCTGCTAGTGATGAACTGGAGGTCACTTAGTAAAAGGTATAGAGAACATTGAGGTCAGATGCTACTTTTTGGAGTTTTTGAACTTTTGATAGATTTTAGGAAAGTTTGCAACATGAGCCAAGAGAGGCTATTTGAATGGAAAAACAACTGGAAATGGCTTGTGGCCCTGAAAGTTGGGTGAGAAGGGTTTCGGGGGATCACCAGTGCAGGTCATTCAGTGTTAGCCAGATTGATGCCTGCCTGCTTACTCTTTAGGGGTAGGGGTGGTGCTCAGCAAAGAAACAATAGCACTTTTGTCTGGGAGAAAGCTGGTTCTCCATCTCTCACTGGACAATTTAGTTCCTCCCCATGTATCACTGACAACTTTCAAACTACTACCCCAGTGCTCCAGTGCTGGAGCTCAGAGGGAATGAGTTTGAATAAGTCTAGGCATGGGCCCTCTAAGAGGAATGCCTGGGACTCCAGCACAAACCCTAGTGTTTTTACAGCCAGAAGTTATGGGGACTTCTCCTTCTGGCACTGGAACCCTGGTCTGAGGGGCCTGGCATGGGGCTAGGACCCCTCACTCCTCAGGGGGGACTTTCACAGTATATACACACACACACACACACGCACACACACATACACACACATGTATATACATATATATACATATATACATATATAAATTAATTAATTAATTTATTTATTTATTCCTCACCTGAGGATATGTTTTTATTGATTTTTGAGAGAGGAAAGGAGAGAGATAGAGAGAAACATGGATAAATTGCCGCCTGTATGTCCCCAGGCCAGGGATCATATCTCTAACCTAGGTATGTGCCCTGACCAAGAATCAAACCTACAAACTTTTGGTGTATGGGACAACACTCCAACCAAATGAGCCACCAGACCAGGACCCTCCCAATTTTTAGCTACCAGCCCATTCCACATCTTCACCCTTTCTACTAGTTTTGATGTCGTTTCCTCTTTATATTCTGAGTTATAGGACTTCTGTTCAGCTGAATTTCAGGTGGTTATAAATGATGATTGTTTTGTAGTTTAGCTGTAATTTTGATGTGGTTTTTGGAAGATATGAGGATTACTTTTACCTACTCTGCCATCTTGATTGGAAGCCACCCTACTCAGTTAAAATATTTTAGCCTGGTTTCCTAAGGTTTGTTTCCATGTCTGTGTAGCTTGGTGGTTAACTAGTGATTGGTTAAGGGTGTGTGTAAATACTTTATAAGAGTAAACTAGTAATCTTTTCTGTCAAAGAAGGGAGTTTAGGCAGCCACCATTTTGATTTGCATCTCCCCTGGAGGCCACCATTTTGAAATGGCAAAGTTCAACCCCTTCCTTCAAATTAGCCAATCACCAAGAGTGTGAGCCTAAGCTCTGTGACCAATCAAGAGTGAAGGACAGATCACGTGCATAAAGAATAAAAGCCAGAGCTGACTGTCTGCCCAGTGTATGTGCTGCCAACTCTGTGTTGGTACGTACCCTTCTGTGGAAGAAAAGATACTTGCCTTGCTGCCTGACTCCTGAGTATGCTTTATGTTCTACCAGGACCCCTGATTTGGGGGGCTTGCCTGATTTCTAGCAACATCAAGCCAGAAACTTCCATCTTCTGTGTGGATTGTGGGAGCAATTTTATAGTTCAGATGGTTTTTATCTTTCCTGTTGTGACTTTCTGAGGCTATTCTGTTCTTCCCTGCATAGGACAGCCTCTCAGGATACCAGGAGGGGATGCTTTCAGTCTCTGTGTCTCTCATTTCTAAGAGCTCCTCGTTAAATTTTAGGCTGGTTTGCTGCTCTGCTGCTTGCCCCCATGGTGCTGCAACCTCAGTCCAGCAAGGTAATGGGCCTTGCCCAGGTGTTTACCCACTTATGGTCCATTTGTACTGAAAACCACTTGGGATCCTTACCTTCTGCTCCAAAGCAAATTGGCCCTCTCCTATAGTCAAGGTTCTCATTTACATGGACAATCCTGCTCAACATCGGTGGGGATGGGAATGTTTCCAGGTGGGATTTTGAACATTGCCACTTATCAGTTTTTCATGCACAAAGGCTTCTTGATTTGTTGTTTTCCCTTTAGTTGAGCAACAGAGCCCTGAAATGTTGGTTTTGTTCTTGACTATTTTTTCCTAGATTTTGGGAAGAGAATTTGCTGGCCTCTTCACTCCACCATCATAAAAAATCCTGCTTTGATTCTAGAGACTTGCTTTAATCATCACATAGCTTTGAGTTCAATTTGCAAGTAATGAAGGTCCCTCTACCTTTTCTATGTGTCTCATGAACTTCTTGAGGCCTTTGATGACCTAACATTTTTCCAACACAAAACCAATTTGTGTGTCTGTCTTGAGCCGTGACGTCTTCGTTGTCCCCCTTAGACCAGAGGACCAGCCCCTGCACTAGTTACTTCAAGCCTTAGAAATCTTTTCCAACAAAGGCCTGTAGACTATCAACTCCTCTTGTGTGTGCCACTGATGGAAATCGAGGAGGTGGCTTCAATCCAGGACACCTGAAACTGGAAACCCAGTTCCTTATGGAACTTGTCTCATGAACACTTCCCTTAGAAGAAGATATTTGTCCAACTCCTCCCTGTTGGAGGGGACTCTGCTCTTGGAAGATTTCTCAGTCTTCACTGTCTTCAGGACCCCACAGTCTTTGAGCAGCAGGCTTTGTTCTTCCTATAGAACTTTCTAAAACCCTGCTCTAACTTACGCTCTTGCTTAAAGCCTTATTGGCTTGGCATTTGCTACTGAATAACTTCTAAATCTTTTAGCCTGACAGGCAAGCTCCTTCATGACTTGGCCTTCACTTGCCCTTCTAGCTTCACTCCTGTCACTGTCCCCACACTCTGTATTTCAGCCCAAGGAATTATGAGCTGCTCTTTGAGCATGCCATGCCCATTCACATCTCTACACCCTTGCCTATGTTCTTGCCTCTGCCTAGAATGCCTTTATCAGTACCCTTCTCCATCTGGTAAAGTCCTTTCTTTACAATATAAGTTATTCATCTTATCTATTAACCCTTCTCTGATTTCTCTGGGTAGAGTTGCTGTCCCTGGTCTGCCCTTCCATAGCACTGTGCCACTGCTATTTCCTTGCTTGCTTCTCTCCTGGCTTGTGAGAAAACTGAGGGCAGGGGCTGTCTTCAGCTCATCTTTATCCCAGTGTCTGACACAGTACTTGGCCCATGGTGGGTTCCTAATAAATGTTTGTTGAATGTGAGAATGACCTTTCTGTAGCCTTGCTGCCAGAAATGAGTTCACCTGATGGCACATTGTAGATTTTGAACTCTTTGGATAACAACTTATAATCTGATTATATTCAAAAGTAGGATTTACATGACAGCATTAAATTAAATTAAATTTTTAAATAATTTTGGGTGATTTTTAATTATTTAATATTTATAGTAACTCTATTCAGGCTCTAGAATTGCTTACTTTAGTTTTGTCCATCTGTTGTAAGTAGCTGTGTTTGGAAGAGTCCTTTCCACAACCCCACCTTTGCCCCTTGAGATCAGGGAGCTTGGTATTCATTGCTGTCACCGTGGACTTTTCTGGGATAGCTGGTGTGTGTGTGTGCGTGTGTGTGTGTGTGTGTATGTGTAGGAACATTTGTGTTTGGGAGGATGGAACCTCATCAAATGGTATGGCATCAGCTAGTTATTATTTCTTCTTTGAATAACAACATTTCTGAGATCAACTCCATAAAGTCCTATCTGAGCTGAAGTGATCCCTTAACTGGGCCCCTTTTTTGATGAAACATATTCCAAGATGGAGACTCCAGAATAATTCTGTCCTTGTGAGGGACTTCGGACTCCTAAGTTGATACTTTTAGCTGGGGGGTGGCAGACTGAGAGGGAGCCATGGGACACTGACTGTGACCCTGCTTCCTAGGCCCCTCCCAGCTAGTGGCCCCTAGGAGAAATGGTAATGCTGCAGATTACTGCACCTCTGGGTGCATCAATGGGATAAATGAAGGACATCTAATGGGTGTTCAGTTCTCAGAGAATGATTGACAGTGCCTACTCTGCCGCATGGTGAGCCTTCTCACAGCCCTCCACGACTGTTCTTAGTTCTATGCATGTCTGACTCCCACCAAACTGAGCTCCTTGTGACAGGAACTGTGTCTAATCTGTGTTTCTGTTTCAGTACCTCACACTGTACCTGGAATGTAGAATGGGCTAAAGGCTTACTGACTGAGAAGAGGAATGTGTGGATTGGGTGATACAGTTCTGGTTGGAGGTGAGTCCAGACAAGAAAACCTTGACTCTGTAATTTAAGTGGTGCATTGGCTTCTGTGTCTGCCTAATGACCCTCTTACTTATGAGGATACTAAGATGCCTCATAGTCTCTGCTAACCACCGGGCTCCTGTTGTCCTCACAGCAGCGAGGGCTAAGGACAAGGTTCCTGATTGGTCCAGAACAAGGAGTAGGCCTGGTCAGGGTCCTAGCGGGAAGCAGATGATCCACTCCAGAGGAGTAATTAAAGAGAGGGTCTAGTAAGGGGCGACTAACAGAAGTGAAACCAGGGTTATGGAATCCAACAAGGATGACAAAGAACCCAAAGGTGTAGAGAGGAGCTTAGGTAGAGTCTGCAGGGGAGGGAGCTGGGAATCAGTAGCCCAACTTCTCTTTACTTCAATCTCTACTCACTTGCCAGTGTTTCCTTGGGTGAACTCAAGTGGAAGCCAGAGAGCAGGGAAGTTTGGGTGCTGTAACCCATAGATGTGGGCATTCTGGGTCACATAGCAGGTGGAGAAGGTGAAGCTAAGACTGGGGGAGGGAAATGATGATTTGCAGAGCACAGAGATGGGGTGTGCTGAGTGTCAGCTCAGAGAGATGTGGGAGTCCATGGGCCTCACCTGCTACAGAGGCTGCTAGGCTGTAGGTAGGCAGGTGTGGCCTTGAGACTCTGCCCCAGAAATGTAGAACTACATCTGCAACTTGTCCAGAGCCCATCCATCCTCACCTGGCCTTCCTGGCCTCTGACTCTGTGACTCAGATTTTTCCTCTTTTTCTCTTAATAAGGACTAGGCAAGAAAGCCAACTGGCTGCCGATGAAACACCAATAGCCTTGCACTCTCCCAGTCAATATGGGAGTGGAGCGGGAGACAGTTAGTGTTTTTTTTTAACATCCAGAGAGTAGGCTGTGCTTTATGCCAGGTAGAGGTAGAGATCACCTGGCTGGGGACAGTGAAGTGCTTCATAAGCCAAAAGCTAGTGATTTATGGGTCTTTCGAGGTTGGTGGATACTTGCAAAGTTGATGTCTAGTTTGACTGGGGTTGGGGAGTGGGAGGAGAGGTGATCTGAAGAAGTTAATTCGGAACTGAGGGAGGGAGAGAGGCACCGGGGTTCCAGGGATGGATGACTTTCCTTGGCCCACACCAAGCTTGACTTCGAGTTCTCAGATCATAGAATGCAGGGCTCTGGAGATTGAAGAATCTTAACAATGTACAGACAAACCTCCTCATTTTAGGGAAGACACTGGGGGTTTATGAATACAATGACTTTCCCAAGGCCACACACCAGCTTGTGAGGTAAACTCTATCCAGCCTGTTTTATAGCTGAGGAGGTGGAGGCCAAGTAGCTGGCTCCATCACATAGCCAGTGAGTGGAGAAGCCCAGGCCTGTCTGACCCCTCCCACCAGACTATGCTGAGGTAGTCTTGCCAGACCCACCTGGGGCCATCTCATTGTCTCACCCTGGGAGCAGAGCCTAGATTTTTATTTTGGCAATGTAAATCCCGTATCACTAACAGTGGTTGTCTGTCTGAAGGGGCACTGTTTTGTGCTTGGGATGATGCATGAACGTGGGCCTAGGAATCATTGAAGGGAGCCATCCTCCTTTCTTCTGCTCAACTGAATTCAATTAGGGTTATTTTCATTAGTCCACCTGGAGGCCTCCATCTCCCTCCCTCCAGGGTGGAAGACTAATGGGCCAGTCATATCCCAGCCTCCCTGTGCAGGGCAAGCAGCTGACGCAGTCCCTCCTCATTGTCAGGGGCCCCTAATGTAGAAACACCCTGCTCTCCAAGGACCAGGAGGAAGACCTGGATGTGTTCTGATCTGGGCCAGTGCATATGCTGGGGTGGCCATACCTCCCCCTTCCAGACCTCCCTGGATCCGGGATCTAGGAAGCTCTGAGCTGAAAGGGACAACCTGCTTTCTAATATCTGAACCCCTGTAGCACCTTTTCTCCCCAAACCCTCACCTGGTCTATATGCACATACCTCCAGTGACAGGAAGCTCACTGCTCCTACACCAGAGCTTCTCCAGTACACTCACATTGGGCACATTTTCTAAGTTATCCTCAGCCATAGGACTGCCCCATGGGTGGTCTGAACCCCATCACTGATGACCTGTAGCTGTGGGTACCCTCATCCATTCCTTTTCCCAGGGATTGGGTCAGACACGGTCAATTTCTGTGAGTCATGGTGTGAACAAGGTTGGGAAGCTGTGCTGGATGTGCCTGTCAGTCTGCCCTGCTCTGTCCTCAGAGGGGCTCAGCCCATCGTTTTCTACAGTTTTCAACCATAGACAATTTATGCGCCACCTGGTCAAGTCCATGCTATAACAACTCGTTAATTACTGGGTAGTTTGTCTCTGTACCTTCTACAGTAGCAGTTCTCAACCTGTGGGTCGCAAGACCCCTAAGACCATCAGAAAACACATATATTTACATTATGATTCATAGCAGTAGCAAAATTACAGTTAGGAAGTAGCAACGAAAATAATTTTTATGGTTGGGGGTCATCACAACATGGGGAAATTTATTAAAGGGACACGGCCTTAGGAAGGTTGAGAACCACTGTTCTACAGGCTTAATGTGCCCAATTCCTTTAATATTTCTCTTCTGACATCATCCATTCTCATACTGGTCACCTTCCTATCTAAATCTTTCTAGAACAGCAATTCTCAACCTCTTTCATCTCATGGCACACACAAACTAATTTCTAAAATTGTGTGGCACACCAAAAAATATACTATATTTGCTGGCCTGACCAAAAAAATAGATATAATTTTGATTCATTCACACTGGATGGCTATTATTATGTTAGCTGTTGTCATTTTTTAATTTGACAATCTAAGGGAAGAGAGAACAGTCAGTGCATGTTGTCAAAATTCCTGTGGTTTCCTTCGCTGCTCTAGAGCATAGCTCTGGGGCACACTGGTTGGCCCGCTGCTCTAGAGCATGGACTTGGGGTGCACCAGTTCTCTCGCTACTCTAGAGCACAGAGTTGGAGCACACAGGTTCCCTCACTGATCTAGAGCACAGATTTGGGGGTACACCAGTTCCTTTGCTTCTCTAGAGCACAGACTTGGGGTGCACTAGTTCCCTCGCTACTCTAGAGCACAGACTTGGAGCACACTGGTTCCCTCATTACTCTAGAGCGCAGACTTGGGGTGCATCAGTTTCACTGCTGCTCTAGAGCACGGACCTGGAGTGCACAGGTTCCCTCGCTGCTCTAGAGCATAAAAAGCATGAAGCCCACTTCCGGGAGGGCTCACCTGTATACACAGACCATCACCCCCTTTATTTGGGACCTGTGTTCCCATGAAAGTAGCCTACATCCACCAGGTTGGCTGGATACCCCCTCATAGAGCTGGTTTCCTACTGTCAGAGCCCTGAGTCCTTTCCCTGAGGTCCAGGTCACCTCATCCCAGGCCACCATCCAGGCCCTGGAAACACCTGTGGAGGCTTCAGCAGTCTCCACCCTTTCCCTTAACTAAGGAACCTGCCAGCAAACATTTCCTGAGAGGTCACCAGATGCCTGGCCTTCTGCTGGTTCAAAGGACACATGGCTTCTGCTCCCAAGAACAGAGAGGCCGTGAGAGTGACGTTGGTCATGGGAGTGGCCTGTGAGGCAGTGCCCTCTCTGGCTTTGGCTTCCAGTCCCTTAGCCTGTCCTTCCTTTTCCTTCTTTCCTGCTGTCCTGTCCTGCTCATGCAGACCTACATTCTCTTTTCTCCTTTCCAGTTGCCAGCAGATCCTTGCTTGGCCTCGGTGATGAGCAGGGTGAGGGGCAGGGGGATGCAAAGGTCTAACCAACTCTTACACGACATCCTCACGCAGGTTGCATTAATTTATTCCAGGCTGGCAGTCAGATGCTAGGGAGAGGGACCTATCGCTCTTGGCCTTCTGATAGTCACAGCCTCTGTCCACGGCCCAAGCCGGATTCTGACTGTTGCAGCCAGATGCCCTCAGCCAGCTCAGTTTGTTGTGATTCCCTGGACTTGAGTCACACAGAGCTAGGTCCTAGCCCAGGCTCTTGGCTTGTTAGCTGTGACCCCTCAGGAAAGCGCATAGCATCTTTTAGCCTCAGTGTTAGAACATCTCTAATACGGGGATGCAATTCCCACCTGCCAGACCTGACATGAAACTTAAAGGAGATACCATGTGGCTCAGTGCTTGCATAGTGCCATGCATGTTGTAAAAAATCAGTTGATGAGTTTTAATTGGAATTTTGTACCGATGGTACAGTAAACACTCTCCAGGGTGAGGAATCTGAGCAGAGTTGGGGTAAGTTGGAGGTTGGGCGGTCATGGTGTGGTATGCAGGGAGCATGGGGCCTGCCTGCCACGCTGGGGGCTGAGGGGCTCTGAGAGCAGCTGGGGCGCCTGGTGCTTTAGGTCCTGCAGGAGCTGTTGGCTCGCTCGGCTCTGGGCTTCAGTGACACTGCAGGAGAACAGCAGTTGTCAGAGTTGATTTAACGTTGATATCAGGGCCTGGCACCATGGCAGGAGATGGCAGAAGCAGGATGCTAAATCATTTCTCTAAATAATGAATGCTGCTAGGCTGCCTGGAGGGGGAGCTGGGAGGCAGGGGCCGCACTGACAGCCACACATGGGCTGGCTCCAAGTTACATGCCTGACCGCAGGGCCCCAGAGGTGGTGGGAGTCCAGGTCAAGGGGACACGGTCAGGGAAGGGAGCAGAGAGACAGGGATCAGACTCAGAACAATCATCAAAATGCTTGTTGATTTTATTTGAAAGGAGAGAAGCCGGGAAGAAAGGGGATACACACAAGCAGAGGTGGCGCTGAGAGCCGGCTGAGGCTGGGAGGATAGAGTGAGGCACAGCTGGAAGAGACAGAGGAAGGGCAATCCGGGAATCTGGAGGGAGAGAGAGGGAAGTGGAAAAGACAGAGAGGGATGCGAGGGAGAATGACCCCAATGGAGCTGCCATGGCAGCGCAGGACAAGGGGTGGGGCCAGGAAAGGAGGAAGGGATGGCAGACACAGGCACTAGAGTAGGCCGAGATGTTGTGGGTTTGCTTCCAGACCAACACAACAGAGTGAGTACTGCAATGAAAGGAGCTGTCACCTATTTGCTGGTGGGTGGTCTTGCCTTCAATTTGTAAAAAATGTGAAGCGCAATAAAGTGAAGTGCAGTAAGATGAGGTGCCTGCATTAGTCCTCTTCTTCACTGTAATCCAGCAGCCAGTCCCCTTCTTCACTGTAATCCAGCAGCCACTCCCATGGTGACTTCTGAATCTTATTGTCCAGAACGGCCCATCCCCACTCACAAATTCTACATCTGCTCTTTGACCACAACTTCCCATCCACCGAGCCCTCTTGCTTAGCTTTTTTCTTCCACTAAGTGTGTTTTTGACCCTCATGGAGTGTCCCTTGCTTTCTTTACCTTCCCTGGCTTCATTTCCTTCCCACTTCGCCTAAATCCTCTGGCTCATGACTTGGCCACCAGAGCCAAAGGGAGAGTTATTATAAGAAATTCACCAACACAATTATGGAGGCTGAGAAGTCCCAAAAGTCTCCTCAGGAAGCTGGCATCTCAGGACAGCTGATGGTGAAGTTCCATCTTGAAAGTTGGCAGGATCAAGCCTGGGAAGAGCCAGTACTTCTGTGGCAGTCTGCCCGAAGGGAGGAGCAGGCCCTCTTCCCCGCCCCCCGCTCCCAGAAGAACCTGGGCAGAAGGACGTTTCTCTGCTCTCAGAGGACCAGCCTCTGCTTCAGTCAGCTTCCCAATGCTGAGTCAGCCCACCCCCCACCCGCCCTGGAGGGCGACTTGCTGAACTCAGTCCACATGTCAAATGTTGAGCGCATCCAAATCACCCACACAGACACTCACAATAACGTTTAACCAAATGGCCGGGCACCCCTGACCCAGTCCATTTGACACATAAAACCACCCAAATAGAAGCACTGGGCTGTCACCCTGCCACACTGCTGCGGTCGCTGCCATCTGAGTGTCACCAGAGCACGGGTGGCCCGGTTCTGGTCCTGCTTGAGCCTCCAGGGCTCCCGGCCTCGCTGACCTCTGCTTCTGGTTTTTATGGTGCGGCTGCTGCCCTTCTTTTCCCACCGCCCTGACTGCTTCTCAGTTGTAAATGCCTCCTCTCCTCTCCCTTCACTTAAGATTGGGATGTTTCTCAGGTTCAGTTCTCTGCCTTGTCACTGCTGCGTCATACCCCCTCAGATACTTGAACTCATCCCAGGGCTTCACCTGATCCACCAGCTGTTGGCCCTGGAACCTCTCTCTACCTCCACTTCCTGTGTATCCTCCTCTTCGCTGGGTATCCCCCAGACTTAACTCATAACCCCTCCTCACCATGCCTGCTCCTTCTGTTTTCTGCCCTCAGGGAGTTCCTGGGCAGTACAGGCTGTAGTTCGTGGCAGTACACCTGATGCTCTACGCTCCGACGCTTGCCTTCTGCCTGGCGTTGATGGCTTTTACTTCCCATCTTCTAAATACACTGAGTTCAGCCACATTGTCCCTGCAGTCTCTCTAAATACTTCCCTGTCTCTTCATTCCTATTGCTCCTTAGCTCCCAAGTTTACCTCATTTTCAACTTTATCTTCTCCTGTGCGGTGCCAGCATAACCAAGGGTTTGGCAAGTCTGAGGGGGACTGGCAAAGGATGAAGGAAAGAGAGACAAAGAGAATAAACTGTGTCTAGGTGGATCTTCTGTGCCTGGCTGAGACCACAGAACAGATCTAGACTGCAAGCTGATGCTTTATTTTATAGTCAGAGGTAAATAAGATAGTGGTCACCATAGTTACAATGTTCTTGTGAGTTTCACTTGTTTTGGCAGCACTTGCTACACCTCCCACAGCCCATTAACTACCAAGGAAGGATCTAGGGAGTGTCACAAGATCAAGCTTAATTATGCTAAGAGGGCTGTGCCCTCCAAGCTGGGACTTGTTTGTGGCTTTGCCAACAGGTCAGTCGGAGGCTTAACCCTATAGCTGCTCCCTACATTCTTTGATCCCTTTCTCTGTTCAGACCAGATGATTCTTCTCCCTGGTTTCAAACCCTTCAGTAGATCCCTTTGCTCTTGGGCCCAGTTAGCTGAAGGCTGGCCTGCCTTTGTGGGTGTGGCCTCGGCTCCTCCCTCTGGCCTCCTCTCTCCTGGTTTGCCCCCATCCAGTCTCTGCTGCATCCAGATTAGACACTTACAGTCCAGACAAAAAATGCATCCCCCGCCTGGGCCACCTGCCTCAGCACCTTTGCCTGGCCACCCTTCCCCAGCTCAGGTAGCATCTTCCAGGTCCCTTTTCTCAAGAAGCCTTTTATCTTCCAAGACCAGCCCAAGGGTTTCACAACAGTGAGCCAGTGCCCCCCTTGCTTCTTGTCTTGGAAACCCCCACCGAATTATTGCACCCTGCTCTCCTCCATGCCCCCTGCAATGAAGCTCCTGATAGGTGGGGCTATGATCACTTGTATTCCCAGTTGCACACAGTACCTGGTGCAGGGGCAATATCTAAGGATGTATCTTAAGTGAAAGAGTCAGCAGGGAGGTGAGGCAGGCAGTGCATCTAGTGACCACGATAGATGAGGGCATCCTGACAAGAAGGGCTCGGGGGATCCAGCCTGTGATGAAACTGCCAGCAGAGGTGACTGCCTGGCAGGCATTTGGCAGCACCAATGATGAGGCAGTAGAAGGGAGCACCTGAGTATTCTGCCAGTCCTTAACTATGAATGACTCAAGCCTCTAGTTTTCTCATATATTAAATGTTGATTTGAAGGCCAGTCTTATAGTTAAACTAGAGGCCCAGTGCACGAATTTGTCCACCAGTGGGGTCCCTTGGCATGGCCTGTGAGATCGAGCCAAAACTGTCTCTCCAACATCCTCTGAGGGGTCCTAAATTGTGAGAGGGCATAGGGTAGGCTGAGGGACCCCACTGGCACATGATCAGGACTGGGAAGGATGTGGGAGGTTGGCCAGCTAGGGAGGGACCCCATGAGGGATCCAGAGCATGTCCAGCCCATCTCACTCAGTCCAGATCAGGTGGACCCCAACAGCAAGCTAAGCTACCAGTCAGAGCATCTGCCCCCTGATGGTCAGTGCATGTTATAGCAAGCTGTTAAGCAGCCTTAGTATATCATTAGCATATTATGCTTTGATTGGTTGAACGGACAACTGGATGACCAACACTTAGCATATTAGGCTTTTAATTTATAGAACTAGAGGCCTGGTGCACAAAATTCATGCACAGGGATGTGTGTCCCTCAGCCCAGCCCGCACCTCTCCAATCTGGGACACCTTGAGGGATGTCTAACTGCCTCAAGGATTGGACTTAAACAGGCAGTTGGACATCCCTCTCACAATTCAGGACTGCTGGCTCCCAACTGCTTACCTGCCTGCCTTCCGGATTGCCCCTAATCACTTCTGCCTGTCAGCCTAACCACCCCCTAACCACTCTTCTGCCAGCCTGATTGATGCTTAACTATTCCCTTGCCTGCCTGTTTACCCCTAACTGCCCTCTTCTGCTGGCCTGTTTACCCCTAACTGCCCTCTTCTGCTGGCCTGGTCACCCCTAACTGCCCTCCCTTGCTGGCCTGATCACCCACAACTGCCCTCCCTTGCAGACCTGGTCTCTCCCAACTGCCCTCCCTGCTGGCCATCTTGTGGTGGCCATCTTGTGTCCACATGGGGGCCGCCATCTTTGACCACATGGGGGCAGCCATCTTGTGTGTTGGAGTGATGGTCAATTTGCATATTATTATTTTATTAGATAAGATTAGCTAGGATAGAGGCCTGGTACATGGGTGGAGGCCAGCTGGTTTGCCCTAAAGGGTGATCCATTTCAGGGTTGGGGTTCCCTTGGGGCATGGGGCAGCCTGGGCGAGGGGCCTGTGGTGGTTTTCAGGCCATCACCAGAGGCCCTGGTATCTGGGATTTATTTATCTTCTATAATTGAAACTTTGTAGCCTTGAGCTGAGCTAAGCCTCCTGTTTTCTCTGTGGCTGCAGCCATTTTTATTGGGATTCATTTATCTTCTATAATTGAAACTTTGTAGTCTTGAGTGGAGATCTGGGCTGGCCAGGGTGTGTGGAAAGCTTGGCTTCCTCCACTGTCAGGGAAACCCAAGCCTCCTACTCGCTCTGTGGCCGCAGCCATCTTGGTTGGGTTAATTTGCATACTTGCTCCTGATTGGCTGGTGCGTGTGGCTTGTGGGTATAGCAGAGTGATGGTTAATGTGCATATTACCCTTTTATTAGCTAGGATGAGGTCAGAGTTGTGGGAGGGGCCATGTATTTCACGAGTGTGAAGAAGGTCTCTCGCACATTCACTAGGGACTTGTGTGAGAGACACTGTTAGATGTACTCTGCTGGTCATGCCCAGGAACAAAGCAGCTGTGCCTGACCTAGGGCTGGAATCTTAGCTACTTCAAGGCTCCTGGGGTGTTATAGTGGGGAGTAGGCTCAGGGACTCACTCAGCTCCTGGGGCCGGGCCTCCTGTCAGAGCAGACCTGCCCTGCATCCCTTAGGAGGGGAACATGGCTTGGGGTGGAGAAAGCAGGACAGCCAAAGCACAGTGGGAGACCTCAGCCATGGAGCCAGGCAGGTTCCCAGAGCCCATCCCCAAGGCTGCTTCTTCCTAGACCAGCCTGACCTCCCTTGATCCTGAGCCCAGGACCCCAGGTGATCACTTCTGAATCTGAAGAGGCAACAAACTGTGGGCCAAGAGGCTGTGCTCCTGGAAGGAAGCTCAGGGAGAAAGGAAGAGAGCTGGTTTCTGTTCCCGCTCCGCCACCTGCCAGCTCTCTGGACTGGGCAGCTGCCTGGGCCTTTTCTGCAGGAAAAGGAAAACTTTTCTAGTTCAGGAATGGAGTCCAAACCCCACATAGGCCGTGGTGTAGGCCAGAGAAGGGAAGATGTGAAACTCCTCCATGGGTCATAAATGCTACTCAGATAGTGAGAGTGATGGAGACAGGGGCTTGTGAAGGCCTCCATGCGAAGAGTGGAGGCTCTGCCGGGCCTGTTTGATTTCTCAATCCTGTGCTAGGACAGTGGTGAATTGGCGAGAAAGGATTCCCAAAAGGAGTGTTTCCCTGCTTTGTGTCCTTCAGGCTGGGGCTTCCTGGAACAGGCCCGTGGGAAGGAGGGCTCCTGGCACGATCATGAGTTCCTAGGAGGGGCAGTTCCTAGGAGGGCCAAGCTGATGCCAGGGCTTGGCTGTGCCAGTGTTAAACTGGTTGCTTATAGTCGAGTGTTTAAAGCAGTTTACTCGTGGTGCCAACTGTTCTTGGATAATTTTCACTAAATGTTTTATGTTTAGTGCTCATGCCCAGAGGCAGTTTTATCTGGTGGGAGCCCTCTGTCAGTCTGTCACCATGATGATTAGAGGCAGGAGGAGGAGAGACAGGGACAGAGCGAGAGGAGGAGCCCTGTTCGCAGCCGGCTGGTCTGGTCTGCACTGTCTGTCAGTCAGGCAGATTGTCCTGTGGTCAGTCCATCTGTTTAAACTCCCCGATTGCAGCCAGGTGAGGGTGCCTGAGAAAGAGACTCCCATCTTTGCCTTCAGGTCACTTATGATTGAATGATGGCTCTCTTTCTCTCCCTTCCCCTCTCTCTCTCTCTCTCTCTCTCTCTCTCTCTCTCTCTCTCTCCTCTCTCTCTCTCTCTCTCTCTCTCTCTCTCTCTCTCTCTCTCTCTCACGCACACACACACACACACACACACACACACACACAACCACACACAGAGAGAGACTCTCACACAGAGGAGGCTCCAGTAGAGCTAACTTTCGCAGTGAGTGGTTCCCTACAGGACACAATAATTTGGGGCATTCTGCCCCTGAACTCTCTTTTCCATGCTATTCCCTGGAACTCCCAGGGAACTCTGACTTTCCTTAAAACTCTGGCAATCCCTTGGAGGCCAGGGAGAGAAGGTGCCTACTCTGGGAGGCAGGCAGGCCCTGGCTCTGGCTCCTGTCTCTTTGTTGTGGACTTGATTGGTGGCACTCGGGGCTCTGAACCAGAGCCAGTGCAGCTTCTGTATGGACCAGAGGACTGTGACCAAAGGCCAGAATGTAAGCTTCTGGAGGCACAGGCTTGTGTTGGTGTGCACAGTGCCTAGAACTGTGCCTGGCATTTGTCGGCACAGAGTAAATGTTTGTTGGATGGATGGATGGATGGAGACCTTTCGGGATTCCAGAGTCCAGGTTTAACTGTTGAGCAGACTTCTTGAAAATGCAAATGCCTGGGGGAGGGTCAGGACCCCACCCAGGCTGCCCTGAGTCATGGAATGTGGCCTGGCCTCCAGTTAGACAGGTCCAGGTTACAATCTCACTCTAAGTCTGTGACCTCAGTTTCCTCATCTGTCCCAAGGCCTCAAAAAGTCGTGGTGTGGATTAAATGTGCAAGAATGGATACATGGGGAATGAGAGAAGGCCCTTGGATGCTTAAACAGAAGTGGGGCTGGAGAGGAGGAAGCTTAGCCTCAGAGATGGGTGTGAGGTGTGTGGGCTTCTGCACCCCTGACTGCCTGGGAGCCAAATCCAGCTCTGAGGTCTTCGTCCCGTAGTTGGGGATCAGATGCAGCAGGCAGCAGGTGGAGAGAACAAGCCATTTCTTAATCAGCCCGAGTGCCCTCCCTGTTACCATCCATTCTGCTTTCCTATGTGCACGTTTGCAAAGCCCTCCTTGCCTTCTGACTAAGGATAGACGTTGTGATGAAGTGCCATGTAGAAAGGAGGACTATTTGGGGTGTGGTAGGGATGCATGAGGAGGCTTGCACAGGGCACGCGGGCCTGGGAAGCACCGGACACAGGTCCCTGAGGATCTGCTTCACTGGGACACACTGACTTGAGGACTGGGAAAGCAGACATCATCGTTCTCCTCAGAGTGCTTTAATCCACCAGCCACCACATGTTTGCAAAAGCGCTGAGGGACTTTCATGGTAGATGCTCTTTCCCATTTTACAGGTGAGAAAACCAAGACCAGAGCCCCGAGGGTGAGGTGCACACAGGAAAAATGAGATCTAAATGTGAAGCTAAAATAAGCAAATTGACATTTGGGTGCTTTGCTCCCAAGCAGTCAATCCTTCCAAAATGGGCGAGGAAGACTGTGGCCAGCAGGGACAGGGCAGTGCAGACACTTGCCTCTGACTCCATCACTACTGTGGCCATGGGCCAGAGTGGGCCCCCGGGGACACTGAGCAGGCGGGGGCCATATGCCAGCAGCTCTATCCCCAAATCTAGCTGCCCCTAGCTGGTGGCCTGGCAGCAGTGTGGCCAGCAATACAGGGCACAGAGCCCCCCTGACTCTGGGGTCCCTCAGCACCTGGGTCCAGGATCCAGTGTGTGTCCTGCTGCTCACTGCACAAGCCTCTATGAGGAGCACTCTGGGGGCTTGGGGGAGGCTCTGCCAGAAAGGGAAGGAGGCTGGACAGAGGAAGGCAAGGCCAGGAAGGGCCTCCTCTAACCAGGACCATTTGGCTGCTGGATTGTAAGAGACCCCCTGGAAGGGGCAGCATGTCTGAGAGGTGTTTGTGGAACCCAGTGCACCCTGGCTGGGACCAGCCATATCCGGGGATCTCGTCCGGTGCAAAATGACAATGTGGGGCCCTTATGCAAGATGATGAAGAATTTCAGCAAGGTGACCCGACTGTTAAACACAATGCAGGCAGACTCCCGTGGAGCCAGGGCTCACCTTGGTCTGTGGCTAAGGGTGGGGCAGAGGGCTTCTGTGGGTGGGGAGGGTGGGTCCCTCCTTTTTGTGGGGGCTTATATTTTGCCCAGCACCAGCACACCCTCAGCTTAGCTGGGGTAGGAAGACTCTGCTTATAGGCCCACCTCCCTGAAGAGGCTCGGGCCTGGAGTGGGGGCTGGAGAGTATGGGTGTCGGGGTGGGGGGGCTGTCTCTGCTCTGACCAGCCACAGGGGGAAGTCACCCCACTTCCCTCCAGCCCTTCTCTCCCCGCTCCAAAGGCAGCACAAGGTAATAGTTTCTGACACATTTCATTGAAATATAATAAAATATTTGCATGGTGTTATTAGATAAATAAGGGTTGACTTGAGGCAGTGCTTGTTGGGAAATGTGATTTGAAAATTCATTTACTATGAAAGAATGTGGATGCTTAAGTTTATGGTAATGGATTGATTGCAGATAGTATCTAATGGCTCCATACAAATCTATTTCAATCATAATATCCGTGGGCTGGATCTGGCTCCAGAGGAGTAGGGGTGATTGTATGCCCGACCTCTCTTCCAGGCCAGATTAGAATTAATTAATTGCTAGTATCATGACATTACTTTTGTAATTAAGGAGCGCCATCCTTTCCGGTGACGTTGGGAAGAAGTGTTTATTATTGTCTCTGATGAGGCTGGGGAGGAAGAGAAAAGTAACATCAGGAAGAGCAAATTAGAGAGGGAGACGTGTCATTTCATTCTCCTGTCCTGAGGCTTTCTGTCCTGCCTACAGAGTGGGGAGCCCAGGTCAGGGGCTGGTCGAGGGAAGAGGCTAGACACCTGCCCCTGCAGGAAGGGTCCAGGGCAGCTTGCTGATCCCAGGAGGCAGAGCCAGGAGCCGGCTGAGTGAGGGGCTGCATGGAGCTGTGGCTCAGAGTGTGGCTGGCAGAGCGGCATGGGAAGTGGGGAGAGAGTGGAGCGGGGACCAAAGGTGGGTCACAGTTGATGAGTCATGACATACGCCTCTCTCCCTGGATAAGCTGTGAAATCCATTTGTCCTTGGCTCTTGGTGGGGATGAACTCCGGGAGACACTGTCACTCTGGGTCTGCAGAGGGCCCATCATGGTCAGGGGTTGAGGGCCGTCTACCAGAACAGCTGCTGATCTACGACTCTGTGAGCTCTGATGGTTAGCAAAGAGCTTTGACAAAGACAAGAAAGTGAGCGAGTGCTGCAGGAAGCAGGAGGGGAGAAACAGTCTAATGCCATACTCTCATTCCAAAGCCCAGAGAGGGGTGGGAACAGCTCTGGCTCACACTGCTTGTCACACAGAGCTGAGACCCCACCCACTCCCTGGGGTGGCTTTTCCTGAGCTTTATGCTGGAGGTCTCTCTGCTGGGCTTTGAACCAAGAGTGGAAGCAGGAGGAGCCCGAGCCCTAAGTGGGGGGTTAGCCAAGGAAGGAGGGAAGTGAGGTGTGGCTGGGAGCTGCCTAACCGAGGCCCTGGTTGCTCTGAGGTAGAGTTTCTTCCCTCCTCTAGATCTCAGTTTCCATATCAGTAACTTGGACACCCTGCTGGACTCTGAGATTCAAGTCCCTCAGAAGCTCGAGGCCAGTGCACGAAGGAGAGAGGTCCTGTAGGTACGGCCCCCTTCCTCCTCATCCCTCCTTTCCTTGGTGGCCAGCGTTGTCACACTATCTGAAAGTCTAAGAGCATTTTATTTAGGAGGCTGAGGTGGTGGTGGTGGGAACTGGGGCAGGGAGTTGAAGGGCAGTCCCTGCTCAGCCCTCCCTTGCGGGTCTCCAGTGCAGACTGGCAGTCAGGCTTCCTGGTCTCCACTGGAATGGCAGGTGGGAGGGAACACCTGCAGCGCAGGGCCCAGGGGAAGGAAGGCAGTTTGGTCCTAGAGTGCCCGACTGGGAAGTGGTTTTTCCCATTGGCGATTAGAGTGGCATCACTCACAGCAAAATCCAAATACCAGGAGCTGAGAGACCCGAGCCACCTGAGTGAGGGTTTCCCCCGGGAGGGAGCCGTCCCACACCGCTGTGGGTGTTCACAGCATCTGCTGCTTTCCCCGCTTGCTTCTGCCTGTATGCTTCGTCTTCCTGCTGCTCTGGTTTCTCTCTTTCAGTGTCTCTGACTCTCCCCCCTTTCTCTATCCTGCGCGCCCCCCCTCCCCCCCCCCCCCCGCCCGCCCCACATCTCCAACCTCGAGGTTAGCATTCACAATCTCGGCACAGCCACTTGGGCCAGAGAAACCGCTCTTGGAAACACACTTGAAATGTTTTTATAAACGACCTGCGGAGTTTGAGTGACATGCCCTTCTGAAGCTAAATGATATTACAGTTAAACATTTGAAAACATGCCCAAGCCCAACACCTCTGCCCATTTCATGATGCAAATGTGGCCGCTTGCACACACCTGCCCTGCTGCTGGTCCCTGTCCCCTTCCTGGGCTTCCTCTCTCTTGTCTCTGAGTTTTGAGGGGAAAGTGGAAAGCTCTTGGTGGGCAGCTGGAGCCGGGGAAGAGGTGGGAGGATGCAAGGTGGGAAGAACAGCTACCTCCTGGTTTTCCTTTGTTTCCTTTCTTTCCTCTCTTTGGAGGGGGGGATGGACAGCGATGGCGAGGAAATAATGACTCCTCCCTTTTCTCTTCCCCAGCCACTCTGCAGGGTCTGGCCAGGAGAGGTCAGCCCAGGGCTGGGAGTAGGTGCTGCCTGGGTGGGTGCTCAGCAATCTCTCAGGCTGGTGGTCTGTGACCTAGGGGTGAACTGGCTGAGAGGAGGCAGGCCACCTCCGTTCTGGCCCAGGCCCTCTTCCCCAGGGCCTCAGCCAATGGAGGACATCTTTTCCCTATTGCTGAATTCTCCTGACAGCGGGAATGTGTGAGCAATGTTCTAGACATGGCATCTCCTCTGTTCCCAGGGGAGGGTTTGTGTTTCATGCAGGTGGGAGAGGGACACAGTGAATTCCATAGATTGGGGGTAACACCTCCCCTCCCCCTACCGCCCAGCTGATCTGGTCCTTAGGGGAGATTTGGTCCTTGGAATCTTCTCTGCACCTGGAAGGGCACCTTTAGAATCACTTATATGTCCCTGTCCCCTTAGGGAAAACACATCCAGGAAGGGAAATGAACACAGTTGGTGAAAGGGTGGTGACCTCCTAGACTCCTTGAATTCAGGTGGGTCTCAGGGTTTCCTGCTTCAGACATAGGCATGAGCAAAGCGTGTGTGCTGGCATGGCCATAGAATGGGCTCCCACTCCCAGGCCCTCCACGCAGGGGCGCCATGAGCAGGGCACAGAGGGAAGAGGGGATTGGGGTATGGGGCAGAAAGAACTGCTGAGATGAATGGCACCTGGAGCTCCCGGATTTGGTTCTGCCCTGACCTGGGGCATGGGCAGCACATGGCTCTACTCCCAAGTGGCCTGCTGTGTGTCCTTCCGTGGTCCATCCACTGGGACACGCAGGACGGGGCGTGAATTCCAGACTGAACTCGTCCTTCACTCCCATTTCCCCGCCATGTTGGGTGAGTCCATGGGTTCTGAGTTGATGTTGCCCTGCTGTCCTCTCTGAATTTAGCTGGAGGGCAGCGTGGGAGGGCAGAGAGGGAGAGAGAAGTGATGGACGTGTTGCAGTGAGTAGGCAGTGATGGACAGAGACCAGCGCGCTCTCCTTGCCCTTGCAGCCTTCCTGGCCTAGACCTTCCTCCCTGTAAACTCAGCTGGTCCCATTCTGACCGTCTTCCGCAGGTGCTGGTGACATTCCTGTTCTGACTCCCTCTTATCAGTCACTTTCTTCCCCCAAAACTTTAAATGTCCAGCCTTGTGCCAACAAACATGTATTGAGACTCAACTATGCACCATGCATTGAGCTGGGCATGAGGGGGTGGGGCGGGCACAGGAGGCATGGACCTGCCCTCCTGGAAGTTATAACCTGGGAGGGAAGCGGCTGAGGGTATGAGGAAAATGTGCAGGGGCCACAGGGTCTCACTGGCAGGTGTGGGTGCGACCGAGGGGCAGACACGCTAGCTCTTTACTAACCCTCCTCCTGTTCCTTCCTGGGCCAAGTGAGACAGCCTGGCCTGTCTCCCTGGCGGTTGGCCTGGCTGTGAGGTGGAGTCCAGCTCCCTGCCCCCTGCATTGTTACCTGGCAGCAGCATCACTGGGGTGCTGGTGGGGACTGCTAGTCCCAGGCCCACCACAGACCCTGCACCCCGTTTCTGGCGCCCAGCCTGGAGTTGCAGGTTCAGTGTGACAAGGAGCAGTCCTTGCCAAGGGCATGGGAGGGGTAGTGCCATATTCAGGCAGCCCAGCAGTGCCCATACTGCCCTCCTTTTCCTGCTGTTTATTGGCTGCATCTGCAGGGAATGGAGCGAATCATGCCTTGCAGGCCGTGGCAGCAAGTCTCGTGCACTGGAAAGGTCCTATTTTGTTTCATTATTTCTTTTTCACTTCACCCCATCCTTGTCTCTCTAATGCATAGCACATGTATATCTTATGTATGTATATGTATATATGCGATATAGGCCAAATATGTATACTTCTATATTCTGTATTTTGTAATGTATATTATATCTCAAAGAGGTACATATTTTGGTCTGCTTTCCACATTAGCTCATGCTGCTGTGTCACACCTGCTCACCACTGGGCACCCACTGCATGCTGCTTCTGACTCCCAGTGATGGCTGCCCGCCGCCTCAGTTCTTGGCTGTGAGGAAGTTTTAAGCAGGTCCACTGGGGGTGCCTGTGGAGGTTTCCATGCAGGTCACACCCAGTGGAAAGCTTGCTGGCGAGTTCCGTTTCCTTAGAACTGCTAGACGCTCCCATTGGCAGTGCCCGCAGGGCCTGTGTCCCACCTTTTCTGGCACTTGGTGCGAAGGTTCTCTCCTGCTGCCAGGCCGGTGGTTCTCAGGGCTGCTTCGCTGGTGTTGGCATTTTTCTGACTGTGCACTTCTCTTCCATGTGCCCATCACAGGGAAGGAGGAGCTTTGCAGATCCTACCTGCTGTGAGTTACCTAGTCGTGTTGTTTTTTTAAAAATATGATTTTATTGTTTTAGAGAAAGGAAGAGAGAGGGAGAGAGAGATGGAAACATTGGTCTGCTGCCCCATACTGGGGATTGAGCCTGCAAACCAGGCATTTGCCCTGACCAAGAATCGAACCGTGACCTCTTGACTTTAAACCACTGAGCCACACCGGCTGAGCCTTAGTTGTATTTTTTGCCTTTCTCAGTTCTATCTATTTTTTTCTTGTTTTGAACTACTTCAAACATATATGATATATACTAGTAAATTCACATTCTCTATTTTAATTGTTGCACCATCTTCTCCTGGTTGGTTCCCTGCCTGTAAACTCTGTGTTTTGGTTATGCTAGTGAAAAGAAAGCCTCAATTTTATTCTAGTGCAGTGGATATGCCACATTTATCAAAAGAATCTTCTGAACAGTGACATTGTTCCTCCTTAAGAGGAATTCTGTTGCCAGCTGTTAAGATAATGCAAAATTATACACTGGCTATAAATACAATTTGCTGGGGAAAATGAGAAGTTGGTGAGGGTGAGAGAAGACAGACAGATGTACATTCAGATACATATCGCCTATCATAATTGAAGAAGAAGAAATTCCATATGGATAAATAAGTTTACTGTGTGAGGAATGGGTGAAAGATCAGAAGGTACAAGCTTCCAGTTGTAAAATAAGTAAGTCATGGCGGTGTAATGTACAGAACTATAGGTTGTAATACTATGCTGCAAATTTAGAATTATTAAGAGAGTAGATCTTTTTTTTTTAAATATATTTTATTGATTTTTCACAGAGAGGAAGGGAGAGGGATAGAAAGTTAGAAACATCGATGAGAGAGAGACATCGATCAGCCACCTCCTGCACGCCTGCTACTGGGGATGTGCCCGCAACCAATGTACATGCCCTTGACCGGAATCGAACCTGGGACCTTTCAGTACGCAGGCCGACACTCTATCCAGTGAGCCAAACCGGTTTCAGCAAGAGAGTAGATCTTAAGAGTTCTCATCATAAGAAATAAATTTTGTAACTATGTATAGAAATGGATATTAAGTAGACTTTTTGAGATGATCATTTTACAACATGCTATATTCAAGTATGGAATTATCATCTGAAACTAATGTGTTATATGTGAATTCTATCTCACTAAAAATGATGTTTGCCTGGCTAGTATGGCTCAGTGGTTGAGTGTCAACCCATGAACTAAGAGGTCATCGGTTCGATTCCCCGTCAGGACACGTGCCGGGTTGTGGGCTTGAGACCCAGTGTGTGCCCTGTAGGAGGCAGCTGATCGATATTTCTACCTCTCCATTCTTCTGCCTCCCTCTCTCTAAAATCAATAAAAACATTAAAAAGGAAGTTAGTTATAAAATTAAATAATAAATAGAATAAATAATCTGATTTCAGTTTTTAACCTTAAAATTAATGGAAGAAATACTCAAACTGGCAGACCTAACTGCATTAAAACGTAAAACTCCTAACTGTCCAAACAGTATAAACAGAATTCAAGGGCAATCAACAAGCTTAGAGACATTTTTTACAAACCTGACAGGAAAAATGTTGTAAGTTTAATAACATGTTCATCAAATCAGGAAAAGCCAGTGATACTTTTAAAAAAGAAGGCAGTTGTATTAATGGGCATTTCCCTAAGGAGGAAATCAAATATACAGAAAAAATATTCAGATTCATTTATAATAAATTAAAAACTAAGTAATCCTGCTCGAGTTTTGTTCAGAACTGTGCTGAGTTGGTAGCTTACTTTGGGAGTAATATTCTCCACGTATTTAGGTCTTCTGTGTGCTCTTTAAGAGTCCACACGTTTTTCTGTGTAAAAGTCCTGGCAACTTTGAGTAGGTTACTTCCCAGCTACTCTATATTTTTGGTTGTTACTGCCACTGGCACTTGATTTCTGGTTGGGTATTGAGGGCAGTGGCTCCAGTTGCAGGAATGGTCTGCTTCTCCTTTCCAGCCAGCGCTGCTCCAAGTGCCAGGTGCCTTGCCCAGGTGCGGGAGGCGGTGGGGAGAGCCTTCTTACCTGACAATGCAGTCAGAGACATGAGGGGGGTCTTATAGTCACCCTAGCTGAGCTAGAACTAAGTTCCCTAGATTTCCTTTCCCTGAATGATTCTGGAGTAGGATTTACCACAAAAGAAAGTTGGGCAAGATTTAGAAGGCAAAGGAGAGCAGTGGCTATTATGCTGGAATGGTCACTACCTGGGCCCAGGTGCCACTATACCTCGCCTACACTGGCGGCAATCCACTGCTTGCCGCATTGGGTACCCAGATCCCACTGGTGCCCCTTCAGCTTTCTGAGTCTGGGCCAGTTGTACACGCTCGCGTGCGTGCGTGCGTGCGTGCGTGTGTGTGTGTGAGAGAGAGAGAGAGAGAGAGAGAGAGCATCCTAGGCCAAGTGTGTGTGTGTGTGTGTGTGTGTGTGTGTGTGTGTGTGTGAGTCCTGGGCCAGATGCGTGTGTGAGTGTGTGTGTGAGAGAGAGCATCCTAGGCCAAGTGTGTGTGTGTGTG
>JAAGEH010000005.1:41068415-41095780 GCA_011751065.1 Lasiurus cinereus | reverse complement strand
TGTGTGTGTGTGTGTGTGTGTGTGAGTCCTGGGCCAGATGCGTGTGTGAGTGTGTGTGTGAGAGAGAGCATCCTAGGCCAAGTGTGTGTGTGTGTGTGAGAGAGAGAGACAGAGTCCTGGGCCAGGTGTATGTGTGTGTGTGTGTGTGTGTGAGAGAGAGAGAGAGAGAGAGTCCTGGGCCAGGTGTGTGTGTGTGTGTGTGTGTGTGTGTGTGTGTGTGAGAGAGAGAGAGAGAGAGAGAGAGAGAGAGAGAGAAAGCATCCTAGGCCAAGTGTGTGTATGTGTGTGAGTGTGTGTGTGAGTGTGTGTGTGTGTGTGTGTGTGTGTGTGTGTATGTATCCGGAGCCAGAGCTCCAGCTCTTCTGTAGCTGGAAACTGGTTAAGGTTGAGGCAGTGAAAGACTGGTGCAGGCTCCAATGTGTCCTGGCTCTCCCTTGCTTCATGACCTAATATAGTGACCTCAGGCCCAACATCAGAGAGAAGCAATAGCCGTCCCAAGTCTCCCTCACCAGCTAACAGCCGTGTGAGCTCTAATTCCCCTCCTCTCAGCAGCTCCACCTGCCTGAGGACTCTCGCACAGAGCTCTGGGTGCTCTGCTGCTCTGGGCCAGCAGATGGGAAACAGACCACGCTGTGGCTTTCTCACTGGCTCCTCTGTGGCTGCAGCTTCTTCCATGGGCCACCCCCGTCTGTCCTCCCTCTCCAGAGCTCCCTCTTGTACTCAGTGGGTGTCTACTTATTGTTGGAGAATGGCTGCCCTCCCCGGACCCCTTGTGTATAGGACACCGCATGGCTCCAGATAGCTCTCTCTCTTCCATGTGGCTCACTCTCACCCAGGGAAAGGCAGAAGCATCGTTTGACCTGAAAATCCTGGTAGTACAAGCCTCTTCATCCCAAAAGCAGCTCTTCCTCTGCTCCTGAAGCAGCTCCTGGGCCCACTCTCTGCTCTTCACATCCTGGTTGAAGCTGGATAACAGCTCCCTGCTCCAGGTCTGAGCAAGAATATGCAGAGCCTCTGGACAAGTTGGCTGCAGCTGGAATATCCTCTGAGTCAACCAGACGGAGGTGGTGCTGAACCATGCTGAGAAAGTGCTAGTGTGATTGTGCTGAGCACTGTGCTCGGTGAATATGCCATCCTTTAAATTCTGACAATAATCCTAGAGACAGTACTATGAAGTCTCAGGGTAAAAAACTGGCTGGGAGTCAGAAGATCCAGCTAGTGACACCCCATGGAAGTCTTATCAAATCATGTTTCTATCAGCAGAACTTTCTGAACAACCATGCCTCTATACCCTTTCCTACACAGGGATGTGCACTGTTTTGACCTTTGAACATATATGAGGTAAAAATGGGTCTTAACGTTACCACTTTTTCTTATGACAGGTGAGGGCAACCATCTTTTCCTGTGTTTGAGAGCCAGACCCATTGATTGATTGATATATTTACTAGTGGCCTGGTGCACAAAATTTGTGTGCTTGGGATGTGTTGGGGTATTCCACAGAATGGCCTGTGCCCTGTCACAATGTGGGAGCCCCGAAATCCATTACCCCAAAGAGGTAGGCCCCGTCCACCCTGCAGGGGCTCCTTGATGGATTGCCCCATAGAGGTAGGCTGGAGCTGGGAGAGGCCTGTGGATCCCTGGACCAGTGCAGGGGGACAGGGATGCAAATCTCATGTCTCCAGGCAGCACAGGGGCAGAGACACGAGCCTCATGTCCTGGGCCTGTTTCCAGGGTCGGAGATGCGAGCCTCATGTTTCTGGGCTGGTGCAGAGGGCAGGGACACAGCCTGCTAATCCATCATTACATGATGGCGTTCCTACCAATTTGCATATTATCCTATTATTAGATAGATTTTTGAGACCCAGATCTTTTTATATGAATGTATGTTTGTATTATTTGTCCAATTTATCATTGATTTAACAATCTTCTTTCTTCTTTTGGAAAGGTAACTGTTTATAATATGATTTTCAAACACTTTTTTCCCCCAGTTTATCGTCTGTTTTCACCCCACCAGCCACAAACTAGCTGATTTGATTTTTAAAGGATTCAATTAATCAATTTTTTACAAAATGCCTGGGTTTTTTAAAAGATCTACCCTACTCCAAGATTATAACTGTAACATTCATTTTTTTTCTTGAATTTTATGGTTTCAGTTTATAAAAATGTATTTTATTCTTCTTGAGTTGATTTGGTATAAGGTGTGAGGTAGGAATCCAACTTTGCTTCCTTTTTTCCACAAACAGCTATCCAGGTGGCTAAATACTATTTATTGAAACACTCTATCTTCATTCCTTTGAAAGGTGTCTTAGGGTCTCTTCTGTTCCATTGATTTGCTCCTCTGGATTTGCCATGTCCTGTGATACTTTCATTATTATACTTGGTCACTTCATAGTTTATTTATTTCTAGAGGTGATTATTTATTTCAGAGCCATCTTTTTAGTTAAAAAGATTAAAATTAAACAAAATTAAAAGACAAATCCCAACTCCATTGGTATTTGAGGGCAAGGTTAGATTGAATCTGTGTGTTTAACACAGGCAGTGTCTGCTTCCGTGATGCTAAATCATACATCCAGGCCTTCTTCTGGTGCCTCATCATGTTTTCAGGTTCTTATCCTCTTAGATCCGTGCCTCTTGGTTTACACCTCTGCACCGGGTCTTCTGCTGCTACTCTACTAGTAAAATGGAGTCTCTTCCATTATATCTTCTAACTGGTTGTCTGTATATACATTTTCACATGTTAATTTTATAACCAGCCAACTTAATAAATTTGGTGTTTTTTGTAACATTTTTAGTTGATTATTTTGAGTTTTCCAAGTAAACAATTACATTAACTAAAAATGATAGTAATTTTATCTTTTCCTTTGCAATCCTCACACCACTGAACAATATAAAATAATAGTGGAGATATTGTATTTCCTGTCTGACTTTAGTGAGAATGCTCGTAGTATTTCCCCATGAATGTGGTTATTGTTTAAACACATCTTTTATCATATTAAGAACATCACTATTTTATACTATACTTTACAAAATTATGCACGGATATAAATTTTTCAAATGTCTTTTTAGCCACTGGAGAATGATCTGTGTGATTTTCTCTTTTGATCTATTAATATAATGAATTATAAAATGATTTTTAAATATTCAGTCATTCTTAAATTTCTGGATAAACTCCATGTGCCCATTATTTTCAAATGTGACCCTGATTTCTGTTTTCTAATATTTTTTATAAATTGTGTTGTGATATTCATAAGTGACAGTAGGCTATCCTTTCGTTTTGTGCTCTTGGTCAGGTTTTGAGTTTTGTTATTTTCTTTTTTTACCTTCAATCTATTTATTTTATTTTATTTATTTATCTTTAATTACAGTTTACATTCAACATTGTTTTGTACCAGCTTCAGGCATATAGCTTAGTGGTCGGGCAATCATATATCCCACAAAGTGCTCCCCTGTGATCCCGAGCACCCACCTGGCTCCATACATAGTCACCACAATATCATATTCCCTATGCTGTACTTTACATCCCCATGTATATTACCTATCTGCCCATTTTTAGTCCTTAATCTCTTCCTCTTTTTCACCCTTCCCTCCAACACCCTCCCCTCTGGCTATCATCCGTCTATTCTCTGTATCTGTTTCAGTTTTATTTGTTTATTCTGTTCATTAGATTTCACATATAAGTGAAATCATATGGCATTTGTTTTCTTTGACTTACTTATTTCACTTAGCATATTACTCTCTAGGACAATTTATAATGTTGCAAATGGTAAAATTTTAACCTTTTTATGGCTGAATAATATTCATTGCATATCCTATGTACCACCATTTTTTTAATACATTGGTCTATTGATGAGCACTTGGGTTACTTTCATATCTTGGTTATTGAAAATAATACTACAGTAACATAAGGGTGAAATATTCTTCTTAGTGTCTTGGGTTTCTTTGGACAAATACCCAGAAGTGGGATCATGGGTCATAGGGCAGTTCTATTTTTTTTTTTGGGGGGGGGAACTATTTTCCACAGTGGCTGCACCAATTTGCATTCCCACCAACAATGCACGAGGGTTCCCTTTTCTCCATATCCTTGCCAACTCTTGTTTGTTGAAAGGTATGAGGGGATATCTCATGGTGATTACTGTTATACTACTTTCCAAAAGAAGCATAGTATTTTTTTTGTATGTTCTGACAAAGTTTACAAAACATCAGAACTACTTGTTTCTTAAAAACACATTGAATTCTTCTGGGACACTATCTGGGCTTGGTGCTCATTTGGTGTGGGCATCTCTTTGACACTTGTCTTTCATTTTCTGTAGCAGTTGATCCATTAGATTGTTTAGCTTTACTATGGTTATTTTTGGCAATTTAAATTTTTCTTAAATGTTTCCTTTCATCCGCATTCTCAATTTATTTTATATAATAAGCAAAACAGTGTCATACTATGTTTTATAAATATATTTTTATTGATTTCAGAGAGAGGAAAGGAAGGGGAGAGATAGATAAAACATCAATAATGAGAGAGAATCATTGGTTAGCTGCCTCCCACACTCTTTTATTTTGGGAATCAAGCCCAAAACCTGGGCATGGACCCTGACCGGGAATCTAACCATGACCTCTGGGTTCATAAGTCAATACTCAACTATTGAGCCACACTGGCTGGGCCATACTATGCTTTATTTTATTTATTTATTTTTCTTTTTAAATTAAATCTTTATTATTCAGATTATTACATTTGTTTCTCTTTTTTCCCCTCCATAGCACCCCTCCACCCAGCTCCTACCCCTCCCTCTGCCCTTAGCTCCCTCCCATTGATCTCATCCATAGGTGTATGATTTTTGTCCAGTCTCTCCCTGTACACCCCTCATCCCTTCCCCCCCTGAGAATTATCAGTCCACTCCCTTTCTGTGCTCCTGATTCTATTATATTCACTAGTTTATTCTGTTGATCAAATTTTTAATTCACTTAATTTTTAGATTCACTTGTTGATAGATATGTATTTGTTGTTCATAATTTTTTGGCTTTTACCTTTTTCTTCTTCCTCTTCTAAAAGAGTACCTTTCAGCATTTCATATAATACTGGTTTGGAGTTGATGAACTCCTTTAGCTTTTTCTTATCTGTGAAGCTCTTTATCTGTCCTTCAATTCTGAATGTTAGCTTTGCTGGATAGATTATTCTTGGTTGTAGGTTCTTGCTATTCATCACGTTGAATATTTCTTGCCACTCCCATCTGGCCTGCATCGTTTCTGTTGAGAAATCAGCTGACAGTCGTATGGGTGCTCCCTTGTAGGTAATAAACTGTTTTTCTCTTGCTGCTTTTAATATTCTCTCTTTGTCTTTTGCTCTTGGTATTTTAATTATGATGTGTCTTGGTGTGCTCCTCTTTGGATTCCTTTTATATGGGGTTCTGTGTGCTTCCAGGACTTGTAAGTCTATTTCTTTTACCAGATGTGGGAAGTTTTCAGTCATTATTTCTTTAAATAGGTTTTCAGTATCTTGCTCTCTCTCTTCTTCTGGCACCCCCACAATTCTGATGTTGGTACGCTTAAAGCTGTCCCAGAGTCTCCTTACATTATGTTCACATTTTTGCATTCTTTTCTCTTCTTGCTTTTCCAGTTGAATGTTGTCTGCTTCTTTATATTTCAAATTTTTTACTTGATTCTTGCCTTTCTCTAGTCTGCTGTTAGGACTCTGTATAATATTTTTTATTTCAGTCAGTGTATGTTTAATTTCTATTTGGTCCTTTATCATCTTTAGTTGGACCTTTTCCATCTCTAGTTGGCTCTTTTGCATCTCTAGTTGCTCCTTTTTCATCTCCTCTTAGGTGTCACTAAATTTATCCATCTTTTCTAGCATATTCTTGAAAAACCTTATAAGCATGGTTTTGAACTCTATATCCAGTTGTTTTTTCCCTCCATTTCTTTTGTTTGTGATCCCTTCCCTTGTCTCGGCATTTTCACTATGCTGGGGAAACTTCTGTGTTGCATTCAGCCTTATGATACCAGACGCAAAACCGAAGAAGCCTCTGTTGAGCTTGGGATGGGTGGAGTCTCAGGGCTTAAGGGACCGCCTTGCCTTCCAGTTGGCCCTGCCCTCCACGGCCCCTGAGTCTCACGTGACTGGGTAATCGCTGGAGCGGTCCTTGTGCGCGGGTGCGCGCACCCGCAGTGCCTCTAACAGCTGCCTTTCCAGCTCCCCTGCGCACTAGGACCACACGAGTCTAGGTCCCCAGGGTTTCTCCCGAAACAGGGGCCCAGTGGACTCAGAAGTGGTGCAGTTGGGAGGGTCTGTCTCCTGCCCACTCGTGAAAGCCAGTGGCACAATCAGCAATCTGTCCTGTGCTCAGCACCGTGCGCGTGCGAGACCAGACCTGATCTTCTGCGACTCCCCTAAATTTCCGTGCACCTCTCCCTTTTCACAGTCCAAACTCCCTCCGTGTGAGTTTCGGCTGGATCTGGAGTTTAGTGTCGTAAGATAAGGGGTTCAATGCCGTTGGGAGTCTCCGTTTCCCTCCCGCCAGAGAAAGCCAGCCAGGTACTCAGGCACCCGCTCTCTCAGCGGGCGCGTCTCTGTACCTCGGCTTTTTGCAGCTCCTTTGGGTCTCTGTGAGCCCCTCTCTTTCCTTCTAGCTGTAGAACTTACACTCGGCCAGCTTTCCTGTGGTTCTGGATGATGTCCGTTCTGTCTTTTAGTTGTAGTTTTGAAATTGTTGTGCGAGGCAGCAGTGTAGGTGTTTACCTATGCCGCCATCTTGGATTCTCCCCATATTATGCTTTAAATTTGATCAGTTTCTATGATTATTTTTCCATTATAACTACTTTGAGTATTTCTGTTTTCTCCCTTTGGGGGGACATGTTAGTTAATGTTTTATCTCTCCTATTACCTTTATTATTTTAAAAAATAGAATCATGTCTTAGATCTATCTATATAATTAATTACACAATTTAAAATTAAATTAATTGTTTTCTGCTTTCATATAACTCATGTCTTCCTTCTACTTTCCTTAGTTTTTTTTCTAACTTCTTGGGTTGCATGCTTAATTATTTACTTTCATTTTTACTGATGAACATTTTTTTAGCATAGGTCTGATGTAGCATAGGTTACTAGGATTATTTAAAATTATTTTCCAATTTCAGTTTTGATGTCTCTTGGACCCAACTGCTGTTCAAGAGAAAGAATTAGCATTTTTGAGTGAAAAGAATTTTGTGTCAAAACTTTAATTTTATTATATTATAATCTCAGAATAGTATTTGTATGGTCCCTATTTTGGGGAGTACACCAAGGTTGCCCTTGTAGCCAGTATTTTCTGTCTTCAGGGTACTAAAGGTATTGTTTTTAGAGGATCAGTTAGAATAGCTTTGTTCATTTTATTGTTTGCTGTTTGTCTCTTTGGTTATTTTTGTTGGCCTCTGCCTTGGGCAGTAATCACCTCTGACCTCTGACTGTGAATATGCTTAATTTTCCTTGTTTATCCTGCAGTGCTCCTTTAAGGAGGTTGATGTGATGATATTTGAAGTACTATGTTCATAACTGTTATTTGTCCTTGGAGATGGAGCCCTTTTACTACAGTGTGTCCTCTGCATCTCCGCACCCTGCCTGGACTTAATCTTCTCAGCTACAAATGTGTGCTCCTTTCTTTCTTTTTGTCTGTGCTTGCATGTTATATCTTTGTTCATTCTTTTGTTCACAACCTCTCTAAATAATTGTGCTTTAAGATATATAAGAAATTTAGGCCAGTCTGAGAATGAAAATATCTTAGCAGGTAAAATGATCCCATTCACATACATTAATATGAGAGATATGCTTGTTCTTAATTTTTATTCTTTCAAATTATGTTTTGTGTTTTACTTTTTGGTTTTATTGCTGCTTCATTTGTTTTTTAGTTTTTTACTCCATATCCTGTTTTACTTGATTGTTTTTTTTTATGTATGTATTTCTTCTAATAACCTAAAGGCTTTTATTTCCCCCAAGATGTTACCTTTTGTGTAAATATATATTTTTTCTTAGTATCTGTTAACCACTTTCTCCAAGAATTACAAAATTTCCCCTGAATCCAACCTCTCCCCATCACTTTATTTTAGTTGATTATATATTATCATTAATTTTCATAATGTTTTTCTTTTCTATCTTTAAACATTCATATAATGTCTATCATGTCCTTTATTAGCTTTAAGTATCTTTGGATATAAAGAAAAATGTTATCAGCATACAAACACTATTTTAACTTCTCTTTACTTCCTTGAGCCCAATTCTGTTGATTACAAAATGTCTATGACTTTTGTATGTGGTTTTATAACCATAATTGCCACATTGCTTTAGTCTTGGGCTTAGTCTCAGGTACCTGGGCTTGTTGGTGTCATCCAGTTGTTTTATTGCACTTTCTTCCACTCATCTTTTGATTGGCCTGAAGTTATCCTATTGTAGATTCTTCAGGCTCAGGAGCTTGATGTTCTCACGTTCCTGCATAAATGCTGCCTTTGTACTTATCCGGCGGTTAGCACTTAGATCACACTGGTTATTTCTTTGAATCGGATAACATTGTGGTGTCGTCTGAGACTCTCCTGGTATTTTTCTCTCCCGGTGAGGCAACTTGGCCTTTTGGGCTGAGTGTTCAGAGGATTCTTTGCCTTTGAAATCTTAGATTTGATCATTCATTGCCAGTATTTTCCTGGGACACATAGACATTTTTAATCTGTAGGTTTAATTCTTTTTTATTTTAAAATTCCTTGTAAATCATATCTTTAAACATCAGTTCTCTTTGTGGGGACATGAATTACATATACAGTTGTTTATCATTCTGCCATTTTCTTTCTCATCTTTTTAAATGTTCTATTAATTTCTATTTTTTGTCACCATTTTCTATCCTGTTTTCTATGTAATTTCTTATACTTTTAATAGTGTCTATGGTTAGTTTTACGTTTTTCTTTCACTTATTTTCTGAGCTCTACCTTTTTATAACTCATACATATTCTTTGCTTGTCTTGCCATGTATTTTTTCTGAATATCTGGATCTCTTTTTGTGCCCTTGGTTTGTAGAAAAAAATTGCATCATTAAGTTAAAAAAAACGTTCATGATAATATGTTTGCTCATTTTTCCCCTGGCAATATTTTTCTGGTGTTTTTTAAAAAAATATATTTTTGTTGACTTCAGAGAGGAAGGGAGTGGGATAGAAACATCAATGTTGAGAAAGAATCACTGATCAGCTGCCTCCTGCACACCCCTACTGGGGACTGACCTTACAACCTGGGCATGTGCCCTGACTTGGAATTGAACTGTGACCTCCTGTTTCATAGGTCAACATTCAATCATGTTTATAGATCTTTGCCAGCTTTGTCTAAGAAGAGGCTTATTTCTTATTCTCCTTTTGCTTCTAGGTGATTTTCTAGAGAATTATTTTTCTTTTAGAGGGAGAAACACCAACCATAAGTTCTATAGATGATTTTTTTATTTTGTGTGGTCTTTTTAGCCTATATTTTCTGTTTACTCTTAATTTCTGCTTACTCAAAGCACACAAATAATTCTATTACCTCAATACCTATTAGTATTTCCATATGTCTTTTTAAATTTTACGGTACTTTTGTTATATAGATGACTGACACCCCCTGCTTCCCTCTATTTTCCTATTCAAACTTCTGAGACTATTTGACTGGTCCCATTATAATCATTCTTATTTGGATAGAACTTTTTGTCCTTGAAAATAATACTAGAAAACCTCTGGGTTAAGCTCCTTTCACTGGCCAAAGAGCTGTGGATGGAGGGTCTGTAATAACACAGCAGAGAGCATGCAGTCTTGGGCTGTCTTCTCAACAGGAGAATATGGACATGAGGGTTCATGTAGGCTGGCATTGTCCAAATGGTGACCTGGGGTTAGGACTGAGCTGGAGATTTGGGTGGAGCCCATACAACAGGCCTGGATGAAGTGGGATGTGTGGAGGAGTAGCGCCATGTGGGATTGGACAGTAGAGGGGGTGGCTGGCTGCATGAAGCTTAGCATTCAATGCTGAAGAGTTTGAACTTAAACACATAGGCTGTTGGGAGTCACTGGAAATGAGAACAGGGAAGACAGAAGGAGAGAGAGAAGTAAGCAGGACAGAAGGGTGTCCCCTGCGGGCTAGGTGCGGGCTAGGTAGAGGTAGTGGGCTCATCACTAACTCGAGCTGGGCACAGCAGCTCCTGCTGCCGGGACATGCTGATCCCTGGCGGTTCCATCTAGCAGGGCCACAGTGAAGGAAGGAACTGTGCTTCCTCGTGTTGGCTGAGCATCCGCCAGCCAGGGTGACACACACATCGATGCGAAGGATGGCAGAAGGGGTTTCCCACAGCCCTGGGCCAGGTGTGGAGGGAATAGGCAGGTCCAGACTTCTAGTTGGCTGTTCTAGGGTTCAAGTCTAAGTCTTTGTCCAGGTGAAATTTGAAGGAGAACTAGACCCAGCTGAAGGCCTTTGGGCCTGGCTCTGCATACCTCCCAGAGATGAGATGGGAGGCCGGTTCCCAGTGCTTACACAGTGGTGCTTAGGCCTCAGCGCTTTCCCTCCCCTCTCCTTGCCCTGGGAACTGCCCTGAGAGCAGCAGCTCTCAATGGCTCAGGACCTGGGTGGAACTCAGCTAGGCAGACAGCTGGGTAAGGCTAGGAGGGCAGGGCTTGGGAGTGAGAACACATAAGGATGCACCACAGGAGGTGAGGCTGGAGGAAGAATCCAGCTAGGAGGCTGTGCCTCTCACCACGAGAGTGCATGTCCCTGGAGCTGAGAAGAATAAACTGCAACAGTCCAAAGTCTGGAGAGTCCCAAGACTGGGGTAGTGCTGAAGAGGGACAGGAGGGATGGAGGCGGGGTCCTCTGCTAAAGCAGAGCCACAGAACCCCGCAGGTGCAAATGGCCGTGAGCGAGGCGGGGGGGCAGCCAGAGAGGCTGCCTCTAACTCCAGGGAGAGGAGGCCTTGGAGCAGGAGGCAGACATGCAGAACTGAGCTAGAAAGCAAATTGGTTTGTTGTGCCCATTTTACTTACTGCAGTAAATGTTTTCTCCTAAGAGACTAGTAGGAACACCCCTGACAGGCAAGGGAGTCACTGATCGGGGTTGGCCTTCAGATCTGAGTGTATTAAGACTGTCCTGGGGTGTGGTCAGTGTGATGTGGGGAGACCTGCTCCTTCTCTCTCACTTCACCCTATTCTCCTCTGGCCTCTCTCTACTCCCAAGGCTGTTGTTCTACTCTGTTCTTCTGTAGTCTAGGATTATGGGAATCAGAGAGGAAAGTACCTTAAAGGCAGTCCAGTTCAACCCTCTTCTTTTACGGAGAGTGACTTTCTCAAAGTCACAGAGAAGGGCCCAGAACGCAGCAGCTGCACTGGCTGGCGTCTTCCCCTCTCTCCGACCAGCATGGAGATGTCCTCAGGGTACGTGGCCGGCACCTGCATGTGTGTTGCTTTAGAGATGTGCACACTGTGTGTCCCAGGGAGTCCTGGAGAGCAGTGTTTTATAGAAGCCCCCAGAGTGGTGACCCAGCCTCTGATGTGGGAACCTCTTTCCGAGTCCCGAGGCCTTTTTTTCCCTTTTATTAAGGCTTTGGGACACACCCATAGCCTTTAGGCAGGAAATTACAATAACAGAAATTAACATGAAACAAACAGGTAGAGGCTGGTTCAGCTAACAATGTTTCAACTAAACAGTGAGTGATTAGCTTTGACCTTTCAGAGCAGTTAAGGTTGACCAGCCTTCTGGTTTCCTGTTTACATCCATTTAGTGAGAACAATGTTTGGTTTCCAGCATCTCCCCATTTTCTTTCCTCTAAAAAATCTTGCATCTGCAGACTAGAAATAAACATTAAGAACAAAAAATAAGACAAGCAACAATGGCTATGCTAAGAGGTAAATGAATAAGTCTGTAGTAAGTTTCTTTCTGGGCCAATAGTCCTTTAAGTCCCAGTTTCAATGTCCAACAGTTTTTTGAGTGTACATGTTAGCAATGATATTTCAGTTCTGATGGTGGACAAATGGTGGCAATGCATGTCCGATCCTCTCTGGTTTGGTCCTGGGCAATATGCATCTACGCACAGCTGCTGACTGCTAGGATGGCAAGGTGTCGTCAGCATCTTCCATCTCTGGACTGTTTCTCCTCTTGTCTTCATAGCTGGAGCACTCCTCTCGGTTGTAGGAATTCACATGGTCTTGGAGCTGTTTTTCTGAAAATATACTAACATTGTCGACCAAAAGTTAGTAAAGGAATTTTTTCTATAAATTTGACTTTGGATCCTTTTTATTTTTGCCCAAATGATTTTCCTTTGGCTTATTTTAATACTATGTATGTTTTTCATGGGTGTCTTGCTGCTAAGTAAAAAAAAAATTTTCTAGATGTAATTTGCTTACAGGATACTTTTCCTTACCTAATATTACTGTACTATCCCCCCTATTTTTGATTTAATTATTAGGAGGCTTTTGGAAAAATTTTATAATGCAAATATGACTGCTTTATGTTTATTGCATGTTAAGTAATTTTACCATGCAATTAACTACCAATAGAAATTTTAGTTAATACTTTAGGAACAACTTTTTTCCAGTACAATTTCAATTAGCCAATTAAATTAATTTGAAAACTTTACTATTTTATTGTCAAATTTAATATTCTAACAACAATCTTAGTTTTATCCTGTAAATATTAGTGGAAAGGATTATTTGCATTCTTGAGTAGGCCCTGGGCATTCCTGGTGTTAGGTTGGATTTAGAATATAGGGCAGCTGTCAGCCAAGTCTCTGTCTGTTGCTGGGTCCTGATCTGAGCTGCACCAAGTCTTTGTTTGTCACCTGTGTCCCTAACTGAGCTGGGCCAAATCTCTGTCTTGTCACCTGGGTCCTGATCGAAGCTGGGCATGGAAAGTGAAGCAGCCATGGGGCAGGAGACCTCCCTCAGAAGGGGCGAAGGTTCAAGCCCCTGCAATGCTGCGGGGGGTGGTGGGTGAGGATCTGTGCCTCACCTCTGTTGATCCCGAAGTTTTCTCCTGATGGCCCCTCTGCGACTGTGCCTCTCTTAGGTTGTTCCTTCCTTGAGGAATCTTACCGGTCTCTGGCTAACCAGCCATCCTCCAGGGCCAAGCAGGTTGATGTGAGGTTCAGTTCCATCTCCTTGGTAGCCGATGCCCTTGTGGCCTCCACGCCCAGTACCTGCCTTGGGATCCCCTCGCCTGCTGGCGGGGTCCCAGCACTGATCACATATCTCGGGGAACCCAGGTTTCTTCTCTAGGGAGGGCCCAGCTCACACTACTGGGTGAGAGACAGATTCATGGTACCAGCCAACACTAGGCTTCAACCTCAGCATGAACAGAAAGCTCAGGCAACAGCTGTGGGAGAGTCCCTCTTGGCAAAAAGAGCAAGAAAAGCCAATATAGAATGCTCAAGTGCCTTCTCATTGCTTTAATCCCTTTCATGTTATTTTTAAAATTGCTACCAAATATTCAAAGAAATAGATTGTAAGTTTGTTTGGGATATTTGTCAAAAAATTATAATGACATTGTAGAATAATATCATGTAAGGATATTCTTTGTTCTAGGCCATGGAAATTCAATTTCAAACTGGCTATCAATTTCTTTTTGTAAAGACAAGGTCTTAGTTACTTTATTAGAATACTTAATCAAATTGCTTAAAAAGACATTGGCTTTTTTAGCTGAAAACCTTGATTTTTATTTAAAAGGCTAATTTATTAATTAAAGTAGTTATCTTCATTTAAAAAGCAAAGCAAATTTAGTAAATGTTTATGTCTGATTCACAAGCCACAAATGTTGCCCCGCCTCTAGCTTAAGAATACAGGCAGCTACGGGCTTTTTGTCATTTTAAATTCTAATGTTGGAATTTAAATTCCAAAAATTCCAAAAATTTAAGAAATATTTAGTTACTTAATTTTGCCCTTCTTAAAGACTACAAGAGGCAGGGGAATCAGCACACCTAAGGGTTCTTACCCATGAAGGGTCAGGAATATAAGTAAAAAATACTTCCCCATGTGCCCCAGGTAATATTACCGTACAGCTGGTAACTGTTGGTATTGCAAGAAAGACATTCTTAGGCATCTGTACCGTCCTCTTTACCATGCTCCCCGTGGCCTTCAGGCTGTTTGTTGTTCTGCTTGTCCTCCTCCTGATCCTCTTCTTCAGCGGAGTGCTTGGAGTCGCTGCTCTCTGTGCCTGAGGTAGTTGATTGTCTGCAGCTGCATGGTGTGGCTCCAGGCACAAGGTCCTTATTAATCTGTTTAGTTTCTCTCTTGGATCACTGTTGCAGTTTAATATTTCTAGCAGGTATCCACACGGGTTTGGAAAAATATTCTGGAAATATACAAGCATAACCTCTCCCAAGGTTAATAATGGATCGGGTCCCTTCCATAAACCAGATTCAGGATCTTTCCATTTAACTTTTATCCTGAAAAACGAGGCTGAGGGGCACTCCTCTGGCCATTTATTTCCCGGCGGTTGATCTAGAGGCTACCTATTTCTATGAAATTTTGATTTACACTCTCTTGCCCAATGGTTACCTCTCTGACATCTAGACACCGAGAGACTGGATTTCTCAGAGGCTTAGTGTTTATGCCTCTCACTAGAGTGCTACCTTGTGTCCTTCTTAGAGGCCCAAACCTTCACAACATTTAAAATATAGTTATTAATTCTTATTTGATAAAGTTTTCCATGCAATTTCAAGTATATTAGATTGGTTAAATTTAAAAAGATTTCCTTTAAGAAGAGAGAACAAATTTCTTGTATTACTCTGGGCCCATGGAGCTTTTCAAGAATCATCTCTGTTAAAGCCTTGAAATTTTAACATGGAAAAAAACCATCAAATATATATATTCATATATGACTTAAAGATTACTTTTTATAATTATCTTAAAATATCAATTATATCTTTAAACTTTTTATATTAAAATTTTCAGTTGGGAATCACAGAATTAATCCTTTTTTATTAGACCAATAAACAACGTATTTTGGATTCCTAATTATTAGACAAATTTTATTTTATTTTCTCCCAATTTAATTTGCATTTAGCTGAAAACCTTGATTAATAACATAAAATCTTCTCCTTTTGGTTCCTTTATGCCATTTTTCTTTTAAAATAAAGACCAGTTCTGGGTTTTTCTTTTTCTGCAGCTTTTGCGGAGAGATTCCAGCTTAAAACCCTGTCTAATATGTCCAAAAAGGTGGACAATTGGGCGCATTTCTTTTTAAGCCGGGTTTCTCTCCTCACAGAAATTCCAGACACATCCTAAATTTTTAAAACTTTTTCATGGCGAGAAAGGAGACTTTAGATTAGTATACTGGGAGAGTGGGCTTTCATATTGGATTGCCATCTATCTCTCCCTTCCCCCACATCCTGCTTACTTCAGGGGAAAGCATCAGTAATAGATCTGTCCGAAATTCTTTTCATGCTTAAAAGATAAAGACAAATCTTAAATTTTTTCTTTCTTTTTCGCTTTCCAAAGTAATAACTAGCACCTAATTTGGCTAAGATTTGCATTTCCCTGCAAGTTCTTTTATAATTTTTAAACGAAATCTTAAGTAATCTCATTGCAGGCGAGCAGAGAGCCTTGCCCTCTCCTGCCACCTTTGAATTTCTCCACACCAGAGGTGGTTTCAGCAGTGGAGTTTCACTTATTACAGATTTCAAATTCCAAATGCAAACTAAGATTTTAATTTGAACAAGAGACCACATTATTTAAGCATGCAAACCAAAAGTCTATAATAAAGTTTACTTTATATTTATAACCTAATTCTTCCCCATTAGCCTGGCTGCAAAAGACGTTCCCACCCTACTTACAGATCTCCACTCTGCAGTTAATCCATGGGCTTTGTATATGTTGAATTCCCCTCACCTTTACCTAGGTGAATTTTCCCTCACCATTTTCCTTGGTGAATTTTCCTTCCTTCGCTCTTAGGCGAATAATACCTTCTCCTCCAGACATCCCTCAGTCAGGCACCAGATGTGGGAACCTCTTTCCACGTCCCTCGTGGTTCAGGGTTCCTAGTTCAGGGTTCGGGTTCTGAAGGAGGCCACACGCAAACGAAAAGAGAGACTAGAAAATATTACTTTGGCGATATTGGGGGGCCAGGCGGGAACCTTCCTCCAGAGCAGCAGTTCTCAACCTGTGGGTTGCGACCCCTTTGGGGGTCGAACGACCCTTTCACAGGGGTCGCCTAAGACTATTGGAAAACACCTATTTCCCATGGTCTTAGGAACCAACACACCGCTCCTCGGTGTAGCAAAATGTAGCAATGTAGTTTACTGTTATATGAAGACTGTTGCCCATGCTCCACCACGATTCAAGATAAAATTTCATTTATTTGTAATTAGAAATAAATATTTCACAATATATAATTACATATTGTTTTTGTGATTAATCCCTATGCTTTAATTATGTTCAATTTGTAACAATGAACATACATCCTGCATATCAGATATTTACATTACAGTTCATAACAGTAGCAAAATTACAGTTATGAAGTAGCAACGGAAATAATTTTATGGCTGGGGGTCACCACCACATGAGGAGCTGTCTTAAAGGGTCGCTGCATTAGGAAGGTTGAGAACCACTGCTCTAGTGGAAAGGACTACCGCTTGCTCTGGCCTTTTTCTCCCTTTTATTAAGGCTTTGGGACACACCCATAGCCTTTAGGCAAAAAATTACAATAACAGAAATTAACATGAAACTAACAGATAGAGGCTGGTTCAGCTAACAATGTATCAACTAAACAGTGAGTGATTAACTCTGACCTTTCAGAGCAATTAAGGTTGACCAGCCTTCTGGTTTCCCGTTTACATCCATTTAGTGAGAACAATGTTTGGTTTCCCCCACTCTGATCCTGTGAGTATGTGCTACTCTGAGGAAGTCCTTCTGCAGACCTCTCTTATGCCCATCTCTTCTTTCTCTGCAGCACAGCTCCCCCTTTTTTAGGGAGGGGGCGTGGGGCGGGGGCACTGAAGTCACTGGTCTTACTTGGCCTCATCATGTCTTACCCAATCTCAGCAACAACTGCCCTTTTTCTCCAGTCCTGTTACCTGCTCTCCCTCTGTTATGCGTCAAATGTGTCCCCCCTCCATTTGTATGTTGAAGTCCTAGCCCCCCGGACCTCAGCATGTCACCGAATTTGGAAATAGGTCTTTAGGAGAAATTAAGTTAAAATGAGGTCATATAGCTGGGCCCTCATCCAGCTACACCTGGTGATCTCCTAAGAAGAGGACTTTGGAGGGCACCCTCAGAGCGCCACGTGAGGACACAGGAGGAGGTGCCACATACGGTGAACCCGCTGTTCAGGGCCCACAGAGGAGTCTGGTGTGGACCCAGTCCATCCTCATCGGCCTGCCTACTTCAGCCTTAGCTCCCGGCACCTATGCTTGAGATACATAACATCTCTGGGCCCCTGAAAAGACCCTGCCCTTCATGCCTTTGTGTCCTGGACACCCTTTTCCAATTACTCCCCCTCTTAGGCTGTAGCTCTTCACTCACCTGTTTGCCTGGCTCACACTGATGACTGTTCCTGTCACCTCCCCCCACAGTAGAGGGCGTATCTGGAGGCTTTCTCTCTGTCTCTGGTTTAGGCTGAGCAAGAAAGTCCTCAATACACTTTTGTTGACCTGAGCTGAATCTTGGACACAGAGGTCATGGGCTGGACCCAGGACATGAAGGAGAGCCCCTGGTTAGGTTGGCCCCAGCCAAGCTGGCATTAACCAGTCTCCTGAGGTCCTATTTTCTGCTTGGAACCTATTGGCCTGTGTGGGGCATGGCAGGTTGGGTGGGTGTCTGTCTCCATTTCTGTAAGTTGAACAAAGACATTTCTGGTCCCGTTATGTCTGTTCTGGGCCAGCACAGTCCAGTGGAAGGCACCAAGCAAGCTGAAAGGGCCAGAGACCAGAGCTGCTGAGTATTGTCCCTCACCTCAGAGAGAATTTCAGCTCCATACTTACTAGGTGTGTGACTCGGGTAAGTTACTTAATCTTGCTGTTTTTCTCATCCAGAGAATATACATACCAACCCCTTAGTGTTATGAGAGGATTAAATTAAATGCAACAATCTCTCTCTCTCTCTCTCTCTCTCTCTCTCTCTCTCTCTCTCAATCCATCTATGTATATACATATCCATCAATCCATCGATTGATCTATCTAGTTCTTTGCCCAGTTTCTGGTAAACACCAGTGCTCAGTAGATGTTTATAAGCTGACAAGGGAATATTTTCTTCCTGCCCCTCAGCTAAATGACAGGGCTCAGAGAGAGAGGGGTTTTTTCCAAAGTGTTCATGTATTTTTTTGCCTGTTCATATTTTTTGAGTATGCCCCTACATTAACCACCACAGGCCCAGAATAGTAACAGTAATAATAATAATAATAATAATAATAATAATAATAACAACAACAACAATAATAATAGCAATTGCAGAGAGCTGGTAGTTCATAAAATGTTCCTGCCCACCATTCTGTTACATGCACCCAGAAATCCACTCAGCCCATGGCAGGAAGACCTTGGCATCCAAGTTAGTGAGTGAGAGCAGCACAGCCTTCTCAGCCTGGTGCCCCCTGCTGCCTCTTTGGCCCATCAAGTCAACTCTTTTCCTGGCCAGGAGACCTGACTAGAGGAAGCTCTGCCAGGGGCCAATGTGCTTTTAAAGAGTTTGACCTTGAGGGTTCTTCACCAGGGCTTGGAGGAAAAGTGGAGGTGGCTAGAGCCTGGGCATCTTTCTTACCTGCCTGGTCTGCAGAGGTTGGCTCTCTGGCAGCCAGCCCAGGCAAACAGCCCTTCTCTTGTGCCCTCGCAGAGGGCCCTGTCCTTGTTCACGGGCCATTGGGTGCAGGCTGCTGCTCTCCCTTGTCTAATTGTCCATGTCCTTGTTAACACCCTCCCTCTGCCTTCATGCCTCACACCCCCTTATGGCTCTGGGCTCCCCCACAAGTGCCTCCTACTTGATGAACAAGATGTAAGTATACAAGTTATTAATCTTCCTACCAAGGCAATTACAGCCCTGCAAAATTCCTCCTCAGCCACGCTGGCTCTTCTATGACAACCTTATCAGGTTTGCAATTTCAGATCTGCATTAAGTGTTCAGAAATCAATTTTCAGCTTATTTTGTGTTGCGAAGTTTTCCATGCCTGAAACCGCACTGCTAATTGAACAAGAGCAATTGATGTTTTTAGCAGTAATTAAAGATGGTAATTATGACCAAATCTCCCCCATGGCCCTGCCGTGTTTGCTTTTGGACCTGTCAGAATGGCGACAGGCCAAATCAATCTTAATAAAGTTGGTGCTTCAGAAATCTCTCCAGAAATGGTGTTACCCTCAGGGTTGGGAAGAGGGAGTCATGAAGAGCTAGGGGAACAGTATGTTTGGGGACATGAGGAGACCAGATAGCTGGACAGTTGGACAGTCATCAGGCCACATGAGCCCTCTGAGCACCCAGTTAGTAGGAACCTGGGGTTGGGAGAGGGAAGCATCAAATGCAGATGGTACTGTTCTCTTGCCATTGAGATGCTCCCAATGTATTTTGGAAGATACCGTGTATGTGCATGCACAAAACTTCAGAACACTTATTTCATTCATAAACATTACTGAGTACCTCCTATGCACCAGGTGCGAGGGAACAAAAATACAAGACATCATTACAAATAAATCCACACACAAGCAGATGTAGCTATGACTTTTGCATCTTTTATCCAGGACTTGGAATCGATGTGCTCTGTTGGATAGCAGTCTGAGGGGTGAGGAAGGGTCATGGTCCTCGGTAGGGAATGGCCCCATCTGGTACTAAATGTTAGCATCAGTTCTGAACGGATTCTCACGCCCTGTGAGAATGCTCCTAGGTTGGCACTCACTCTGTGTGCCAGTCACTGTGCTATGTGTACAGGGACACAAAGCTGACCTTTGAGTAAAAGGCATATCCCAGCGACTGTTGTACTTGTGGGCAGAGCATCCCATCTAATAAAAGAGTAATATGCAAATTAATCACCACAAGCCACGCCCACCAGCCAATCAGGAGCAAGTATGCAAATTAACCCAACCAAGATGGCTTCTGCCATGGAGCAAGCAGGAGGCTTGGGTTTTCCCGGTAATGGAGGAAGCGAAGCTTTCCACACCCCTGGCTGGCCCAGGCTTCCACTTAAGGCTACAAAGTTTCAATTATAGAAGATAAATAAATCCCAACAAAAATGGCTATGGCCACAGAGCAAACAGGAGGCTTGGCTCAGTTCAAGGCTACAAAAGTTTCAATTATAGAAGATAAATAAATCCCAGATACCAGAGCCTCTGCCTGGGTTGCTAGGGGGAGTAGCCAGCCTGCAAACCACCACAGGCCCCTTGCACAGGCTGCCCCATGCCCAAGGGAACCCCCAGCTGGTTCACCAGGCCTCTATCCTATCTAATCCTATCTAATAAAAGAGTAATATGCAAAATGACTATCACTCTAACACACAAAATGGCTGCCCCCATGTGGACACAAGATGGCTGCCACAAGATGGCCAGCATGAGAGAGCAGTTGGGAGGGACCAGGTTGGTAGAGGAGATAAGTTGGGGCAACCAGGCTGCAGGGAAGGGCAGTTAGGGTTGACCAGTCTGGCAGAGGAAGGAAGTTGGGGGTGACTGGGCCTGTAGAGAAGGGCAGTTGGGGGGCCAGGTCTGCAGAGAAGAGCATTTGGGGGGACCTGGCCTGTAGGGGAGGGCAGTTAGGGGCAAACAGGCTGGCAAGGGAACAGTTAGGCATCAATCAGAGTAGTAGGGGAGTGGTTAGGGGGTGATCAGGCTGGCAGGCAGAAGCAGTTAGGGGCAACCAGGAAGGAAGGCAGGCGAGCAGTTGTCAGCCAGCAGTCCTGGATTGTGAGAGGGATGTCCGACTGCCTGTTTAGGCCTGATCCTAAACCAGATTGGAGAGGGTGCAGGCTGGCTGAGGGACACATCGCTTATGCACAAATTTCATGCACCAGGCCTCTAGTTAACATATAAAAGGCCCATGTGACCCCATCTTTATGGATCCCAGGGAGAGGTAAGTTTTGTTGTTATTTAGGTGTGAAGAGGCCAGCAGATCAGGAGATGAGGGTCACTGAAAAGATAGCTTGTGACATTTCTCTGTGCCTTGTTGCATGGGCCACAAGGGGAAGCACCCTCATTGGGCAGGAGGCAAGGGATCCACGGGAGCACCGGGCTAGAACCAGTACTGTGCTTTCTGTGGGAAGAAACAGGTGTGGCAAGACAAGCAGGTTAGGATTGGACAGTTGGAACCATTTCAGCGGCTGGGACATAGGGCTGTCCCTAGTTGGTATGGCCTGGGGATGCTTAGGTCAGGGATATGTGTAAGAGCCAGAGGATTCAAGCCCCATACAGGTGGTGGCTGGGGTGTGGGTCCCATGGTGAGTTTGCTTTGAAAGGCTCCCTCTAGGGAACTGAACACTGGGAGGGGCTAGGAAGTAATCCGCCCTGGAACCTCAGAATAAGAAGGCATGCTTACTACATACTTACTATACACTTACTACATGCTGGGCTGGCCATACGGGTGCTCCAGGGCTGTGCTCCAGGAGAGGAGGCAGGAGCTGCTGTTCTGCTGTTTCATAGAGAGAACTTGAGAGCAACTTTGCCAAATAATCGAAGCATGGATACTAGCTGCTTGAGGGACCGAATACCAGATCTGGGTATGCCAGCACCCAGCATTGTAGCTTCTGCAACTGCAGGAGCAATTTCCTTCAACCAGGTCGTGCAAGGCAATCCAAGAGCGAGCTGGCCACTCTGCAAGCACCCCTGCTGGTATCTCCACAGTGACTAGGATGGTGCTGACCATGGGAGGGAAGGGCAAGGGCAGATCCACCCACTGCTCCAGGTTGTGAGCAGTGCGGCGCCGTGGCTGCTGGAGTGTGAGGGTGTGTTGGGAGGTGAGGGGAGAGTTTGCAGAGGAAGCCTTGGCATCCATTCCCTCAGAGCAGTTGGGTCATGCAACCATCTGGAGATGGGAGTGGGAGCTACCACCGGGGGAGTGGGAAGTGTGGGGCCTGCTTTTGTAGGAGTTCCTCCCAACAGCTGCATGTGGCCAATGGGGTGGGGACTGATGGACCAGCAGGGCCAGGGCCACACTGCTTGGCACCTGGAATGAGTCCTGGATCTTTCTAGAAAGGCAGAAGGAATGTTTGGACAAATGCTCCCCCAGTCTTGTGCCTGTCACATGTAGAGGGTCAGTGTGGCTGAGCAGAAACCCTAGCAGAGGCTGAGTGACCCCTACAGTTCCACACCAGGCACCGCCCTATTCAGCACAGTCTCAGTGAGGTGAGAAGGCTGACAAGGGTGACAGTAGTGGTAACAAGCAGCCTGGGACAGGGCTCCCCCAGAGCAGGGAGCAAGAAGAGCAACTCCTGCCTCAAGACTGAGCTCCAGCCTCAGTTGGATGCAACTGCTTGGCCACAGGGATGTTTCAAAGCGGGACCCAGTGCATACATTCAGATCTGCTGACACACACATGCCTACATGTATGTGACAAACACACATACCCAGCTGAATGTGAATCACTGGGCTGCAGAGGCCCACACAGTCACAGGCACGAAGCAACACATACAGATGCGCCTTAAGACATGCATTTCTGTGTGCTCACGGGGACACCCAGGAGGGCGCCAGTACAGCCAGGTGGCAGCAGTTTAAAAAACGAGGTAATTTGTGAGTCAGACAGGTCTTTAATCAGAGGGCTTAGGTCTCCCAGGGAGGTGGTGGGGCTGGTTAAGGGGAGCAGATGCAGAGGAAGGGGCTGGGGAGGAGCGAGGCTGGTCCTTTGGCTTCTTTTGGGTGTGTCCATCACTCTGTTCATATCCTGGTCTCTGCTCGGGGAGGGGAGGGTGTTTAGGTTCCTCAAGGTGGATCTTCACACTTCCAGGGGTCAGTCCCTTCCCTGTCAAGGTCAGGCCAACCTTTGCTGACAGCCACAGGGTGCTGGTTGCTTTAATGAGAAGATACTGAGTCCACACACATAGTGGTGGGGAAAACCAGGCAGAGGTTTGAGTTTAGAGCTCATCTTGCTCAACCATGCATATAAGTGACTTGCCTGAGGCCATGCTGATGCCCTTATCATAGTTTCCCTAGAACCCAGTGCTCCTGAACCTCTTTAGCAAACCATGCACCATGGCTTGGAGGGGCTCTGGTGTTAGTGTGTCTGGCCTAGGCTTAGAGCTGCATGCCAGCTCAGATTTGATCGGCCAGCTTGATGCCACTTTTAACACAGCTTGGTACAAGGTGAGGGTCCCAGTAGTGAGCCCTTTGCCACCAGACAACTCCCGCTTACTCATCAGCCACCATGTGCATTTGGTCTGCTTTAAAAGCTCATCACAGGTAGAGACTCTTCTCTGTCCCTTCAGTACTGTCCTGAGTCATATTTTCTTCTAATCGACTCCTTCCCCCATGAGCAGCTCCCTCTCCCCAGCTATTCCAGCTGCCTATGGCAGCTCAGGCTCTGTTCCTTCATTCCTTCAGGAGAGAACAGCTGTCACTTTTCCCTGACGGTTATCGATGCTACTCCTCCAGGCTGGTCCAACATATAGACATACTAGTACCCCTCGAAGCACTTCCTAATCTCTGACTTCTTAGGACACAGCATCAGGGGAGAGGTCCTGGGAGTGCTGTGGGGTTTTCACTCTGACCCCTGGAGCTGACTTTGTAGCTTGATGGGCCCTGTCCCCTCTCCTGGCTGGGGCTGCAGTGGCAAGAGCTCATGGAGGCCTGCTGATGCAGAGTTGGAAGGTGGAAGCCCAGGCCAGGGCTCCAAGACCAGATGTGTGTGTCCTTAACACTTGTGTTTGCTACCCACTGAGTTCCTCCATCACGTTGGACCACATGCTCTAGAACACTTTCCTTTCAGCCAGTTTGTCTGTTCCCAAAGCTCCTTCCCTGGATGGCTGATTGATTAATTGATTTACATATTTATTAAAATGTATTTTAGTAGCATCTTTGCCTTTGATGCCAAATCTCATTTCCTATTGTGGCGCTGCTGACAGCCGGCATTGTAAATGCAAAGACACTTTACAAAACAATTTAAATAGCAATTGCCACCCGCTTAAAAAAAAATGAGCAAAACAGACAAATAAAAGACTGATGAAGAAATTGGCAGCTTGAGGACAAGGAGGGCCAGGAGTTTTTAAGCAGCAGCAGCTCAGGGATGGTGAAGACTGTGTAATTGTGCCTTTAGAATGACCCAGATTTTAGATGTGGATACAGGGAGGTCAGCAGGGGCTGCTGCCCTAAAAGGCGCCCCATTCTCAGGGAACTGATCTGAGTCCAGGGGGCACAGCTAAAGGGAGCGCTCAGGTTTTGAGCCCTAGCTCTCTGCCCTGCAGGCCTCTACCAGTGAGGTCATGTCTGCTTGCTCTGGGAGTACCATGTCACTGAGGCCTGGACATCTGGGAGGTGGACAGGCAACTTGTTCCTGTCCAGGCAGTGGGGCAAGTGTGGACAGGAAACCGAGTCTCTGGATCCTGGCCAGCTGTGAATCTTGGGTGGGCTATGTCCTCCTTCGCCGTCCCTGAGCCTCTTCGGGAAAACACTGTGGTGGAGATCCAGGAGGGCGGGCCTGGGACACACTGACATCTAGTCCTGCTCTGTCCTTCAGCTGTGTGATTTCCAGGGTCTGCATTTTCTCTCTGGGCCTCATCTGTAACCTGCGAGAGCAAGGGACGGGATGCTTTGGGAAGCCTTGCAAAAAGCCTGTGCTATGCTAGGGCCCATGTGGTCCCACCGATGGCCTGGCTGTAGAGAGGAGAGTGGGAAGGTGCGGTGGTGTGGAGAGATGCCCTGCAGAGCAGGAGGCCCGGACTGGCTGCAACTGCTTGTGCTGGTCCTGAGAGGAAGCAGAGATGTAAGCTGTCAGAAAAGAGGGCCAGAGTCCCCAAAAGTGAATATGATTGTGCTCATTCTCTCCGTCCTTCTATCCATACTGTCTCTGGTTGACTCCTACCTCCCTTCTCTGTCTCCACTGGTTCACTTCCTTCCTCAGTCCGTCCAGCGCTTCTTTTCCCTGCGGCCAGGTTTACTACCTGTAGGAACTCCTTTTGCAGCTACTCTTTCTTTCCCCAAGATGCACAGATGTTCATTTCCAGTCTTGAGTCTCATAAACCCAGCAGATGTGGGCCATCTCTACTTCAGTCTCATGCTCCACCATTAAATGTCTGAAGTCACACGTAGCATCTTCCCTAGAACCCAGTGCTCCTGAACCCTGAGCACTCCTTTTAAAAAACGCATTATTTTTTTGCTTAGTCTCCTATATCCAGACAGTTATCAAAAGAAACCTTTATGTGGTATTTGCAGTTTTCAAGGTGCCTTTCTAAGTATTATCCTATTTAGTTCAGCCAGTGTGTACTAAGCAGCAATTATCTGCTGGTCACCGGAGCTGGGAATAAACCAAACAGCTGCACTGCCTACCCTCTCGGGCTTAGGTGCCAGGGGTCTCCTTTCCCACAGGCTTCTGACTGGGGCTGCCTTTCCCATTGATGCTAAGACAGGGCTTTGCTCCTCCTGGGAAGTTTCTTGAGACTTTAAGCACAGAATTTGGTTCAAAGCAAATAATCCTTACTTATGCATGTATATATGTATTTCTTATTTTTTTGGACAAAAATGTGGGTCCCAGCCTCTTGCTCTGCAGGTGTGCCTCCACCACCCATCCCTCACCTTCCCGCTCTCCTGAGAAAAATACTAAGGGTCTGAAGGTAGGACTCCACCACTTAGGGAGCCTGAAAACTGGAGGAAGGATGAGTCCACCAGAAGGTAAGTGGCAAACCACAGTGATAGTGCAGGTTATTCACGGGCAGTGTTAGCTTGTTCATTCATTTGCTCATTTAACAGATACTATATTCATCAAAGACCCAAAATGGGCCAGATGCGCCGGTGGCAGTAAGTGGAGAGATAAGGAAGCAGCCCCTGCATGGTGAGGAGGTAAGTGAGCAGAGGTCTGTGCGGTGACATGAGGTGAAGGTGAAGGGGACCGAGAGAGACTGTGGGCAGAAGGGAATGGCTGGGGAGATGGAGGGCTTCCTAAGAAGGGAAGGCTTAGCTGGCCCCTGAGGATGAGCAGGATTACAGAGCAAAGGAAGCTGGAAGCCGGGCCGGTGGAAGGGAGGGCACTGTCATGGAGCAGCACTGGTGCCAGAGAGCGCAGGCAGGCCAGTGACGGAGCAGCTCTGACCAGAGGCTTCCCCTGTGGCTGTGAGGGCAGAGCGCTGGAGGAGGAGCCTTCTGCAGGGGCCAAGGCTCCCTGGTGAGCGTGGGTTTCCAGGGCATGCAGCAGGCCACAAGGATTTGGACTGGGGTTGGGGAGAAGGAGAAAGGCACTTACTCAGAGGGCCCCCCTTCCTCCATCACAGCCCAGCGCTCTGGACCCACCCACCTTTGGCTTTCTTTCCTTCGGGACCCTCCTTCCCACACTGTGCCCCAGGAAGCAGGACAGCTCGAAGCTCCTGGGGCTCGCCACCTCCGTAGATCACTTGGCAGTCCCTTCACTTAGATGGGCCTTCTCTATGTTTCTTACCATCAAGATGAGAACCATCCTTTAAGATCAGGGTGCACAAGCCTCTTCCTCCACGAGGCTTCCCTCCCTCTAGGCAGACAGCTCTCTTCCCCTGCCTGCAGTCCTCCTCTCTGATGGCCGTGGCTCTTCTGCAGCTCCCCGTGCTGCTGGAGGATAGGCATCTAGAGCTTAATGCACCTCCTTCGCTGGATTGCAGGGCAGGGCCTCGGTGGGCATCCTAATGGCTTCCTGGACTTGGTGTGAGTACGTGGGCAACCACTGAGCCCAGAGTGATTGGTCAAGGTGTAGAAAGGGGAGCTGAGCCTGTCATGGGGGAACTTGGCGGCACTGGATCTCTTGGCTCAGATCCAGGTGACCACGTGTAAATTGTTACAAATGTGTGTGAACTCTTGAATGCATGGTGTGGCTGATGCATGGATAAGATACACTGCACAGTTCTCATGAGGAACACCAACTCTGAGTGTGGGGAAATAGGCCTCACATGCTAAGGAAGGGCTTTCTTTGCATGCAAGTCAGTATCTGCCATTCTCCCTATGCAAGGGGCCCAGTGCTCTCTGAGACTGGAATGAACAGCCCAGCGGGGTAGGAAATGTGTCTCTTAGGATTTTGTCTAGTAAGCAAGCAAGTACTCCCTCCCTCCTTTCTTCCCTCCTTCCCTCTCTTCCTCCCTCCCTCCCTCCCTCCCTTCCTCCTTCCTTCCCTCCAAAGAGAAGGCACCCTCTCTTCTCTCCTTCCCTTCCTCCCTTACTTACCTCTCTCCCTCCCTCCCAAGAGAAGGCTCTCTCTCTCCCTTCTCTTCCCTCCCTACCTCCTTCCCTTCCCCTCTCCTTCCCTTCCTTCCTTCCTTCCTTCCTTCCTTCCTTCCTTCCTTCCTTCCT
>JAAGEH010000005.1:40939127-41068405 GCA_011751065.1 Lasiurus cinereus | reverse complement strand
CCTTCCTTCCTTCCTTCCTTCCTTCCTTCCTTCCTTCCTTCCTTCCTTCCTTCCCTAGTGAGTTGGTGATGATGCATACACAGGTGCTGAGATGCAGAGAGAAGTCACGTGGTATCTGCCACTGATATTAGCTCTCATTATTTACATTTGTTGAAAAATGCCAGGCTGTTTCCATTGTGCCACAGGGAGGGAGTGGGTCCAAGCTTTGGCTGGCACTTTCGGGCCTGGAGGCAGTGGTACCCCATGGGCCAGGAAACTGAAGGGAGGTAGCCTTTGGCAGGACATTTAGCCCATCCTTTCGCTTGCAGATCTGCTGCCTGAACCTTTCTCTGCTGAACCCCTGGGCACTCGGGGCTTGTCTCTAACCAGGGTCCTCTCTTTTAGCAAGGCAGAGTGTGGAGTGGCCCACGCACAGGCTCTTAGCTGGCGTGCCTGGTTGCCTCTTCCCAGGAGCCCATCACTGAGATGGCATCTCTCGGAGAACAGGTGTAAGGATGATGAAGAGAAGGGCACTCCATAGCGAGCCTTTAATGAGTGCTAGCTGTCATTGTCACACCGACATGGGGTCTCTATTGTCAAGGAGAGATAAGTAAAAATACAAAAGGGGAAGTATTGTGTTTACTAAGACAGCTAATATAAGTGGCAGGCACCTCATCCTCTTCTTGGCCCATCCTCCAGGGGCCTTCGTCAGACACAGTATGGGCATGTGACAGGCTTATAGCAGGGCCCTGAACACAGTGAAGGCCTAAGTGGCCTAGGGGAGGATCGAACCTGGAACCTTGGCTTTGTCAGAACCATAACACACAGGGCAGGTAGTAGCCCTGGAGACCCTCCAGGCACAGGGGCTTCCCTGAGCAGCAGATTCCTCATAAGGCAAAGTTGGGAGATGGCTGGGGTTTCACAGATGATCCCCCCCCACACACACACCACCCAGCTCTTCTCTCCCAGAGTGGAGCTCCCTCCTGCTGCCATCCAGGGAGCACCATCCATGGCCATCCCCATGGCAACTGTCATGGGAACCTTGTGGGAGAAGGATAACAGAGGGATAAGGAGGGAGAATAATTAAGAATCCCTTTTTAGGGGAAAGAGAAAGGAGTGGAGAAGGAGAGTGGGAGGGGACAAAGATAGGAAGGCAAGGAGAGAGTGGGGAGAGAGAGAGAGAGGGAGCGACAGAGAGAGGAGAGAGAGCCCTTTCTTTGGGGAAAATGGAAATTTAATCAGATCCGTTTTTATAGTGCAAATAGAAAATCAGTTTTAATAAAGCCAAAAGGGATGCAGAACAGCCGCTTGAGAAGGAGACTGTGGTAGACAGACAGTTTTTCAGGAGTAGCGAGTCCGGGTGTTTATTGTGCACAGATAGCGCACAGAGGGCGTTTCTAGCTGAATTTCAAAGAGGCATTAGCTGGGCATTGGCAGTGGGTGAGGAGCCTCTCCATGACCGTTCTGCCACCCCCAGCCCATCTGTCCAAGTCAGGAGCTCTCCCAAAATGAGGGGGAAAGGAAGGAGGGAGTGGAGCACAGGGCCATCTCACCCTGGGGAACAAAACAATTGCTTCCCCTTTGGATGGGGTGCTGCCCCCCAAGATGCTAGCGGTCCAGCCCACTCTTCTGCCCAGAGACTGACTCTGCCCTCCACTGGCACACCCACTGCTTTCAACTCCCAATTCTTAATTACGGTTCTGGCCCAGCTCTTGGTTTTATTGCTTTCATTTATTATAAAAGGACCAGTGTCTGTTTTTTGAAACGGCTATCTGGTCAAATCACGGTTGATAAGCAACACTGAGCTGTCTTTTTAAGACAGGCCAAATTTATCACACTTAAAAAAAAAGCAAGTCTTCGATGGCCTATTAGAACCCCTGCCCAGAGTGACATTTTAGTAAAAGGCTTTATTTTCCCACTCAGCTTTCACAAAGCCATTGCCTTGAAAAGGAGGTAGGCAGGAGGGAGAGGAGCCGAAGAGCACTGTGAAGCCATTCCATGAAATATATGGCGAGGGCAGCTAAGAGAGGGATCTGCTCTAAGGGGCTGTTAGCGCGGGCAGGGGGTGGGGGGCAAGAGGGAGGGCTCTGGCATGTGTTTGTCAGCTGTTATTTTTGAAATTAGGAGAGAAACTGCACTTTGCATTTTAGAAACACAGCTATTTAAGGCTGCAATGAAGATAGGGGGTCTGGGCCAGGAAGATAGGGTGGGAGAGGTAGGGGTGGGCAACACAGGGAGACCTGCCTGTTGCTCCTGGGGCTTATGAGCCCCTCTGTCACCTTTGAAGCTGGCTCACAAGGAGAAAAGGGGCCAGAGGGCTAGACAGCCCCATCCTTGCTGAGCCAAGCCACAACCTGCATTCAGGGCAAAGCCAAGCAGTGGGCCCACCGGGCTGGGCTGGGCTGTAGGCGGGGCAGGCCCCAGCGGCAGGCTCCTGGTGTGGGGGGAGCCTCTGACCAGTGCCAGGACCAGGCAGACATGGGGTGAGGCCAATCTATGGGCTCTGCTAGAAGCAAATGTTCATTCTTTGCTGCTTGCCTGGCAGGCTAGAGGATAGAGGTCTGAAAAGTGGGTGGGCCCCTGCTCCTCATGAGTTTGTGGGGCACCCTGGGGAGCAGGTCCACAGAGCTGCTGAAGGGGTGTTGATGGAAGAAATCGGCAGGTGGCAGGAAGTTCATGCCCAGGGTGATCGGGACCTATGTCCCTTCTGGACTCCACCCGCCCTCCCTGAAGGCTGTGCCATTCCTCCTTTTGCTTCTTTCTATCCTGCTTTCCTCCCGTGATATTCCTCTGCATGTCGTCTGAACAAGGCAGCTTCCACTGTGACACTATCACCGCCCTGTGTCCTGGCCCTGAGCCTGGCTCAGAGGAGGGTGCCCACAGGCCCTCCCAATCCTGCTGGTTGCTCTTCCCTCGAGTGGGTGCCCTCAGCCTGCACCTTTGTCTTCTTCCTTCCCTGTGCTGAGCGCCTGACTCAGCAGCAGGGCGCACCTGGCATCTGCCTGGAGAGTCAGGGGAAGCCGGGCCTGGAGGAGCCTGGGCCGCAGGGAATGGCTCGATGGAAGGGCTTGGGCTCTGGAGCCAGAGGCCGCGGGTTTGAAGCCAGGGGTGCTGTGAGCTGGATGACATCAGCTACATTGTTTGAGGTGTCCAGGCATCAGTTTGCCTGTAAATGACAGGCTCATTGGGAGAGTTAAGTAAAACTTGAATGTAAGCTGTACCCAGAGCCTGGGGCTCAGGAAACACTGGAGTTTCTCCTTCTGCCTGGTGGCGGCAGCGGGGCAGGTCTGCCCGGCATGCTCTGGGTTTCAGGGCAGAAGCGTGGCTCAGCAGGGCAACCCGTGTCATGGTCTAGGATTCCCCGCATGTCTCCATGTCACCCCACAATGTCTCAGTCTACCACGTCATCTTGGACAGGCCTTCTATTTCTCCAGGCCTCAGTTTCCTCATCCTAGATGACCTCCACAGTGGGCCCACTTTGGAAAGCCCCAGTCCTCTGAATGCATTCTGAAACTCTCCGAATCCCTCCACCTGTCTGGTCAAAACCACTCCAGAAAGCTGGACAGCAAGCTGAGCCCTGCTCCTTGCACACTCACAGCATGGTGACCAGCCCTGAGAGCAGGTCCCACACTGTTTGAGGACTGCGTCCTCAGTCCCCAGTGAGAGGCTCAGAAAAGAGCAGCCAGCCAGCCAGGGACCCCAGGATTTCTGAAGGCAGAGGACTTGCAGCGCTAACACTGAGGAAATCGGGCACACTGGCTGAGCTTGGCACCCTGGCACAGAACTCATACTCAGTTTCACAGCTGGTGGTTCATACTCAGCCTAGCCATGGCACAAGAACCCAGGATCCACAGAAACAAGCCAGCCTCGAAAGTGCTCAGAGCCCAGAGATGGAGCAATGAGTGGGACAGACTGACTGCCTAACACAGGATGAGAAGGGGCAATGGGGCCTGTGCCAGGCCCGAGAGGCTGGAGGAGTGGAGGTAACTGGTGTGCTGATGGGGAGCAGCCAGGACGGTTTCCCAGAGAAGGTGGTAGTTGAGGTTTTGCAGGTTGAAGAGATGTGCATAGGCCAACAGAGTAAAAGTCAGGCTGGGATGAAGCTCAGAGGCAGGGCTCGATGCAGTTAGACTTGGAAACGAAATGGGGTGCTGTGGGTGGGAGGGCAGGAGCTGCTGGAGATGAAAGTGAGCTTTTCCTGTTGGTGGAGCATGGGCCCTGGATTGGGTGTGGCTTGGAAGGCAGTCCTCAGCACCACCTGAGGATGGAGACATCATTTCTACAGTACCCTTCTTTCATCTCAGCATTCAAAGGCCTGGGAGAATGGCACAGGGCTGCTCCATGCCAGCACAGCTTGGCTCGCTGGCATGGCTGGGTGCCTGGCCCAGGGCTGGAGGCCAGTGGCCCAGAGCCCAGGGAAGCCAGCCGGTGACAGGATAGAGCTGTCCTGGCTTTGGCCAGCAGACTGTTGGGCTCTGACCCAGGTTGTGATCCCTACAGGACCTTTTCTTGGAGATACTCACCTCTGCAAAGAGGCAAAGCCGCTGGCCTGGGTCTGTGAGAGTGACCTCTTGCCTCAGTCACTAACACAGGGAATCTGAGGGCCCAACCTCTTTGGAGGTAGGGCTGTGTCAAGCACTGGCCAAGGTTAATTCTGCCTTTCTCCACCTTGCAGTCAGAGGGCCTGGTAGATTAAGGAGCTGTGAGCACTGGACCTACACCATAGACTAACACTGAAGCTGGGACTGTTAAATGAATAGAACAGTGACTGGCGGGCAAGCCAAGCTTCTTCCTTGCACCCCTACAGGAAAGGATGCCTTGTCTTGTTCCATCTCAAATCCTTTTTGGAACAAAACAGTGTATTATGAATCACGAACCAGTCAATTCATCCATCAATCAACCATAAAAACTTGACCAGAAGCTTCCACACAGCATCTCACAGGAAGGACCAGGCCTCTGCGACCACTCACCCAGCCCTCTGTGGATAGTGCTCTTGACCTCGAGAGTTTGGTGTCAGAGGGTCCCACCTTTTTGCTCCTAACCTCCAGCTTTTACCAATGAAGATCATTTTGGGGACCCAAGGCTAGAAATAAAGTCTTATGAACACTTAAAAAATAGGCCAGGTAAAGACAATGATGACAATGTAATAATTTGTGTGTGGGGGTGGGGGCACATCTGTGGAGGGCTCAATTGTCTGGGGCATAGGTGAGATGAGAGCCAGGGCATGAAAGATCTTGAGAAGGAGTCATGTCTATGCTGGTATATTTGAGTTAGATATTGCTTTAGGTCAGTGGTCGGCAAACTCATTAGTCAACAGAGCCAAATATCAACAGTAGAACGTTTGAAATTTCTTTTGAGAGCTAATTTTTTAAAACTTAAACTTCTTCTAACGCCACTTCTTCAAAATAGGCTCAACCAGGCCGTGGTATTTTGTGGAAGAGCCACACTCAAGGGGCCAAAGACCCGCATGTGGCTTGAGAGCCACAGTTGGCTGACCACAGGCCCAGCGGGCTAGTGCAGTGGATTTGGGCCTGATCCCAGCTCTGTCACTCAGCTGTAGTTGGGTGGCTCAGCCTTTCTGTTGCTCCCAGGAAGTGGCACACACGGTCCCTTTGGCTTTTTAATTTTCTGCTCCCTGAGCAGGTTTCCCCAGTACACTGTGAATTCCTTGAAGAAGGAAGCCTCCTTTTTTCTTGACTTTGTATCTCCTGGGCCTGGCACAAAGTAGAAACTCAATAAATGTTAGAGGAATGAATGAATAAACATTTGAATAACAAAAATACCTGCGTTACCACCTCTCTCAGGATTATTGGGAGGATCAAATGAGATAATGCACATGAAAGTATTTTGTAAATTGCAGAGCTCTATACAAATGCAAATCATTCACAGCGTTGGTGGAAATTATTATTCAAGTTATTATTATTATTTTCATGTGAAGGACAGATCTGAGAGACAATGGAGCAGGCCCTGGTGGGGGAGCCCCAGCTCCTCAGCTCAGGCAGTGGGGTGCTGTGGGGAGCAGTGGGGCCATGTTCTCAGGCCTGCGTTGGACCCTTCAGTCCTGCTTCAGCAGGCAGCCTCCAGCCTGATAAGGGGGCCTGGCAGCAGCTGCTTGGGTTGGGGCAGAGTTGCTGCTGGAATCCTGGCCAGTGTGGGGCGGAAGCTACTAGCACATCTTACCCTGTACAAAATAAATTAAACGCCAAGATCTAAATGAAAAAGGTTTTCTTTTCTTTTGCTGCTTAAAAAAAAAGTGTCAGTGGAAAGGTGGCTTGCTAGAAATGGAGTGATGGCAGCCAGAGAGAGAAAGAGACCCCAGGGACACCCCCCTGAATTCACGTCTTTGCTCCCAGTTCCCAGTCTCTTTTTCCAAGGTTATCATCCTGCTTCTCCTACCCCTGGCCTGAGAGAGGGAGGAGAGCACTGGGCAGCCGAGACTGGGAGCAAAGGCGTGATTGATAATTGGTGACTGTAATTCTATAATTCATTTCCCTGCACCGCAGTGAAATTAAAAGAGTTTAGGTTCCCAAGCATAATGATCATCAATTAAATGCTGGGGAAATTTAGTGTCCTCATTTGAATTTTGTTTTATTTATTTAAATCTGTCTCTTTTGTGGGGAGGGGTGCATCAAGAGTGGGGAGCCTGGGAAAGAAGGGCTAGGGTGGGCGGGAGGCAGAGGCAGGGCCAGTCTGGCTGCACTGCCTGGGGGCGGTAGAGGGTGCAGTGTCCAGGATGTGGGGCGGCTGGCGTAGCAACAGGGGATCCATCATCATGGCCTAATCAGTTAATACTGATAAACTGCCAGCAATAACTGCCAATTGCACTGCCGCTTGGAACTGCCAGTTCATTCATTTAGGATAAGAGTGCAGTGCCGGAGTGGGGAGGAGGGTAAGCTCCTGCCTGTGCTTCCTGTCTGCTCTCCACCAGAAATGATGCATCTGGTCCAGGCCAAGGGCCCACCAAGGGAAGGCCAAGGGGCTTTGAGCTGAACCGGGCCTGGCCTGGGCTGGGCTGGGAGGATGGGCCCCCTTGCTCTTTGCCCCCTGGCAGGGAGAGGGCATGGTCTCCTGGTGCCTGGCCAGAGAAGGGAGCTGCTGCTTCGGCCCTGCCACACACAGCTGGTGGGAAGGAGGGCTGGGCTAGGTGCCTCTCAGGATCCTCTGGCTTTAGGGGAACCCTTTTCTGTGCTGGTCTGGAGGTGGGGTGGGTGACACTCCCCTGCCCTCCCTCTTTCCCACCCCAGGGGAGTGTGAGATTCCTTGCTGTCCAGCTGCCCCTGTGGCCTCCAATCTGAGTCTCCCCTCCTCCTCCCGCCCCTCCCCCCCCCCCATACTGCTGTTCGTTTTTCTGGGTTGGTTAGTTCCTAGAACTCTGATTCTCCCTTCTCACTTGCAATCAAGAAACTAAAAATAGAGCATAAAGGAGCCTCCAAGGGGGCAGGTGGGGGTGTGGGAAGGACGAGCAAAGTGCTCACTTTCTCCTAGGAATAAGGCTTCATCAGCTTTGCATAGGGAGTTAGAAATCCAATCTAGACCATTGGCTAGGGGCATCAGTGGGGAGACACCCTGATCACTAGTGAGGAGCTTGAGAGAAAAGAGTATGTGCGTTAGGGGTGTGCCTGAGAGTAGGGATAGGGGAGAAGGAGGATGGCTACTAGGTCCTGGGGGATGAGGCCCAGGGCATGCCCAGCATGGTGGCTCCCACCCCTGGGATGAGTGAGAACTGAAATCCACAGAGTGGCATCTACATAATCTGCCAGGAGGGGGCGCTCTATTCTAATTTTTACAAATGGATCTGGTGCAAGCTGAGCTCTGAGAAGGTGTGGCACTGCTACCAACATGCAGTTGTCCATTGGGCTTGTAGACAAGCAGGACCCTGGATTCTTCATTGGGATCTCAGAATGGTGTCTTTTTTTTTGGTAAGGAGTGACTGTATTCAAGCTCGGCAGAATTAGATTGGACACTTGCTAGGGTTGGCCCACAGAAGTGAGGGCTGAGGGTGAGTCTGGACTCTCAGAGAGTTGGTACTGGGCACAGGGGACTCCCTCCCTGGCAGAGCTCCCTGAAGTTCAGGGAGGTAAGTGGGCTTGTGTAAATTACCCAGCAGGCACTGGGGAGAGAAGCCTGATTCTGGGGACTCCTAGGCTATAGAGCTAGCTATGTCAGTCCACGCCCTTGGGTATGTCACTCTTTCCCCTCCCCCCCCCCCGGGCCTCAGTTTCCTCTCCTGTTTAATAGGATGTACTGCATAAAAGCTGTGGGTGTGGGAAGGTACTCCAGAAATGCAAAAGATCACAGCTACAGCTTTCATCTCTCATGTAGAAAAACGGGCCAATCTTTCCTCCCTGGGTTCAGTGCATGGAAAGACTCTCCACCCTGGCCTAGTGCTGTTCCAGGCCCCTTTCTCCACGGGCCTATCTTCAGGCATGCAGGTTGTTTCCCCCAACAGGGAGGAAGGGAAATGGCTGGTATTAGAATCCAGAGACTTGCCATGTTTTTGTACCATTGATTCAAATCAAGATACTGTCTTTCAGCCTCCTTTCAGTCTTACTGAACTCATTCCAGTTCACTTACAAGTCCATGGAAAGAGAGGAGGAGAGGGAAAGAGAGATCTCTTGAACATATGGTGATTTCTCCAGTGAGGGAAGGCTGATTTCTCCAGGGGGAGCCAGGCCTGCTAGGTGGGGGCACCAGCACACCCCATGAGCCCATCCCTGACTTCTCTCAATCTCATGGACAAGGCTGCCTTCAGGAAGGCTGAGGGTACCTTGGGTTGATGGAGGAGAGGTGAAGGGAGCCCCAGTTCTCAGGGAACATCCACCTCTGTTAAGGCTCCATCATTCCCACCCTGCACCTGGACCATCACCTCACGGAGTCCCCTCATTCTTGACTAGTCTTCTGCCAAGGGCAGTCCTGTGGTTCCCCCCAGGAATGTCTCTGGACTCTGGGTAGATCTGTGGTGCATTTGGGTGAGGAGCTCTGAAGGGCAAGAACTCCACATTTTCTGTGTGAAATCTGTAAGAGCACTGAGCCTAAGTGGGTATGAAGCCCCACAAAGCCTTTTTAAAATTACCATGTGCTGTCCTTTCTCTGATTACAAAAGTAATACATATTCATGATCAAAAACTTGGGAAATACAAAAAAGCACAAAGAAAAAAATTCATGCATATTCTACTACCTGGACACACTATTATTAGTATTTGTAGTGCATCACCTCACTGTCTTTCCTTTTCTGTCTCTGTAGCTCTGTGTTTCAGTAACAATCTCACACAGTAATACTTTCTTGTCACCCACGTCATAAAAGGGTGCTGGGAGCATTTCCCCATACAACAAACCCTACACAACATATACAATGTAATGTATTAGATGCCTTCTTATCGCATGAAGTATGTATTCAAAATGTGTAGGGGGTGTGGTCTGGGAAGTGTGGAAGAATGGGCTCTCAGCAGAGTGCTCAGTGGGGTGGAGTGGGGCTCTCTCCTGCATCCAGAGGTGATGGAGACCATAACATCATTGGCTGGTGGGGTTGTCTTTGAGGCAGGGCAATGTGCTACCCACAGTGTCCATGATGTCAGAGGACTGTGCCAGGCTCATCCTGCTACCTCACTAGAGGTCCCTTTCATTGTACCAGCTGCTTTCCATGTGGGGTACTGCCCACAGTGGGCCAGAGGGAGGCTCATGATGCTGATCACTTGGGATCAAAATGACAATAGAAATACGAAGGGCTGCCCCTCAGTCACATGGAATAGGGTGCCTTACTGTCCTCTTCCCCATAGGGACATGCTTTAGAAACTGCAGCAATAAAGAAGACAGTTTTCTTGGGCTGCAGAGCTTCAGGTTAGCTAAGTAGGGTAGGCATGTGTTGAGGGCTCAGCCTTTCATATGCTCAACAAACTGTCACAGGGTCTTTGTTTGGAGACACTGCCCACACCCATGGGCCATTGTGTCAGCATGGCACACCAGAATCCCCTTCCTTAAAGCATTCAGTCTGGGTCATCCAACTCCAGACTGGACAAAAGTCTATCTCCTCTCTACCTGTCCAGGATTCTTTATATATATATACTAGTGGCCCAGTGCATGAAATTCGTGCATGAGGGGGTGGTGTCTCTCAGCCCAGCCTCCATCCTCTCCAAACTGAGACCCCTGAGGGACTGGGCCTAAATTGGCAGTCGGACAACCCCCTCGCAATCTGTGACTGTTGGCTCCTAACTGCTCACCTGCCTGCCTGCTTGATCACCCCTAATCACTTTGCCTACTGGCCTGATTGCCCCAACTGCACCCCCCTCCTGGCCTGCTCATCACCAACTGGTCCCCTCTGCTGGCCTGCTCTCCCCAAACTACCCCCCCACCAGCCTGATCACCCCCAAATGCCTTCCCCTCTTGGCCTGATCACCCCTAACTGCCTCTGCCTTGGCCCTGCCACCATGGCTTTGTTCGGAAGTACTTCTGGAAGGTTTCATCATCTAATTAGCATACTACCCTTTCATTAATATAGATAGGATATGACATACTGCCATAACTATAACATATATACCAGTATTACTCGATGAGAATATATACTTCATGCGATAGGAAGGCATCTAATACATTACATTGTATTTATTGTAAGTAGTAGGAAATACAGTACTGTATTCATAGCAATAAAATACACCCTGTGACTTCCCTTCCTGATTTGGGAATGGTTCCCCAGTTCTTTGAACGTTTCCTGGTCCCTAATGTATTTTTTTTTCTTTTTTGTCATTCAGTGTAACTTTATTTACTGTTTATTGCACATGATTTGAGGTCTTTAATTTCTAACCACCAAAGATTCAAAGAACTATTTTTTCCATGAAGTTTAACATTAACATCAGTGAATTCATGTATTCATGTGTAAACATATGAATTATTCACATTGTCATAGATCCTGAACTCATAAGCACAGACCATGCACAGGCTGGCAGCAAGCCAGGAAGCCACTCTGCAAGCAAACAGATATTCTGCATAAGGAGAAAAGTCATAGCACAACATTTAATGTCCAACCTGAGTCACCTCAGAATGTTATATATATTGATTTCTTAATTCATATTTTATCCGGAACTCAACTGCTTGGTTGGTGACAGGGTTGACCAAGTTTCAGGAGGATTATTCTTGAAATAATTAAGGAAAGTGGGGCTCATTCTTTTCTTGGTTGCTTGTTCCTTCCCAGCCCCTTCATCTTTCTTCTCATCCTCAGCTTCTTGGGCATCTTCTCCTTCACCTTCACCTTCTTCTTTCTCCTTTGCATCCTTAAATTCTTCCTTGGCACTTTCTTCCTCTTCCTCTCCTTCCTCTTCGTCAATCATTTCCTTCTCCTTCTCCTCCTCTTCAGCTTCTCCTTCAGAGGGAGGTTCATCCTTAGCTTCCTCAGCTTTTGCAGCCTCAATGGTCCCCTCCACCTCAATCTGCTCCTCTTAGATGTGGCTGGTGTATTAAGAAGGGAAGGAGCAAGCGAACATCAAGTAAGAGCTGGTTTGTGAACCACTGAAGGCAGATCAACAAAGATCTGGGAACTCTGGGAGTAGCCATTGGCTATGCTTCCCATGCTGGTGAAACTGGGCCAGGTCTCCTCACCTTCCAAGAGTTTTCTATAAGCTGCAATGTCAATGTCCAAGCCACATTGAGGAGGTCCTGGTATTCTTTTAAATATCACTCTCTGTAGTTCTCAACTCATTTTCTAATTTGTTGATTGTGTCCTGCATAGCACTAACATTGGAGTTCTGCTTATCCTCCAGCTCTTGCAGCTGCTTTCCCAGAGCCTAGTTCATGCCCCAGCATGCTTTGATCTCCAGGGTCTCGGCCTTGAGCAGGCGGCGACTCTCGGACACCTCATCCTTGGTGGCATGCACCCAGTAGGTGTTCTTGGCAGTGCTCTTGGTTAGCATGGTGAAGCAGCTCTTGTACCATTCTTCTGCATTCTGCATGTTCTTGGCAGCCAGCTTCTTGTACTGGGCACAGATGTCCTTGAGTGCTACAGAGAGGTCGGACTTGGAGAACATGTCCATCTCCATGGAGATCTGAGAGTACTGGATCTGTGCCTGCAGCTTGGCGATCTCCTCTTCATGCACCTTCTTTAGAAAGGCGATTTAGTCCATCAGGCTGTCGATGCGCTTTTCAAGCTCAGTGCTAGTGATAGCCGCCTCATCTGCACCCTTGCACAGCCAGCCCTCTGAGTCATCATGGTTCAACACCTCTTTCTGGTAGCATGCCTGTGGGTAGCTCCCAGTCCTTCCAAGCCCTGGTGCCTGTTAACTGCCCACTGCCCTCTCCTTGCCAGGACTGGGGCTCAGTGGGCCAGGTCACAGGCATCCCATTTTCATTAAAATGTTCAACCCTGGCCTGCTCCACTGGTATCCACAGGCGACCAAGTGGCAGACAGTGATCCCAGAGACCCTGGCCATCCCTGGCTACCCAGATCCCTGATCATGACCTGGACCCAGTTGGCAGTGTCAGGTGCAGCCTGCCCGGCTTGCCCAACCCCAATAGCAGCCTGGACCTCACAGGCGGCATCAGGCACTACCTGCTTGGCCTGCCCGCTCCCCCATGGTGGACTGGACCCTGTGGGTGGCGTCAGGTGCTGCTTGCCTGGCCTGCTTTGTTCCCTCCTGCCTATGCAAATTTACCCTCGATATTTGTTAGCTTAAGTTGAATATCACTCCTGATTGGCTGTGAGCATAGTGAAGGTATGGTCAATTAGCATTTTTCTCTTTTATTGGAGGCCTGGTGCATAAAATTCATGCACTGAAGGGGGGAATCCTCTCAGCCCGGCCTGTCCCCTTTTGCAGTCTGGGAGCCCTTGGGGAATGTCCACCTGCTGGCTTAGGCCTGCTCCTGGGGATCAGTCTGAGCCAGCAGTCAGACATCTCTCCTGCAGCCTGGGACCCCTCGCTCCTTACTGTCCACCTGCTCACTGCTCCTTACTGCTTGGCTAGCTACTCTTTAGCACTGTTGCAGTGGTGGGAGAGGCTTTCACCACCATGGCTGCACTTGCCAGCTGTGAGCCTGGCTTCTGACTGAGCAGTGCTCCCCCTGTAGGAGCATCTGCATTGAGCATCTGCCCCCGGGTGGTCAGTGCACATCATAGCAACCAGTCATTCTGGTCATTCCTCTGTAACAGTCATTTAGGCTTTTATTATATAAACTAGTGGCCTAGTGCAAGAATCCATGCACATTGAAAGGAAAATAAATATAAGAAATATTTTAATATTGCTATTTACCCTTTCTCCCTCAGTGCCTGGGGGCTGGGTGGCAGCCCTGCCTCCCGCTGCTACCACTGGTTGCTGTCTATGGGGTGATCTGTGGAGAGATTGGGACCCTGCTCTCACCTACCTTGACCTGGTGTCACCTGCTCACCTGCTCCACCATCCTGCTGTGGTCCTGCTGTCTTTGGGGCCCATCTGGGCCAGCAGCATCTTCATTGCTACCCACTGCCAGCACTGTGTCACCAATGCCCATCATGTTTTGTGCCACCCCCTGATGGACAGCACATGTCATAGTGAGCAGTGGAACTTCCTGTCTCTGGGTCGAACCATTGCCTGAGGGGACAATTTGCATATTAGGCTTTTATTATATAGGATACTAGAGGCCTGGTGCATGAATTTTTGCATGGGTAGGGTCCAGCAGGCCCTCCCCAATCAGGGCTAATGAGGCTGGGCCAACCAGGGGAAGGAGACATGGGAGTTAGTTGGCTGGCCTTGCCTCTGATCAGGGTGGAGGGAGCAGGTCAGGGTGGGGCCAGCTGGGGGGAGGGACTTCAGGCGGTTGGCAGACCAGCCTGCCCCCTGGTCAAACTCCTGGTGAAGGAGACAATTTGCATATTAGCCTTTCATTATTGTTATTGTTGTTAATCCTCACCCGAGGATCTTTTTTCATTGCTTTTCAGAGAATGGAGAGGAGAGAAGAAGAGGGGCGAGAGAGAGAGAAACATCGATGTGAGAGAGACACATCAACTGGTTGCCTCCTGCAAGCACCCTGATGGGAGGAGTGGAGAGACCCTGGAATACTGGTCTTCTGTTAGAATTAGGCCTAAGGAAGGGGTGTTTTGGATAATTTCCAAAGTTTTAGTCTAAAAAATGTTGGAAGGCTTTGACCTGAGCCACTTGGGACATGTACCTAATTTTGTTTCTCGTTAGAATTCCTAAGGAGACACTCACAGCTCCTCTGAACATAGCCCAAGTTCCACACCTCACCCGCTTCTGCAGGCAAATTTCCCCTGACCTCTCACCTCCCCTCTCCCCGCAGTGAAACTGCTCTTGTGGGCACCTTCAAGGCTGGATTAGGCAGAATCAAGATTCCTGACATGAGCTGCGTATGATTTTCTCTCCGTGGGGTGGTTCCTCTGCTAACTTAATTGTCTGGTTCTCTTGAAAAGCAATCTTTTCCCCTAGTTCATGTTTTGGTTTTGACCTAACACGGCCATTCTTGGCCTTTTGCATGGGATTTGCTTCTAGTGGGGAATTAAATCTCCGTGGCAATGCTCCTGCCATCTCGGAACTACTCTCCCCCAGCCTGTGTCAGCCCTGCGCCCCCCTGACCCAGGCGGGTGTGCCTGGCTCTGTGCCACACATGCATTTGCTCTCATTTCAGTCAGCACAGACCACAGCAGTGGTAACTTAAGCTGGCACAGGGCAGAAGAGACACCAGGGAGTTGGCTGCTTTTAGCTTGAGCCCTGACCTCGAAGAAACAATGGTGTTGACCTTAGTGTCACAACATTAAACAAGCCAACCTGGAGCCTGGAGGTTTTCATCTTATTTCTGAGTCTCCTGGGCCTTCATCTCTAAGTAGGGCCCCTGCTAAGCTTGAAGCAGGAGGAAGGCCTGGCTCCCAGCTCTGGGGATTTATCAGTTTGTTTAAAGTCTATTGTTTATGGCTGTTTTGAAGTGAATCATAAGAAGTTTGAGGTTTTGCTTTTGCCTTTGCTTCTCAAACACACCAGCCCCCTCCCAGTGGCTCTGAAAGGACCTCTGTTGGCTGTGGGATCAATTCCAAACTCTAAGGCATGGTCCTTATGGCCTCATGTCACTGGCCTCAACCTGCCTACCAGAGCTTACAGGCCTCACTCAGAACATACCTACTACCTTTCTGCCCTGTGCCTTTGAAATTGCAATCCACCTGTGGGAGTTCTGCTCCTTCCTTAAGGCAGGGCTTCCCAGCTGATGTGTAGGGAAGTGGCCCTCCTGGCCAGCTTGCTCCTGCCTAGGCAGCATTAGGCCCTTGTCCCAGCAATCCAACCACCGTTACCCCTTTCTGTATGTGCCACCTCAGGAACAGGTTGGGAAGCATTGCTATGAGGCCCAGCTCAAGGTTTCCTCCTCCACAAAGCTTCTTTGTGACACAGCCCAAATCAGACATATGACCCTCCAGACAGAAGGCCCCTCCCTCCCTCGGATGTCTCCCAAGTCCTCCTGGGGTATCTCATGGTCTGCTTTGTGTCCTGGGTATTTGTTGATTTGTTATAGGCATCCTTCCCCCTTTCTTTCCCCAAGAATTGGAAGCTCTTTGAGAATTTTGTTTTTGTTTAGCTACATAGTGTCTGGAACTTGTCTTGCATGTACTTGGAGTCCTTTGGTGTCTGTTGGTTTGAAATCTAGAGCTTAATAATCTTAGATGTCCTTCAAGCCTAACTCCCCTTGCCATGCTGTTTTTATTCCCTCGACCTCACCACTGTTCAACACATTTTGGGAATTTCTTTTCTGGAATTACTTTCAGAGGAGGTTTAGGAGCCAAAGGGTAAAACCTGTCTATTTTCTTTGGAGTCAAACAATGTACGTTTAATTTTCATATTGTTGTCATTGTGAGTCAGCAAGCAGTTATTGCACTCCTTATTGGCAAGATTTGGCTCCCAATGAGCTTGGCCTTTTTCCAGAAATCAGATCTGCCCGCAAAGCATGGAAGTTTACTATGGAGCAGATTCACAACTCTGAAAGCAAAGAATACAAACTGCCCCCAACAAACCAAACCAAACAACCCAAAACTTAACCCCAAAATAGCAGCCGCATTCCTGGATAAACACAGAGCCTTCCAAGGTTCTGCCTCGTGAGGGACATGAACCCAGACCCATAAGCTGTGGAGTGCTTGCTTTCGGGGCTCAGTCTCCCTGCCTTGTGTCACACCCTGCCTGGTGTGTGTCACCCAGAGGCGGATGATATAGCATGGTTAGAGGCCAGCTGATGTTGTTCATGCCTTGCTTTGTTGCCTGCCACTGGGCTGCCTCGGATGGTTATCGAACATGCCTGGAAGTTTCCCACTGGTGTAATTGGTGGGTGGTGTCTATAGGGCTGTTGTGAAAATAAGTGTTGACTCTGCACCCAGGTATCCTGATTTCAAAGGAAACATTTTGGATTATTATTTCTCTCACCACCACCATCCCCCCCCTCCCCCAGCCCCCTGCAAGAATAGAAGGGTTGAGATTGATTCCTGAGAATAGTAGAAGCTGAGGCTTTGGTTGTTGTAGAAATGCCAGGGGCTGGATTTCAGAAAGAACTTCCCTGAATATGCTTAGGCCGAGAGATGGGTGAATAAGGATGATAGAGAAATTATTTATTGAGAAGCAAATCTTAGCTCAGCTGAGTGTGTTAAAGTCATTCCCAGCTTTCCCTGGCAGAGCAGCGGGCCTCCTGAGCTGTGGGCCTCCTGGGAGTGCAGCGCCCTGGGGCGCTCCTGCCAGGCATGGGTGCTAGGCTGAGTGGCAGTGCTCAGTGCTCCAGGCTTTAGAAAAATAGGATTGTGCTGATAGATATGGTCACTTCCTATGTGCAGGCCCTTCACCAAACCCGCTTACTTAACCCTTGAGGTTGGGACCCTAATAGTCCCCACTGTGTGGACGAGGGGACAGTGGGCTGGAGAAGCCAGTGATTGCCTAAGGTCAGAGGGCTGGCTGGTGGCAGAGCCAGGGTTTAAGCTACCCCAGCATCCAGCAGCCTCAGTACTCTTTGACTCCTTCCACTTTAAGAATTTGAAAATTAGAACCAGTGAATTACTTACTTACTTATTACACATATTGTTGTCATTCTTCCCCAGTATCTAGGTTCTATGAGGTTCAAATGTCTTATCTTTGTTATTAACTGCTCCATCCCTCATACCTGGGACAGTGGAAGTGTACATAAGAGATGCTTAGCAAGTGTTGGTTGAATAAATGAATTTGTTGATACATTGTGCAACAATTTTTTTTTTTAACCACCACCCTCTTGTTTTAGATATTGCTTTTTGGGAGTTCTGACCTGGTGTTACTGGGTATTTTCATCAGCTCTGAGGGCACAGAACTGATCTCTGTCCTTTGTTCAGCACACCAGCTCCATTCCAGGAAAAGCTTATCCCATTTGGAGCCTGTGTCCGTGGCTGCTTTTCTTAGCTGGAGGCAGTCACGAGCCTCCGGAATCAACTCGTCTCAGGGTTGTTGTGATATATAATCTCCTTCAGATTCGACTTTCTGACGTTCACTTTTTTTCAGACAAATGCCTTCTGATGGGAATGTACTAGTCTCTGCCATAGCCCACTGCCCTGCTGCTTCACATGCAGCTGTTTTGTCACCCAGGTTCCTCTCTGGCCCGTAAATGAAGTTTATAATTATAGCCTAATTGCATCGTTTTACAGCTGAGGAAACTGAGGCTGAGAGAGGGGTGATGGTTTCGGTTGGGGAGCTGGCAGGGCCCCAGGTGTGTCCCACCTCCCAGCCGGGGCATTCTCACCTCCACTGTGTGCCTGGGGCAAGGGCGCCTGTCTCATCAGGGGTGAGAGCAGATGCCATTAGTCCAGAGGATGGTGCATTTGGGTGAAGGAACAACAGAGAGGAACTGAATGGGTTCAAGCACCTCCCCTTGTGTTCCACCACCACTGGCAACCCTTCAAATCCTCGTATTTTCAACAAATGGGAGGGAAGCAGGCTTTCTCTACTCTTCCCCAGTCCCCATTGTAATTAGTTGTCAAAGATTCTTAGATGGAAGGGGGAATGCTCAGGTCTGATGAGATGATACAGCAAAGATCTCATTTCATCTTGAATTTGACATTAAACTTTAATAGTCTCAAGGACAAGAAGCCAGAAGATATCAGATGTAATGAGATAAAGCAAAGTTCCTCTGACAGCAAATTTGATCACAAATGGGCTCCGAGATTGCTTCTTTGATATAAATGAAACATAATTCATCTCCCAGCACCCCGAATGGGTGTCCAGGCCTGGGATGAGGCTGGCATCCCTGGGGCCGACAAGTGGCAGCGCAGGGAGGGGTCTAGGCTTGGCTGGATGGACCCTGCCCATCAGGTCAGCTGCTCTGTCTGGGAGGAGACAGACAGGCAGCCATGGGATTGGTGAGCATCAGGTGGTTATGGACATCTGCTCTGAGCTGGGTTTCAACATGGGAGGTTCTCCCCAAGCTCAGAAGGGAAAGAGGCTCTGGACTCTGTGGGAAACTGCCTTTGATAATGTCCTGGTTTGGGTATGAGGGGGGTGCAGTAATTCATTCCTGAGTACTCCAGTCATCCTACACTGAAATGTCTTTTTGTTGTTGTTAATCCTCACCTGAGGATATTTTTTCCATTGTTTTTTAGAGAGAGTGGAAAGGAGGGAGGGGGGAGAGAAACATCGATGTGAGAGAGACACATCGATTGGTTGCCTCTGGCATGCGCCTCAACCAGGGCCAGGGATTGAGCCTGCAACTGAGGTACATGCCCTTGACCGGAATCGAACATGGACCTTTCAGTCCACAGGCTGATGCTCTATCCACTGAAACAAACCGGCTAGGGCCTGAAATGTCTTTTTGACACAGTTCATGTTTGTCCATAGCCATGTGGCTGACTACAGGGGTGGGCAGAGGGGTCCAGATTCCCATTCCCATCAGCTCCCCACTGCTTTTCTTAATCTTGCAGAGAGCCCACCAGTGGACACCAAAATTGCCATCCTCAGCTTGCTTTCTGCAGAGAGACTGCGCATGCCTGGAGTCAGCTCCTTGGGCTCCGGTCAGGGCCATTGTCACAGTCTCCAGCCTCTGCCCATTCTGATCCCTCCTCCTCTGGTCACAAACCTGTATATACTTTAGGACAGACACCATAGCCTAATGCCCAAGCACCTTTCAAGCCCCTCCGGGTGCCGAGCTGTGTCCCCTTCAGGACCAGAGCAAACACACACTCATGCTTTTGCGCCCACAGTCCCTTCCTCAGGAAGCACTCCCCTCTGGCCATCTCTGAGGCCAGGTCTTCTGAGAAGCCTGCCAAGAAGGCTCCCAGCTCTGGGCTCCAGGCCTCTGTGTGGCTCAGGGTGTCTTCCCTCTTACTGTGTGTCCTCCACATTCATCTCCTTGTCCAGGCCACTTGCTACTCAGACGTATCTGTGAATAATTGCAATCCCTGGTACATTGTAGTTTGGCCTAGAGTGGGCACCTGGTGAGGGCATACTGGATGAGAGCGAATTTTGCCCATGGCATTGTCTTCTGGGAGGTGCCTTGCTGGGCTTGGCCAGTAGCTCTCCTCTGGAGCGGGGTGGGTCAGAATGCCTACACAGTGATCTATCTGACTATGAAAGTAATATACCAAATACAGCAGTTCAAATGAAATAACTTTCTCCAAATGCTCACTGATTGACAATTTGGGATTATAAAATTGGGGCCAGATTGAAGACAGCTGATCTGCTACATTTCTTTCCTAGAGGTTTAGAGGTGCTATCCTCAGGGTAGGCACCTTTACCTTTTTCAGCGGCACACCTCATGGGGAGGGCATGCTCCTTGGAGAGGACGTGCTGCACTATGTGGCTGTAAGATACACGGCCAGGGAGCTGTCTGAGCAGGGTCTGCATGAGAGATAGGCTAGGTCCACCTGGGAGGCAGGGTCGAAGCTGGGAAGGTGGCTTTGAGAGCTCTAGGTCGAATCAGGAATGTAGATTTAGCCCAAATGCCCATCAACAAATATATAGCTAAACAGATTTTGGCATATCCATGCAATTGAGTATTACTGAGCCACAAAAGGATTGGATGGGGTTGCGACAGTGGTGCAATGTGATGAACCTCAAAAAATGCACTATGTGAAAGCAGCAAGTCATAAGGGCCATGGATTGGAGGATTCCATTTCAATGAAATGTCCAGAACAAACAAGCCTATGGATGCAGAAAGCAGATTGGTGGTGTGAGGGGCTGGGGATATGGGATGGGGTTTTCTTTGGGGATGATGAAATGTTTTGGAACTAGACAGAAATAGTTATTATGCAACATTCCATGTGCTAAACTGCTAAATTTATATTATAAGAATTTCGTCTCAATAAAAAAGTCATAGACAAAAAAGGGAATGTATGTTTAGCCCTGGGGGCTTTGGTTAAATTGTACCAAATTCTTTCTCTGCATCCTGGACTGCCTTGCAAAACTTCCTACATACACGTGGGTATCCATCAGGGCCATTCCGCATAGTTCCGGGGAATGCATTGATGCCATGGTCCATGTAGACAGAGCATGGTGGGCCTGTGCCACCCTGGGTGCCATGGGGCCTCTGGCCAAGAGAAGGGGGTGGCTGAAGCTGCAGGTCAGCCCACTCCATCCTTGTCTCCTGCTCTCATAGTCAGGATGTAATTGGCTTTCCTCCCCGCAACTGCCCTGCAGGGGGCTGACCACTGACCATGAAGACTAGTGGGAGAAAAGAGGGCGCCCTGTGGCATCAGTCTCCATCCCTACTATCCTTGTCTCCCAGCCCTGTGGTTGTTGCCAGCACTGTGGGCATATGGGGAGACGCCAGAGGTAGTGACAGAGGAGACCAGAACCATTATTGTAATGGAATCATTGGCTGTGCCTCAAATCTTATCAGTGTCCTTAGAATTAACTTGATTGCACACTCTCCCTCCTCTCTCTCTCTGTCCTCATCACAAATGACTTTCTGCATGGAGATTACCTGAGGGCACAAGTGCCCAGGTCCTGGGGCCTTCAAGGCTCAGGTGGCCAACTGAGGAGCCCATGGCTGCAGGCCTCCTCCTCCCTTCTCCCACCCCTCCCACCCCTCCTCTCTCCTTCCCTTTTCCCCCCTTTATCCCCCTGCCCTCCAGGCGGCTGCTCACTCTCAGAGCTGGCATTGGGAAGGAACATAGCGAGTTCCTGGCATCTGTCTGGGGTGTCTCCCTAAACAGCTAAGAAATCCCATATTCTGCTTCTATCAGTCACGACAATGTTCAGGGACCATGATCTAAAGAATTCTGCTTTGCACCGGCTTGGGCCTCACAGGCAGAGGCTGGCGAGCCCATTCACAGGGCTGTGGTGATCAGTGTCCCTGAATGAGGATAGAAGTCAGCAGACCTCAGTCTCCACACTGGGCAACAGTACCTGTTGGGGCCTGGACACTCTGCTGGTGGCCTGGCTGCAGAGCCCAGGGCCGTGGTATGAAGAGGTATTGTCAAGTGGGCGAGCCTCCCCCAGTGGTTCTTGTCACTGTCTCCTCAGAACTGGCTTCATTGAGGCTATGAGGACATACTGGGTGAGATCAAATCCTGCTGTGCATTGTCCCAAATGCCCACCCACCGCTTCACAGATGAACAGTGCTGGTGCACTCATACAATGGGCAGTGGGGCAGCTTCTGAGTTCTGCTCCCCCCCAACACAGACTTCCTCAGGCAACCTGAGAGGTGGCCATGTTTTGCTAGAAAGGATGCGTGGAAAATCGCTGGTGTGCTTGCTGCCTGTCAGTTGGAGTTTGAACAGGGTCACCATAAGGAGCACGCAGAAGCTGCGGTGGCACGGAGTTCGCCCTTTGCCCGCTGCCCTGTGGGCACCTGCCTGGCCTGAGGTTGGACACTGAGTGACTGCACCCCTGTAGAGGGCACCCTCTGGTGCCTGCTTCTGGGAGAATAGCAGGAGAGGCCCCCTGTTCTGCCTTCCGGAGCGCTCGGCGTGTTTGACAGCTGAGAGGGAGACCATATTGCCATGCACTGAGGGATTGAGTTCGGGAGAGAGAATCTGGAGCCTGTGGGCATTCTGCCTCGCTCACTATCTCCCTTGCAGTTGCTTGCCCTCCATAAGCTGTATTGGTTGGTTTGTGCAGCTACAGGTAGCTTAGAACAACCAACAGGTACTGCCTCGCAGCGCTGCAGACTGAGACTGAAACCATGGTATCGAGACCAGCTCCCTCCCTTTCCAGCTCTGGCCGCCTGAGGTCTTCCTTGGCTCTGTGATGGTGGAGCTCCCATCCTCATAGGTGACTCCTCATCTGCACATACTCCTCCCTCTGGGCACATTAATCTCTGTGTCCAAATGTCTCCTTTTCCCAGGGACACTATGAATGGGATGGTGGCACTCCAACACACTCATTTGAACTGGTCAGCTCTGTGAAGACTCAGGTGCTAAAGGAGGTCACATTCTGAGATTCTGGGAGTTCAAACTTCAACCTATCTCTAGGGAGGACACAGCTTAGCCCATCGCTTGAGCCTTGTTCCCTTCCAGGTATGATGAGAGTGGAAGCAGATCCCTCTGTCAGGGGCCCTTCTATGACTGCACTACTTGCCAGAAACCACCCCCACCTCACCCACACACACACTTCTGTCCATGTAAATTAAAAAAAAAACCCTCAATTCCTAAGAAGAGGAAAAGAAGGACTTTGCACAAATGGTTGTCAAACTGTAAGAACCTCCTGGGGAGCAGGCTGAAGTGGTGATACGCGGATTCCCCCCAGATGCGGATGCAGACGGACTGACCGGGGTCTTGGCACCTCCATGTTGACAAGCTCCTATGATTCTGATGCCCACGGTCCTCAGACCAGTTTTAGAAATTCCTCTTTCTACAATGTGTATGCAAATCAAAGCATCAAGTCAGACACCTGATATATGCAATTTTCAGGTGTTGACTGTGCCTCAGAACAGGTGGGAGAAAGAAGTGCCACTCTAATCATTGGTGCAGACTAGGGTACTGACCTGGCTTCCTGGTTGGTTTGGACAGGCCAGGACAGACGGCTGGGTGGAGAGCACTAAATCATATGGTAGTTTTATTCTTATTTTTTTGAGGAACCTCCATACTGTTTTTCGTAATGGCTGTTCTGATTTACAATTCCACCAACAGTGCACGAGGTCTCCTTTTCTGTACAATCTCACTCATGCCAATCACTTGTCTTTCTGAGGAAAGCCATCCTAACGGTGGTTTTGCTTTGTGCTGCCCTAGTGATTGGTGATGCTGAGCATTTTCCTGTTGATGCTCAGGGTGAAGAGACCAGAAACACAGGACTGCAGCATGCTTTGCAGAGTTGAGCTCTTCGCAGACCCAACACACTGAACACTGAAGACGCCTCCTCTAGGCCACACAGACCATTGGGGGAGTGGGTCATCCCCAGTACAAAGCCAGCACAAGTAGAAGTCTTTCCTGGAGCTGCTCCCCTGTGGGCAGAGGCCTGGCCTGCACAGAATGGTGCTTGCAGGCTCCTGACCTGGGAAGTGAGCATTCCTGAGACAGATTCATGCCTTTTAATTCCAAGGTCAGCGTCAGACTGCCCAGGCATCTGTTCACTTTGATCCACAGCTCGAATTCTTGTTCTAGGACTGACTGGTAGGTGGCCATGTTGGGGATGAATATTCGAAGTTAGCCAGTGTCTACTTATTTTGTAATTTGAAGTGTTTAGTGGTTTTCCTATTACATTGTGCATTCAATCCCAGTAACAAGCCTATGAAGGAGGCACTATAACCCCCTTCATCTTCCAGTGAGAAGGTGGAGGTGAGGAGAGGTGAAGGCTTCCTAACTGGGGAAGGGCAGTGGGAAGGTTGGCTCTGGAACTGATGTTTTGAAGGACCTTAGCCCTCTTCCCAGGACAGGGAAAGCTTTGTTCATAGCTGGAAGCGCATGTGCATCCACACCTATCTACCTCCTCTCTCTTCTTATCTGCCCGTGCTCGTTCCTGGGCTGGTGATGGAGTACTCGGCAGTGAGAGGCCAGATGGGCACACTATTGGTCCTCTTCCCTCCACCTTGCTTTTCCCTTCTCTGTGTGCTGCGAAGCATGTTAACAGTATTTCAAACAAGTTGAAAGAAGAGCAGTAGTCTCCAGACAAAGCAGCTGTAGGCAGGTAGCATCATGGCTGTGAGCTCATGCTCTCGAGCCATACTCTGTGTGTTGCAGTTCTCCTCTGCCCTGTGCCAGCTGTGGGGCCTCTGGCAGGTTCCCACACCTCTTTGGGCCTCACTTCTTCCTGGGTTAAGTGGAGAGAGTGGTAATTTGGCCTCAGCACTACCATGGAGGTTGTTATGGCCATGCCTGTGAAGTGCTATCACAGATGCAGGCAGAATGAGAGATGAAACATGGTGCTGCTGCTGATGTCATTGAGATATGATCATGGACACAAGGAAGATGATGATGATGATGATGATGATGATGATGATGATGATAAGGAGGAGGAGGAGGAGGCGAGGGTCAGACCTGTTATGAGGTCCTCACCACCAGCATTGGGGAGAGCACACACACCCCTCAGTGCAGAAGTGGCTGCCAGGGGGCTTTGGAAGAGCCATCCCTCACAGATGTGATTTCATATGGTAACACGTGTCCCCACACGTGCTGTCCCTCTGCTCTGGAGAGCACTGTGATATGAGTCATACAGCGTAGTAGTGCCAGTTCTAATCCCTTCCAGTTAACTCTGCAGAGCTCCTGGCTCTGGTGTATGAAAACAGATGGTGTAAGTCATTAGGGAGCCAAGCAGCTCAGCTAAGACCCCCAAGAAGGAAACTTTCTGCCAAGCATTCACAACAGCTACCATTGCCCAGCTGGCATGGCTCAGTGGCTGAGCATCAACCTAGGAACCAGAAAGTCATGGTTGATTCCCAGTCAGGGCACATGCCTGGGTTGCGGGAGATCTCCAGTATGGGAAGTGCAAGAAGCAACTGATCCATGATCCTCTCTCATCATTGATGTTTCTGTCTCTTGCCCCCTCTCCCTTCCTCTCTGAAATCAATAAAATTATATTAAAAAATAAAAACAAACAAACAAACAAAAACAATAGCTATTAGCATGGTGCCCAAATTAAGTGTCAGGTCCTCCACACAACAGTGATCCTGTTAAAAGGTGAATCGGACCGTATTCCTCTGCTGCTCTGAAGGGATCCCTATTTCACTAAAAGAAAGAGGAGGCAAAGACCAAAGTGACCTATAAGGTCATCCTAGGGAATGTACCCTAACATTCCCTCTTGGACCTTATCTCTTGCTATTCTTCCCTTTCTCTGATGTTGCAGCCACATCAGCCTCTCTATGCTCCCAGCACACCAGGTGTACTCCTGTCTCAGGGCCTTTGCGTTGCTGTTTCCTCTTCCTGGAATGCTCTCCCCCAGGGGGCCCCATGGCTCCCTCCCTTACTCCTTGGAGTTATTGGTCAAATGTTCCCATGTTTGTGAGGACCATCCTGATCACTTTAATTTAAATTGAAAACCCTTGTACACCCCTTTACTCTGTTCTGCTTAAGAACACTTATCTTCAAATGTACTAATGTACTAGATAACGGTCTGATTTATTACAGTTGCTTGTTTCATACATTTAAACTGTATGAAGGAAGGGATTTTTATCTGTTTTGTTTGATGAGATAGTCACGAGCCTGGGACCTGTGTCTGGCACAGAGTCCACATGTGATGGTGACCAAGTCAGTGCTTTGTGTGTATTTTTTTTTCTTTTTAAAATTAACTTATTTTCCAATTACAGTTTCCAATATCATATTAGTTTCATGTATACAACATAGTGATTAGACATTTTTGTACCTTTTGAAGTGATCACCCTGATAAATATAGTATCCATCTGACACCATGCATAGTTATTACAACATTATTGACTATTTCCTACACTGATTTTTACATCCTCATGATGATTTTTATAATTGTCAATTTGTACTTCTTTTATTTTTTAAAGCAGAAATAAAATATTTTATTTTATTTTTATTTATTTTTTAATTTTTAAATATATTTTATTGTTTAAAGTATTACATATATTAGTACATATATCTCCTTTTTCCCCATTGACCTTCCCCCCACCTTCCTTACTCCCTGTCGCATGCCCTCATTCCACCCCCACCATTGTCTTGTGTCCATTGATTATGCTTATGTTCATGCACACAAATCTTTTGGTTGATCTATTTCTAACCCTCCCCAACACTCCCCAGCCTTCCCGCTGTAATTTGACAGTCTGTTAGGAGCTTTACTGCCTCTGTATCTATCTTTTTATTCATCAGGTTATAATGTTCTTTATTTTCTATAAATGAGTGAGATCATGTGGTATTTTTCTTTCACTGCCTGGCTCATTTCACTTAACACATGCTCTCCAAGTCCATTCATGCTGCTGCAAATGGTAAGAATTCCTTCTTTTTTATAGCAGCGTAGGATTCCATTGTGTAGGTGTACCATAGTTTGCTAATCCACTCATCTGCTGAGGGGCATTTAGGCTGTTTCCAAATCTTAGCTATGGTGAATTGTGTTGCTATGAACATATGGGTAGATATATCTTTTCTGAATGGTATTTCTAGTTTCTTGGGATATAATCCTAGAAGTGGGATTACTGGGTCAAATGGGAGCTCTATTTTTAGTTTTTTGAGGAAACTCCATACTGTTCTCCATAGTGGCTGCACCAGTCTGCATTCCCACCAGCAGTGAATGAGGGTTTCTTTTTCTCCACATCCTCACCAGCACTTGTCATTTGTGGATTTGTTGATGGTTGCTATTCTGACAGGAATGAGATGGTACCGCATTGTCATTTTGATTTGCATCTCTGGGATAATTAGTGACTTTGAACATGTTTTCATGTGTCTCTTGGCCTTCTTTCTGTCTTCTTTTGAAAAGGTCCGTTGCCCATTTTTTAATTGGATCATTTATCTTCCTTTTATTAAGTTGTATAAGTTCCCTGTAGATGTTGGAGATTAAAACTTTACCAGTGATAACATTTGCAAATATGTTCTCCCATACAGTGGGCTTCCTTGTTGTTTTGTTGATGGTTTCTTTTGCTGTGCAAAAGCTTTTTATTTTGATATAGCCCCATTTGTTTATTTTCTTTTTAGCTTCCATTGCACTAAGAGTGGTATTGGTGAAGAAATTGCTTTGGCATATGTCTGAGATTTCTCTGCCTGTGGATTCTTCTAGTATTTTTATGGTTTCCCACCTTCTGTTTAAGTCCTTTATCCATTTTGAGTTAATTTTTGTGTATGGTGTAAGTTGGTGGTCCAGTTTCATTTTTTTTGCATGTATCTCTAATTTCCCCAATACCATTTATTGAAGAAACTGTGTTGACTCCATTGTATGTTCATGCCTCCTTTGTCAAATATTAATTGAGCAAAATAGTTTGGGTTGAAATCTGGATTTTCCGTGCTATGCCATTGGTCTATATGTCTGTTCTTGTGCCAGTACCAGAATGTTTTGAGAAGAGTGGCTTTGTAATACAGCTTGAAATCTGGTATTGAGATCCCACCTACTTTATTCTTCTTTCTCAGAATTGCTTTGGGTATTAGGGTTTTTTGTTATGTTTTTTATTCTAGATGAATTTTTGGAGAGTTCTTTCTAGGTCTGTGAAATATGCCATTGGTATTTTAATGGGGAGTGCATTAAATCTATAGATTGCTTTGTGTAGTATGGACATTTTAATGATGTTAATTCTATTAATCCATGAACAGGGTATGTTCTTCCATCTGTTTATGTCTTCCTCTATCTCTTTTTTCAGTGTCCTGTAGTTTTCTGAGTATAGGTCATTTACCTCCTTAGTTAAGTTTATTCCTAGGTATCTTAATTTTTTTGGTGTGATGGTAAATGGGATTGCTTTTTTAGTCTCTCTTTCTATAAATTCACTATTGGTGTATACAAATGCCATTGATTTCTTGGCATTAATTTTGTATCCTGCTACATTGCCAAATTTATTTATTAAGTCTAATAGTTTTTTTATGGAGTCTTTGGGTTTTTTATATACAATATCATGTCATCTGCAAATAAGGACAGCTTTACTTCTTCTTTTCCAATTTGGATGCTTTTTATTTCTTCTTGTCTAATTGCAATGGCTAATACTTCCAGTACTATGTCGAACCAGTACTATGGTGAAAGTGGGCATCCCTGTCTTGTTCCTGTTCTTAGGGGAAATGGTTTTAGATTTAGCCCATTGAATGTGATGTTGGCTGTGGGTTTGTCATATATGGCTTTTATTATGTTGAGGTATGATCCTTCTATTCCCACCTTGTTGAGAGTTTTTATCAAGAAAGGGTATTGGATTTTGTCAAATGCTTTTCCTGCATCAATTGATATGACTGTGATTTTTATCTCTCAATTTTTTTATGTGATGTATCACATTTATTGATTTGTGGATATTGTACCATCCTTGCATTCCTGGGATAAATCCTACTTGGTCATGGTGTATGATCTTTCTGATGTGCTGCTGGATCCGATTTGCTAGAATTTTGTTGAGGATTTTGCCATCTAAAGGGATATCATGAGGGATATTGGCCTATAATTCTCTTTCATTGTGTTGTCTTTATTTGGTTTTGGTATTAGGGTGATGCTGGCTTCATGGAATGAGCTTGGAAGTATTCATTCCTCTTGAATTTTTTGAAATAGTCTGAGGAGGATAGGTTAAAGTTCTTCCTTGAATGTTTGGTAAAACTCCCCTGTGAAGCTGTCTGGCACCAGGCTTTTGTTTGCTGGAAACTTTTGGATGACTGCTTCAATTTCTTCCATAGTTATAGGCCTATTGAGATGTTTCGATTCTTCCTGATTGAGTTTTGGAAGGTTATATTTTCTGGGAATATGTCTCTTTCCTCCAGGTAGTCAGTTTGTTGGAATAGAATTGTTCATAGTATTTTTTAACAATCCTTTTTATTTCAGTGGGGTCTGTTGTTATTTCATCTCTTTAATTTCTGATTTGCTTCTTGGTGAGCCTGGCTAGAGGTTCATCAATTTTGTTTATCCTTTCAAAAAAACAGCTCTTGGTTTTGTTGATCTTTTGCATTGTTATTTTAGTCTCAATGTCGTTTATCTCCACTCTGATCTTTATTATTTCCTTCCATTTACACTGGGCTTTTCTTGTTGCTCTCTTTCTAATTCTTTGAGTTGTAGAGTTAGGTAATTTTTTTACCATTGTTTCTTGTCTTTTGCAGTAGGCTTGTAGCACTATGAACTTCCCTCTCAAGACTGCTTTGAATGTGTCCCATAGATTTTGGATTGTTGTGTTTTCATTGTAATTTGTTGCCATGATGTGTTTTATTTCTTCTTTGATCTCTCTAGTGACCCAGTCATTGTTTAATAGCATGCTGTTTAGTCTCCATGTGTTTGATTTTTTGGATTATTTTTTATTATAATTGATTTCCAGTTTTATGCTACTGTGATGTCAGAAGATGCTTGATATGATTTCTAATTCCATCTGGTCTAGTGAGTCATTTAGGATTGATGTTTCTTTGCTGATTTTTTTGTTTAGAGGATTTGTCCATTGGTGAGAGTGGGGTATTAAAGTCTCCTACTATGGTTGTATTGCTGTCAATTTCTCCCTTGCTATCTTCCAGGAAATTTTTTTTATGTATTTGGGTGCTCCTGTATTGGGTTATTTACCAGAGTTATTTCTTCTTATTGGATTGCTCCCTTTAGTATTATGAAGTGGCCTTTCTATATCTCTTGTTATGTCCTTCACTTTGAGATCTAATTTGTCAGATATAAGTATTGCTATCCCAGCTTTTTTTTTCATTTCCATTCACCTGAAAAACCTTTTTTCATCCTTTCACCCTCAATCTGTGTGCGTCTTTTTTTTTCTGAGGTGGGTTTCTTGTAGACAGCAGATGTATGGTACGTATTTTTTTATCCACCCTGTTACCCTCTGTCTTTTGATTGGGCATTTAATCCATTTACATTTAAAGCTATTATTGATAGGTACTTATTTGTTGCCATTTTTATTTTACCCCTGTGTTCCTTCTTTGCTTCCTATTTCTTTCTTTCTTTCTTTCTTTCTTTCTTTCTTTCTTTCTTTCTTTTTTTTGTTTTACAGCAGACACTTTAGCATTTATTGCATTGCTCATTTGGTGGTAATAAATTTCCCTAGTTCTTTTTTGTCTATGAAGCTCCTGATTTTACCTTAAACTTTGATTGATAGCCTTGCTTGATACAGTATTATTGGATTCAGACCCTTCCTTTGCATGACTTTGTATATTTCATTCCATTCCCTTCTGGCCTGATGAGTTTCTGTTGAGAAATCAGTCGCTAGTCTGATGGAGGTTCCTTTGTAGGTAACTTTCTGCCTCGCTCTGGCCACTTTTAAGATTCTTACTTTGTTGTTGGTGTTTGCCAATTGTATTGTAATGTGCCTTGTTGTTGATCTTTTAGGATTCATTTTGCTTGGGACTCTATGAGCCTCTTGGATTTATGTGTGGTTTTTTTTCTTCCCTATGTCAGGGAAGTTTTCTGTCATTATATCTTCAAACAGTTTTTCTATTCCTTGCTTAGTTTCCTCTCCTTTTGAAACCCCTATTATGCAGATGTTGTTTTGTTTCATGTTATCCTAAGGTTCCCTTAGGCTCTCCTCCAGCTTAAAATTTTTTTTTTTCTAGAAACTGCTCTACTTGGATATTTTTTCCTACCTTGTCTTCTAGCTCACTGATGTGGTCCTCTGTTTCTTCTGGTCTACTCTTGATGCTTTCTATTGCCTTCTTTACAGTAGCGATGTCATTTTTCACTTATTCTTGGTTCTTCTTCATTTCCTTTTGGTTCTTACAGATATTGTCGAATTTGTCTTCCATTTTTTTCAGCCACCTTATGACCATTTCTTTGAATTCTTTCTCTGGCAGGTTGTTTGTCTCCATTTTGTTTACTTTTTTTTCTGGTGATGCCTGCTTTTCTTTCATGTGCGGGCTGTTTCTTTGTCCCCACATGGTTTCTCTTCTCCAGGTGTTTGGTTATGTAGTTCGCTCTCTCCTTTCTGTGGTGGAGTGTAGAGCTCTTCTGAATCCATGTGTTTGCATCAATTGGGGACTGGTGCTCTGGGGTTCGCAGCTGTTCAATCAGTGCCAAAGTTGTAGATTTTCAGGCTTCCAATGACATCAACTTTCCCCTTCAAGATGGTGTGTTCTTCTCATCCAAGCTGGTCACTCTGGAGGAAACCCAGCAGCAGTCTGTGGTTGTTGTTTTTTTCTTACTTAATATACCATGGAATTGTACAGTTGGTACTTATATCATCCCTATATTACAGATAAGAAATCTGAGGCCCAGAGGGATTAAGCAACTTTTTCAAGGCCACATGATTAAATAATGGTGAAGCTGATTTTAGAACCTAATTTAACTTTAGAAATGATTCTAAGGGCATCATACTATGTGTTTCATCCATCTGTCTTTCTATCCACCTCACCTCCTGGTTTCCTCCCCTTTCTATCTTGTGCCTGCAATGCAAAATCTACTTTCTACCAGGTATCATGGTGGGCTTGTATATCCAGAGAAGAACTAACACATAACTGAATAATCATTGTCTTTAAGGTACTCAGTACCGTGGGGTAGCCTCTAAGGGCTACATCAGATTTGTAGGCATGCTGATTCTAAGCATAATTAAGCTGGAAAATTCAGGATGATTTTCTCTGTGATCTGGTTTCTAGTAATATTAATCTATTTCATCTTGTCTGTGTACTATAATATCCACAGACTTCGCACAAAATCTCTGCACATGAAGGTAGAAGTCTCCTTTGAATGTTTTATTTGGTTCTCTCACAGTGCTGGTCTCCTGAAAATTCTTGGTAGAAATAATAGGAGGTGGGGGATGCCTGAAGCAGGAGATTATCATTATGTTTCTGCTTTAGTTAAAGATAGCCCCAGCTAAATAACACCAGGGAGAAAAATAATCAAATTGTTCTTCTATCTATATGCAATCCCAAAGGCTAAAGATTAGCTTTTTAATGTCTTGATCAGTAAAATGTCCACATAAGAGGAAAATTGAAGCTGGTTTCTTTGTATGAGATGCAAGATTTATGGATTTCTTTCCTACTAGTGAAATGTCAACACAATTTCATTTGTTGTTATTATTTCCAGGAATTACAGTTAACATTTATTACCTATTTTTAGTTGCTCATAGTAGTAAGATCAGCACTGTGCCAAGCCTGTGCTGAGCATTTCCATGTATTATTTCCTGTTCACAGCACTCACTTCCCAAGGAAGTCACAGTAGTTCCAGTTTCCATAAGGAAGTTCCCTGGAGCAATCAGTAAAGTAATGTGGTCAGCCTATCCCAGTGCCTGGGTTGTCGTGGGCACTCAGGTGCCAGCCCCTTCCCGCTGCTTCCCCAGGAGTGCACGCTGACCTTTCCTGGACACACCTGGAGTCCATTAGTATTTGCTGCCTACGCTGCCTCCTGGGTTAATGATTTTCATAAGCTGACGACCAGCTGTGCCAAGCAGTAGTTCTTCCTTTTATTTGTTTAAACCACCCATTTTAGGCTTAAAGTGGAGCCTCTGTGGATCCAGTGATTCAAGAGCTGATGAGCACATTCAAGTTCATCTTTGATAGTGTTTAATCTCTCAGCCATTTGTTGCACAGCTGCTTCGTGCCAGGCCTTGTGCTACTGTCTATGGATACAAAGAAATCTCCTACCTTCAGGAGTTCTCACTTAAAAGGCCCTGATTACTGGAATGTAGGATAAAGTTGGGAGGAAATGGACTTTGGAATCACATGGGCAGGGTGAGCGTACTGTACACTGCACAACTCCAGGTGGCGCCATCCATATTGCACGCCAGCGTGTACTGCAGAGAGGTGCTGTGTGCAGCCTGCACTCCAGCCCAGCGGGAGAAGGTCATGAGCTGCTTCATATTTTCTTTAAATTCTGTTTTCTTATCTGCAATATGGTAATCTCACTACCTTCCTCACAGAGCCACCTTGAGGATGAATGAGACCAGGCATGCAGAGAGGAGAGCAGTGTCTGCACTTAGGTGGCTGAGTAGAGGCCTCTGTCACTGTCTTCCCAGAGTCAAGAGTGTCCTTTACACAGGGTGAGTTCTCAAAGGGAAGAGCCAATCTTACCTGGGAGACACAGGCCAGAAGTCTCACCTTATTGCAACCTTGGAGCTAATCAGTAGAAATGTTGTTCTCAGCTGCTCAGGGTGGAAACCTCACTGCAGTTAGTCCCCATCTCTTGCCTGCAAGGCTTACACAAAGTAACCATGCAAACTATTATTATTCAATAATAAGAATAAGACATTATTCAATAAGTCCTTGACACCTATTGTTTGCCAAAACCTTGGACATTCTCCTTGGATCTGGGTGCTTCACACAGATTAGATCATCTTTCCAAGGTAGAGGCCAGAAGACTGGCAGCATCTGCCTCTCTTGCTGGTGAGGCCAATCAGACTTGTCCCTAGACACGTGCTTGGAGATTGAACAGTAAGTGGGGTGTGGGGAAAGGAGAGCCAGGCAGAGGAAAATCAGTTCTCCTGCTGAGCAATGGTGTTTGGTTCTCCGAGGGCAGCAGCCTCAGGGCTTCGGCTTTCAGTGCTGAGCATCATAGAAGCAAGTAGATGGGATGTAAGCCATAGTGAGGTTAGGCCAGTGGTCCTGACTGTCTGGCTTTGGACACTGGCTCTGAGTCGCTGGAACTACACATATTCTTTAATTTTATGTATGTATGTATGTATGTATGTATGTATGTATGTATTTATTTATTTGGAACTAGCCAGTGTATTGGTTTCTTTACACCTAAGAAGGCTGACAGATATCATAGTAATGATAATGATTATCTTTCCATTATTATATAACTATAAACCTCCCTATCTCTGCCCCCTTGACAAAAGTGACAGGAAAATCCAGCACTCCTGGTGCGCCTGGAAAGAACCCCCAGGGCTATGTGTATTTTCTTACTTAATATTACTTAGTCTCTCAGAGGTATGCCTTTTCTCTTCCTTCTAGTCAGTCACCTGAGAAGGCACTCTCCACCCTGCTCCCTGGCTCTGCCCTCCATTAGGCGCTCACATCTCCTCTTCTGAATTAATTTCTGGCCCTCCTTGACCCTTGCTTTTGCTCCCTGGTAGCCATGGTCAGCCATCAGCAGAGCTTCCTTCCTCAGTCTCTCTTCTGAGAATTCTCTGCTGCTCCTCTGAGGATTCTTTAGTTGGTGTTTATTTTTTCTGTCATTGGTACTACTGTGCTTGGAGCTGGCTGGGGCACCTTCCTTGCCTCTCTTTGCTGTTTCTATGCTAATCCTGGCCCCTAAAAAGACCAGCTTTGGACCTCATGTCATCAGGAGTTGTCATGTTTACCTAACAACTCTGGTGACTTGTTCTCGATCTTTCAAGATTTCAGTTCTGGGCTCACTTTTCACTCTCCCAATACAGTTTCTCTCAAAACTCTTGGTGGTTTCAATATCCATGATCTTTCCAGTGCCGTGGCCTCTGTTCTTTGACTTTCTCCTCCAATGTTCTTGTTCTCTATCTTGCCCAAGCCACCATTTCCATGGTCATACCCTCGGTCTTGTCATCACAGTCATTGCCACCCCTCCAAGATATACATGTTAGGGTGCCCCACTTTTATTCTTCTATCTCATAAGCTCTAGTACACTGATCCTAATAATTCCTATTGAAACTTACAATCCCTTGATCCAAATTCCCTTTGGGGATTCCTGCCCTTCTCAAGTCCTCCCTTTTATTCTTATCTAGCTTAAATTTCACAAACCATCATTATAATCTCTCTTCTGCATACCCCTCAGTTCCTTTGTGCCTCTTCTTTTTGCATTTGAGGAGCAGACCCTAAGTCTGATTAAGTCCAACTGCTTGTTGATTTTGAGCTTACACTTGGGCAACTCCATGGCTGGTGAAGGATACATTCTTCTCTGACTGATCTTCCTTCACAATCAATGCCCAACCTCAGGCCACCCGAGTGCTGCCAGGCAACCCTACTGTCATTTTCCCTTCTCACTCTCCTCATGACTGCTCCATTGCTCTTCCTTATCAACTGCAACACCTCCTCCCCTCCTCACACTCAGCCAGTGACTCTCCAGTGTTACCACCACAAGTGTTACCCTGTCACATGTACCCACCTCCCTCCTGTTACCCTGGGCAAGTGTGTACTCCATCTTTTTCCCACAGGGTTTCCGAGGACATCACTACACAATTCTTTTTGCTCTTTGCTGACTAATCAGTTTTCCCCTCTGCTTCATTGCTTCCTCATTGCTCTCAGCATAAAATATAGTTATCATTCTTACCTTCCTAAAAAGCCCTCTCTGTATCTCACATCTCCCTATAGCAAACACCTCTGAAGAAGTGTCTGCATCTTTGCCTCCACTTTCCTCCTCCCTTCTTTATTCAACCCGTTCCAATTAGGCATCACTCCCATCTGGGAAAATGCCATTGCCAAGGTCACAGGTGCACTGCCTTGCTAATCCAATGCTCAATTCTTTATCTCAATCCAACTTAAGTCATCGCTGACATTTGATAGAGCTGACAACCTTTTTCTCCTCAAAATAGTTCCTTCCCTTGCCTTTCAGGATAACACATCTTCTTGTTGTCCTCTTTGCTCACCCGCTGCTTTCTGACCCTCCCCGCCCCCTCTCCCCTCATCCTTGATTGGTGGAGTGTCCCAGAGCTCGATCTGTAGACCTCTCTCCTCCATCTCTCTAAGTGACCTCAGCAGGCCCATGGTGATAAGTTCACAACAGGTAAGGCAATGCTCAAATGTACATGTCTAGTACAGTCCTCACCCATGAATTCTAGATGCATATCCAGCTGCTTACTGTTCTTTTCCACTTGGCTGTCTAAATGTGAACTGCTGAGCTACCACCACCCTGCCCCAGCCAAGTGCTGCAGCCAGAGGGGCCTCAACACCAGGACTTTTTTGTCTCACAGCAATGAAGGTGAGAAGTTCCAACCCAGATGTTGGCAGGAACCACTATCTCCAGGGCAGGGTCTGTCCTGGCCCTCTCCCTGCTTCTGGGATTTCCTTGGCTTGCAGCAGCATAACCCCAATCTTCACAGGCACTCTCTTTGTGTGTGAATCCACCAAATGTCTCGTTGTGAGAAGGACAACAGCATATTTGCTTAGGGTAATCCAAATGACCTCAACTTAATTTGACTACATTCACAAAGACTTGACTCTATTCCAATGAAGGTCACATTTCAGGTTTTGGGGGTTAGGATGTCACCATATCTTTTTTGAGGGATGCAATTCAATTGCAACACCTCCTTCTCCTACTTTATCCCATTTTAGCAACGGCAACTTTGTTCTTCTAATGGCCCAAATAAAATAACCTCAGAGCCGCCCTACCTGGTTTGGCTCAGTAGATAGAGTGTCAGCTTGCGGACTGAAGGGTCCCAGGTTCAATTTTGGTTAAGAATACATGCCAGAGTTGTGGGCTTGATCCCCGGTAGAAGGCCTGCAGGAGGCAGCCAATCAATGATTCTCTCTCATCATTGATGTTTCTAACTTTTTCTCTCTCTTTTCCTTCCTCTCTGAAATCAATAAAAATATATTAAAAAACAAAAAACAAACCTCAGAGCCATCAGTGACTCCTTGTTCTTCACATATGAACAGCCAACTCCTCAGCATATGTGGATAGGTAGAACCAATTATAGCTCATTGCCTCCACTGCCACCTCCCTTGTCTGAGCCCCTGTTCTTTATCACCTGGATTTGTGGCATCCGCCACTAACTCCTCGTCTTTCCTTTCTTGCCTCCTATAGGAGACAGAGTGACCCTTTAAATATGTCAGGTTGTGTCACAGCTGTGCTCAAAACTCCCAGGACCTTCCCCACCCCACCCCACCCCGCTCTGTGGCACAGAGTAATAGGTAGTGATCTGCAAGGCTTTCTGTGCCCCCCTCCCAACCCCCGCCTTATCTCTGGAGTCATCTCCTGTGTCCCCTCTGCCTCTGCTCCATCCATGCCAGCTTCTAGCTGGTTCCGCCTTAGGGTCTTTGCACGATTGCTCCCACAGCTTGGAAATGTTTTCTTCAGAGGCACTGAGAGAATGGGATGAGCCAGTTCTAGGGAAGTGATGTGTAGTAGGAAGCACTTGGTACATGTTACTTTTCATTATTAATTACTGTTATTGTACCCTGATGAGGAAGCAATGAATACAATTGTGGAGTAGGAATCCCTTTCAGAACCTTCATTTTCTTCTGGCATCGGCTCAGGATCCAGCTACAGCGTTTGTCTAAGATCTGGAAGTTTAGGATGAAAAAAAGGAGGCCAAATCTAGCCCCTGCGTGTGTGTACATGTGTGCATGTGCGTGTGCGTGTATGGTGTGTTTTTCTTGTACCACTTGTCTTTATTTTCCATTTACCTTGAAAATTGATAGATTTCCAATTTAGAACCAGGGAGGACCAGGAGGGAGAGAAAATGGAGCTGCCCATCACAATTAGCAGGGAAGTGGGTAAAGGTCACTTGATCACAGCATGGTTGGGCTCTGAATTAACCTGTATGGCAGAGGCTGTGGAGTCTGCAGCTCTTTAAGGCTCTATTAGCAGCGGAGTGCGGCAAGGACACACCTGGGAGAAGGTCAATTTGTGGCTGCTCAGATCTCGGGCTCCAGGAGGAATGGGCTGGCAGCAGCCCTGGGTGGGTGGTGAGGAGCAAGGTGGGAGAGGTGCCTGTACCATGGCTGCTTCCGAGGTCAGGCAGCCCAGAGGACCCAGGCCCTGCAGTTAGGGGGCTGCCCCAGAGCTGGAGTGCTGCCCACAGAGAATCCAAGAGACACGAGCCCAGCTTCCAGTGTGGCAACTGCAGACTCACTGCGGCGGAGGTAGGGGTGGAGTGGAGGGGTGGGGGGGAGAGAATGGGAGGCACTTCATGATGGAGGTGCTTGGGGGTGAGGGAGGAGGAGCAGCAGCGCTGTTTCCTGTTTTCATTTTCGTTTTATTATTAAATTGCTCCCAGTCACCTGTACTTTTCTTAGGTTGTTACAATTACAAATCTTTGAAGCTTAACACCAGGCACACAGTCAGAAAGGTGTTACTTAAATGTCAGAGGCTGAGGGCCTCGCTCTTTCTCATTTCTCCCTGGCCCTGATGAGTGGAATTAGGTGACCCCCCTTCCAAGTTCTGTGATTTTTACCACCAACCCAAGAGGCATGTGGGAGCAGGAGGCAGCTGTGCTTTGGAGGGAAGAGGCTGACCTTGAACCAAGGACGTGGATTCCTGTTGCTGCCTTGCTCCTCAGTGGCTCTGTGCCTGTGGGCAAGCCACTCACAGCGCTGCATAGCAGCTTCTCTGCTATATGATGGGGACTGGTTAGGGACAGACACTCCTAGCAGGAAATTTCAAGGCTTTTTGAAGCTCTGTGCCGGGAACTGGGGACCAGGACCAAGTATACTTTTTATTATATCAGGTTCTCATATTATAATGTTATAGTTTTCTTCAGAATCAGCCCAGAATACATGAAAAATTCAGCTTCCAGGGGCTTGCCCACACCCTCCTGGTCTGGGCTAAGGTCATGCTCATGGCAGTCTGTGATCACACGAGGAGAAACGCTGATGTGACAGAAGGCATGGAGACATGCGTGAAATTGCTCCGGACATTGTGGCTTTCTTACATCCCAGTCATCATCGGGAGGCACAGGAGTGTCTCCACCTTTGAGCAGTCTGATCCTTGGAGGTGCTGTAAGCATAACTGCAGTTACAGCTCAGAGGTGAAATAAGTGTGGAAGCCTTGGAGAGTTTGGTTCCCTGAAGGGCTTTCAGAGGGTTGGGAAGTTGGAAGGTAGGGTCAGAGATGGGGTGTTCAAAGCATACTGGAATTAGAGTCGGGCCCCTTGCAATACCCTCTTCATTGCATCTCCCTCCTTTCTTCCTCTGCTTCCCTACTTGTCCATCTGAGTCATGGGCAAGTCCCACTTATTGCTCACCACACACCCTAGGCTGACTATGAAAAGTGCAGCCTGGGTCCTCTACAAAGGTGACCTCAGCTGTGACCCCCAAGCTCTTGTAAGCTTCTAATTAGTTTCTTAAACTATGGTCTTAGGCTATCTCCTTGATGGGCATCTTTGCAGGGTGGGCCAAGGGACTGTCATTTAAGCACGTTCCCAGAGACTCCAACCCTTCCCTTAGCAGATGGCCTTGCCTCTAATTTGCTGGGAAGTCTGATGCGGGCTAACCAAGGCCAGCCTTTCCGCTGGCACATGTAGATACTTCATGGATGTTTGCGGAATGAGAGTATCCATAAACAAATTCAATTTTCCTTTTCTCCAATTTCAGGTTCTTTTGTGTCTTTGTTTGTCTTTCCACTCTCCACCTGATGTCCTGACCAAGGCAGCGGTAACTCCCTCTAACTCCCTTCTTTGGAAAACCCCAGACTCCTAAGCTCTTTTCCCGGGCCCATGGGCTGGGCTTCCTCTGGTCGGACTGTAGACCCCTCAGCTCCCTGCAGGAAGCAAGGCTTCCCTCCTCTCACCCCTGTGGTGTCTTGAAGGACCTGGCTTTTGTTGGTGCAGAGAAGAGAGCTTTAGGAATGTGAATTTAGGGAGGGGCTCGCTTTGACCCATAAGAGGGCCACATGCAGGTGCTGTTTCAGGGCTTTCCCTGCACGTTCTCATGTAATCCCCTCACCAACTTAGGAGGAAGGCGAACTATCTGGTACAAGTCACTCAGCTTGTGAGCAGGCTAGCCAGGATTCAAGGCACGTCTGTCCGTCTGGGGCGACACAGGGATGAGTCAAAGTAAGATACCTCCTCCTGGGCAAACAGGAGGATGAAAAGTATTTAGAAAAGAAGCGGAAGGAAGAACCAAGAACAGTGGGTTTAAGACGGTAAAGGACTGAGCCCAGTGGTCCTCAGATTTGCCTGGAAGCTACTGGAAGCTTCCAATGATAACGTTTGCTGAGCCTCGCCTGTGTGAGAGCCACGTGCTAGGGAGCTTGTGCAGAGCAGCTCACTGAGGCAGCCCGGTAAGTGCATCACCTGGACGTTACTTTTCCAAGGAGGGGCTGATGGCTGGAGAGTCAACACTTGGCCCACGCTATGCTACCAGCGAGAATTGCCGGGGTTGAACCCAAGCCTGTCCTGCAGCCAAGGCTCCTGATGGTTCCCCCAGCACTGCTTCCCTCTGCACACACCATAAGGGGCTGCCACGCCTGGCCAACCTCCTCATACGAGGGAGAAGAAGGAGAGGGACTTGGTGAGTACTTCACAGCACTGCCACTGGACTAAGACTGCATAGGTGCTTGATTGCATTGATTCTCCTGTCCAGGTGGGAAGGACAGAGCTGCCCACATTGTGCAGGTGAGTATTTTGAGGCTCAGAAATGGCAATTGATTTGCCAAAGATCACAGAGCTGGTAAGTGGTGGACCAAGGATTCTGACCCAGATGGGCCCAGCTGCAAAGCCCAGGCTAATTAAAAATATAATTTTAACCGAAACCAGTTTGACTCAATGGATGGAACATTGGTCTGCGGACTGAAGGGTCCCAGGTTCGATTCTGGTCAAGGGCATGTATCTTTGTTGCAGGCATATCCCCAGTAGGGGGCGTGCAGGAGGCGGCTGATTGATGTCTCTCTCATCGATGTTTCTAACTCTGTCCCTCTCCCTTTCTCTCTGTAAAAAATCAATAAAATATATTTTTAAAATATATAATTTTGTATTAAATCAAGTAGGATCTCATGCTGGATTCTAAGGCAAGCTGTAACCAATGCCAACATTTTAAAATAAATGTGTAGTTAAAAAGTTGATAATTAAGGCAATCATTAATTAACTTATTTTTCCGGGAATAGAGAAAAGCTTGCTGTTACTGAATTTTAGCTTCAGAGAAATCTGGAGCCTGTATAAGCGCCATGGCTAGTGTTCAGCAAAGCAGGAGTTAGAGAGAGGAGCGGTTAGAGAGAGGAGTTAGAGAGAGAAGTTAGAAAAAGGAGCTGTTAGAGAGAAGGACTGTTAGAGGAGTTAGAGGAGCTGTTAGAGAGAGGAGCTGTGAGAGAAAGGAGTTCGAGAGAGGAGTTAGAGGAGTCAGACAGAGGAGCTGTTAGAGAGAGGAGTCAGATAGAGGAGCTGATAGAGAAGTTAGAGAGAAGAGTCAGATAGAGGAGCTGTTAGAGAGAGGAGTCAGATAGAGGAGTTGTTAGAGAGAGGAGTTAGAAGAGTCAGATAGAGGAGTTGTTAGAGAGAGGAGTTAGAAGAGTCAAAGGAGCTGTTAGAGAGAGAGGAGTTAGAGAGAGGAGCTGTTAGAGGAGTTAGAGAGAGAGAGGAACTGTGAGAGAGGTCTTAGAGAGAGGAAGCTGACCCAGGGCACAGGCCAGCCTGCTCACCAGCTTTCTGAGGTGGAGAGCAGGCAGGAAGTGCAGCCAGGTGAGCGCTCCCTGGGGCAGTAGTTTTGGTGTCCATGGCTGTCCATCACATCTGCCAAAAAGAATCATATGTTGCCAAAAATCAGAGCCTGGGAACCAACTGATTCCATCATTTCTCTTCCTGCTCAGTAACCATCGATGGCTCCCCATTGTATCCCAAATAAGTCCCACAGGCTTCGCCTTTGACATTCAAAGCTCAGCATAATTGGGTCCCAATTTGTGCCGCCAGTGAGAACTGCCATCCCCATCCTGTCTCCCACGCACCATCCCACAGAACCCGCATGCTCAAGGGAACCTGGTCTGCTTTTTATCCATTCACCGAATTCTGAATCTGTCTCCTTTCTTTCCGTTTCCCTTCATATCTCCTCAGTAAAATTCTGCTCATTCTTCAAATGCCTTTCCTAGCAACTGCTCCATGAATTCCCCTCTGAGTGGCCACCCCAAAGGAAACATTTCTCTCCTGATTCACCCTGTCCACCTGGCACTGATCCCATGGTTCCTTGAATAGAGCTCACCTAATGATGTCTCACTTTCCAGCTTGGCACAAGCTCCTGGTGGGCCTAGCAACACCTCACTTTGTGGACGTGGGTTAAATAGTAACTAGGGAGCTAAAAGCTTAAATGTCTTATCTATGATGCCATTGTAGTTAAATAATGGTCAATGCTTAAATTAAACAATTTTAAAGGACTTACTTTAAACTTGCTTAACCGGGTGTTCGAGACTAGAAACTCTTTGAGAACAACATTCACTCACCCACTTACTCACTCATTCATTCATGCATTCATATCCTCAGTGGCATTGACAATTTTTTCCTCCTGAAAACTTTGTTTGAGAGCTTAGGATACAAGCCCCTCGCTGAGATTGGGTCTGGTAGGAACCTCTACTGCCGCAGGTCCTCAGCACTGTGGGGCCTGTGGGATATGTGTCTGCAGGAGCTCACACAGCCTGTCTCTGAGGCCCACCTTTGCCAGGTGCTATGCTGGGGTCTTCATTCCTGTAGTGATGAGTGCAGCCTCAGGGAGTGGCTTTTTGAGCAAGATTAATGGCTCACCAGGCATCCATCTCTTCTCATGGTTGGGCCAAGCCAAAGAGAGAGATGGGAGGATCCCATTATTAAAAATACCTGGAAACAGGCCAAGTGATTTCTCCTGTTTTCAACTCCCACACTGCACTGTTCATGACTGGGAAGGACAGACCTTCTCAACCAAGAGAAACCCTTTGCCAGCTTGCTGAGCAGTCCTGGCACCTACCTTGTCTCTAGTGCATTTGTAAGTTGGCAAAATTAAGTCAGCAATGTCCCAACTTGCATCAATCACCATCAGTAGAGACAACCACACTGACTCCAGCCAAAAGCAAAGACATGGACTTACCTGAATGAGAAGAGTTGCTCTTTCCGACTCCCTTATTTATGGAAAGTTGGAGAATGACCTCATCTTATTGGAAGGGAAGCAGGATGATTTGTGCTTGGCTCGGAGCAGTCAGAGGCAGCTTCCAGGCCAGGACGCAGGGCACAGTGTACAAGGCCAGGCAGATCCCAGCCCACCCTGGGTTAGTGCTGGGTTTGGTTTTGGGGGCTTGACACTGCTATGCTTTCACTCCCTCAGCTGTCAAACAGAATGAATCATTGTTCTTCATGGTTGTTGAGAATTGGATGAGTTACACATAGTGTCGGAAATCGGTGAGTATTATCTGTTATCAGAATCAAGACACCACCACCATGTGATGTTGCAGAAGACCAAAGAAATACCAAGCACGCTTTTCAGTGGTTCTCAATCTTTCTAATGCCACTATCCTTTAATATAATTCCTCATGTTGTGGTGACCCCCAACCATAAAATTATTTTGATTGCTACTTCATAACTGTAATTTTGCTACTGTTAATGAATAATAATTAACAGCAGTGGCTCTACAGCAGTGGTTCTCAACCTGTGGGTCGCCACCCACAGATTGAGAACCGCTAGCAGGATCGCCTAAGACCATCGGAAAACACAGATATTTACATTATAATTCATAATAGTAGCAAAATTACAGTTATGAAGTAGCAATAAAAATAATTTTATGGTTGGGGGTCACCACTACATGAGGAACTGTATTAAAGGATCGTGGCATTAGAAAGATTGAGAACTACTGTATCTAGAGAAAGGGCGGGATCCCATTTATTAACACTAGTGGATTCCGGGAATAATTTCCAAATTAGAGTGAAGAAACACGCAGAGGACTTCACTTTTTATAACCTTCTGGGGTCTTTGTCTTGCAGATATGGTTCCGCCCCCTTTCATGGACTTAAAGGAAGGCCCCCAGCTGTTCTGTTGGGGTTTCCAGGTTATAGCAGATGATTTGTCCTGGGGCCAGTGATAATGACCCGTCCTCTTCCCTCCCCAGGGCAGTGCATTGTTCACAGTTTTTATGGTCTGACATGCCTTGCAAGACCAGTTTCCTCCTCATTTTCCTGCTTTGTCCCACAAGCTTCTTTTAGCCTTGTAGAGCAACAATCATGAAATGCTATGGTGAACAGGAGTGATGACCACTCTTAGCTACTTCCTGCTAAAAAGGGATAATGACCAAGGGGTTAGCATCCAGCTTCTTCCTCTCAAAGGCATTTGTAAGGAGTTCTTCTGGTTTGCAGGACCATCTGAAGTTTAAAGGCATTCCCGTCCAGTTTGCAGGCAGGCAGAGGTAAGCAGTGGTCCCACACTTGGAGAATGTTCCTGTAGGGGGCACCATGGATAGGTGGTGTTTTTAGCCTTGGGGGTAGAGTTGCATAGTTCATCTGGGATGTGACCTGTTGGATGTTGCCCCTGTGTACTGCTGAAACAAATAGGAGCAACATTAGTTAGCTACACATTGGCTGTGACAGGTCTTATTATTTTTTTTTTTTTCCGTCCAATACAATCCCCTTCCCCACGTGCATTTGATAGGAGAGTCATAACATGCTGCAGGCTGATAAGTATAGCTAACAAAAATCTGGCTTGATTGGATTTTCTTGTGGTCTACCCGGTCTAGCATATTTGGGTAGTGAGTTTCTAAGCAAGGAGCAAAGGATGGCATGACAAGGTGTAATCCAACAATTTATGATAAGGCCTTTGTTTCCTTGCTGTGTAGGGAGCAGTCATTTTATGGTGCTTCAGTGACCCAGCAAGAGCAGATGAGTTCTCCTCCTGGTACTAGTCTCAGATTCTGCTGGCACTCATAAAAAGACAAAATAAGAGTTATAAGATAAAACCAGTGATTATCCAAAAATACTAGAGCATGTTACATTAGGAGGAGATAAGAAAGAAAGATTCATGTTAGGGAGAATTCAGCAGGGTGTTTCTGAATTCCTTGGAGTAGGTTGCTTGGCCAGGTCTGCTGTCTTCTTGAGGGTGATCTGCAGGGGATGTTTCTGGTCAGAGGTCACCTTCCATTTAGACTGGATGTCACTCGGCTGGTGGGCTGCCTTCACCCGGAAGTGGTGGATCCCGGTGTTTAGTCCTGCAACCTTAAGAGCTGTGTGGGTGGTTTATATGCCTTCCAGGTAGGCTTGAAGGGCTTTTTTTTTCCAATCCTTTACCCAAACCTGCTCTCTAGATTTATAAGGATGTACAGCTGTTCCTAGAGAGATGGGCAGTCAATAACCCACCTGTGGACCTCAAAGACAGTTTTTCCAAGTCTTTGTAGTTGTTTCTGGATTTCTAAGTTCCCTATTTTCCCAAATCTACCTTTGCTGAATTAAGGGAGGGAGTCTACCATATAGAATTTCAAAGGGAGAGAAACCTACTCTGGCCCTTGGGATACAGCGTACCCACAGGAGTACAAGAAGCAAGATATCTGTCCAGGGTAAGGTTGTCTCTTGGCATAGCTTAGCCACAGTCTGCTTTAGAGTCTGGTTCATGAACTCCATTTTCCCTGAACTCTGAGACCTATAAGCTGTATGTAGGTTCCATTTCATTCCTAAAGCCTTGGCTACCTGTTGTACTATTTCTGCTACAAAGGCTGGGTCATTATCAGACGCTATGGTCAGAGGCATTCCATACTGTGGAATTATATCCTTCAGCAATGCCTTAGTGACTTCTCTTGCCTTTTCAGTGCAAGTGGAATATGCCTCGACCCAATCTGAAAAGATGCAAACAAAGACTAGCAGGTATTTATTCCCTCTGTTAGGCCCTATTTCTGTAAAATCTACTTCTAAGTCCTCAAAAGGAGCTCGGTCCCACAGGACCTTGTTTAGCATTGTTCCAAGCACAAAGGAGGCAACACTGAGAAACTGAGGCACACATGGAGGGAAGATGGGCATCTAGGTAGTACCTGTCTAACAAAGCTTCTAGGGCAGCCTTTTCTAAATGAGTGAGTTTATGCTGCTGGGGCTAACTGTTCTGGGACATAGACCCTATGATCTGAGAATATCCACCAGCCTTCCATTGTTCTCTTGCCCCCTTCTTTTTGGGCCATTTCTCTTCCTGAGGAGTGTATTTTGGAGGTTCAGGTAATTCAGGGTCCAACATGATCCATGCCAGTGCTGTTGTTCTTTAGCAGCCAGTGTGGCTGCAGTGTCAGCATGCTGGTTTCCTTCTGATACTGAGTCTTTCCCTTTCTGGTGACTTTTGCAAATGGATAATGGCTATTTCCTTAGGCTCCCAGACTGCTTCTAGTAATTTTAAAATCTCATTCTGATTTTTTTCCCTTTTCCTCCTGCTGTCAAGAGCCCCCTTTTCTTATATATGGCTCCATGGACATGCCAAGTAGCAAAGGCATAGCGTGAGTCAGTGTAAATGTTGGCACGGGTATTCTTACCGAGTTCTCAGGCTCTGCACTGACCATCCTTCAGGCAGGGCCTGTGCTTCTGTTTTCTTAAAGTTTGATACTACTGCATATCCAGCTTGTCTTTTTGCTGCCATCTGTGAACATTACCAAGTATGTGTTTTGTAGGGCCTATCCCTTAGATCTGGCTGGCTGGAATAAACCTCCTCTAGGACTTCCAGGCAATAATGCTCAGGGACCCCCCTCAATGATGGGTAGAAAGGTGATAGGATTAAGTGTTCTCACTGCTTCTAATCGTATCCACAGATTCTCACATAACAGCCTTTGATATTGAGTCATTCGAGCATGAGTCAGCCTGTGCTTCCATCAAGGTGACAACAGCATGAGGTACTTTTACATTTAAGTTGTGTTCTAAGGTAAGCTTATCTACTTCCTTGACTAATAATGCTGTGGCTGCAAGGACCCTGAGGCATGGGGGGCCACCCGGAGGCAATTGGGTCAATCCGCCTGGAGAGATAGGCTACTGGTCCTTGCCAGGGTACAAACTCCTGGGTTAGAACTCCTAGGGCTACCCTGCTGTTCTCATGAACAAAAAAATTAAAGTCTCGCATCACATCTGGTAGACCTAGTGCCGGGGCCTTAGTAAGCTTTGCTTTTATGGTGATGAAGGTTTTCTCCTGTTCAGGAGCCCAGTTGATGGGTACCTTCTCTTCTCCTCTTAAAACTTCATAGAAAGGCTTGGCCAGGTCTGAAAACCCTGGGATCCAAATTCGACAGAATCCTGTCACTCTCAGGAATTCCCAAATCTGCTGCTGGGTGCTAGGGGCTGAGATGATACTGTCTGCTTCCTTTCAGTCCCTAGCCTTCATTTCCCTTGGGTTATCTGGAAGCCTAGATACTTGACTTCTTTCAGACAAATCTGTGCCTTTTTTCTTAGACACCCAATAACCTGTTTCAGTTAGTAGTCTCAGAAGGGCTCTTGTTCTCTTCCAGCACTGAGTTTGTGTGGAGCTGGCCAATAGGAGGTCATCTACATACTGGAGTAGAACACACCCAAGTCCTATACTGGGAATTTAGACAGGTTAGATACTATGCTCCACTAAAAAGAGTAGGGGAGTTCTTGAACTCTTGTGGCAATCTGGCCCAGGTGAATTGCTCCTTGGCCCTTGTAGTTCATTCGAAAGCGAAGAGAGGCTGACTGGAAGGTGCTAATCAAAGACAGAAAAAGGCATCTTTCAGATCTAAGCATGTAAACCATTCCACTTCTGATGGAATGAGTCCTAGAAGTGTGTAGGGGTTTGGCAGTGCTGAATGCATGGTTATAACAGCCCATAGATCCTGCACTGGGCAGTAATCGTTAGTCCCAGGCTTTTTGACAGACAAGAGAGGCAAGTTCCATGGAGACCTGCATCATTTAACAAGTCCCCACTGAAGCAGCCAGTCTAAGTGGATCTGGATTCCTAAGCATGCTTCCCTTGGAATTGGATATTGGAGGATTTTAACAGGCTGTGCCCCAGGCTTTAACTTGACTAGCACCGGGGCATGGTCCTTAGCCAGGCCTGGAGGATTGCAGGAATTCCTTCTCTAGTTCAGGTTCTAATGGTGAGGCCTTTGTCTGGGGGGTATAAAGTCTCTATTCTTTCTCCCTCAGCACTGCTAAGGACAGGATCATTGGGGAGATCTCCTCACCTAGGTGAAGCTGTGCTGAGCAATCTAGAGCAGAACTGATTTCTGCCCCCATTTTGGCTAAAAGGTGTCTACCCATTAAAGGCAATGGACAGTCTGGCAAGTACAGGAATTCATGAATTACTTGATGACCGCCAAGTTGGCATTGGTGAGGGAGGCAGAATAGTATATAGGTCTGGTCCCTAGTAGCTCCAATAATGGTGACCTCCTTTCCTGAGAGAGGCGTTACTTTCTGAGTGACTACTGAGTGCTCAGTTCCCGTATCAACCATAAAATTCACAGTCTGGCCCCCAATTTTCATTCTGACCATGGGCTAGTGGGAGCCTACCTGAAAAGAGCCCGGTCTGTTCTGATCAGAATCAGCCATTGCTAGCCCAATGAGATCTGCTTCAGGTGGCTCTGGTTGATAGCAGCTGGGCAGAAAAGGGGATCCAGTCTCTTTACTTTGCCATTTGGGACATTCATTCTTCCAGTGTCCTGTTTCCTTACAATAGCCACACTGGTCTCATCTCAGGCTTGCTCTTCCTTTTTACCCTGGTCTGTATCCTTGCTGATCTGTCTGAGAGCCTGAGCCTCTCTACAAGCCGCAGCTATTATATTGGTCCTTCTTTGAATTCTCTTTTATTCCTCCTTTTTTGCTGCAATGTCTTGATTGATGAAAACCTTGTTAATTATCTCTATCAGTTTAGTAGCATTCTTTCCTGCAAACCCTTCCAATTTCTGTAATTTTCTTCTGATGTCAGGCTGGGCTTGGCCTACAAAAATGGCATTTACTATGGTTTGATTTTCTGGGGCCTCAGGTCTAAAGGAGGTGTGGATCTGTATGCCTCATATAGTCTCTCATAAAAAGCTGCTGGACTTTCATCAGGCTTCTGGAAAACCTCAGAGATTTTAGCCATACTGATGGGCTTCTTGGCTCTAGCCCTGACCCCTGGAGGAAGGCCAGCTGATACCTTTCTAGCCCGGTCCTTCCATTTTCTGAGTTCAGGTTCCAATCGGGTTCCTCATCTGAGAAGGCTTTCCTGGCCTATCTTTCTATATCTAATATTCCTACTGGGGCCTGGGTCTGGAGCCACGCCCAAGCCTCTGTTACTACTCTCATGCACTCCTTAGTGTTAAAGAACGTGAAAAGGAGCTGCTTGCAGTCCACCCAGGTGGACTTCTAGGTCTGGAAGATTGTTTCTAGGAGGTCTATCATGGCTTGAGTTTTTTTCAGAATAAGCTGGGGTGTGATGTTTCCAATTCAAGATGTCTCTGGTGGTAAAGGGCTGATAATAGACTGGCCCTCCCTCCTGCAAGGTCCCATCTTTGCCAACTACTTTGGCACCACAAATCTCCCTTAGAGGCATCTGACGTGCTGGTTGTGACCTGGGCCCTTGATCAGCTGAATGCAAGTGCCACCCAACTGGCTCTGGAGAGCCTGGTTGAGGAGAAACGGAATGGGATGGTGTTTCTGGACCTTTCAGACCAGCTGGGAAGTACTTGGTGCTGCCTGTGGCATATATGGAGATGGTAAAACTAGTGAGACTTCCTCAGGGGATCCTGGCAGAACAAGGGGCTGGGTTCCCTTCTGAGAGACTGTTTCTTTTCTACTACTACTAAAACCTTATAGAACCGGACCCAAGGCAGCAAGGTTTGAGTAATTCCTAACCAGCTATCTATGTAAGGGAACTTAACTGGGTGTCTTGAGTCTGTCGTGACTATATTCCACACTGCCCTGACCAGTCCTACATCTAAAGAGCCTTCTGGGGGCCAACTGACCCCAAAGGCTGGCCATTCTAATTCACAGAATTTCCTCAGTGTTTTGGGGTTTATTTTAATACCATAGTCCTCAATAAAACCCTTTTCAAAATTTTCCAACAGGGAATTGAGAATAGTGGGTTTACTTTGTCCCAACCCCATGATGATCACCGGTGAGAGACAGACAAGGGTACAAGGAAATTTACTAAAAGCCTGGAGGGTTTCCTTAAAGAAAATATCTTAATCAGCACAGGCAGGAGCAGGGCAGGTAAAATCTCTCTGTCCTGCGGAGCTGTGAGCCCCGTCCCTGAAAGTCCCAACCAGCCAAAAGAGACAAGGAAAGCTGCAAATACCTTTAAATCTACCCCAGAAATCCAAAATTTCAACCTACCACAGCAAAATCACAGAGCAAACCAAAGCCCCTAGTACACAAACATAGACAGACATTTTTATCAACTATCCCTCCCTGATAGAGAGCAAATATCTCTGAGAAAACTAACTCAACAGCGCTGCTTGAGACTTTGCAGACCATCATGGGTTCAGCCTTCAGTAAATCAAATGTTTTAACCAGATGAGCAAACAGAAAATCAAAGTAGCTTTTGCTTTCACAAAGACCAGTTAATCAGCAGATAATTATGCCAAGACAGACAAACATCCGTACTCACATTCTCTCAGTAGACTAGCCCAGACGGAACTGAGCAGATAATGCCCAACTCCCAAGATGGGCATGGGGGCACTCCTGGCACCCACACCCCATAATATAATTCTTGACTGATGTCTTGGTGAGAACCTACCAGGGGAGTTAAGACTGCTTCAAGCCCCACTTCTCCGTTGCAAATTGGCTAGTCCCACACACAAACAAACAGAAGAGTGAACCCATAATTCCTTAATTGAATCTGAATTCACTCACCTCTGGAGTCCTGATTCTTGATTTACCTGACAAAGTCCTATGACTTCTGGGGAGGTGAACAAGCTCTCTCTTCCATTCACTTGGAGTGGGCCTGACTGACTGGAACCCCTACTTTACCCATTCTGTTGACAGGTCCAGAGGTGTCCGTCTACTTTCTCTAGATGCCTGCTGGGTCCTGGGAGGCAAGCACCAAATGTGGTTAGCATTCTGGTCAGAGAACCAAATGTTACAGATCAAAGAAATACCAAGCATGCTTCCTAGAGAAATGGAGGGACCCCATTTATTAACACTAGTGGATTCAAGGAATAATCTCCAAATCAGAATGAAGAAACATGCAGTGGGCTTCACTTTTTATAACCTTCTGGGGTCTTTGTCTTGCAGATATGGTTCTGCCCCCTTTCGTGGGCTTATAGGTAATATCCTTGGAGTCTCCAGGTAATATCCGATGACTTATCCTTGGGCTAGCGATAATGACTCTTCTCCCCACTAGGGCAGTGCATTGTTCACAGTTTTCTTTTTTTTTTTTTTTAATTAAATCTTTATTATTCAGATTATTACATTTCTTTTTCTTTTTTCCCCTCCATAGCTCCCCTCTACCCGGCTCCCACCCCTCCCTTTACCCTTACCTTCCCCCCATTGACCTCATCCATAGGTGTATGATTTTTGTCCAGTCTCTCCCTGCACCCCTCTCACCCCTATCCCCCTGAGAATGATCAGTCCACTCCCTTTCTGTGCTCTTGATTCTATTATATTCACTAGTTTATTCTGTTGATCAAATTTTTAATTCACTTAATTTTTAGATCCACTTGTTGATAGATATGTATTTGTTGTTCATATTTTTTTATCTTTTATCTTTTTCTTCTTCCTCTTCTAAAAGAGTACCTTTCAGCATTTTATATAATACTGGTTTGGGGTTGATGAACTCTTTCGACTTTTTCTTATCTGTAAAGCTCTTTATCTGCCCTTCAATTCTGAATGATAGCTTTGCTGGATAACGTATTCTTGGTTATTCTTGGTTGTAGGTTCTTGCTATTCATCACGTTGAATATTTCTTGCCACTTCCATCTGGCCTGCATAGTTTCTGTTGAGAAAGCAGCTGACAGTTGTATGGGTGCTCCCTTGTAGGTAATGAACTGTTTTTCTCTTGCTGCTTTTAATATTCTCTCTTTGTCTTTTGCTCTTGGTATTTTAATTATGATGTGTCTTGGTGTGCTCCTCTTTGGATTCCTTTAATATGGGGTTCTGTGTGCTTCCTGGAGTTGTAAGTCTATTTCGATCAACTGCCTCTTGCACATCTTCACCAGATGTGGGAAGTTTGCAGTCATTATTTCTTCAAATAGGTTTTCAGTATCTTGCTCTCTCTCTTCTTCAGGCACCCCCACAATTCTGATGTTGGTACGCTTGAAGCTGTCCCATAGGCTCCTTACATTATCTTCTCATTTTTGGATTCTTTTTTCTTCTTGCTTTTCCAGTTGAGTGTTTTCTGATTCTTTATATTTCAAAATTTTTGACTTGATTCTTGCCTTCCTCTAGTCTGCTGTTAGGTCTCTGTATAATATTTTTTATTTCAGTCAGTGTATGTTTAATTTCTAGTTGGTCCTTTTTCATCTCTAGTTGGTCCTTTTTCATCTCCTCTTGGGTCTCGCTAAATTTATCCATCTTTTCTAGGAAATTCTTAAAAAATCTTATAACCATGGTTTTGAACTCTATATTCAGTCATTTGTTTTCCTCCATTTCTTTTGTTTGTGATCTCTTCCTTTGTCTCTGCATTTTCACTATGCCAGGAGAACTTTTGTGTTGGATTCGGCCTTATGATACCAGACTTGCAAAACTGCAAAAGCCTCTCTATTGAGCTTGGGAGGGGTGTAGTCTCAGGGCTTAACGGACCACCTTGCCTTCACATCGGCCCAGCCCTACATAGCCCGTGGGTAATTGCTGGAGCAGTCCCTGTGCATGTGTGCAGTGCCTCTAGACCACTGTCTTTCTGGCTCCCCTGCACTCTGGGACCATATGAGTCTGGGTCCCCAGGATCTCGCCTGAAACTGGGGTTTAGTGGAGTTAGAAGTGGTGCAGTTGGGAGTTCTGTCTCCCACTCACTCGTGAAAGCCAGCGGCACAATCAGCAGTCAGTCTTCTGGGAGCAGTGCTGTGCGTGCCACCAGACTTCTGCCCTTTCTTGGTTCCCCTAAATTTCCGTGCACTTCTCCCTTTTCACAGTCCAAACTCCCCCTGTATGAGTTTCGGCTGGACCTGGGGTTCAGTGCTGTAGGATAAGGGGTTCAGTGCAGTTGGGAGTCTCCGTCTCCCTCCCGCCAGAGAAAGCCATCCAGGTACTCCGGCGCCCGCTCTCTCCATGAATGTGTCTCTGTACCTCAGCTTTTTGCAGCTCCTCTGGATCTCCGTAAGCCCCTCTCTTTCCTTCTAATTGTAGAGTTTCCACTCAGCCAGCTTTCCTGTGGTTCTGGATGATGTCTGTTCTGTCTTTTAGTTGTAGTTTTGAAATTGTTGTGGGAGGCAGCAGTGTAGGTATTTACATATGCCGCCATCTTGGATTCTCTTCTCTTCCCCAAAAGGCAGTTTTCTTTTTTAAATATATGTTTTTGTTTTTCTACAGAGAGGAAGGAAGAGGGATAGAGAGTTAGAAATATCGATGGGAGAGAAATATTGATCAACTGCCTCTTGCACATCTCCTACTGGGGATGTGCCTGTAACCAAGGTACATGCCCTTGACCAGAATCAAACCTGGGACCCTTCAGTCCACAGGCCAACACTCTATCCACCGAGCCAAACTGGTTAGGGCTTGTTCACAGTTTTTATGACCTGACACGCCTTGAAGACCAATTTCTTCCTCAGTAAGGACTCAGGTGACCAGCTATAACCGCCTCATAAAGCATCAGCCTCCTTTCTGTGCTCCCAACAAGGTAATCCAAGCTCATCTATACCTAAAGGTAATCTAAGCTCACCTACACTCAAAAGTCTTATTTTCTGTGACTGACCCTGTATTGGGGCATTGGGTACCTTCTTTGGTGATCAGGTCTGTGCTAAGTGGTGGGAGGTTGGGGTGAACAGATATGAAGACACCTCCTTGCCCTCACGAAGGTTTCAGTCTGGTCAACTTGTATAAACACCAACCGGTGTGAAAACTGCTGAACACGAGTCAAGTCCAGGGACCACCAGGCTCTTAGCACTAAGTGTGTCGCTGACCTGCCATATCATAACTATGGTTTCCCTTCCTGCAATCATCACATGAAAAATCCCGGACATGGGAGTTGAGCCACATTGTTACATGTCATTCTGCAGATTGTGTGGAAAAAACACATGATTTTCAGGGAAACTTTCAGGCAAATTGATGAGAAAAAATTATGGCAAATTGCCCACTAATGCATTCAAAAAAGTTAAATATTGTCAATGGACTAATTTTCAACCTTCAAAAAAAGAATAGCCCCTCACATGTTTCTTCTTCTTTTTTGAATCCTTGCCTGAGGATATTTTTCCATCGATTTATTTAGAGAGAGTGAAAGAATGGGGGAGAGACAGAGAAGGAGAAACATTGATATGAGAGAGACATCAATTGATGCATAGAATTGAACCTGCGACCCTTCAATCTATGGGGCTGATGCTCGATCCACTGAGCCAAATGGGCGAGGGCTGCAGCTTTAAGATTTCTAATTCCACTGCTGCGTGTTTGTGTTTCCCGGGAGCATCCTTGAGGACTCTGCGATGGTGAGGGAGACAGTGCTGACCGGGCAGAGACCAGCACAGGTCCTGCGTCTTCCTGACGTTCCTGTACTGACTGGCTAGCAGGTTGTGGAACCCAGCCCAGGATTTCAAATCTAGTGTTCTTTTTGCTACCTTACTCTGTAGTGAACTACTTATGCACCATTTCCCTAATATTTAATTAGCTAAAAGTGGAAACAGATAACCTTGAAATTAATTCAAGTTAATGTTAAATGTTGCTAACTTTTTATTACTTAAATGTTTCCATGACTGATTTTTGTATGTGGCCCTTCTCCCCACCCCCCACCCCCGCCTCCCACTGCCCCCTCAGCAGAGAACAAGACTTCCTGAATGAATACACATACACAATGCTGAAGGGGGGTGAAGAGTGATCGCTGAAGACAAGGTTGAGCATTGGTGCTCTTTCATTGTCGAGTGTTTACAAAATCTCTTCTGTGTACGCGCTCCATGGAGTAGAGCTCTGCACACGTGTGGCCCTTGGCAAGTTATTCAACTTCTCTGAGCCTCAATTGCCTTGACTTTAAAAATGAGAAATAACGATAGGACCAAACTCAGAGTGATTGCTGTGAGGATCAAGTAAGTGGATGTGTTTAAGGAGCTTGGTTGGTACAGACAGCAGCCCATGGCGGTGTGTCGCAGTGAGTGGTGAGGTTAGTGATTACCCATCTCCAGGCTGGGTGTTTATGTGGGCTCCACACCAGAGCCCCAGAGGCTCTGTGAGGTAGTTACACTCTCAATAGCAGGCACGGATGGCCACAGAGTCTACTTCAGAGTGGAGGAGGGGAGCAGAGCAAGTGATGGCAGCAAGCTGGGTTCCCCTGGTCCCAGCGGGAGACCCCTGCCTTTTAATTTTAGGTGATAATGGGGACCGGACCCAGGTGTCTTGGGTGCCCATCGCATGCCACACTCCACATGGGGTCTCCACTCAGCATCCTTTGGAAATCCTGGGTCCTTGACCAGCTGCCTGGATCAGATGGGTGCGTAGATATGTGAGTCCCTGTGACGCAGGGACTGTGCTGGGCTTATGCCTCAGAAGGGCAAAGCTGGCAAAGCTGGCAAAGTAGGGTGTGGGTATGCTGTGTCTTCCTCTGAACCCTCTGTTTCTCTCTACAGCGGGCCCAGGAACACTCCTGCCTCAGCCCTCGCCATGAAACTGAGCCCTGGGGGGTGGAAGGTAAGGGGTGGGTGGGGGGAAGCTCAGAGTATGGACCCAGGCAGGAAGGGCTCCTTGCACCAAGAGACCCACTATGTTGGCTTGATCCACCAGGGCTGCCTGGGCCTGAGCAGGGTGTTAGCTGCTCTAACCACTGGACTGCCGGCCAGCTCCCTCCCAGCCTGACAGTCCTCTGGTCCTGCCAGTGGCTGCTGGCTATGCTCCCTGGGGGAAGCCACTTAAGGAGACAGCGGAGCAACCTGCCATGATCTCTCAGCCATGGCTTTCCTCAGGGACTGGCTGGCCTATGGAGTGAGCAAGGTTCAAGCTGAGAGTAGAAGTGGGGACCAAGACAGCTCTGTTTGTTTAATCCCATCAGGTTTCCAACTCCCAAAGGGACTGCGGGGGTTCCTTGGTAGACTAGCAACAGCTAATGGTCTCTTTCAAGGTGGCAACTGGGTTCAAAGATGTCTTCGCCTTTTCTCTAACCAAGAATAAAGAATAAAATGCCAGTTTGCTGAGCATATCAGTTTGTGGCAGTGTGTGAGGTTCATCATGGATGGTCCTGGCTATCCCTATCGTTTTCTGTCTCCACTTCTGTCTGTCTCTGATCTACTGTCTATTTCTGTCCCTACGTCTGGGGCTTCGTTGGCTGCTCCCCATGTCTACCCTCATGCTTTTCTTCCCTGGTGGCAGCTGAGCAGTGGTTCCTGGCCCGAGAGAGGGTATTGATGAGGGTGAGGCGGTGCTTAGACACGCGTGGGACTTCAGTGTTCTATTGGCTCTCAGTGTTCAGTACATTGGGACTAGGCATCCCGCCATGAGCAGGGAAGTTCCCACAACAGATTCATCCTCCCAAACGCCAGCAGTGACCCTACTGAAAGCCTAGTGGAGAGGGACAGGGCACCTGGAAGAAGGTGGGCTCAGGGTGGATGAATCATGTGACTCACAGAGACCGATAGAGACAGACTCGGGGCATAGTTCACAGAGGGCTGTTCCTGTTCAGTGAACAGAGGCTTCTCTCTGCTTTTTGGAGCACCTCTTGCACTAGGGCAAGAGTGGGGTGACTAGTCACCAGAATGAGCATGGACCGGGGCTGATGGAAGCCAGTGTCTGGTGAGGCCAAGGAGCCCGGGATCCATCACTGGCACAGTCTCCTGTGCAGAGCCTGCACACGCTGTGGACCTGTATCCCCCTTTCAGCCAGTGCTGGACAAACCCCAGCAGACACCTGCTCTGTGGGCCATTGTTATGCGTAGACCTGGGTGACCAGGTTCTTGCTCTGAGCTTGTGCTTTAGAGGGCCTGGCTTGGGCCCTCCCATTACTGGGACATAGAATTTCCTGCCCAAATAGCCCACACCAGCTCCTAGGACCTGCTTCCCAGGTCCAAGGCCAGTGAAGTACATCCTGGTCTTGAGGATGGCCAAAAGAGGAGTTCAGCAGGGATGGAGAGACAGGGCTCAGATGTGTGGCCTGAGCTCTGAGATAGAGACAGGCGGGCAGAGGATAGGACAGGCCGACTTTGGGCTTCCTTTTCCAGAATCCAAACCTGGCACCTTTTCCTGTTAGTACAGCCTCTCCCCAGAACTTCCATACAACCCCATCTATCCAGTTCTCCTGGGAAAATAACTGGTTCCCTTGACTGGACTTGGGGCGACTCACTCTTTACCCTCTTGGATCCTGTGTTTTCTCCAGTGTCCTCTCCGAGGGTGAACCCCACCCATTTTGTTGGTTTTTATGTTTTTACCTACTTCCTGAGGTCCTTCGTGGCAGGGGAGGGGTAGAGGGAGCGAGGTCACTGTACTCTCCCACAGTCACGACGACCCCCATGATGTCACTTCCTTGTGACCTCAGCTCTGTGTCGCTGTGTCTGTCCTTGTGTCTATTGCCTTAGCGTTGTGTTTATTCTGGTTTCTTAGATGTTTCTCCTTCGGGACTGGAACACATGACATGAACATGTCTACCAGTTGGCAGATGTGCAGGTCGGCTGAGCATCTATTCAACACTGGAGGTGTGCATGTGTCAGGCCGCAGTTGTAGGAGCTTTCTTGGCCTTTCACTGAGCAGTGAATCATTCATGGGCTCTGTCATAAAGATAAACCCAAGCCTCGGTGTATGCTTATAGACTCACAAACATCTCCCTCCTTCCTGTGCCTTCAGTGTGGGCGCTGGCTCTGATGGTGATGAAGTGGCACCAGGTCCTTATCTAGTCCCCTCCTCCCCCCCCCCTTCTATACCTTTTCTTCTTCACCTTCCTTTCAGCTGTTTCTCTTCCTTCCATGGTTTTGCTTCATTTTCCCTTCCATTTTGGGTGCTGAGCTGAGATTTTTATGTAGACCCTTGTGAAGATCCGGCCTCTCCTGGCAGGCGGGAGGCCACCCCCTTCTCTGCCTGAATCCTAGGCCAGTCTCAGCCACTCCCTATGGAAGGAACAGAACCACTCTCCCCAGGCCTCAGGCTCAGCCTCAGCCTCAGGACCTGGCCGAGGGCTAATTCCCTGCCGTGTAATCCTGCCTGTCAGCCGCAAGGAAATGAACTGTGCCCCTTCCATGGCCAGGTCCGGAAGAAACCGGATGGTTGTAGGATTCATTCAGAGTGTGCAGGGTGTATTTGTGGTTGTGTGGATGTGGGAGCAGTTGCTTGCCTGTCAATAAATGCTTCCTCTCATTTTCTTTTCCTTTGGCTTTTAACTAGCACCTTCTCAATTAGTGCAGAGGCAGAGTTGAAGAGGAAATGATCTCTTACCGAACATCCAGAAAACACCTTTCTCTCCAGGACATTTATTTGTTATTTGGGTATCAGACTGGCTGTAATCTGTTTCCATATTCCTTCTCCCCATCCCCCGCCAGACAGGAGGCTCAGCGTGGATACCCAGCTGTTTCCATTTGGCTGAACAAGGGAGAGATTAGATTTTTATTCACTATGCAGACACTCCTCTCTGATATCCCTTATATGTGTCAGGGAGAGCCTGCAAATGTGTCTCCCTCGTTGTTTGGGGTGTGGTGGGGATGGCCAAGAGGTCCCCATTGCCTGGAAGATACCAGCATGGCTTTCTTTCTTTTTCTGTTGGGTAATAAATCATGGCCCAAGCTACTTCTATTCTAAGATGCGAGTAGCATGGACTGTCCCTGCCGCTATAGGAGGAGAAATGAGATTCTGCTTCAGAGGTGGGACAAGTGCCTTTGGCGAGGCTAGTGTGCAAGGTGTTCCATTGTACAGATGAAAAAACTGAGGTCCAGAGGAATTAAATAGATTGTCCTCATAGGGCTGCCCAGCTCTCTCTTCTCCTTTACTGCTGACAATTCTCCTGAGGGTGCCTTCCGGCCTAGCCACCCCTGCCCACTCACTGAACCCTGAAAATGAGGCATGCATGGATGATTTATCCATGTGTTTCCAGCCAATCAGGAAGGCAGCGGAGGTCTAAGACTGTTTGTGTCCTACAAGTTGTCTGTTGTCTAGCATGCTGTTGGGCACAAAATGAGCTCATAGGACTTCCTGCCCCATTGACTGCGCCCTGGGACTGACCTCTGAGGTCTCCATTCTCTGTAGCAATTGCTGGTGAAGCCCCTACTATGTGCAGGTCTACTCAAACCTTCTGGCTCTGGGGAGGCCAGGGTTTGGGGTCTCCTCCTGCCTTTCTGGATGGCTGATTCCCGCTGGCCAGGTGGACTGACTTGCCTCTCTCCTTCCTGCTGGGCTTCCTACTGCAGAGGCCTCTGTCATGCTGAGCTCCCCGGCAGCCTGCCCTTCGCCTGGCCCTACTTTCACCTGCAGTCCTTCCCTCTCTCCGTCCCTCAGTGCTGTTCAGGACCCCCTCTGAGGCACACTCCTGTTTTCCAGAGCTGTTTCCCGTGCCACCAGAATCCTTCCGCATGGACAGAACCCGTCCCCGCATCTCAGCATCTCATGCTCCTCCCTGGCTCTTACCAGGTCCTAAGTGACTTGTCATCTTCTCCTGTCAGTGGCACTCCGGCTCCTCCCTCTGCGCTGGATTATAATCCCCTCCCTCTACTGCTGCCACCTCAGGGCTCCACACAGCAGCCCCACTGCAGGCTCTCAGCGTCAGGGAAGGTGGACTGGCCGTGAACACGCCCTTAGAAAAAGAAAAATGTCCACCTTCGTTCTGTTTCTCCCCCTCCCCAGAAAAGCCCTTCCAGTGGAGGAGGAGCCGGTGGGAGGAGGACATACAGGCCAGGCTGTTTGAAGTGGACTCTTGGTTTCCTCTAAGCTGTAGCCCAGGGAAGCACTTCTGCTCAGGGTGCAGCAGGGAGCGGGTGCCCAGCAGCAGGACCAGGTAGCTTAGGTGACAGAAGCTGCTGAGGAGCAGCGATGCCTCCGGGAGGCCCCAGAGTCTACCCTTGTAGAGTCACAGGGCTCAGGCCCGGAGCAGGAGCGGGAGGGGCAGGAAGAGCATGCAGGCTATCTTGGTGTGGATGTGCCCACACCCTACTGGAGTCAGACCCCAGAGTTTGGTTGTTGCAACACTCTGCTTCAGGCCCCAGGCCCAAGCCCCAGGCCCCAGACCCCAGGCCCCTGCGGGTGCGCTCTGAGGCCATGCACCTTCTGGCTGTGTGGCCTGTCGTGCCCAGGGCACCCTCAGCTCTCCTGCTTGGGGCCCCCTCTGGCGGTGGACAGGGTGGTCCTCCTGTGTAGGGAGGAGATAGGGTGATAGATCAGAGACTCGCCGGGTGGAGCGCTGTTTCTTAACCTTAAAATGAATGTAACAGCTTGGAGTTAGGAAAATAGAAATCTCTCGATGCAACTGCATCTGTTATGAGATGAATTATTTTGCCTCCTTGGGTCCCGGTTTCTGCATCTCTGAAGTGAGGGTTGTCTTCCTTGCCAGCTTATTGTAGAATTACACGAGGAGATGGCATGGCCATTCTTCTGAAGTATGAAGCACAGGTGTGGTTATTGTAACCTTTATACTCAGGGTGTTAGGGAAGAAGAATAAGTAGAATATGCCTTAAATTCTCAGAAATGGGGTTCCAGCTTGTCCAGATTTCTTGTCGTTCCCTCCTTGCCAGTCCCCTCCTCCCTAGCATGCTTGGACCTCAGATATTCCCCACATGTGTCATGGTTCCTTGCTGAAACTCCCCTTCCCCTTCCCCCTAGACTAAGCACAGACTCCATGTCGATAGATGAGGAAGGCCGGGGCCCGGCTCCCCATGCTCCATTTACAGGTCTAGCCAGCCTGGGTTTTGACTTGTTAGAAGTGTGCACTTACTCTGGCTGCTAGGCCTTGCACATGCTGTTTCCTCTGCCTGTAACTCCTACTCAGCCCTCAAGTCCTGGTTTTATTGTCACTTCCTCCAGGAAGCCTACTGATACAGGCTCTGCAGTGCATTGAACAGCTTGCTTGCTTGTATTTTTTGATTGACTATTCACTCTATGAGGTGGGGCTATACCAGTTGTTCTTTGTATATTCCCAGCACCCATTGAAAAGAATTTTAGAGACAAAACAGGCAGGTTTAGGGGGTCCATGGGGGCCCCTAAAAGCATAGGTGATGGCTTGGAGACACCAGCAGGCATATATTCACAGAGGATAAAGAAAAGTCACAGGATATCGGGAAGAAGGAAACATTTTCACAAAGGATATCTGATCGTTGCAAGATAAGGGGAAAGAAAGCAGGAGGTGGGGAGGCAGGGGAAGACACCATGTGGACTTTGAGCTTTGAAACTGATACTATGTAGCAGAGCGACAAATGAGGAAAGCACAGGGGTCCTAAATTAAGGAAGGCCCAATTAGAGTCAGGGTCAAACAAAGAACTGCAACATATATAAGCTGGAGAAAAGAGACAAAAGATGATTACAGATTTATAGATTTCAGATTTTGGGATTTAGATTTTTTTTCCCCCATTAGAAAAAGCAGGCTTTTTCCATTAGGAGCCCCTTCCCAGGGGGTCCCCTTTGGGAACACCTTTGTCCAGATGGAATTTGTATATGCTTCCAATAAACTTCCATATTTTTATTAAAGAAATTTGTTAGTCCATGAAATTATTCTTCAGCTTTGTCAGACAAGGATCCATGAGAAGAAGTCTGTACCCCGGAACCCCATGTTTCACCAAGCACATTGCCTGATATGTAGCAGGTGCTGAATAAGCACTTGCTGCAGGAAGAAATAGGAGATGGTCCAGGACAAAACACACAAGTTGACATGCAGTACATTGAATATCCATGAAGTGCCTCCAGGAGCCAGACTGGCCACTACACCCAGGTAGCTCCTGGCTGCGCCCTGCCCACAGCAGGGGAGGCATTTGAGCGGAGCAGGATAGGGCCCTCTGCACCAGAAGCCTGACCCAGGCCCCCACTTTTCTCCCTAAGTCCAGTGACTGACTATTCCAAGGTCAGGCTACCCTTGGTCATGCCCAGCAAGGATGTCTCAGCCCCAGCCAGACTTCTGCCTGGTTTCTCCTTGTGCATTATCTGGGAGTCTCTGGTGCTGAGCAGCATCATTGTGGGAGAAGAGGGCATGACCCACTGCCCAGGCAAGCCCTGCTGTTATAGAAACAGTCTGCAGAGGAAGCCAGGGATTACATTTCAGACTTGCAAATGGGTTTGGTGAACAGGCTTTCCCGAGAGGTGGGGCAGACACCAGGACTGAGTGAGTGACAACAGTGAGAGATCTTTTAATGAATTTATTTCAGCATGTTTGTCTTCCTTCAGAGAAGCCCCTGGGCATTGCTTTGCTGTCTCCCTCTGAGGACCAAGAGATGATACAAAATGAAAGAAGAGCACACACCATGTGCTACATAGTGTCTGTTGAAGAATTCACTCATTCATTCATTCATTGCCTCAGCTAACTTGTATCGTGCCCCCTTTCTGTGCTGGACACTGTGCTGGGTCCTGGAGATGCAGTGAGAACGGCATTCAGCCCCCACTATCTCCTCCACACCAGGATGTGGTCAGGCTCAGGATGGTGGGTGGAACACCCTCAGCCACGCGTTTGCCTTTATCAGAGCCAGTTCTCTTTTCTGTCCAACACTGAGTCTAGCACAATGGATGTCACGGATCAGGTGGGGAGGTCGGACCCTCTGACCATCGTTGCACCCCAGCTCCCTCTCGCTAAGAACCCAAGGCCATGCAGGTGGCCCCGGCTCACGGTGCCTGGTGCAGGTGACAAGTGGGTTTCTTCCTCAGGACAGGTCGCTGCCATCTGCTGGGAACTGTCACCATAAATATGCAATGCTGTGTGGCTGCGGTGTGCATGCCCCTGGATGTGTTCAGTGTTCTGTCTATCCATGTGCCATGGTCAGTGAACAATGTGGCAGATCCACAGGCAGTTGCTAATATCCAGTATCTCAAGAGAAATACACAGTGCTCTGTCCAATGCCCCAAATCCACTTTTGTTTGCTATTGGCGTATGTTACTAGAGTTCTGTTTGCTGAAGGGCGATGGAGGCTGTACTTGACCCTCTTCCACTACGTGTGAAGAGCTGACCAATTCAGAGGCTGTCACTCTCCTAAGAGGATCTCCTTTCCTTTCCCTACTGCGTCTCCTGGTCTCCACTCCATGCTGGGGCAAACAGCACTCCACACAGGTGAAGGCCCAACACTTGGCCAGAACAGTTCTCAACTTTGCCTCCCAGTCCCACACTTTCTTTGGAAGAACACGTGAAGTATTTTTGTTTAGGCATCATTGCCTTATATGTTAACTTAGACATCTCTGGCTTCAAACCTCTCTGTCCACAAAGGCGGCACATAAGCCAAGCAATGGATTTAACCGATGAGAACTAGAGTCCAGGTTTGTCTGGAAGAATACTGAAGGCCCAGGTGCTGCAGCACGCACCCCCTCCCCCTCTTACCCCCCTCCTCCTATCCCCCCACACATACTCGTCTGCACCTATGTGTGCAGCGTTTGGGAACAACAAGCCAGTGCCTGACCAGAGCCTTTGCCCATGGTGCCAATAACTCTTGGTTGATTAAAATGGTGGTGGTGCTACTAAAGTCTGGGGCCTTGACTTCCTTGAGCTCTGAGTCCCTTGGAGGTAAAATAAAGATATTAGCTCAGTTTGGTGTCTGAATCTGTTTGGGATACTGTCACCCTAGGGTGATTCAAACAATAAGCATCTATCTCTCACACCTCTGGGGGCTGGGGATCCAAGATGGAGGTGCTGGCAGGCTGTCTGTGTGAGCCCCCAACCCCCCAGGCTCCTGGTTGGTGGTCTCACCATGTTCTCATGTGATGTGAGAGGCAGAAAGCTCTTGGGGTCTCACAGAGCACCAATCTCATGTATGAAGATTTCACCCTCATGACCCAACCACATCCTACGTTCACCACTCCTAATACCATCCCATTGGGGGGTTAGGACTTTAACATGTGAATCTGGGGGTCACAAACCTTCAGTCTATGGCTGTGTGGTGTCAGCATCTACTCCGACCCCCATGGTTTTACAAACCATTTTGTGTGAGAGCTGGAGCATATTCCCAGAGACTGGTGACTCCAGTTGCAAAGAAACTTGCCACAAATGGCAGGAAAGGACTGATCCAGGAGCCTGGATCAGCCAGAACCAATGTATCACCCAACAGCTCCTTGCCCCGCCTTTCTCAGCCATGAGGACCCAAGGACCAGGTCACATCAGTCTGGAACGCCATTAACTTTCTGCTTTGAATTCTCAATCCATCCCTCATTTACACCATCTGTCCTTTAGACACCACGCTCCAAGTTAAAATAGCTCCGAGCTAGTATGCTGGGCCCAGCCCTGGGCATCGGGTGGAGTATGCACTGCTCTGGGCAAAGCTGCTGTCTTGGGCAGTGAGAGCCCAGCTGGCAGGCTCTGGTAAGAAACAATGTGTCCTGGGCCAGGAGAGTGCTCCACCTGGCTCCTGGCTTGCATCCAGCCACTGATCCAGTGGTCGGCAAACTCATTAGTCAACAGAGCCAAATATCAACAGTACAACAATTGAAATTTCTTTTGGGAACAGAAAACTTCTTCGCATGGGCCATGAAGTTTCAATCACACTGTACATGAGTGTCCACATGTGGTACTTTGTGAAAGAGCCACACTCAAGGGGTCAAAGAGCCGCATGTGGCTTGCGAGTCGCAGTTTGCAGACCATTGGGCTAGGTGCTGAATAAACACCACGTTCTCTGGCTCAGCACTCTGTGGCAGGCTATGGGGTTACACAAACAGATGAGACATGATTCCATCCTAAAGCTCACACAGGGTAAAGCTGGATGTGATACCCAAATATAACAGGGGCTCCAGGCAGCACCAGAACCTCCCACTGAGAGCAGGGGAAGGTTCCCAGGGAGCTGGCATCTGGCTGGCTCTAGAGAGTGGCCAGGATGCCACTGGTCTTGGTGAGGGTAAACACCATGAGCATCACTGGCCTTGTAGGTTGTGAGTCCTGTTCCCATGCACAGGGGGAGCCCCAGGAAGTGCTGGGGCAGGCTGACTGGATCTGGCCAGCACACACCTCCATTTAGAATCTTTAAACTTTAGATGGAAGAGTCACCCAGAGTTGGTGTGTAGGCAGAGCAAAGGCCCCCAAAGATGTCAGTCCTAATTCCTGGAATCTGGGATACTGACCTCCCCTGGTGGAAGGGACTGGTAGCTGGGAACTACTGACACCTTGATTTCAGCCCAATGACTGATTTTAGGCTTCCCAGGCGCTGTGAAAGACCACATGTGTGTTGTGTTAAATCACTCAATTGGTGCTAATTAGTTACAGCAGCAACAGGAAATTAATATCTTGGAAACTCCTCCAGCTCTTGTGGTTTGTACTCTCAGGCAAGTGATTTAAAGATCAGCCCCCTAATCTTTTGCAGGGTTTAATAGTAGTACCTACTCACAGTTTTCAGGATGGACTGAGGGAACACATTCGAAGCGCCTGCACAGACAGACTGTAATAATCCCAGCGTTGGTGTTATTATTCCTGCAGGCTATGTGGCCCTCTACACCTCATCCTGGCCAGGCTCAGGGCTGTCTTTCTCCTTTGTGCTCCTTCTCCTGTGGCCAGGGACTCTGGTTTCTGTCTCAGGTGAAGATACTCATCCTCACCCCCTACCAATCCAGCCCACCCTCTCAGGCTACAGGTCCTTTAAGAGAGATGGAGGGACTGGACGTCTGCTGACATACCTGCCATAAATTCACAGAACTTGATAATTTTGGATAAGATATTAACATTTAAAAAGTAGTTATAGCCCTAACCGGTTTGACTGGGCGGACTCAAGGGTCCCAGATTCAATTCCAGTTAAGGGCATGTACCTTGGTTGAGGGCACATATCCAGTAGGGAGTGTGCAGGAGGCAGTCAGCTGCTCAATGTTTCTCTCTCGTAGAAGTTTCTATCCCTCTCCCTTCCTCTCTATAAAAAAAAATCAATAAAATGTATTTTATAAAATAATAATAAAATTAGTTATCTATTTTATTATAAGAACAGATAAAAATTAAATGTTACTTTTGTGTACAATATGTAATGGGGGTCCCTGTGTAGTGGTGTGCAACTCCTCAGGTTCTGGAAGGTGTGTAGGGAGCATGTTAGAAGTTTCTCTCTGTGACAGACCCAGAACACACATCGTTCTTATAATCATGTTTTTAAGAGTTTTATTGAGGTATCATTGATGTGTGAAACAACACATTTTTAAAATATACAATTTGGTAAATTTTCTTTTGACATTTCTATATACATGTGAAATTGTAACCATAACTAGGATGATAAATATCCACTACCCTCCAAATTTCCTTATGCACCTTTATACCCCATCCATCCTGCCCTTCTCTGTCCCTTGCTATATCCTTCCTACAGGCAATCACGGATCTGCTTTCTGTCCCTCTCAATGTCTGCAATTTTGATTTTAATATATTTTTCTTTTTAAAAATTGTATTTATTGGGGTAACACTGATTATATATATTTCAGGTGTACAACTTCATAATATACTCCATTGCATGCTCACTACCCAGAGCCTAGTCTTCTGTCACCCCATATTTGACCCCTCTCTTCTTTGTTCTCCTTCCAACCCCCTTCCTCTCTGATAACTACCATACTGTTGTCTGTACATATGAGTTTACTTGTTTGTTTTGTTTGTTGCTTTTTGTTTTATATCCTACACTGGAGGCCCATGCATGAAATTCGTTCACTTCAGGGGGCAGGGAGAGGGAATCCCCTCACCTTGGCCTGTGTCCTCTCACAGTCTGGGAGCCCCCAGGGGATGTCCAACTAATGGCTTAGGCCCACTTCCTGTTTAGTGGGCCTGCCAGCAGTCAGCAGTCAGACATCCTTAGCACTGCCTCAGAAGCGAGGGAGGCTCCTGCCAGCGCCAATGAGCTCACCAGCTATGACCTCCACTGAGCTGCACTCCCGCTATGGGAGTGCACTGACCACCAGTGGTCAGCTTCTGCATTGAGCATCTACCCCCTGGTGGTCAGTGTGTGTCATAGAGACTGGCATTCTACTATTTGGTTGATTTGCATATTAGGATTTTATTATATAGGATATGAATGAAATCATACAGTTCTTGTCCTTTTTCATCTGACTTATTTCACTTAACATGGTATTCTCAAGATCCACCCATGTTGTCACAAATAACAATATTTCATATATTTTTTTTTATGGCTGAAAGGTATTCCATTGTATTTATGTACCACATCTTCTGTATCAGTTGGAGGACACTTAAGTGTTCCATGTCTTGGCTAGTGTAAATAATGCTTCAATGAACATAGGAGTACATGTATCATTACAAATAAATGTTTTCAAATAAGTGTATTGGGGTAGGTACCCAGAAGAGAGATTGTTGGGTTATATGGTAAGTTTAATTTAATTTCCATAGTGGCTGGACTAATTTACATTCCCACCAGCAGCAAATGAAGGTTCCCTTTTCTCCACATCCATTCCAATACCTGATATTTCTTGTCTTAATGATAATAGCCATTACAGCAGGTGTGAGGTGGTATCTCATTACGTTTTTGATTTGCATTTTCCCTTATACTTACTGATGTTGATTATCTTTCCATATATTGGTGTGTCTTCTTTGGGAAGTGTCTATTCAAATCCTCTGCCCATTTTTAATTGGATTGTTTTCTTGTTGCTGACTTGTATGGGTTCTTTATAAATTTTGGATATTACTCCTTATCAGAGATATCATTTGCAAATATATTATTCCATTCAGTTGGTTGCCTTTTTGTTTTATTGATTTTTTCTTTTGCCATTCAGAAACTTTTAAGTTTAAATAGTCCCATTCATTTATTTTTTGCTTTTATTTCCCTATCTTTTGGGTCAAATTCACAAAAAGCATCTAAGACCAAGGTATATAAGTTTAGTGCCTATGTTTTCTTCTATGTATTTTACTGTTACAGGTGTTATATTAAAGTCTTAATCTATCTTGAGGTAATATCTGTGTATGGTGTTATATATGAGCCTAGTTTTTCAATCTTTTGCATGTGGCTTTCTATTTTCACAACATAATTTATTGAAGAGATTTTCTTTCTCCATTGTATATTTTTGGCTTTTTTTAAGTTGTACGGGCTTGTTTCCTGGCTCTCAATTCTGTTCCATGTATCTATTCTGTGTATCTATTTTTCTGCCAATACCATACTGTTTTGGTTACTTTAGTTGTGTAGTATAGTTTGAAGTCAGGGAGTGTCATACCTCTGGCTTTGTGTGTTTTTCATTTTTCCCCCTCAGGATTGATTTGTTGATTCTGGGTCTTTTGTGGTTCCATACAACTTGGAGGGGCTTTTTGTTCTATTTCTGTGGAAAATGCTATTAAGACTTCGATAAGGATTGAATTAAATCTGCATATGTTTTAGGTAATATGACCATTTGAACAATATTAATTCTTCCAAATCATGAATGTGCAATATTTTTCTATTTCTTTGTGTTTTCTTTTAACATTTTCAGTGTACAGGCCCATCACCTCCTTTGTTAAGTTTTTTTCCTAGGTTTGTATTCTTTCTATTGATTGTAAATGGGTTGTTTTTGTCATTTTTTTCCTGAATTTTTGTTAGCATATAGGAATGCCACCAATTTTTATATATTGATTTTCTATTCTTCAACTTTATTGTATTTGTTTTTTGTTTCTAATAGTCTTTTGGTGGATTCCTTAGGAATTTTTAAACATATACAATAATGTCATCTGTAAATAGTTCAGTTTTATGTCTTCATTCCAAATTTGGATGCTTTTTATTTCTTTTCTTCCCTGATTATTCTGGCTAATCTTAGTACAATCTATATATATAAAAGACTAATATGCTAAGTGTCCCTTTGACCATCCAACTGGTTGCTAGGATGCACACTGACCATCAGGGGCCAGATGCTCAACTCGGAAGCTGCTGTGACACACACTGACCATTTACAGAATAATGGAATCATGGACCTGGCACCCACAAAGCAACACTTGGCTTTCCCCAAATGGGACCCAGGCCATGCCACCATCCTGGATCCACAGCCCACCAAATTGCAGCCAATGCTGCCAAGACCCCATGGCGCAAGATACAGCCCACAGACCAAACCAGAAACAGTATCTTTGGATGCCGGATAATGACGTCATGTAGCAATGCTGTGCTTCCTTTTCTTAGCGACTAGCCTCCTTGCAGTTTCTTCAGCCCAGGAACATGACTTTATAGTCAGGTGGAAACATTTGCACTTTAACCAAATGTCTGTGAAGTGTTTTTCCATGCCTCATTTGATCCTCACAAAAGTCCTGGAGTTGGTAGATAGGAGACTCAGTAGAATCCTATTTTCTTTTCATTAGCTGGAAAAAAGAGATTTAGAAAGTTTAGAAACTTGACCTGACTGAAAAGAAGTAAGAAATGGTGGACCTTGAAAATGACTTCAGGTTTTCTCACTGCACAGAATATAGTCAAACACTGTTCTCCTTGCATGATCTACAATAATAATCTGCTTCATGTTGATATTTATTGCTGTATTGCTGACAATTACCTGAAAGGGAAGTTGGGGTGCTTCACTGGGCTGGAAAAAGTTTAGCTATATCAGAAAGCAGGTCTAATTAAGCAAGTTTATTCTATATATATATAAAAGGCTAAGTTGACTCGTGCATACATGATACATATAAAGCTCTCACTGGTGCCAATTGCACGTGTGTGTTTTGATCTGTCATTATCAATCATGAATTTGGTTGACACTCATTATGGAAGGGCATATAGTAATATTAAAATATTTCTTCTGATTAATTTTCTTTCAATGTGCATGATTCCATGTACCAGGCCACTAGTATTGAATAAGAGTGGTGAGAGTGGGAATCTTTACCTTCTTTCTGATCTAGGAAAAATCTTTCAGTTTTTCACTATTGAGTATGATGTTAGCTGATGGTTTGTCATAGATGGCCTTTAGTATCTTGAGGTACTTTCCTTTTATACCCACTTTAATGAGTGCCTTTATCATAGCACGAGAGGCCTGGTACACACAATTTGTGCACACGGTTGGGGGGCGTGTCCTTTAGCCCATCCTGCTCCCTCTCCAATCTGGGACCCTTTGAGGGATGTCCTGGATTTGGCCTAAACGGGTAGTTGAACATCCCTCTCACAATTCAGGACTGCTGGCTTCCAACTGCTCACCTGCCTGCCTTCCTGATTGCCCCTAACTACTTCTGTCTGCCAGCATGATTACCCTCTCAACACTCCCCTGCCAGCCTGATTGATGTCTAACTGCTCCCCTGCCAGCCTGTTTGCCCCTAACTGCCATCCCCTGTGGGCCTGGTCACCCCTAACTGTCCTCCCCTGCTAGCCATCTTGTCATGGCCATCTTGTGTCCAAATGGGGGCAGGATATTTTGACCATATGGGGGCAGTCATCTTGAGTGTTGGAGTGATGGTCAATCTGCATATTACTCTTAGCCACATTTCTTATGGTCAGCCTTTTATATGTTAGTCATTTTAATAGGTATGAAGTATTCTCTCACTGTGGTTTTAATTTACATTTCTGTAATGACTGGTGATGCTGAATAGCTTTCATGTGCTTATTTGCCATTTGTAGTACTAGCATATCTCCTTTGGTGAAGTATCTTTAAATACTTTGCTCATTAAAAATTTTACTCTTTAATTCTTTATCAGATATATTACAAGATTTTCTCCCAGTCCATAGTGTGTCTTTTCATTCAACAGTGTCTTTTAAAGAACAGCAATTTTTAGTTTTGATGAAGTTCAATTTATCATTTTGTATTTTTATGGGTCATGTTTTTCATGTTGTATTTAAGAAATCATTGTCCAATGTAAGGTCACAAAAATTTATTGTTATATTTTCTTCTAGAATGTTATAGTTTTAGGTTTTACATTTAGGACATTTTGAGTTAAATTTTACATATGATGGGATATCTGTATGTGTAGTAGGCAGTTAGGTAAGTATGAGCAGAGTAGGAATGATAGACCAGATATGGAATGACACCGGTCCAGAAAGCCCTGGTACCTAGCAAGAGGCAAAATTGGGAAAACAAGGACGTTCACCCCAGGGTGACCTTTCTCTCCTAGCATATCAATGGTCATGGGGTTAGACCCCTGATTTTTCCTCCCCTGGCATGTCACTAGTCATGTGGTAGACCCCCTCCAAGAAGGAATAAAGGGCCTGGAGAATAGCCTTATGTGTCCCCCATACACCACCAGTCCCTTAAACCTTAAGCCCTAAAGACCCATGACCAGGCCCAGAAAGGCAGCAAGGCCAGGCAAGGGGATGCCCTGGCTGACATTGAGAATAGTTGCAATGACCTAGACTCTCAATCCCAATAATTACAGGCTGTTGTTGTTCCTTATGATTAAGCCCCTATCCCAATGGTCTGCAAACTCGATAGTCAACAGAGCGGCAAACTGCGGCTTGTGAGCATGTGTCTCGTGAGCCGAGCCGCAGTTTGCAGACCACTGGCTTAGACCACATGCCCCTTGCTAAGACCGTGTTAATGTAAAAGAAACCTCAAATCTGTAAAGAATTTTTGTGAGTTTATTTGAGCCAAACTCTCCACAGTTACTGGGAAGCAGAATCTCAAGGTATTGGGATAATGCTCTGGAAAATGGCGTGGTTTTACCTTGTTTTATAAATTATCATCAAAGGAGGAGACTCATTACATGAAATCCCTTGGTGATAGAATAGGAGGTGGGAGAAAGCAAAGTGGGAGTTGAGGAAGGGGGCCTCTGGGATTGGATAAAAAGTGAAATTTTACATAGGTGGGTGCAGGAGAGTTAACAGTCAACAATTAACACAATAATTAATAATAACAATGAGGGAATTTGTGGTTTCTGCCCAGTCCATTTGTTGTGTCCTGAGGGGTCCTGAAAAAGGGAATTTACAAGTTACCCGGTCATTTCACAGGTGTTGTCTTAGATGCAGAAAGACAATAGGCTAGGTAAAGATCAAAGTTGATCTCTGTCAGGGAAAATACTGGCCTAGGAAATGACTACCTACTATATACTGTTTTTAATTCAAGTTTTCATTTGAGAACATCCTTTGTGGTTACTTTAGGTCTTTGAGTTTGCAAAACTTCCATGCAGGCCTTCCCTGAGCTAGTCAGGTTAGCATGTGGCCTTTTTTTTTCTTTTTTTTTTTCATCCATAACCATTATCTTTCCCCTCTGGACTTTCCCAGGATCTAGATCTGCCCAGAGAATTTCCCACTGAAAAATCCCGTTTATAGTCTTAAAACCTCTGGCTCTCCATTCTGGATGCTGACACCACTTTGGGGCTGAGCCCATCTGGTCTCCAGATGACCTAATCTACACTAATAAAAGAGAAACATGCAAATTGACTGCCACTCTGCTACGCTACCAGCCGATCAAGAGTGAATATGCACATTAACCCCACAAAGATGGCGATGCCCATAGCTGCCAGGCGAGGCTGGGGCTGCTGGGTGCTGGATCGGAGACACAAACGCACAGGCCGGCACCCAGCAGTCCCAAGCCCCGCAGCCAAGGCATTGGCAAGAAACCTGTGGAAAGAAGGATAAACTATCATAAATTTATCTTTCTTTCCACAAGATGAGAAAACTGACCCTGGTTTATTTAGTGATGTGGTCCACACTTTTCTATAAACACAGGGTATGTTATGGCCACTCCCAGGAAGGTCTGGTCATAATACTGTCTTCAAGTAATAATGCTACTGTGGTAAATCATCTAAGAAAGGAAACAAGGTTTTGTGGTTTTATTCTGAAGGTCAGAGAACATGCCACCCCAGCATATGCTGTGTTGTTATATTGATGATCTTGAGCTGCAGATGCTAGAAAAATAGCAAATGCATGCAGAGGCTTTCACTGAAGTCTTCTGATCTGCCTAAAATTGGACCCCTCAAAAAGAGCTTAAATGTCATAAGACCCTTGATGGGAGAAGTGTCATCAGGCAAAAAAGACTGACTCCTGTCACAGGATAGGAGAGTAGAAATTGACATCACACCCAAACTTTGTTACAAACGATTTTCCCCACCCCCATGCATCTTTCCTAAAAATCATTTATGCTCCTCTAAGAGGCCTACATCTCCCATCCCCTTTCCCTAGGAAGAAGGTATTTAAATCTGCATTCTAAGCCACCTTGGGGAGTTACTCATTTTTCTCTGATATCTCCTACATATACACAAGGTACACCTGTTAATGAACTTTTGTTTTTCTCTTAGTGTCTGTCTTTCATTACAAGGATCTCTACTAAAAACTCATAAAGGTAGAGGAAAACTATTTTTCCTCCTCCACAATTCTATCTCCGGAAATCAAGTCCCCAGCTGGACAATGAGGTTGGCTCAAGTACCAAGCAGTCCTGGCTGATGGGAGGGAAGCTTCTAGGGAGAAATCAATGATATTGGCCTCCAAGTGAGATGGAGGGCACACTCATGGTTACTGGTGGGGGTTCAAAGTTGTTCAACATTTTTGGAGGATGATTTGGCAAATTTGATAGAAATGTTCAAGGTACATCCAAGAGTCTTCTTCTAGGAATCGCATCTGCTGAGATAAAGCACAAACACATAAGCCCTGGTCAGAACATAGGATGCTACTGCGGGCTTCCCTTCCATGACAGGAAAACCTGGGAACAACCTATAATTTTAGGACAAGGTGGCATTTATACTAATAAAAGGGTAATATGCTAATTAGACTGAATATCTTCCAGATGACCTTCTGGACAAAAGCCATGTTGGTGGGTCCAAGGCAGAGGAGGTTAGAGGCAATCAGGCAGGCAGGGGAGAGCAGTTATGGGGATCAGGCAGGCAGGGGAGAGCAGTTATGGGGATCAGGCAAGCAGGGGAGAGCAGTTATGGAGATCAGGCTGGCAGGTGAGAGCAATTAGGGGTATCAGGCTGGTAGGTAGGTGAGCGTTTAGGAGCTAGAGGTCCTAGGGGGTCCCAGATTGGAGAGAGTTCAGGCCGAGCTGAAAGGACCCTCTTCCCATGCACAAATTTTGTGTGCCAGGCCTCTAGGCCTAACTACTAAAGAAGGAATATACTAATTCACCCTCATGCTGTGGCAAAGATGGTGGCATTCACAGCCAATAAGGAGGAAACATGCTAATTGACTGCCATGCCCTCAAACATGGTGGCATCCACAGCCTCAAGATGGTTGAGCCCATTCCTCTTAGCCAGGGCCAGCCTGAGGTGCAGACAAGCCTCTACTGTTGGCTGCCCAGACGCCCAGGGCCAGCCCCTGGCACAGGCAAGCCTCAGAGGCAGCTGCCCAGCTTTCCAGGGCTGCCAGCAATGGCAGAAGCAGAGGTGTGATGTGGGCATTGCCTTCCCCTGATCACCAGGTTGCCTCCCACCCCTGAGGGCTCCTGGACTGTGAGAGGGAGCAGCTGGACTGAGGGACTCCCCCCTTCCCCACTCCCCCGCCCCTCCAGGGCATGGATTTTTATGCGCCTCTAGTAAATATATAATTTCTTACTACTTTTGGGCTCGTGTGTTCTTCTTTTGGTGACCCTAGCACTCATAACCAGGGTTATGCTAGGGGAGGAGAAGTCATTCTTGGGGCAAGGTCCTACCCTACAATTGATTATCCATTGCTTGGCACCTGGGCTTTCCACTCTGATGACCTGTACCTGACCCATCATCCTTGCTCTTCTCATGCCTGCCTGTCTAACTGCCTACAGAGCCTCATGAGAGAGTATTGTACCATGTATCAATAGCCTGGAAAAAGATCAAAATTCAAAATTTGAAATGTGGTTTCTACAAAATGCATATTGCTTTTGCACCATCCTAAAGCCTGGTAATGGCCAAGTCAAACCATCATCATTCAGGCTTGGTCTGTATTTATAAAGGTTTCCTAAAACTTTGGTTAGAATGAGTCATGAAAACCACACCTCACTGAGTCTCAGGGAAACATACCACAGCACTTCATAAATGTCCTACAGTGAAGTTTGATATTAAACTTGGTGCCTTCCAATTCCTTTACCCCTCTCCTTCTCCACCTCACCTTTGAGTTGCAGCGGGACTTTCTCCATGCCTGGCCCTGGGGTAGGGACCATACAGAGAGAACAAAGCATCCTTTCCTGGCTTTTGAGCTCTTAAGTAGCCTTTTGTAAATCTATTGTAGAGGCTATGGTATTGAGAGCCATGGATTTCAATTCTCAGGGCAAGGTGCTTGAGAGAAAAAAAGGGTATTTTTGAATTTCAAAAGCTTGGCTTTAAATATCAAAAGCCAAAGCCAGAGGACTCCAAGCTCAGATTTTATATCATAAATCTGACTGTAGGGACGAGTCTCATTTTCAGCCCCAAAGGATGGGATTTCAAGCAGGTGGGGAGATGGAGTGGATGAGAAAGAACTGGGGGTTTTGATTAAAGTTTAAACATGTGGATCCCCCGAGAAGGGGCTTAGCACTCCATCTCACTGGCCCAGACTGCAGTGTTGACAGAGCCAAGACTGCCTGAGGGGAGTCCTCAAGAAGAGGACTGAATGCCGGGCTCCCTGGAGCGCAGCACAGTCTTATGTCCACAGAAGCGCACCACACCTGTGGGAACAAAGGTGGGAGGTGTCTAGGCCTGAAGGGTCCCTAGCCTCTTGGTATCTTCCCATTTCAGCAAGGGCAGGCATGAGAACAGTGTTTACCCTTCCCAAGAAGGGCCTGGGTGGCTGTGAGGGCCATTGGCCTGAGAGTGATGGTGACAAGGTTTTAGACCAGAGGGTCAGACCGGCTCTTGATTCAGCAGCCTTGGTACTTGAGTTCTGCCTGGGAAAGAATTCATAGCCAAGACTCAAAATATAAGAGAAAACTTATTTAGTAAGTTACGGATGTGAAAGAAGTGAGCAGTAGAAGAAGTGGGCTCAGGGGGTACCCTGTGCTGGCAGTCAGGCTGGTGGTGGGGAGGGAGAAGGGAAAGGCACTGGTATGCTCCCAACACTGGGTTCTCTAATGCTAAAAGCACTTAAGGGTAGAGAGCTTAGGGGAGGCCCTAGAAGAGGACTAAGAATATTCACCAGCCTCCTAGGTGGGTCCTTTCAGGGTTGTGGTCTCCACTGATTGGTCAGCCAAGGGTGGGTGGGTGGGTGGAGGGATGGAGCAGGAGGTGGTGGGGGCGGGGGGGTGTAGTGGGTCATTAGTAAATGCCACTGGTGCTGAGAGCAGCTTTGGCCTTGCTTGTCTGGTTTTATTGCTTTTCTGGGCTTGGAGCTGAAATATAACTGGGGCCTGGATATTATCTCTAGGGAGGAAAGGTCAAGGGGTCTAAACTGCATGTCCAATGATTTGAAAGCTCAGGGGATTCACACCCCAGGGAAGGAAAATTTATCCTGGGGGCTGGTCTGTAGTGTCCCAGTTTTGCCTGTTGCTAGGTACCTGAGCTTTCTGCTATGGTGACCTTCTGTACATTGTCTTTGCTTGCCTCAGGTCTGTCCAACCACCTTCCAAACAAGAGGCATTCTGTTTGGGATGAGAAGGACTCAGAGCCTGTGTTGCTGACAAGGGGTGCCTTTGTTGGACCACAGAAGTGAACCTTGCTCCCCTCCCAATGCAAGCATCTCAGAGGCCACAAGCTCCTTCAGGAGTGGGGAAAAGTTGCAACAACAAATCAAATTGAGTTACTAAATGTTCACAATTTTGAACTGAGGTTGTGTTTGCAACTTAAAGTGCTGGTAGAGTTATCAGAGAGAGTGGGGCGTCATCTTTCCTGCTGAGTGCTGCTGGGAGAGGAGTCCTTACCATACCTCGAGAAAAGTAATTTTCTGAGTCTCTCACAGGAGAACAAGTGATTTTTATTTGTGTGGAGTTAAATTCCTTAGTCTAGTCATAGAAGTGTAGCTGAGGTAAAGCCAGAAGCAGAGGCAAAGTCCAGAATTTCTGTTACATGTTACAGCCGGTCCAGTTCAGCCTCAGCCCATTAGTCCAATGCGTGTGTGGGTCCCCATGGGCAGTGGGTTACATGGGAGAAGGCCAGGAAGCCAACCTTTCTAATGCCTTTAATACAGTTCCTCATGTTGTGGAGACCCCCAACCATAAAATTATTTTTGTTGCTACTTCATAACTGTAATTTTTTGGCAACTGTTTTGAATCGTATTAGTGTTTTCCAATGGTCTTAGGTGACCCCTGTGAAAATGTTGTTCGACCCCCAAAGGGGTCGGACCCACAGGTTGAGAACCGCTGCTCTAGGGGCACTCAGTGCAGCTCCCAGCTCTTCGACAGCCCCCACCACCGAGGCCGGGCAGCTCTGGAAAGGTCCAAAGCCCACCGCCTGGCACCTGTGAGCACCACCCTGGCTCCCACCAAGTGGCACCCACACCAGATGCATTGTCTATTTATAGAGCACGGATGCCTAGAAGACACTTAAGAGGAATTCCGCAGTGCTGCCACTGATCACTCATTTTTAAAGGTGTTTCGTTCTCTCTCCAAGCTCATGAGGCCATGGAGATTCTCTAGCTTTATAGTCTCATATTATGTTGTCAGCTGGTTACCTGAAGGAAGTGTTTCCTCAAATCCATGCTTCTTCTTTGAGGAGAATGCATCAACTATGTATTCCTAACATCTTTGGAAGGAAGTCTTTCCTTCTCCACACAGAGCCCCCAACCCCAGGAACTGTGGAAAAGGACGTCACTCAGGGAAAAGAGAGTTTTATTTTCTTCCTTCTTTTCTCCTTTCCTCCTTCCTCTCTTCCTTCTAAAAATATTGACCAAGTTCCAATGCTGGTTGATACTGTTATAAGAATTGGTACTTGTGTTGGCTTCCTGGGGCTGCCATAACAAATACACCACACACTGGGGGGCTTAGAGTGACGTAAATGTATTCTCTCATTCTGGAAGCTGGAAGTACAAAATCCAGGTGTTGGCAGGAGTGTGCTCCCTGAGCCTCCACGGAATCTTCCCTCACCTCTGGGCTATAGAGGTGGCCATAGTCCTCAGGGTGCTTTGGCGTGCCACTGTGTCAATCCAGCCTGTGCTTCTGCCCTCATCACTTGGCTTTCTCCCATTCTGGACTTGGGCCACTCTGCTTCTGTATGCTCCTTATATCAGCAATGACCTGGTTCCAGAGGTCACATTTTGAGGTACTGGGAGTTGCGACTTCAACATATCTTTCTGAGGGGCACAGTTCAACCTGTAAAAGCATTCAAAGGTAGTTAGGGAGGGAGAAGGAGGATGTACCTTGACAATGGCCAAACAGTAAGATAATTACTGAAAAAGGGATTGTCACAGAGCAGTCAGGGCACATGGAAGGGCAGTCTGCTAGTTAGGGAAATGCAAGCTGCTATAATCACTGAGCAGATTCATAGTAGGGTCTGTTTTGCACATGACCTTAACTCGTATGTGAGTGGCTTTTCTCCGTGCTAGTTCAAGGGCCCAGGCTCCTTTGTCCTGTGACTGCCAACCTAGGGCCCTGTCTTCCTCCTTCAGCTATTCAGAGGGTGCTAGGTGAGACTAGAGAAATACATATTTCAGGAAATAATTATAATAACAGCAATGTTTATATAGCACTTTCAGATTAATTTGAGTATCAGTCCTTTATATATATTAACTCATTTCATGTGCACAGGAATTTTATGAGGGAGATACTGTCATTATCCCTGCTTTATAGGTGAAGATATTAAATATGAAAGCTTCAATGACTTGCATAGTTGGTTGAGAGTAGATCATAGCATTGTTGGGGTAAGAGGGGTCAAGAGGGCCTAGGAGATTGCAGTAAAAGGATGTAGGGCTGTGGAGGGAGCATAGGCTGGACATGAGGGCCACTGCAGGCCATTCTGAGATGTTAGGACTTGAAATTGATGTCAAAGAGAAGCCATAGAAGACCACGTGTCCAGATTTGCCACCAGCTTTCTCTAGTGTGTGGTTGTGGAGAATGATTTGAGAGATGTGAGAACGGAGGTGGGAATATGTATCAGTTAGAATGCTGAAAGTCACAGAGAACCCAGACTAAACGGACTCTGACAATAGAGGAAACACTCATCTCACATGGGGAGAAGTATAGCCACAGGAAATGTTCAGGCTTGGTTAGATTGGCACCTCTATGACACCATTGAGAGCCCAGGTTCTTTCCTCTTTCTTCTCTGTGATCCTCAGCCTGTTGGCCATGACCCCTTACCAATCAAGGTGGCTTCCCATGCAGACAGCACAGCCTAAGGTGGGGAAAAAGACACCATATTTCTTCCTGTGAATCTCTCTCTATCAGAAGGAAATCTTTCCTTGTAGCTCCCCCAACAGATTTCTTCTTATTCCCATTGGCCAAGGTTGGGTTTGATGCCCTACTTAAATGAATCACTGACAGAGGGATGAGTTTACCATGACTGGCTTTGGTAAATCCAGACTTACCTTTGTGCCATGTATAAGAGAGGTGGACACCCAAACAAAAGGCTGGGTAGGCAACCAACAGTGTCTGCTGCACAAGGAGGTATAGATAGATGGCTCCTGCAGGAATTCAGCCTAGAAATGCTGGTGGCCTGGATTAAGAGGTCAATATGGAGTCAATAGGGAGGAGGAGAAGCAGACAGATTTGAAACTACTATGGAGATAGCATGACCACGATTTTGTGATTAATCAGGTGAGGATGTAAGAGAAGAAAAGTCAAAGATGACCTGATGTTAGCTTGGGCCATTGGGATTCCTGTCTATGACCAGGGCAGCTTCTTTCTTCATTCACGTTCTCAAGAAATATTACAAATCATATTTTATGAGCCAGGCACTTCTGCTTGGGAGATGAATGTTTTCAGGTGAGAAAATGAAATATAACAACTTATTCAAGGTCACCTGGCTTACAAGTAAGTGGTGGGCCTGGATTTGAATCCAGGTCTTTTTGTCTGACTCCAAAGCCCATTTTCCTACCACAATTCCATCTTGCCTCTTCTAAATGAGCATAAATTACAATGTTTGCTTCATAAAGAACAAGAGAGATAAGCCTACAAGTAAATATGCTAAAAGGCAGGATGTGATAAGCACCAAAAAAAGAATAGAAGAAATTAATGTTTTTGAACACCTACTATGTGTCAAACATGATACTTAACATGTTACATAGATTGTCTCATTGAACCATTATGACAACCCTAAGAGGTGGTTTTATTATCTCTCCACAGACAAGGAGCCTTTCTGGACATAATAATAATAACAATGATAGCTACTAAGCGGGCATTTGATGGTAAGCTTTACATGTAAGCATCACAACCACTCATGTGCCCACCCTACCTGAGGAGCTGAGAAATGCTCCAAGAGGTGTCAGTCAAAGACTGTCAGGGATCTTGTCAGTTCCCATCACTTTCAGCCCAAAGGCCAGTTGCCTGCCCTTGCTGCCAGCCCTCTGGGCAGGCTCCAGCTCTCCAGCGTGGCTGCCTGCATTCCCAGTTTGGCAGTTTTTGTTCCAGCAATGGAACCATTGGTAGTTCTTCAGGGCTGGACCTGGAGTGACACAGGTGAAGTCACCTAGGGTATGAAATCTAAGAAGTGCATGTGCATCTCTTCCACATAGGGCTTGGCCCCAGTTTCTCTGGCAGTTGTCATTCTCTAAATGCTCCCACGTTTTGAGTTGTTCAGATGTGGGATGCTTGCCCTGTCACTGAAGAGCATTCTAGTCTTCGATGAAAACTGAACTGAGCTGTGGGAGGTGGCGCCTGGGCATCTCAGGAGGCCCTGCCTTGAGCCTGCGGAGCTCTTACCTTGCATGTATCCCACATGTCAGCAAGGAGAGTAACACAGATGCACCTATCATAGCATGGGACTATTATATTTAACTAGAGCCCCAGTGTATGAAATTTGTGCACTCCAGGGTTGGAGGAATCCCTCATCCTGGCCTGTGCCCTCTCACAGTCTAGGAGCTCTGCGATAGATCACACTTACCCCCCGCCCCGCCCCTCGCCAAGAGGAAAGCCTGGCCCATCCACCACAACACTACTGCTGGGTAGCCTGGGCCTCCCTCTTTGGGGAGATTGTGGAGCCCCTCCTCCCCGCAATTGATACCCCCATTGGCCAGTTGCCTAGGCCTCCCTCTGCAGGGCGATCAGGGGGAATGGCCAACCCCGACCAATCACATCGCACCCACCTTGGCTGGTCTGGCAGCAGTGGGTGTCATAGCGTGTTCGTCCGGATGGTCATTCACTGTTTGGATGTTCGGTTGATTTGCACGTTACACTTTTATTATTATAGATGATTACTCATCATCCATTTATTAAAAATATTTTTTGAGGGCCAACTATGAGCCCAGCACTGTTGTAGGCGCTGGGGTGTGGGTATGAATGCCACAGACCAGAATGCCTCCCCTCCTGAGACTCACCTTCCAGAGCAATTGAGAACTTTCCCTTCATCACCATCTAATGAGCGCATCATACGTGGTGAGTGTTTCACAATTTGCAACCCATGTTGATGCTCATTAGTTCACTTGATCCTCTCCAAAGCCTTGTGCCATAAGATTTACTATTATCATATTTCATAAATTTTCACACTGACATTTTTTCTCATTTTAACATCTCTGACAGCAGGATAGATCTTAGAATTGATGGCATGTCATAGTTTACTTGGTAGCATTTCTTTCTTAGTGGTAAATTTAGAGAATGGTGGGTCTTACAGTCAATGGTATCTTAGGTTTAATAAAATACAGAATTATCCTTGTTTTGCAGGTAACAAGACAGACGTTTAGAGAGAACTGGTCTCTTTTCAAGACCACATGGCTATGTAGTCGTGCAGGCTGAGGAGCCACAGTGGCCCTGCCGGAGCATCGTCTCTGCTTTCGGGGACTTAACTTTTGAGCACATCACAGCCTGCTGTTCTCATTGCTCTCCAGGGAAATAGAGCTCTACCCTGTCCCATATGGGCTTCAAAGTTGAGCCTGTCCCCACTCTGAGATCAGAGTAAAACCACCTGCATCAAAATAGCCTCCCTCTCTCCAGAGCCCCCTCGGGTTGGAGCTCCCTCCCTCTCTTGTCTGCTGAGTGATCAGTTGACAAAATGCATCTGGGCAAGGAGGAGATATCTGATCAGTTGTCATCTGTCCTAAATACTCCTGATGCACTTTCTTTCTTCATTAGCCACGAGGTGTTACCTCTTCTGTGGTGATCCACAGGCTGACACATGGCTTCCTGTGGCTGGAAGGCAGTCATGCTGCTGGGGAGGAGCAGAGAAGGCATCCCAGTTGGAAGCAAAGAGGAAGGGGGATGGGAGGAAAGGAGAAGGGCCGCTGGAGGTGAAAGTGGGAGTGGCAGTTGGCACTGCCTTGTTTTTACCTCATATCTAATCCCAAAGTTGAGCCCCAAATCCAGAGCCAGGTGTGGGGTGATTCCAGCGAGCACAATGTAAGCATGGCTGTGTTTCTCCAGCACTTTGTCCTACACACACACACACACACACACACACACATGCACACACATACCCGTGCATGCATGCATACACATGCACACATGCACATATGTACCTGTGCATGCACGCATGCACACACACACACACGCGCTCGCACACACACACGGACACATATATGCTTGCACTTACTGCCCAAATCAATCTCTTTCCTTTCTACTTGGAACTCTTCACTTGGTTGTTAATTTCTCTTCCACCTCTACCTCCACTTCCACCATATCTATACCCCTCTTTCAGCTCTAGAGTTCCTCCAAAAGAATTCCCAATATTCCTAATCTGATACTCAACTCCCCTTACATTCTAGTTCTGACCCATGTCCTCAAATATAACAAGCATTACTCTTCAAATGTATCCAGTAGAACACACTTTCTAACTGGACCAGAAGCAAGTCATAAAAGTCACACCTCAGTGTCTTTTCTCACTCCATGCTTCTGCCAGTAAAGCCCTGCCCTCACTCGGTGTTTGTTAGAGCTCAATTCGGGTTCTACCTGCTCTAGAAAGACCTTGCTTGGGCCCAGCTGCTAGTTGATTCTACCCACAACTGGACAACCAGCCCTCACTTAGAGGAAAGCCACACCCTGTGTCCAGGGCAAGAGTGAATCAATGAATCAGGGGCTGCTCCAAAGGGACCCAGGTGAGAACTGCCACATCCTTTTTGCTGGCCTCTCAATGCCATGGGCCAGTTCTGGTGACTCTGATTATGCACCTGACCTGGCAGAGAGTTTAGAGCCCTGTCCAGTGTGTCTACCAATCTCCATTGTAGGATTCAGTTCAATCCCAATCCTTAAATATGGGCCTTCCAAGGGTCACTCCCTCTATATCTTCTTTGCACTCTTATCTTGGGCCAGGAGTGGAGAGAGCTATGTCCCATGGTAGCTGCTTTGTTCACTAGATTGTCTCAAATTCATTGTCTTTAGCTGAGTTAGCTCCCTGCACCTAGCCCACTCTAGGGCCAGGGAAGTGCCAGCTCCCAGCCCCTTCCCATCTTCTGTGTCCTCCTCTGGGACTTGCTCTGCTCTGCTGAATCCTGACAGCCCAGGAGGCCTCCTCACTGCTGCTGTCAGCAGGACTTCCCCTGTGTCATTCTCTTGTTTCTCAGGTGATGAGTACAGATAGCAGTGCTGTCCTTGTACATACATGTCTTATTCCCTTGCCTTCCCATGTGTTTTTTGAGAGCAGAGAATGTCTCATATTTTGTATGCAGTGGGTACAATGAATGCATATTTACAATGCAAATGTTGGAAACCTAGAAAGTCTTTGCTGGTATCTTCTCACCTGAACTCTTCTTGTTGCAATGGTTTATGCCACCTTCAGCTACCACCTGACTTTTCCTTTCCTGGAGATTCTTCCTTTAACTCATCTTTCAACCAAATAGTGCATTAGATGGAAACATTCCCATGGCATATCTTTGGTTTGTGCATGTATTCCCCAGTGTCCAGCACAGTACCTGTCATATGCTCAATAGCCAGAAAACAGCTGAGGAGAGCTGTAAACCTGAGGGCAGTGAGCATGGATTCCTCAGTGCATCCAAAGTTCTGTGCTAAGGATCTTAGCTTCTGGCAAGAAAATAAAGTCAAACAGGATACCTGTTCTCCAGGAAACTGGGCCAGGAAAAGGCAATACAAGTTCCCAATTCATTGCAAATGAGTGCCTCAGGAATTGAATTTTCCCTGTAGGTAAGGGGAGACAGATCAGTAGCCTCAGAAGGAAATGGGACTTCTTCGTAGTCATCAATGTAAACAGAATTCTCCAAGAACACATAGACTCAAGCTTTGGAAAACACACACCCTTTGCTTCTATTCTAGTGACTTCTAGACTCTGACTGGCAGGATGGGGTTAGGGGAAGGCCAAGAGCCACAGGCCTTAGTGGGCTCCAGCCCCTGCTGGTCTAGAAAGCTTGAGCCCCCAGTGGTTCTTCCCTCGGGTGAAGAATGAGGGTGCCAATGAGAGAAGACAGTCTGTTGGTGATTGTCTCCGTGGCAGCAGGCAGTCTTGTCAGCCATTACCCTGGTGGAGTAATCCTCGAACTGTGTGCCATTCCATTTGATCTGCCTGAGACCACAGGAGATAGTCAAATGCTCTTGGCTGATATCATATGCACGCATAATTAGATGGCAGCAATTACCATCTGGGTTCCTCCACTTGTTCCAACATCCAGGCCTTGGGCAAGGAGCTGGTGGGAGTGAGGAAGGGAGGCCTCCCCAGCCCTGCCCGTCTTCCGTCAGCCTCCCAGAGAGCAGATTGGAAGCCTGGAGCCCGGAGTGCAGCCCTGTGGAAGGCCAACGATGCTTGATGAAGAGTGACAACAGGCAGGTGGCAGAGGGAGTCGAGCCATTATAGTGTCTCTCCCAGCTCATGGGCTGGCATAGCATTGCAGGCTGGGTAGATTGCCATGGGCACGGGGGATGAAGGCTCATGAGCAACCCTATTTCAGAGAGGAAGCCAAGAGTAGGTTTGAGGGTTCTCAGAGCGGTGATGGGCTGATGGGATGCCATCTGCCCCTCCCCTGGCACCAGGTTCTTCCATCTCCTGACTTGGAGCTCCCTGTGGGTGCCAGTTATACAGACATATGCTTGGCCAGGCCTGGCTGACATTTTCCCGAGGCTGGTGCTCAGACTTCCTGCCTGGGAAGGGAGGTGGAGATGAAGGAAGTCAAAGCAGCATGGGGGAGGGACTTCTGGAGTAGAAGAGCTGCAGAGCATGGATCCAAATCCTCAGACATTTCATTATTTCATATCCTCTGACTTGGGGAGTGTCCCAGCAAGGGCAGGTTGGCACTGTGCCATGAAGCATTTGCTACACGCTATGCACACATGTGCTTGACCTCCTGATTCAGGTGGGCTCCCAGAAGCATCTGCCTGGAGGACCAGAGGTTGTGTATAGTGGAAAGTTCATCCCTGGGCTTTGAAGCAGGTAGGGCTGAGTTTGAATCTCAGCTCTGCATTTCCCAGCTGCACGACCTGGTTAAGGTACTCAATACATCTGTTACTCAGTTAATAAAATGGACTTGTGAGGGCTGGAGGGTGCCTGGTACACAGGAGATATTCAGAAAATGTTAGCTCACTCTCTCCTTGCCTTCAAGTTAAGGTTAAGCCTGTGTAATTTATACTTTTTATTATTTCCTGATTGGCAGAAGGGTAAAGTGGAAAAAAAAGAAGTCATACCTTCTAGGAGCCTCTGGGCTCAGACATTTGTCATCAGGAGTGTGGTCCCAATTTTGACCAAAGAATCTCCCAGCATTTCCAGTGTCTTGTACCCCATCACCTGACCTGCAGCAGAATCAGACACCCCTGTGCTGTCCCTCAGCTCCATAGATGCCTGCCTGTCATGGCACCAACACTTGGTCATTGTGTGGTACCTGTGTTAATTTCTTAATCTCTTGCACAATTCCTGGCAAATGGCAAGATTCTGAAAATGGTTGTTGAGTGAGTGACTGACTGTGGTCTGATTCAGTTGATATAACCATAGACCCATGGGCTATCAGGAGTAGATGAAGTTGGAAGAGACCAAAATAAAGATGGAAGGAACCAAGAGACTTTTGGAGTCCAACTCATTATAGTGGAAGGTGCATGAATTTTGGACTCTGCTGGCCACAACGCTCTCTGACAAAACAGCTGTCTGACCTTGGGCAAGTTACCTAACCACTCTAACCCTCAGTTTCCCTTACTTCACAGGATTATTATGAAGTTAAAAAAACAAATTAAGTAAAATTTGCCATCTAACAATGGTTCTCAACCTTTCTAATGCCACAACCCTTTAATACAGTTCCTCATGTTGTGGTGACCCCCAACCATGAAATTATTTTGATTGCTACTTCATAACTGTAATTTTGCTACTGTTATGAATCGTAATGTAAATATCTGTGATTTATGATGGTCTTAGGTGACCCTGCTTGACCCACAGGTTGAGAACCACTGATGTAGAGCCTAAGGCCATCGGAAATCACAGATATTTACATTACCATTCATAACAGTAGCAAAATTACTACTGATCTAGTAGGTACTCTAAAATGGTGGCTACAATAAATATACTCTATGGTATGAGCTGAAACCTCTTTTGTTTTTCACTATATTTTATTGATTTTTTTACAGAGAGGAAGGGAGAGGAATGAAGAGTTAGAAACATCGATGGGAGAGAAACATTGATCAGTTACCTCCTGCATACCCTTTACTGAGAATGTGCCAGCAACCAAGGTACATGCCCTTGACCTGGGACCCTTGAGTCCACAGGCTGATGCTCTATCCACTGAGCCAAACTGGACAGGGCTGAACTGAAACCTCTTGATCTTAAAGAGCAACTGAACTTGACTGGAAACTCAGTTCTGTGACACACACCTGTGATTTCCTGAGCTCCTTCACTTACTCTGTCATGTTCCTGATGCTCTACTCCCAAGGCCCATCTGTATCTTCTCCTTTGCTGGTTGCCTTATACCCTCTAATCACTCCTAGCATTTGCTGAGTTTTTTGTGGACTTGTTGAAGATCAGGGGAGGGAGAAATTGAAAAGATGTTTCAGTTTGCTTGGTGGGACATACATAACCTTCAACCATCTTGTCAGCTTTTTCTCTATTTTGTTTTTTTCTCTTCTCAAAGTACCCAGCAAATTCTTGCCTCATGTAGGGGATTTCTGTTCACTTTCAGATCTCTTGGAGGACTTGTCTTCTTTTGCAGGAATATATGGGATGTCCTTTCTGAGGAGAATTTTGGAGAATGAAGAGCTCTCCATATGATTCTCCATAATGATCATCTCACTCAGCAATGTGGTTGGCGTTTGGTGAGGGCCAAGAAGACTTGGGATGACTTTAGGCTTTATTCCATGTTGGTGTCAATGGCTGCAATGAGCTGGGCTGGGGTCAGGAGTTGTTAGTGCAGGAAGTTGGGTGGGTGTTTTTATTGTGGATTTGGATGACCCATCTCATCAGTGGGGGGATCCTGCTGGCAAGTAGGAGTTCGAAGGAATTGCATCCAGACCTGTGCACAGGGCAGAGAGTTGGCAAGAGCCAAGCAGGAGTGCATTAGGACTCCAGCTGCAGTGGTGGGCAGGAAATCTAAGCTCAGGACCAAGTTTTCAAGTGGGCGAGGCCCATGTTGGCTAAGAGGATAGACCTTTGCTTTGAATGTCTGTGTTTCTTGCCCATATACAGCATTTAATATGGGCAGCATTTTATATGCTCATGATGCTAAGGCCTCATCAGGTGGGTAGATGTGCTCCCTCCTGGAGATATGTTAAGGAGGATATTCCCTGCCTTAATTATCCAGTCAAGAGGTGGATTCTGAACCTAGAACTTAGAAACCAGAAGGCAGGCCTCAGGTAGATTGGAATGTAAATCCCACCTCACTTGCTCAGAAATGAACCTCCAGAACCCTGGATGGGCTGGGGAACAGTGGCCTCCGGCGAGGGCTAAGCATGGTCCATCTTGGCACCAGCAGGGAGCTCCTGCATGAGAGCTTGGAATTGAACATGAGCCAACTGAAGGTCCTGAACCAGGTGATTGTTTTGTGTTGCTTTGGGTTTCTTCCCTTCTGTTTCTCCTGAGCATTTGGTAAAGTCTCATTGAGCTATTCCAGCTTAATCTCTGCTATCAAGAAAATGTTCCTACTACACTTGGGATAGAAAGAAAAAGTGGGGAGCATCTGAGCCCCATGCCTTCACCATTCCCAAGTGCATAGGGGCCCAGGGCACCAGGAGAGCCAGTTTCATTTCCCCCAAGGAGTTCTCCTCGGTGCAAACTGGGAGGACTGAAAGTTTGCGTTGCTAAGGAAGACAGTCATTTCTTGGGAGTTGGCAGTGTCGAGGCTGTGGCTCAGGTTTACAGGCTTCTTGAGCACAATGTTTGTTGTGCTCTGCAGTAGCTCGACCTAATTCAGACCTGCCTTTTATGGACAGAACCCCTGAAAGTTCTCTGTGCCTGACGAGGCTCAGTCAGGAGCTGGATGAAGGGTTGAGTCTCCAGTGGAAGGACATTAGGCTGCTTCTGGACAGGACTGGAATGGCAGGGTCCACAGAACTGATGCTCCATCTTCTTTTCCCTTCTCCCAACTCAGATCCCAGCATGGACTGGCATCCTGACCTTCTCTGAGTTCTGAGTCCATGCTTTCTGCCAGCACTGAGGGGCCTCAGAAAGGTTCTTCCTTATCTCCCTGCCAGCACTGTGCCCTAGAGGCAGTGGCAGCCCAGCCTGAGCTGACCTTGGGCATCAGGGGCCAAGGTGATGGACAAGCTCTGCAGCATGAGGCCCTTTTCCACAGACTCCATCACAGGTCTGCATCCAATTAGGGAGAGAGGTGGGATGAGACAATAGCCCATGCTCCTTGTTAAGGAACATCCCTAATTGATGACAGGATGATTACAGCAGCTTGGAAGCCAACTCAGATAGTGTTTTTAAAATTCCCCTTTCTCCTGGGCTGCCTGCCAGAGCTCCATGCACAGCTCTTCAGAAGAACAAAGGAGGCTTTGAAAATCTTTCTCCCCCTCTTTCAAATGCTTATCTGAAAGGACATCTTTTCCCCTTAGTCGCTGCAATCATAAAAGCACAGGTGATAAACTGCTTCTTTGTAATCATCAATTGTGAAGGTCCCCCCTCCCCCCACAAAAGTAGGCAGTGCAGCAGCAGGGATAGGTGGGAAAGGACCATTGCAGCACCCACATGGCACCTCCGAAGTCTCCAGAAAAATGAGGGAGGGGAAAAAGAACTTTTTCCGTGACAATTTTTATCTCCGGGTCTTGGGCTGTTGAAATGTCAGGCCAGGGCTAGAAAAGATTTTCTGACTGTGGCTGCTGCCTCAGTTTGCTCTGGGCACAGGGGCTGGCGGTGGCAGGAGGAGAGCCTGGGAGTGGAGGAAGCTCATCTTGAATTCTTGAAGCTGCAGTTCGGGTCTTGGCAGGACTCTGTTCCCAGACAGGAAGGCTGCAGGGTGGGCCAGCAGATCTCACCTTTGCAATGATCTTGAGAAGCTGTCTACTAAAGGTTAGTGCCTAAGCCATTTGAGAGGAAAATCCCAAATGGAGATAATAATGGGGTTTGGATTAGATTCTAGACTCTGGGTCCCCAAGCCAGCTCTTGCCCTGGCTCCTCCGCCTCAGTCACAGCCTATCTGCAGGTCCCCACTCTGTGCCCTGCGACATGCAGGTCCAGGCTGTGGAGGGAAGTCCATGGTTAGCATTTTGCATTAAGAGCAGCGCCACAAGCACAGCCTAATTCCGTAACATTTCAGTCCTTTCAAGCTGGAGGAGCTGACAGCTGAGCCTGCCACTTTACTTCTAACAATGCGCAGAGCGCCTGCTGCCTTGTGGATGCTGGTGAGCGTTAGGCTCATTAAAACTGATCCTCACCTGTGCCCTAAGCGCCCTGCCTTCTCCCTGGCTGCCTGCTTTCCCAGGGGCTCAGCCAGCTCTACATGGCTCTCCCGAAAGCCTTTCTGGCATCTGAAGCTCTCAAAGCTCTGGGAAAGACTGACTCGATGCTCAGGTGACACTCTTCTCTGCCTTCTTCACTGTGTGCTACCATCGGATCACTTTCTGTCTTCCTTCTGGCATTCATAGACCCAGCTGCAGACCGCTGGAGGCCCGGGTGGATGGAGGGCTGGTTCTCGGGATGTCTGTGTACATCGGCATTGGGAGAGGATGGGCAGTCAGGAGGCATTGGTGGGGGCCATAGAGATGCAGAAACCAGAAGCTGGTGGCTCTGCCAGGGACTCCCCCTGTGTCGGCCACTCCTCTGGGCTCTGGGCTCTGGAGGTAGATGAGAGTTGGGCTGAAGTTGCTGACACAAGACAGGTGAGTTTCTCCTGGGTGCTGACTGCCCCATCCCTGTGAGCGGGTTCCCACTTTTGGGCCTCAGAATGGAAACTCCGTTTAGAGTAGTGGTCGGCAAACTCTCGAGCCAGGGTTTGCCGATCACTGGTTTAGAGGTAAGAAGAGTAAGGGAGCCAGTGAGGTGGGGGATGGATATTGGGAGATGAGAGGTTCAGAGCCTGAGTCGAGGTTCAGCTCAGGCACCAAACTGCTGTGCGGCCTCTGTCACATGTAAAATGGGGAAACAAGAATACCAGCTCCCTCCTCTCACCTCCATGCTGCTATGGATTCTCAGGAGGTGCTCCCTTGCCTCTCACCCATTCAGCTTGTGGCTTGTGATGAGAACAAAGGGAGAGAAGTCACAGGTGGGTGCTTCGTGGGGAGCACTCAGCATGAGGTGGTGCTAGGAGGTCCTAGTGGGCGGGCATGGCTTGGGGCAGCTCAGGCAGCTCTCTAGGTGTGGAGGATCCATAAGGAGAGGCCACTCTGCAGTCTCTGGTGACTGAGAGTTGAACTGCTGTTCTCCTGGTCAAACTGCTGGTGCCTCTTTTCAAAAGTACTGGAGGCTCATTTGCATGTCATTTGCATTTATTTAAACATCAACTCACTTAATGTTCGGAAACCACTGAGATTTCTTTCAGGATGCTGCTTGTTGCCCTCCCCAGACTGTGGCTGTCCCTGTCCCTGCCCATCCTGCCTTCTGCAGCTGGTCCAGTCCAAAGGCCTCCTCTGTTTCCAACAGGGCCTGAAGAGACCACCTGCTGACTGTGGAGGAGCAGCGCCTATGGGAGGTGGGGGGACACACCTCCAGCCAAAGCTGGGTGGATTTGGCCTCCTGCTTCCCTCCAGGTACCAGGCCCTTCCTAGGCCATGGGCTTCCCAGAGCTCTCCCTCGGCCAGGCTGCAGGTGGCAGCAGAGGGGGTGAAGGGCCAGAACAGGCTGTGCTGAGAATGGGTTTATATCCTGGGGAGGAAAAGGGAAAGGAAGAATTTGTGGTTTTGTTTTATTTTGCACCTGAGGGCTCCGGGGAGCTGGGACAGAGCTCTGTGGGAGCTGGGAGCTGCTGGGTGAATGTGCTCATTCCAGAGGTATGCTTCTCTCCCCCTACCCCGTCCCCACTGGCTGGTGCCCATCCCTTGGCAGACAAAGTGCTCCTGGCGAACTGAGGCACCCAGAGGCTGAGCTGCCCCAAACCAGGCCACTCAGGACAGATGCGCCTCTCCTGCCCGTCTGCTAGCCTTTAGGAAATCCTCTGGATCTCCAAGAACTCAGGCCTGGTTCCTGTCCCACTTGCTCCCCTCATGTTGCCTCTCTGGAGCAGGACAGGAGCTCATTAGAGAGATAACATCAGTGATCCAGGCTGGACCTCCTGCCACTCCTCTGACCTCTGATCTCAGTCAACATCTGCAGCCAAATCTATGCTTCACCCCAATGTAAGCCCCATCTCCTCCTGGCAGCCTCCGCCCAGGGATCAGTCCTCTCTGATAATCTGGCCTTCAAGGTATGCTTGCCAAACACCGTGGGCCAAGTGACGGCTGGGCTTATTCCCCACTTAGCTCCTGAGAGCAAAGTCCTACAGCCTCCCCCCTCACACACACGCTCACACACACATGCACATGCACATGCTCATGTGAATACACACACAGCTGGCCTCATCACAAGGATCAAACCAGGCCTGTCACAGCTCCCATCTGACTGGCTGAGGCGCCTCATTTTCTAAGTGTGAAATGAAGACACAGGCTCCTGTGACTATCCGTTTCCACAGTGAGCTATGCGGCTGCCTCAGGGATGGTTAGGGCTCCTGTCTGGTCGGGGCTGGTTGGGGGAAGGCTGGGCAGGCAGGGAGAGGGGCAGCCCTGGACCTGTGGGTGGTGGGGAGCCTAATCTGGGCCCATCAGCTGCTTACCTGGGAGCGATGGCGCACCTGGAGCTCCTTGTGGGACACAGTGTGAGCAGAATGCCCCAAATAGCTGCTCTCTCTCACTACAACACTTGTCACCATTCTCTTCGCTCTGGCAGAGCTAAGGTTTAATGGCTTGTGTGTGCGGGGGGAGGGGTGTGAGGCAGGGAGGCAGGGTGGGGTGGTCTGTCTGTACTAACTGGGCAGAGGAGGTAGTCAGCTTCTTAGTAAGGTGGGCTGGGAACTCCTTCCCACAGCCCAGCACTGGGCCAGGCCAGGTAGAGTGGCCACTCCTGCAGAATTGCCCCTGCCTCTCCCACCCAGGCCACAGGACAGCAAGGACACTGCTCCTTATCCCCGAGAGCAAGGGGTGCCACCACACTGCCACCCAGACAAAGAGAGAGACAATGGCAGTGCCTCATGGGCTCATGGAGTGCAGAGGAGGGCCGGCCTGCTCGTCCTCGGGAAGCTTGTGTCCGCTGACGGGCCTCTGAGAGGGGCTGTGGCCATCTTCGGCCTGGAGGGTCTCAGGGGATAAGAAGTTAGAGCAGGAAGGGACAGGCCTCCCTCAAATTCAGAGCCTGGGCCCCACCCAGAGTGTAAGTCATTTCTCTGGGAGCAGGCACAGAAATCTGTGTCTTACCAATTCCACATTGATACATAGCCAGCATTAGGGACTGCTGACCTAGCCTTGTCCCTGTCCCCATATTACAGATGCAGAAGTAGAGGCCAGAGCAGTCAGGTGACTTTTCTTACCTGTGGTGGAGTGGTCCATTCCGAGTGCCAGGAGGTTCCCCCAGCATAGATTCTGGGAAGGTGACAGCTGAGCAGAGCAATGCTGACACCACAGAGAGCATTGGCCTGGGGAGGGAGTTTGGGGACTCAGAAATGAGATCTAGACACCCTCAAGCAGAAGGGCTGAGGGGCTGGTTGGGGGTGTGGAGGGTGTGGGGGCGTATAGGATGCAGGAGGATGGGAGCTGGGCATTGGGAACACAGTCTCAGAGCACTAACAGCTGGCAAGATGCCCGTCTTGGCTTTGCTGAGACTCATGTGAGGCTTGCTCCACAGGCCCAGGAGAGAGGCTCCTAAGACAGAGCAGGAACCATGGCCACATAGGAGTTGAGGTTTTTAACAGAGGCCAGAGCAGAAGAGGAAGAAGGTGAAGAAATAACCTAAGGCCTCTTCCTCCAGATCAGAAGGGGAGCAGATAGGAGGAGTCTGCCTGAGATGGATGTGGGGTGTGGCAGAGTGAAGGGAAGGGAAAGAAGCCAGGAGCATATGAGCAGGCACTTCTGGGTGACACAGAAAATTAGTCCTGCCCCCTGAAACCCTGGGCCTCACAGTCTCTGGGGGGTATTAGAGGTAGTGGGTGCTCACCCATGTCAGGGACTGTGCCCTTGAATTGAAAGAAATACACACTCCCCCCATGAGGGCCTTACAGAGCTCTCATTGCCTTATCCTAAGCCAACTCCTTTCTGTCTAATATCCTGTGCAGGGCAAGTAGTATCCTAAGAATGACCTCCCCTTCCCTTCCTCTCCCCTCCACTCACCTGGGAATATGATGCACTCCTATGCTCATGATAAGCACCACTAACTTAAGATAGGGAGGTTATTGAAATGACTAATCTAATCACACAAGCCCTTTAAAAGCAGTCTTTTCTCTGGCCGGAGGCAGAGGGGAAAGCATGAGAAGCCTTGTGTGAGTCATGCTGGGTGGAGAAGGGGGCCTGGAGGGAAGGGATGTGGCATGGGGGCTGGAAAGGAGGGATTTGGGCAGCCTGTAGAGTGAGAGCAGTTCCTGGCTAGAGGCCAGCAAGGTTGCTGGGACCTCAGTCCTACAACCATAGGAACTACAGCCAACAACCTGAAGGATGTTAGAAGGGAAATCTTTCCCAGACCCTTCTGAAGGGACCAGGCTAGATAACACCTTTATTTTGATTTACTGAGACTCTGTCCAGAGACCTCAATTGAGCCTGCTCAGCCTGCTGACCTACAGACTGTGAGATAATACATGTGTGCTGTTTTAAGCCACATGCTTTTTGACAGTTAGTTATCTGCATCAGTAGGAAATAATACACTGAGGCTAACATTGAGCCACCTGGCCTGGAATCCATCCCCCTGATTTCTGGTCTCATGGGATGATAAAACCTGGTTCCTGTTGGTGGGAAAAACTCAACAGGGTATCCATCCTCTTGTTCAAATGTTTCAACTCCCAGAGACATCCTCTGCCCTGTGGGTGGATGGTCAGGTACCTCTGGTCTCATCAAAAGAGCAGCAGCATGAAAGATGGGTCTCTAACCTCAGGAGTGACCAGACTAGTGGGATCTGCCTTCCCCCACTGCCAGTGAGAGTGGTAAGTGATTGTGACAAGAGCTGATGTTTGATGCAGCTTCCTACGTGCCAGATGAGGGATTAAGCGCATGTCTGTATTACCCCCTTTAATACTTGTAATAACCCTGGGATGGATATTATTATGGTTCCCATTTTGCAGATAAAGAAACTGAGGTTTAGAGAGCTCAGACTTGTTAGTGGGTGGTTGAACCAGGATTTGAGGCTGAGTGTCAGCTCCAGAGCCCTGTTCCTAACAGTCCTGTCACTGCTCCCTCCCTGCACCAGGCACGGTATTTAAAAGGATCTTGTCTACCAAACAAACTGAATTTTTCAAGTCATAATTTTGTTTTCTCACTTTTTATTAATCAAAGCTGTGTATGGCTGCCAATCAGGGGCTCAGATCCGCATGAGATTAGCAGTGTTATCACACTGAGTTGATGTAATTCCAGCCAAAAGCACAGCAATGATGTCTCAGTCAGCAGTCCGTGAGCCTTATCTCTGGGTAAGCTGTTGCTTCTGTAGGCACACAGAAGTATTTATCAACTGTAGCTCTGAGCCACAGTACCCCCATGGGACCTTAGGGTCTGAGGACTGCAGGTGGGAACCTGGTTCAGGTCTTCCAGAACTGCCCATTTGCTCTGCTCGGCCTCAAGCCTCTGTGACCTGCTCAGGGACCTCGTCCACAGAGGGGGCTATAGATGCCCGTCTGCCCCCAAACACCACTGCCAGGGACAGAGTGAACAGTGTGATGCCCTCCTCCAATGCATACACACACACACACACACGCACATGTGCACACACGCATGGATGCACACACACTCACAGCAACCAATACATCACCACTACCATCAGGAATGTGGGCTTGTCAAATAGTATTTTTCCCCAAGTTCATGTTCCCTACTCACGGGTGTGCATGTGCAGACACACACACATGCACACATATACACACACAAGTGCACACCCCACTCTTCTCTCCTCCATCAGAAGGTAGTTCAGTCTTAGTATAAAACATGAAAATTTCCCATCTCACATCTGTATGACTGACAGAGCATGAACATCTGTAAGTGAGGAGGATCATTCTTTCCATATTGACTGTGGAGTCTGAACTCTGTTTTTTTCATATCATGAATCTAGTACAGTGAGCTCCTAAGTGTCATTCATTTACTCAAAATCTTTGTGTTTCTTCCTAGCATATGTCAGGCTAGGTAGGTAGCAGTGGAGATTTGTTAAAAAACCAGGCCAGTGCAGACTGAAAGGCTGCCCCCAGGTAGCCTCAAAGGTAAGCTGAGGGCCAGGAGCCTTTGGCTGAGGGCAGGAGAGCACGGGGTCTCCTGGGAACGGGAACATAGAAGGGACCACTGGCACTCTTGGTGAGTGTCAGCATCAGCAGAGGCAGGGGGAAAGGACCTTTAGAAAAGACCTTTCAGGCTGTGGCCTGGCTTCTTCCCCTCTGTCCCTTCTGAGCCTCCCAGTTAGCCAGCATTCCAGTGGTCTCCCTGGTGATAGTTCTCACCTGGAATTACAACTGACTTCAGTTGTCTGTGTCCTGGGCCATGGCTCTCTGGGGCCACAGAAGAGGGCCACACTAGGAATTCCAACAGGACAGCGTGGCCAGAGGTTGGAGCCAGGGTCCAGCTTGGGTGGGAGAAGTTCTTCCCTGCTCTTCATGGTGAGTGGGGCTCTGACTTACAGTCATGAGGGACATGGAAACACAATTCTTCTGTGTCATCACAATGAAAGCAAACACTGGAGCCTACACCTGCAGCCTGTTTTAGGGATAAAAAACTACTGCAGAGACAGGATCAAATGGAAACCGCTCAACAAGCTTGCAGAGCATGTTGGGCAGGCATCAGTGTCCTATCTCACGGCTGTGGCTCAGCCAGGGTAAGTGATTCCCTTTGGGGAACAGCCAATGAGTGCAGAGAGGAAACCGGGACTCAGCTTGTCTCTTTGTCCTGTACAGCCAGTTATGTCAGCTAACTGGAGACAGAGCTATTCCCATGGCTGAGGGACACAAGAGCCAGAAAATGAGCTGGAGTCACAGGACATGCATTTGTTCCCTAAGGCTGCTGTGGCAAATACCACAAACCAGGTGGCTCCAACAATAGAAATACATTCACTCAGCTCTGAGGCCAGCTTCAGACCTCTGGGTTTCACAGGGGGTCCTTCCATGACTCCGAGGAGACTGCTCATGCCCGTCTCCACAGCTCCTGGGGCTGCGGTGGCTCCTTGTTCCTGGCCATATGGCAGCATCACTTCCATCTCCACCTCCATCAACACACAGCGTTCTCCCTGTGTGTCTGTGTCCACAGTGGGTGAAGGATGGTCCACTCTAACCCAGCACGACCTCTTCTTAATCTGCCAAGACCCTATTTCCACATCAGGTTATAGTTATAGAGTGGGCATGAATTTTGGGGAGACACGATTTAACCCAGTAAGAAAGGAAATTTGGCCTGTTAGGAGCAGAGTGATGACAAGCCAGAGAGCTGGGCCACAGAATTCCAGTTTGATTTGACCATGGGGATCTGGCCACCTTGTCTCATGAGGATTGGACAAGAGAAGCAATTGCCTCCCCTCACCCTGAACACCTTGCCCATCTACCCTCTTACCTCTTATTGCCCTCTCCACAATCCTGACTTCTAGCCACAAATAAGGATGTGCTAAGATGACTGGTAAAGCAATTGCTACAGAACAACTATGATTTATTGAGCACTTACCATGCACCAGGTGCTGTACAAGAGCTTTATATACATGATTTTATTTAATTCTCACAATGACTCTATGAAACAAAATTCATTTTAATTTTCATCTGACACAGAAGGAAACAAAGGCTTTGGAAGATCAAGACGTGTCTGAGGTCACGATGTAATAGGCGGTGTGAACAGGACTCTAGCCCAGCTCACACTAGAACTATAGGCCTAAGTCACTAGATACTCCTGACCCCCTCTGTCCACTTCAATTTATTTCCTGGGGAGTAGCATGCAACCTGAGAGACCTGTAAGGATCCCGGAACAGAAGGCTGTGGGACAGGCTAGTTCTCAGGGACACAGAAAGGGAATGGACAGAGGGAGTTTCCAGTCAAATGGCTTTGAGCTATTTCCACTGAACTGGCCTGGTCACCTCTGCTGGGGCGCAAAGGGAGGAGGAAATCAGGGGTTTACCTTCCTGTTTCTATAGTGCCTGGAGGTTCTCATCCTATTTGCAAGGCCATAAATAATCGAGAGGTATTACTCAGGGATTGCCATAGTAACATCTTCAGGTTACCAGGGAGGCGAGATCCAAACAAAAGTATCTTATTAAATATTTCTGGCCACTAGAGGAATCTATGCAATACTGGGATGTAGGAAGGGAGGGGCAAGGAAGCTCACTGCTTCTTTGTTCTGTCCATCCAGATCTTCCTCCTCAGAGTCACAGCTCTAGGGGGGGGGGGGGGCCTCCTTTCCTTTCCCCTTCACTTTTTCCTGGACTCTTCCCAACCTGTAAGCGATTTTTCTAACATTCAAGCAGCATCCTGCAATTAGCTTGGAAAGAGATGCCCTTGGCTTTCTCAATAAACATACCCTCTTCTAATTGGTTTACGATTGAGTTGGTTTTCCAATTAAACATGGTCCCCACATATATCATCCTTTTAAATGGAATCAGTAGGCCTGAAAGCTGGCTTTTCCCAGATGCCAGGAGCATGGCATAAGGCATAGAACAAGGCCTCGCAGGAGAAGAACCAGGGAGGGACCAGTCTGCGCTGGGGTGCTCCTGAACTTGGGCCATGAGAGCTGCTTATGGGGGCTCCTTCCTGGAGGCCCAGACTGGGAAAGAGTCAGTCTCCATTCCCGACTTCACAAGCACAACAAATATGTTTCCATTCCAAGTGCTCTGTCCTCCACAGCAGCTGGAGATGGTACTCAGGTTAAGGACTTAGGAAGTGTACAGGGGTGGGCAAATATAGATTTATAATGGTGAGACACAGAGTTTATTCTGCATTGTAATTTAGTAACTAGAGGCCCGATGCATAAAATTCATGAATGGGGGTTCCTCTTAGTCCAGCCTACACCCTCTCCAATCTGGGAACCCTCGGGATATTCTGATTGCCGATTTAGGCTGGATCCCCAAGATTGGGCCTAAACTGGCATTCAGACATCCCTCTCCCAATCCTGGACCACTGGCTCCTAATCACTTACCTGCCTTCCTGCCTTCCTGCCTGGTTGTTCCTACCTGCCCCCCTCCCTATCCCTAGTGGCTTGATTGTCCCTAACTGCCCCCGCTGCTGGCCTGATTGCCCCCAACTGCCCTCTCCCTGCCAGCTTGGTTGCTTCTAACTGCCCCCCACCCGGGCTTGGTCACCCCTTACTGCCCCCCTCTGCTGGCCTGGTTGCCCCTAACTGCCTCCCCTGTCGACCTGTTTGCCCCATGCAGCCTGCTTGTTCAGTAGTTTGGTCATCCCTCACTAACCCCTCTGTTGGCCTGGTGGTAGGATGCCATCTTGTGAGGGGGTGATGGTCTTTTGCACATTACCTCTTCATTATATAGGATTATAGAATTTATTTGAATTACACCTGTAAAACTGTTTTGTCCACTTGTACTTTCCAGTTGTAGGCAGGCCCACAGGGGAAGCAGGGAGGAGGATCTCTCCATGTCTCCACTTTGATGAGGTCAGAGGTGGACTAGATTTCAGACTCTGTAGTCAACAACTTCAATTAGGAATGGGAACTGGAGGCTACTTAGTCCAGGTCCCTGGGCTAGTAAGTAGCTTCACTGTTTCTAAAACCTATTTCCTAACCCAACCCCCTATCCAAGGTCCCCAGCCCTGGTGGGGTCACTGGGGTCTGCACAGAGCCTGAGGATAAAGAGGGAGGTGGGGAGTAGAGACATGCAGGTGGTCTCCAGGATGCCTGGGGGTGCCCTTAGCCCACCTAGATGTCTTGTACACACAGCCCTCTCTCTCAAGGCTCCAGCCGTCAGTGTGTATTGCTGGAGCAACCTGTGCCCAGCTGTCCCTTTCACAGAGCAGCCTCTCTCTTGTCTGGGCCATGCCCCACTCAAGTACTGGCAGTTTTGCAACACGTGGAGGGAGGGAAGGGATGAAGGGGAGCCTGGGACCCCAGGAAGGCTTCCAATGCAACCATCTGTGCCCGCCCAACGAGTTAGCATCTCATACATAGTTGTTTTTTTAAAAATATTCTTTATTGATTTTTTACAGAGAGGAAGGGAGAAGGATAGAGAGTTAGAAACATCGATGAGAGAAAGACATCGATCAGCTGCCTTCTGCACGCCCCCACTGGGGATGTGCCTGCAACCAAGGTATATGCCCCTGACTGGAATCAAACCTGGGACCCTTGAGTCCGCAGGCCAACGCTCTATCCACTGAGCCAAACCAGTTTCGGCAGCATCTCATACATTGTTGATGAGGCCTTTCCTAGGCTTGGGCTGAGCTGGGGACTTGATGAGATAAAGAAAGAAATAATACTAAGCAGCACAGAGTGCAGGGGTCAGGCAGGGGTTCAGGAGCAGTGTTCACCTTGGGGCTTGCATATTTTATCATGGCTTACTCTCTCACCCCTCTTCCCTCCTTTTCTCTCTCCTGATGTTGCTGTGGTGAGAGTTTATACCACCCTGCACACTGGTTTGTGCATCTACTTACAACTCAGGCATCTTTGGTTTGTGTGTGAGAGAGATGGCCTATCCCCAGAATAGTCAAACTGAAACAACCAATGTTGTTTATTTAACAACCAATGGATTGGTTGTGGGACATGACAGTGATGGATGAGAGGAGAAGGAGTGGCTTCTGGATTGAGACAGTTGAGCTGAATCACCCGGAAAGCTTGGGTGGGAGCCTGGGAGGATGGGGGTGGAGGACAGAGCAGAGATGAGTGCAAGTGGGAGTGGGTGCTAGGCTGCATCCATGGGTGGCAACTGAGGGTGGAGGACGTGAGCACCATCTAGAATTGTGTTTTATTTTCTAATGCCATACAAAGCACTCGTATATATGCTATGTCCTTGACTTTACAATTTGGGACGTATTTTTCATACTTGAGAGATATAGAAACTCTAGTGAAATGACTGGCCCATGGTCATCTATAATAATAAAAGCATAATATTCAAATCGACCAAATGGCCGGACAGTGGAATGACCTTTCAGACAACCTTTTGGACAAAGCCAGGGCTGCAAGGGCCAAGGCAGCTGGAGCTGCAAGGGCCTACACTTGCACAAATTTTGTGCATTGGGTCTCTGTTTGTCAAATAAAAACAAATGAAAAACTGACCAGCGACCAGACCTGGCAAGGAGAGATTTCACTCAAAGAGATTATTGTGAGGCAGGGAAAGGGGCTGTTGAAATAGAGAGGATGATTTGCCCAGGAGAGCTGCTAGCAGCCAGGAGTTGGGCAGAAAGGGCTTTTATATTACAAGTCATAGCATTACAGTGAGGTGTGATCAAGCCAGGAAGAGCAGGTGTGGGACGGGGATGGAGTTGGGGAGGCGGTAATGGGATAGTGCAGAGGAGGGGCTGTCTCTGCCTCAGGCCAGGGCAGGCCACAGTTCAGGGGTCTGGAGGGGGAGAGAAGCATTACCAAAGTTTGGTTAACTTTTTGTACTGATTGATCAGTGGAAACAAGCAGTCGGAGTATCATTTCTGAGACAAGAAAGGGCATTTTGAGAGTCTGTGAGCAGCCTTGTCACAGGGAAGTGAGGGGGCATCTGGGAGTCTTTTCTGAAGTCCAGGGAAAAGTGGCTTTCTGCAGAAAGTGGGTTTCTGGGACAGAAAGCAGAGAGGTTTCTCAACCCTCACGATCCTCCAGGCTCCCGGGCACAGGTAAACCCAGCGCTGTTATCACGCAGCTGCACATGGCAGTGCTGGGACTAGAATCCGGGGCTTGAGGCTCCCAGACTGAGATGTCCCTCCTTTCTCCATCCTCTTACCTCTTTCACATCTGAGCAGTCTTATATTTTTCTCTCGGTCCACCTCTTCTTAAAACCTGCTGTGAAGAATAAAGAAGCCGGTGACAGCTTAACTGGTAACCCAGCCTAGGAATGTTTGTGCTTGACATGGGACAGAGCTCTGATTGGGCTCTCAAGAGGAGCATCCTCTCCAGATCAACCACCCTGCCTTCTCTTTTCTTTCATAAAAACCACTCAGATGTTGGAGGACAGCAGATCAGAGCAGAAGACAGAGGTGGTTGATAACAGGCATTGAGTTAGACTCTTGGAGGTGGAAGGGACCTAGAACACCTGGCGTGATTCCCATTGTGCAGATGGGAAAAGTGAGGACCATGTAGGAGGAGGGGCAGTGGTCAGATCGATAGTGAGTGAGGATGCCCCTGACTGTTCATGTCGTGGAGAATGAGTGCCCACAGCTCCTCCCAAGCTCTCTCCTATCCCTTCAAGTTCTCTTCTCCCAGACAGCTGACTCAGTAGAGGTTAGAGGTAGACCAGTGGTTATGGCCTTTCATTTGAATAATTATCTCAGGGTGGTGCTAACTACGGAAGCCTGCAACTCCCCTCCTTTCTGGATTATAGAAGATTGAACCCTGGGCATCTGCACTGAATCAGAGTTGGTTGAACCTGGAGCCATGCCTCTGGGAAGCACTGGGAGGGCAGCAGCAGGGGTCTAGAAGGAGGTGGACAGAGCGACTGCCACGGAACCATCAGTGAGTCACAAGGGCAATCAGGCCCATTTGGAGGCAGTGTGGTGGTGGGAGTGACCTTCACTTCTTAGCTGTTGGAGAAGTGGATGGGAAGGGCAGCCTCTCCCCTCCCCATATTCCCTCTCCAGCCTGAGAGAGATGGCGCCTGGGAGGGCGAGGTGTTCTTCAGGGGGATTAAAGATGCTTCCTTGAAAGGTAACAAATTCCTCACTAATTACGCAATTATTTCATTATGCAGTCTTAATGAAAAACAATACACACGCCACTCAAAGCCTAACAAGAGGACTGTAGTCAGGACTTATCCAATTTAATAAATCCTCTCCATCCCATAATTATTTCACCGATTCTTTGTAATACAAGTCTGCATAGGGTGCAGGGACAGTCTTTGGAGAGTGGGGAGACAGGCCTCTCCCTGCCCACCTTGTTCTCCTCAGCTGACCTCTCACAGTGGGTGCCAGGGCATGTACCCCAGTTGTTTAGATCCAGCTCTCACCCTCCCTCCTGTCTCATCAAAGGGACGTGAGAGGGAGAGGACAGGCCAGACCGGCTAGAATATGACTTACTTAGTTAAATTTTGACTTTGGTGATTCCTCCTGCAATGCCCCATCTCCTGCTGAGAACCTGCCCTGCCCCAACCTCTATTCCTTTTCCTCAGCCTTTTTCTCCACCTGAAGTCATACAGTGCAGATGTACTACCCTTCAGAACTACAGGTTTTTAACCCAAGTTTGGCTTAACTAAGCACTAGTTTATATTTAACCTCTCTGAGTCTTAGTTTCTCTGTCTGTAAGATGGGAATACTGATACCTTCTTCACTGGGATGTGCAGAGCAAAGGAGGTTGGGGACATCAAGGATGTAGCACAGTGTTGATGGGCACAAGTTCATGTCTATCAACAAGAGTTTCCTTTCATGCTTCCACATCCCCCATCTCCTGGAAGCCTTACAATGAATATCGGAGGTGGTGTTCACGATGGAGGGAACATTGAGGCAATTGCTTTATTTCTCTCACTCTGTGCCTTCCGTAGTCTTGTGATGGTGCTGCTATAAGGAAGTTTTAAATTCTGTGGGTGGGGGGAGATTGAAGTTTGGGGGTCAGGAAGACCTGGGGAGTCTTGTTTCTATGTCCCTAGCAGAAGGGCTGGGCTAGAAGGAGCTCACTGCTTGATGCACTTCTCCATCACCATTGCCATGGTGACTGCCTGCAGCCTGCATTCCTCAGCATCCTAACTGAGGCAAAATCATGCAGGATGCTTGTTTACACCTGGGTCCTTCTGTAATCTGACAGTCAAAGGGTCTGGGCTGCCTGTCACTACTTGAGCCAATTAAGCAGTGACAGGGTTGAATCATTATGAGTGTTTATTTTAATCCTGCTGGCAATAATAAAGAGCAGCAGGTCATCTACAAAAATCTGCTCTTCCCCCACCATAAGCCAGCTGCTTATATTGGATAGAAGGACAAAGATTACAAGTGGAAGGGTATGCCAAATGGGCAGGTTACAGGTAATGGGGACTGGAGATCTTCAAAGGGCTTAGTGGCATGCAAAAGGGCTGGGGTCTTCAAAAGGTGATTCTGGTTTCTGCAACAAAGTTGTTAATCTTTCCATGTTAATAGGCAGCTCCAAATGGGGAGGATGGGCTGCATTTCTAGGCACACTCGCAGGTCCCACAGGCAACTCCCCAGCAGGTTAGAATGTGCCCTCTGTAATCAGAATAAAACAATTGTATGAATGGACCTCTGTGCCCCATCTCCAACATGGTGAGCTTTTGATGGAATTTACTGAATTCCCCCAGGCAAACAATGTAGGGCAGAGGGAAGAGAAACAAAGAGCTGTGCATGTGGGCCAACCCTGGACTGCTTCAAAGAAAAAGAGGGACACTGTTTAATATGCCAGCAGACTCAGGGAACAGCCTTCCAAATCTGAGTGAAGGAACATGCATGGGGCCCTCCCTTATATCTCCCTGTGGTCCTTTTCCCAAAAACATGGATTATGCTTCCAGTCCTTTTTTGCAGGCCTTGCAAGAAGGCCCCCAGGTGTTTGGGGTCTCCAGGCCATATCTGTCTGGCCTGGTGCCAGCATTAATAACCTTCCCTCTAGGGCAGTGCACTGTTCACAGTAACAGGTTCTGCAAGACCAATATCTGGGAAGGAGTTAGGGACTTAATCATAGGTTATCAGGAATGGTTTGGATTCAGGTCACTAGCCCCAAATATCAGGAATTAGCCCTTTTTTTAGCCTTCTCAGAAGCTCTGGCTCTTCCTCTGTATTAATTCTTTCACTGCCCTAATCTGAGACCACACTCTAACAGGCATCATCTCCAGGGACTTCCCCAGGGGGTCCCAGCAAGGCAGCCTGGACTTTGACATCAGGTGGACCCCAAAGGCTGTTTCTAGAATTCACTGGTGTCACTTGGGCTAGAGTTATATACACTCCAAGACCTCAGTTTCTTCACCTGTCAAATAGGCATACAAATAGAACATCTCATGGGGATGTTCCAAGGCTCATGTAAGGAATGCATAGAAGAGTTTTCTTAAGGTAAAAGCACTGAACAAACATGGGGGTGGGGTGGGGATCAGACCAGCACTGTTTGAGCATCTTGCCCATTAATGTGCTAAACTGCGAGCATACATTATTTCATTGAATTCAAAATGCCATAAAGTAGGGCTCAATCTCTTCATTGTGCCCATGAGGATGGAAGCTTGGAGAAGCCAAATCAGTTACCTGACCTCACAGAGCAGAAAAGACCTCATTTTCTCTCTGTAAGAATCTGTAAGAGATAACTGTACTTATTGATACTGATTAATAAAGATTTCATTGCTGTTTACGTACTGGGTGGTGGGGAGACCAGAGCAGTACAAGACAGGGTCTTTCTGTCAATGCCAGCATCTGTGTCTCCGTTTGTGATAATAATCCATGAAGAGGGACCCAGCCTGCAGGAGGGGAGCCCATGACAGAAGCCTTGAATGGAGACAGGCAACATGAGTTAAGTCCGAGGGGGGCTCCTTCTGGGATGGGGTCTTCCTAGAAGGCTTCATGGAAATGGGGAGTTTGGGATAGGCTTTAGAGAATGGATAGAGTTTGAAGAAACGGAGAAGGTGGATGGGCAATCCTGATGGGGACTCAAGCCATCTGGAGAGAGTCCTAGAAATGGACTGAATGGTGGGGCAGGGGAGGAGCTGTGAACAATTGGCTGTAGATTCTTTTCCACACAGATCTGCTGACAGTAGCAGATACAAATATGAACCCCAGTGGGTACTCAGGTATGTGCCTCTGTGGTTCCAGGTTGCCTCAGGACTGCCTTCTTTTCTCCGGGAGCCTGCAGCAGAGAGGGCACTACATGGCTTCCCATGCCTGCTTCTTCCCTTCGAAGGACCTTTTTCAAGGGTTCCTGGCGTGACACTGTCCCTTGTTAAATGCCAGTCTCAGCCGAATCACACTGTACAACCTCCAATGCTTGGGTCAGAGGAGGTGGCACATGTGGGTCCTGGCCCAGCTATGTGGGTACTGAGGGCCCTCAGAGCAGGCTGCAGACCTGGCTCCTTCCCTGTTGTCTGAAGCCCATGTAGGAAGGAATGAAGTCAGGAATGGGTGTAGGTACAATAAGAGTAGATTTGGATAATTTCAGGATGAGGATGGTGGTGAGGGCTGAGAGACAGCCTAGACAAAGGGCCAGGAGACAGCCTAGACAAAGGGCCAGTGGAGCAAAGAAATGGAGATGAGCTCAAGGAAGTAGTTAAGGGAAGAGAAAGAGGGAAACTCTTACCCAAGACAGAGGCTCCCAGTGCAGGAGTGGGAGAGGGAGTGGAGGTCTAGCTGGGCCTGGCTCTCTCCTCTAGATTCTTAAACTTCTAGGTTATCTCACCCCCCACATCACTAACTTCTTTATTTGGAGTCTTCTTCCATCAAGGTACTCCACTTGGAGATAGTGATATTGATAAGCTGGAATATGAATATGTTATGCCAATGGTAACATGCTTATAATTTGGTGTGGCCCTTTTGAACTTGTGTCTTAACCCCATGAAATGGTGAGTATTCCAGACAAAAGTTTAAAGCCATCAATTGAGATTCTTGGGTAGGACATCTGAAACGCCTTGTTTTTCAGGTGGTCTTCGTCTCACAGAGGGTCCCAGGTTAGGGCTCTTTTTTGATCTGCTTTTGCCTTGCATTTGCCCTTGAGCTATGGACCAGCATCTAGGATGTGACTCGGAACAACAGGAACAACAAGGGTGTTGCCCACACTGCTCACGCCTGCTTCCCATAGGGCAGCATGACGAGAGCAGTGAGCACTCCTGTTCTTCTACTTCCTTTCTCTTTAACAATCACTTTCTTGGATGCTCCTAGCAGAGAGGAGAAGAGCTGTTTACTCTATGGATCACCCAGCCATCTAAGGTTGGATTCACATGGATTCCCTCTGGACCTCCAGGGTTACAGTGGTTCTCAACCTTTCCTGTCTATTTTCCCATCCACCTGTCATTCTGTGGTCCCACTGTGATAGAAGCCAAGCTCCCCTTTTTCTGATAAGGCCATTTGTACATTTACAGGCATTCTGCTATTTTAGTTAAGTAACTTCCTGTAAAATGTTAAGATAAAAACAGCAAGAATATTGGTGGGGACTGTTTTATTGCTATGGCTTTAAAATAAACAAAAATAGTAATTCCATTAGTAGTTGAAAATCATAGGAGTACTGTATTGTTGAGTATAAATTTTGCTGCTACAATGGCTATGTGCCACAGAGATAATTCACACACAATTAAAGAGTGGTTCTTGGCAGGCTGGGTAGACAGCAGACAGCATATCACATACGCGAGGTGGAGGATGGTGCAGTGTTCTGAGAACTGCATGTGCCTCCTTGGGCTTGAGAGGAGGTGGGAGGTGGAGAGAGCACGAAAGGCAGACAGATGTGGGTGGAAAGCCCTGCTCTGCCCACTGCCCGCAGATCAGACAGCCTCACCAATGTAATGGGAATAGGTTCTGCCAGGTTACAAAGGTGAAGTGTGTCACCAAATGTAAAGTTTCTTGTAAATTGCTTAACTGTAAATTTTATAAAGGCAGGCCTTGTCCAGCTGTTTTCTCCACTTTATCCCTCACACTACTCCTGTGCCAACATATACTGGGTTTATTAATATAGCTAAAATAGTGTTCTAATATTTTTGTTGTTATATTTCTTTAAAAATTATATTTTTACACCACCAGTAAGTAATTAAAAACCCTTTGGTCTGGTAATCCTCCAGTCTCCTCTCTTATATCAACCAACAGTCCAAACCTTCCAACTAGTACCTTAGGTCTTCAGGGTAACCAGTTGCAAAATTGAAAGAAGGCTTGAATAAGAGAGAAAATCCCAAAGGTCTTTTCCACCAACAGGAGATTGATGAGCTATGAGAAAGTATATTTTAACTTTTGGCAAAACATTTCCGAGCAAATTATAATTCCTGCTTTAATAGCGAGACTTTAAGACACAAGCGTGTCTCCCCTAGTCCAGGGATTTGTGGCTTGATTTATAGGAAATAGTTTTGGCGTCAATGTTTATTGCAGGTAAGTTCTCTTTAAAGGTGATATATGGCATTACTACATTAGCATGAAAAGTAGTGTCTTCGGATCTCCCAGAGTGCACCAGGGCAGAGCTTCACCTCTCCATGGCCAGGACCATTGCTTTCCACATTTTACCCACCAGCACTTAAGGTTCTTTATCATCTTTATGTCTCAAGTTTCACCCTTGCACAGATGCTGCCAAGCATGAAAAGTTCTGTCTGGACCTTTTGGCATGTAGATGATCTTTGGCTTTTGGGAATGTTAATTCCATTTCTTGGAGAGAGCTGAGCAGATGTAGCATCCAGGGAACCTCAGTCTTCTCACCTGTAAAATGGTAAGTGAAGGCAGCATGCTCCTCACCAGTGCTTGGCCTCCCTGTTTTACTTCCCCTTCTGCCTCCAGTGCTCCACATAACACCTGACAAGTAATGCTCAACTCACCAGCTTTTATGGAATGAGTGAGTGAAAGATACGGGAGATGTGGGGTAATGAGACCCACAGAACTTGTTTTCTAGACATTCAGAAAAGGGGACCCTATCAAATCCCAGCAACACTTCCTTCTCCCCTCCTTCCTCTTACTTGACTCCTTTGCCTTCGGATATGCCCAACTAATTTATCTTTCAAACTCGGATGCTGCTGTGAGTTTCAAGCTCCCACTGCACATCTCCTCAGACTGTACCTCATTGCCTGCCTTTGAACCCCATCTCCTGTGGACAGAGCTGACAAACATTATATAATTACATTGGAAATCACAGGTTCCAGACACTGAGGAATAATTATGCTTAATAAGATTAAAATGAATTCCCAGTTGCCCTCTTTGGGGTGGATGACAGTCCAACCCTATATTTACTTTGTAATGATATGGTAATTACTATCTAATCATTAGCCTACTGGCTGGCACCTGCACAGCCATTAATTGGTTAATGGCCATCATGGCATGTGGAGAATTGAGGAATATGAATGCTCCTTAATTTCCATAACTTAAAAATCTTCAGTGGATTGGAGGACGCTCTTAGGAGACAGTCATGTGAGGAGCTGGAAGGAATAGTGCCATCTGCAAAAGGATTGGGGTTCTTGACCAACGTCTGTTCTCTAGGAAGGCAAATCTAGCCCTCCTGGGAGTGGCAGCAGGTGGAGAATACATAGGGAGGAGTCCACTGAGGTTGGAATGACTCTCCTCATTCCCATCTTTATAGCGTTGAAGGGACCAGATATGTTGGGCAAGTTATAATTAAAGACCAAATTAAATTCCACCCCTCCCCTTAAACAGTAATAAAATCATGTGTTCACCCAGTGTGTTTGCTGAGCACACATGGCACAGTGTATTCCCACCTCCACAGTGCACAGTGATCTCGCTCTCCTGTGAACCTGCCTACCTCCCTCCCACCTCCCCCCGCTCCCTGCCTTGAGACTTGACTACCTGTGTGGCTCTCTCATGCTTCCCAGCATCTTATTCTTGCCTTGAAAAGGGGTTTGGGAGCTTTCTGAGGGCAACATTTGTATAACAATCCTTTATCTTCTCTTTATGACAAGTCCAGAGTAGGCAGTTATGATACCTGTTAAATTAATCATATTTAGCAAGACAGCAGTGTAGAGAAAGAGTTCATGAGCATTGGGGTCAGCTATACCTGGGTTCCTATTTCAGCTTTGTCACTAATTAGTTATGGGAACTTGGAAACTTGAATTAATACTTTTTTATTAAAAAAAAGATATTTTTATTGATCCCAGAAAGGAAGGGAGAGGGAGAGATAAAAACATCAATAATAAGAGAGAATCATTGATCCACTGCCTTCTTTACATCCCAGACAGGCAATCGACCCTGCAATCCAGGCATGTGCCCTGACTGGGAATCAAACGGTAACCTCCTGGTACATAGAACAATACTCAACCACTGAGCCAGGCTGGCTGGGCATCCTCTCCCTCCTTTAAGACTGTTTCTTCATACCAATGTGGGAATAATAATAATTACTACATGTATCATAATATTAATAACATATGTATATAGTATTATTAGTATATAGCATATACTAATTAAATAGTATTATTATTATACTAGAGGCCTGATGCATAAAATTTGTGCAAGAGTAGGCTTTCCTTCCCCCAGCTGCTGGCACCGGCTTTCCTCTGGCACCCAGGACCCGGGCTTCCCTTGCAGCCCCTTCTTCATCTGGAAGGTCGTCCAGACAGACATCTGAAAAAACATCTGGTCTAATTAGCATATTATGCTTTTATTATAGATAGTACATTAATACATATGTGATATTATTGAATAATAAAAATGAATCATGCGCCAAAACCGGTTTGGCTCAGTGGATAGAGTGTCGGCTTGCAGACTGGGGGTCCCGGGTTCGATTCCAGTCAAGGGCATGTATTTTGGTTGCGGGCACATCCCCAGTAGGGGGCGTGCAAAAGGCGGCTTATTGATGTCTCTTTCTCATCAATGTTTTTGACTTTCTATCCCTCTCCCTTCCTCTCTGTAAAAAGCCAATAAAATATATTTTTAAAAAAATGAATCATGCAATACATACTTGACACAAAATGATTCCTAATATTATAATGTATACTATGTATTATATTTGCATATTAATTCATATTATAGTACATACATGGAAAATAAATATGTGGAAATATATATACTCATATGTATATATATATAGAGAGAGACATATATGGAAATAACACAAACAAGGTAGACATTTTTCTTCCTACTTTTCCATGGAATCAGAGATACTGGGGAGGTTGGAGCTCTGAGTAACTGTGATTATTTTGTGGTTACATTTTCTCTGACCTATGAGTGAACCAATATTCTGTCTCAATCTAGAGAATCATTGGAGATTATTCAAGTCTCACTGGGGATAAATTACATTAGAGATGGCCTGGTAGGGTAGCTAGTTGATTAGAGCATCATCCTGATATATCAAGGTTGTGGGTTCGATCCCCAGCCAGGGCACATACAAGAATCAATCAATGAATGCACAAATAAGTGGAACAACAAATCGATCTTTCTCTCTCAAATCAATAAAACTTACATTAGAGATGCGGTGCAATACAACTTTCAAAAGTTATTCTATTTAATCCTCACATTAGCTCCACAAGGGGAAAAATATTGAAAAAGACAGGATGTACCAGGCAATTAAGGAGATGCTTTATTATGGCTCATTTGAGGAACAAGCAGATGCTACCAAGGCAGCGTATGTAACAGGGAGAAGGGTAGGGAAGCATCAGATCAAAAAGGAGCTTGTATGTCCTCATGAAGGGTTTGAATTTTACTCCAAGTACAATCAAGGAAGCCACCAGCAAAACAATAGAAACCATTAGATGGTGTTAAGAGAATGCTCAGGTTGTGAGCATTTGTAAAAGGTTTGTGTGTGGGGGAGAGAGGGGTCCAGAACAAGTCACCCCAAGATGTGCCTCTGTCATGCACAGATTGTTTTTAACTAAAGGCAACTTCAGCCCCAGGCTCAAGAGAAACATCTGCATCTCTCCCACTTAGTTGCCTTGAAGACTTTGAATTAGAGGCCTGCCCATAGAGACTGTAAGAGATTACCGCTTCTGACCAATCTACAAGCAGGACAAACTTCTCTTCATTAAGGGCCTGCTCTTCTCATCATCTGCAGTGATCTTTTGAAGCACCTCTGACATCCCTAGCTCAGGATGTCTTATACACCCCTGTTGTATCTCTGAGAGGAAGAACTTGAACTTCATGAAAGTTACAGTTGAACAACTGTCACTGTCCATCTCTGAGGCTCTCCTGCATGTGGGTTCTCTGGGCTCTCTCGGGCATGCGGAGTTCCCATATATATGTATGAATTAAATTAGGTTCTTGTCTTCTGTTTCTCTGTCTCAGGGCCATTTGGTTATGAGACCAGCTAGTAGAACTCAGAGGCAGGAAAAAGCCCAGGACACAGGACCTCTGGCTACCTGCGGCTTGGCTGCCTGCCCGGGTTGTCTGTGTCCCTGACATGCAACCTACTGACTGTGGGGATAGAAGACACAGGTATTCTATTGCCCACAGACAGGACCTCCTGCAGCTAGGCCTTTGCCAGCTTTGCTGACCGTCCTCTGACTTCCGCATCACTGAAATTCCAAAGGGCTCACCTCTGCCTTTCAGCCTCACTTTGATCTCTGCTAGTGAATAGAGCAGGAACATAACCCATCTCCTCCCTGAGGGAGGAGGAATCATAGCAGTTGCAGATTGGGCCCAGCAAATGAATGAGCTTGAACTGAAACCAGGTTTTGTGACGAATGGGCTGACTAGTCCCCACCCTAGCCCGACCTCTCCTGGGGTTATAGACACTTCAGGACAGACTTACACAAAGGTGTCCAGGTGAGCCCTACAGCCATTTTGAATAACAGGTAGAACTAAGAGATGCTCGGTATTTAGGAGTCTTTCAGGCTGCCACCTGTAAGTTACCAGCTGTGATCTATAGCCAGCCACCCTTATCTGCCAGTAGCACTCCCTCTGTTAGCAACTTTATCACTTACCAATTAGTAGCACCATTAGCTGCTATTAGCACCTCACTCCTATTACCCATTATTAGCTACTCTTATCTACTATTATTTACTATCAGTTTCTATTATAGTCAACCATTATCCAGTATCTTCCCTGTGTTATCAGTGATCTATCAGCTACTCTCTATTATCTGCCAAGTGCTACGCTCTTTCAGCTACTTTTTATTTTCTACTATTTACAGTTACCATTTATCCACTACTATCTATTATTTCATATCTATCCACTGTCATCTAGCTGTCATCCTCTGTCTGCCCTCTCTATCTAAATTCACATGCAGCAATTAACAATCATTATAAATCTTAAGCCAGAACATTGCCCCCCAATGTCCTTGGGATGGTATGTCCTACAGGGTTTCAGTAGCACTATCCATGGCAGTTCCTGTGTTTCAACAGCCAGGAGGCCACAGCCTACCCTGTCCTTCCCAGCATCACTAGCCCCTGGTCCCAGGAGATGCCTGGATACCGCATTCCAGGTCCTGGGGGGTCTTTCACAGGAGTAGATAAGCTTCACCTGGGGCCCTGGAAGAGGCCTGGCTTTAATGACACACATTCGGTCAGACCAAGTACAGCCCATGAATGTCTGCTCCTGTGGGACCAAAAATTCAGAAAGACAGATCAGTGTGGACGGACTTACCTGCCTCATCCCCAGACACATACATGACCCAAGTGTATCCAATCTGTCCATGCGAGGAGCATGCCCCAGCAGGCAGCACAGAGGCAGGAGTGCTAGATGTCGGAAGGCAAGGACAGCTCTGCTCTGTCAGGTTGGCCAATGGCCTGAGTACAGGGTCTCAGGAGGCAGAGGGGTAGGGGCCCTGGGCGTGCAGTCAGGTTGGGCAGGCAGTCCTGGTCCAGCTGCCATGCAGCACACTGCAGTGAGTCTTCTCTCCTGGGGACTTCACTAAGGTGATATGCACAGAAAGGAAACATTCCAGGGATGGGAAGGCCAGAGGAGGGTGGGGCAGCAGGACCTCAGACTCCGAAGGACCCCCTGAAGGAGGAACAGAATGGTAAAGACACATCGAGTCCATCACAGCCGGGGTGCTCATTACAGAGCAGCTAGAAGGGAATCTTCCAAATTGTGGGTCATGACCCATTAGGGGAGTGAAATCAAGTTGATTAATGGGCTGTGACCAGCATAAAAAAGAAGAAGAAAGAGGATAAAACAGATAAATAGTAGAGTACATCACGTACTGGTAGAGCACAGATAAGCTTTGTTTTTTGGAAAAAGATTTACATGTGAACTGGATTGTAAGAAAATATACTTTCTAATGAGTAATGGTGAAATAAATTTGAAAATCATCAAACTGTTCCAATTTTCCAAATTGGAGATCAAGGCTTAGAGAGGTTAAGTGCTGCATCAGGGCAAGAATATGCCATCTCTCAAAAATGATGGTGGCTAAGCCAGGGACAGGAGCCCCTCCCCTCCTCTCCAGGGGGAGGGGCTATTGGAGAGGGTGGAGTCTGGAAGCCCTCCTGAAAGAGGGGAAGAGGTGAAGGGTTATCTAAACCTTCATGTCAATCAGAGGTGCTGGGTATTCCTGCATGGTGCTTTCCCTGGGGCTTGGGCTCAGGATTCCTAGCGCCTGGCCCTGGGGGACTCCCAGTCCAGCAGTGCTCTGGCCTTGGGGGACTCCCAGTCTAGCAGCGTTATGGCCAGCCTTTGGGACCAGCTGTGGATTTGGAGTCAGGCTAACCTGGAGTTCAAATCCCGCACTGACACTTAGTGATTGGGCCAGACAGGACACATAAAACGTACCAGCTTCAGTTTCTCCACATGAAGTGGAAATGACCTCATGGGTTTTTTAAAAAAGTGAATCCAGGGATCGAAAGTGCTTGCCACCTGAATGGATGAGTAAATGCCTGCCCCCACCACCTGCCCCTCATTAACACCCTCCTTCCCTGTTCTCTTAACTTCCAAAGCCTTCACGTTCATTATCTTACTGTTTAGCTGGCAGAGTTCCTACACAAATAGGTCAGTAACATAAACACTTCATATAGCAAATATTCGGTTGGCAGGTTGGACAACGTTTAGTGTTTACATTGATGCAGGCACAGAGGCAAGTCCCTCACCCAGACAGCAATGACATAGAGATCGCAGCAGATGCCGGCTCAGAAGCCATGAATCTTCTGAAATGGCCTGTACCCGAGGTGGCAGAGTATATGTCCTTGGGTCACCCTCGGGGAGCCAGGAGGTTGGGCCAAATGGAGGCTGGAAGTGTCCCTCTTCCCTCTTACCAGCTTGGCTAAGAGTCAAGCCACTGCACAGGCAGACACGCTTCCTTTCGTGTCCCAGGCCCTAAGCTGGATCTGCCCGGGGGCCCATCAATGGGAAACACCACCTATACCTGGAAGAGCTTGAGTGCTCTGGGGAAAAATAGTTTTTTTTTAATTTAAAAAAAGTGCTTCCATATTTTAAAAAAGTGCTTCTGTTATCTTCCTTAAGATGGATTACAGCCTTTTACTCACAGTTTCCTCTATGAAAAAAGCATCTCCATCCCCTGGGGGCGCCTTTGCCGCTTGATAACCTCATAACCAGGTCGTAGGCTCCATACATCACCGTGCGGTGCTGCGCCTTGTCTCTCTTGCGTTGAGGATGGATGATTGGGGAACTGCACATGTTCAGAAGGCAGCAGCCCATCCTGGCTTTCCAACAGGTTGATTCTGCACACGCTCCCCGTGCACCGTGCCATTAGTGATGCCGGGATGGCAGCCCTGCTCTCCGCCTGGAGGAGCGGCCGCAGCCCGGGGTGGCCCTCCCTCACGCACAGGGGAAGACTCGGGCAGAGGATGACAGGCTGTACCAGAGGCTAGGGGCCATCTATCTGGGCAGGCTGGCTTTGTACAATTGGCCTTGTGGCCTCTGAATCTGTTTGCATGCGCCCTGTTTTCTGATTGGAAGTCATGGGCACTACAGCCATCCTTTCCTCTTTCCAGTCACACTCCTCCATCACAAACGTCTCAGAGAGCGCTCCCCAACAGAGCCCCCCTCGCTCTCTGGGATGCTCTGACGGAGCCTGTCGAATGCTATAAGCTACCGAAGTAAATCAGATTCGATATTTAATCAGCACAACGGGGAGCCCAGCTGGTTTTCTTCGGGTGTGAGTTCTCAAAGCGCAGGCTCCAAGGTTGAGGATCCACCTGCCTGCAGGCCGGCTTCCCTGGCAGGACTGCCAGCTCCACAGGCTCTGCTCCTTCCAATCCTTCTCCTTTGCTTTATTGAGGTATAAGTCACATGCCATTAAATTCACTCTTTTTGAGTGTACAAGTCAATGGTTTCTAGTATATTTACAGAGTTGTGCTATCATCACAATTTAATTTCAGAACATTTTTATTGCCCCATAAAAGACACCCTCTACTCTGATTAGCCATCATACTCCCAACCAACCCCCTCCCAACTCTAAGCAACCACTGATGTATTTTCTGTTGTAATGGGTCTGCCTCCTCTGAACATGGCATTAAACAGAATCATATACTTACTAGAGGCCCGGTGCACGAATTGTGCACAGGTGGAGTCCCTTGCCTGGCTGGCAATCAGGGCAGGTAGAGGAGAGGGGTACAGGGAGGAGGCTGACCAGTTGGCCAGCCGGCTGGCGGGGTAAGGGGTAGTCATTGCTGGAGGTTGGCTGTGAGAGTGCACTGACCACCAACGAGAAAGGGGGCAGCTCCTGCCTTGAGTGTCTGCACCCTGGTGGTCAGTGTATGTCACAGCAATCAGCTGTTTGGTCACTTATGCTTTTATATACTAGTATAGTGGTTGGCAAACTGTGGCTCATAAGCCACATGCAGCTCTTTGGCCCTTGAGTGGGGGCTCTTCCACAAAATACCATGGCCTGGGCGAGTCTATTTTGAAGAAGTGGCATTAGAATAAGTTTAAGTTAAAAAAATTTGGCTCTCAAAAGGAATTTTAATTGTTGTACTGTTGATATTTGGCTCTTGACTAATGAGTTTGCTGACCACTACTAGTATATAAACTGAATGGCCAGATTATTATGATCTCTGAACTCATAATAATCTGGCCACTCAGTATAGACAGCCTATAGTGACAGGCTCCTTTGACAGTATACTTTTGAGGTCTATCCATGTTGTAGCAGATATTAGTATTTTATTCTTTATTATTTATTATGATTTTTCTTATTTATGTTGTTGTCACCAGTTGATAAAAAACATGGGTTATTTCCACTTTTTGGCTATTAAACTAATACCGCTGGAAATACTCAGAAAAATCTTTTTGTGGGCAGACACTTTCATTTCTCAGGAGGAATGGAATTCCTCAGAGTGAAATAAATGGTTATATGCTTATATACTCTATATTTATACTTATTCTATATTAAATAAGTCTAGAAAGTGTCAAGTATTTTGAAAGTGGTTGCACTGTTTTTCATTCCCACCAACAACAGATAAGCTTCCACTTTCCCTCATTCTCACCAACACTTGTTACCATGTGTCCTTTTGATGCTAGCCTTTGTGGTGGGTATAAAGTAGTCAGCCATTAGGGTATTAATTGGCATTTCTCTAATTGCGTTGAGCATATTTTCCCATCCTTATTATTTTTGCATCTTCTTTGGTGAAAGAAGGCTTTTCCCACCCAGTAAGAGCTGTGCAGCTATGGTGTCATCCGCATCTTCACCAACCAATTAGAGCAGTTTTACTCTAACCTAGTTGAGCCACACTCTAACCCTCTTGAGCCACATGTGGCTCTTTGGCCCCTTGGGATTTTAGCAAAGGCCAGCTTAGGAGTACCCTAATTAAGTTAATAACAATGTACTTACCTATATAGTTTAAGTTTAAAAAAGTTGGCTCTCAAAAGAAATTTCAATTGTTGTACTGTTGATATTTGGCTCTGTTGACTAATGAGTTAGCCGACTATTGCTCTAACCAATTAAGACAGTGCTTTTTGGATCAAATTTAGAAAATTTGGAATCTTCATCTGCATGAGCATAGACCAATCATGGGCTCTAGAAGAGCTCCCCCTTGTTGAGTGAACTTTCCCTGTCTACTGAAGACTGTTCTTTCCTGGAAGAGGGCCACCTTGCCCAGGGTTGCCTGGGCTGTCTCACAGATGTTCTGTTCCACGAGGTGATCTTTCAGAGCTGAGCTGAGCTGGTCCACAGCTGTGTTGTTCTCACAGCTGTGCTGTATCACATTTGAAGTCTTTGCATTGAAGAAGCTGCTTTCTCCATTCTTCACTGCACCCCAAAATGGGGATTCCTGTTGTTGTTGAATTGGCATCAGTGACCATTACTATTGCAACAAATTACCACACTCAGTTGCTTAAAACAACACAAATGCATCATTTGATACGTCGGTAGGTCAAAACTTGGACTCAGGTTTCATTGTGTTTAAATCAAAGTGTTGGCGGACTCTAGGGAAGAACCCATTTTCTTGTCTTCCAGCTTCTAGATCTCATCTGCCTTTCTTGGTTTGTGGCCCCATCCCCATCTTCCAAGCAAGCAATGTGGCATTGCTCTGATCCTTCTTCCATGGTCACATCTTTTTCTGATCACAAACTAGAAGCATTCTCTGATTTAAAAGATTAATGTAATTAGATTGAGGTCACCTGGATAATGCAGGGTACTCTCTCCATCTCAGATCCTTCATCTTTTTTTTATCTTTACCCAAGGATATTATTTTTCTTTTATCAGTTGTGTTTTTGGTGTCGTATCTAAGAAATCATTGCCTTACTTAAGGTCTAACTCTTCTAAGAGTTTTATAGTTTTAGTTCATACATTTAGATATATGATTGGTTATGAGTTAATTTTTGTGTTATGGTATGAGTATACAGATTCATTTTTTTCATGAGTATACAGTTGTCTCAGAACTATTTGTTGAGGAGACTATTTGCCCCCACTGAATTGTCTTGGTGCCTTTGCCAAAATCAATTGGCCACACGTGTAGAGGGTATATTTCTGGACTATCTATTCTATCCTGTAGATTTACCTGCCTCTCTCTATGCCTCTACAGCTTTCTTCATTATTATACAGGTAGTACATTTTGAAATTGATAACTGTAAATCCTCCCACTTTGTTCTTTATTTCAAGATGGGTCTGGCTCTCTGGGTCCTTTGGATTTCTATGTGAATTTGGTACATTGTATCCCCATTCTTTTGTATGTCACTTACAGTGAACAATTTTGAATATATCCATCTCTTTTCTCTCATCCAACACACTGAAATTCCCAGGGAACGGGACTCTATTCTAGTCTTCATTGTGAACTCCAGGGAAGCCCCTGCAAAGCCCCAGCAGTGGTGTTTGTTGCCTGGCAACACAGGGATCCATCAGAGAAACAAAGAGGCAGCTCAGGTCTGAGGGGCTAAGGTTCAAATCTCTCACCCTGGGCCCTTCTTTCTCCACCCAAACTGAGCCACTAATTTCACCCTCTGTCCCAGCGCTTTGTTTTGAGCTATGAATTCTACATTCCATCAGTCATGCTTTCAGATGTTTGCTTAATGTCTGGGATATATCTTATAAAGTAAAACCATATTTTGGTGAAGCCAATACAGTCAGTTTTCTGTAGAGGTAACCAACTCAACCCTAATAATCTCGTGGCCCATTAGTCTATTTGCTTCAGGCCACAGACTATTAAACAATTATAGAGAAGTTGTCTTTGAGGAGAGAGTAGGGTCTGTAAACCATCTCCAAACAGTTGGCCCTGGCCTCAATGCTCTACTTTTGCGAAGTCCTCCATGGGCTATACCATAGGGCAATTGGAAATCTCAGACTATACCTCTCAGAAATCTCCAAAAGCAGCTCTGTCTTTGGGCTTACAATTACATGTTAGCCAGGGGAGTGATAAATCCCATTCTAGGCAGACAATACTTAACAAGTGTACTTGAAAGACACCTGGGGGATTAGGCTGCTCCTGGGTCCTAATCTGTCTTTTGCTGCGTTTCTTACTTCCTGTCTCCACTCGCAGGAAATTGAGTGTGAGGTACAGATGTGGCTTTTCCACCTCTTCAGGGCTAATTTTTAATTTGAGACCCCAGGGAGTGTAATTGCAGACCACAAGCTAAAAAAGAGCCTCTCTTAGCAAATCTGTATTTTTTTCGCTAGCCATTTTCAGATGAACCTGTGTTATGCCTTACTGAAGGGTTCAGAAAGTGGTCTGTGCCCTATAACAGTGGTCGGCAAACTCATCAGTCAACAGAGCCAAATATCAACAATACAACCATAGAAATTTCTTTTGAGAGCTAAATTTTTAAAACTTAAACTTCTTCTGATGCCACTTCTTCAAAATAGACTCACCCAGGCCGTGGTATTTTGTGGAAGAGCCAGACTCAAGGGGCCAAAGAGCCACATGTGGCTCGCGTGTCGCGGTTTGCCAATCACTGCCCAATAATATCTTAAACTGTTGCTAACAAATTCTGGGGTGCTGAAACCTTGGGAAACACATGACATGAGTCTTAAGATAAAAGGAAGCTATAGCTTAATCAACTGGTTTGCTACCTCAGAACAAAGATTATTAACCTTCTGGCCCCTCTTCCTCTCCTCCCTCCTCCCCCTTTCCCCTTTCCCATTCCTTCCTCCTCCCTCTCCTTCTCCCTTCCCCCCCCCCTCCTCCTCCTCCTTCTCCTCCTCTTTCTTTTGTTATTAATCCTCACCCAAAAATATTTTTCCATTGATTTTTACAGAGTGTGGAAGGGAGAAGGAGAGACAAAGACAAATATCAATATGAGAGAGACCCATTGATGATTGGTTGCCTCTTGCATGCACCCCGACCAAGGCTGGGGAACCTGCAACCAAGTTAAGTGCTGTTGACCAGAATGAAACCTGGGATCCTTCAGTCCTTGTGCTGATGCTCTAACCTGCTAAGGCTGGCCCTTCTTTTTGATAATCCTTCATTATCCTCCCTTTTACCTCCTCAGCTCAGTCAATTTCATAATACATAGCTCTACTGGTGCCTCATGCTGTGTGTGTTGCCAGTAACAAAGAACACAAGTCGAGCCTGCCGAAACAATTCAAAAGATTGTTTATAAAACAGTGAAGTCCAGAGGCAGTGAGTTTCAGGTACGGCTGATTCTAGGAGCTCAGTGCTATCTATTCCCAAAAGCTTTCTACTTCTCTGACCCACAGCGTGCATTCTTATAGAGTTAATCTCAGGTGTCATGGGCCTGGTGACAGAGAGCATGAAGAGTCAGTGATGCCTAAATCTTGTCCCCAGAGATCCTGTTTCATTTGGTCTGGGGTGTGCAGTCAAATTTGAGAATGAAGATTAATCTGAGAAGTGGGATTGTACCTGTAAAATAACTGTACTGAAAGGTAAACTCAAAACACTGGGAGATTCCCTGTATTTTTTGAATTTAAGATGCCATTGTTAGAAGGATACAGCGTTGTTCTATATACCACATAGTAAGAACAAATGCTGCCATTTACACTATGACAGCTACCCATGTCATCTGTACCAGTGAACACGTGGGGGTGTCTCTGAAAGTGTTGCACACGCATGGGTGCCTGTGAGAACTGCCCTTTGAGTCGTCATAGGAAAGGGTAGTTTTATGCAGATTACTTTGAGTTACTTTATTCCAAACACCTGTGGAATATTTTTCTTTGCTTTCAGAATCCATTTTATATATATACAAGAAAGTCATAGCATGTTGCAACTGAAGGCAATATTAGAAGCCATTCATATCAGCCCCTAGATCAATTTAATTATAGTTACACCTTGCCTTAGACTAAAACGTGTTTCCCAGCCTAATCTTTCATTTGCCATTCTTGGTTTTGAATAGCTCTGGGCTGTTTCCAACAGGCAAACCCAACCTACTAGGATGAAGATTTGCCACCCATGAGTCATTCAAAGTCACATGCAACAGGTTTCTCTGCCGGCTCCCAGAATGGGAGCTGAGGAATGGAGGGAGCAACAGAACCACGTTTGCAATGGGCCCTGCTCATCCTTGGATGCTTCTATTATGTTATGTCCAGATGGATCACATGGACTAGCTTCCTTCCACAGACTGAACATGCTGGACAAGAAATTCCAGACATGATGTCCCCCATTCTCATGGTCTTCTTCAAACAGAGAAAAGCCAGTTGGAGGGGAGCATCCCAAACAAAGGCGACCTAGTGTAAGTGAGATGCTTGCAACCTCATCTGAGGGAAACCAGCAAGGATTTCTTTTCCTATTTTGCAGAGAGAGAGAGAGAGAGGGAGAGAGAGAGAGAGAAATTAAGGACCCAAGAGTGTAGGAGGCTGGACCAGTGTCACAGTAATTTGATGTTGAGCCCAAGCAGCAACAGGCCTGCTGCCTCCCAGGCCAGGAATTCCCAACTGGCCAGGCTACCTCCTCTCTCCTCGATGACTCACAGCAGGTGTGCAGCTCAGGGCCTGCGGAAGTGCTGTGCTACAGACCAGGCAGCAGGAAGGGCTAAGCGTCCAGCCTGTCCGTACTGATGAGGACAGTACTGGCATAGAGCAGACCCAGAATCAAAGATGAATTACGCCTTGCCCGGGGTCTCCAGGTAGCCATTCAAGTCCCATGTTCTTTTCTATTGGTAACACAGGTGAGGTGATGACATTGAACATGATGGCTATGCAGGCTGAGCCAGTGATGAATACAAATCTCCCACCTGTGGAAAGTGTGCAGGGGGGGGCTCCACAGAACCTTTCCACATGGAAGGCGAGGGAGGGGAGGGGGCCCAGAGGTCAGCAGTGCTTGGGGTTGACACCTTCTCCTTGCCTCTGGCCTATGTCCATCCAACACCAGCCGCTCCCTCCTGCCAGCATCCCTGCTCCCTCTGCCCTCCTCTCCAGTTCCCTCCAGTTCCTCTCTCAGCACATTGTCCTTTCTCTATCATCTATGGGCACATTATGCTAATGTTTGAAAGAAGGCATCTTCTTTTGAATTTTCAGAGGCTTCCTGGTGATGCTGGTGCTGCCACTCGGGGGACCCTGCTTTGAGTGGCTCTGGTTCAGGGCACTGTTTCTCTAAGTGTGGTCCCCAGGGTGCAGCAGCAGCAGCATCCTTTGTGAACTTGTTAGACATGCAATCTCTCAGGTCCTCTAACTGAATGAATGAGGCACTCTCAAGGCAAGGCCCCAGAATCTGTATTTAATAAGCCCTCTGGCAGGTCTGATATGAGCTAAGTGGCACTAGTTTTCTCAGGCCTGGCTAAAACAAAATCACCTGGAGTTTTAAAAACTACTGGCAACTCCCCTCCCCAATTAAGCCCAGATCTCTGGGCTTGCTTTGGCAAATATATTTTTAAAATGTTTTCCAAGTGATTTTAATGTGCAATGAAGGTTGAAGCTCAGGGAACTAAACTACCAGCTTACAGATTAGAGACAGAATCAGAGAGGAAAAGGAGCTGGTCAGGTCACACAGTGGTGCAAATCATGCCCACCCCCCCTCCCTGCATGAAGTCCTCCCTGTCTCCAAGCCTGTGTGGGGCCAGCAGCTCCTAGAACACACTCTCTCCTGTGTCTACACCTTGTGAGCCTAGGCCAATGGAACGTTCCCCTGGAGCAGGGAGGCACTTCTGAGTCCTGTTAGGGCCTGCCCTTGCTACCTTCAGGGACCTGCTTCTCCTGAATAATGTGCTCTTCAGCCTGCCTACTGGGTGTGGCAAACACCTTGAAGAGGGGCTGTTGCTGTAGGGACTCACTGCTTCTTGGTGTCCCCGAGCTGCCAGGACATGTGTCGGCAGTTCATTTCTAAGCTTCAAGACTTCTTCTTTTGGTCAAGTGGAGTATCCTCTCCATCTCTCTGCTGGTGGCTTGGAGGCTGGGAGAGGCCACGCTGCCTGCATGGCTCTCCTGCCCTCACCTGCCGCTGGATGCCCCAAGAGCATGGCCTTTGCTCTTGCCCAAGGCCACCTGTCTCACCAGACAGCCTGAGGGACTGAACCAGGATGGCAGAGAGCAGGGGCACAGTCAGGCGGGATATCTGGATTCCTGAAGAGACCACTCTGGATGAGTTGACATTAGTCCCCAAAGCCCAGGGCTCCCAAATTGCCTTTGTTCAGATTTAAAATGAGTTATGGTGTTGCTCATTTTATCCCAAACAATAGCTGATTTCACTTCTTAATTATGTTGAATTTAGTCTAATACTAAAATGGGTTCCCTGAGCTTATGCAGGGAACAGGGGTGGTGGCTTGGGGGCCTGGAGAGTGACAGGAAGGAGCCAACACAGGACTCAATGTTTGCCATGCATCATGCAGCAAATGAGGTACTTACGGCCATCCAGTCAATTCTGGATGTGCGGATGTGTGTATGTGCATGTGTGTGCCCATGTGTGTCTCTGTGTGCCTGTGTGTGCCTGTGTGTCTATGTGTGCATATGCATGTATGTGCCTGTATGTGCCTGTATGTGTGTGCCTGTGTACATGTGTGCATGTAGCAGGCTGGGCAAAGGGGGAAGTTACTTGACCTGTCCACCTGCCTTTCACTAATGATTGGTGTCCGTGCCATGAAGGCAGCTGGTTTCCTGGCACCTGATGCCTGGCAGATGGGCCTTGACCTTTGAGCAACTAGCACAGTGTTAGGTAAACAAGGCCCCCTGCCCCTTCCACTCTCCTGCTCCTGCTGCTAGTGCATCCTATTTTTGACAGACTTGGTCTGGGGAGACCAGGAGAGTAGATGACAGGCACAGAAAAGAGGGCACTGCAGACTGGGGCCGAAGGCAGATGATGGCTGAACATGGCCTCTCCCAGCCGGGTACCCTCTGCACCCTAGCCAAGAAGCTCTAAGGATGCAGTGGGCTGGCTGACGGGAGCAGGAGAAAGGCAGACAGGCAGTCAGTTCTGCAGCCACATCCTTGATCTGTGACTGAGAAGAGGGAGCCAGACATCTCCTGAGAGCAGGGCCCACTGGTGTGGATGGCCAGGCCCCACCGCAGACCCCTATTCATCTGATAAATAGCTCCAGGGCTGCTAATGTGGTCAGGGCAGGAGTGGCCTGGGACTGAGCTCCAAGGCCGGCCAATACAGGTTCTGATGTAACTGCATTTGCCTGGACATGGAGAGGCCCAGATCACCCACCTCAAGCCCAGAGGACATTACGTCATTTGGAAATACTATTTGTATCAGCTTTCTCACTTTGTTATTGTGATTTTAAACAGCCAGCTTACTGCCCAGGGCACACCGAGGAGCAGCTCTAAGAATGGACTGTGGAAGAATGGCCAAGGCAGGCTTACTCCTCAGAGCCCAAGTCTCCAGGGTGGGCTCAACTCTACGAGGGGAGGGGGCACCCCAGGCTTTCTGGCCCCTTCCATTTTCCAGACCTGAATGGTCACCCGCTCTCTCTTTTTTAAATAAGCTTTTTATTTTATATAGCTTCAGTTGTATACAAATTATGAAGGTAGCATAGAGTTTCCATGCAACTCCATACCTAAGTTCCCTATTATTAACCCCCTATGTTAGTATGGAACACTGTCACAGTTAGCGATCCAATGTTAACACATTGCTATTAATGAACGTTCATAATTTTTCTCTGCCCAGGCTGTTCCTCCTCCGGCCCCAGCAAGCACTCATCTACTATGGACTCCCTAATCTAGACGTTTCAGATAAAAGAGACCGACATGACGTGATGTCTGTGTCTGGCTGAGCTGGCTACTCTGACACATGCTTAAATTTTCATTCTCATCCTGAGACCGAACACAGGATTCTATACAAACAAACGCAAGGAACATGGGCAAGGCTTAACATGGAATTCTGAGCCTGAAATCCAGTTGTTTTGACTCCCAAACCAGACTATTTTCTGACTCCTATCTATGTAAGCTGCCCTCATTCAGCACTGACTCAGCACCTCCAGGCACCAGGCACAGGCTCAGAAGAGCATTACAACCCCCCACCCCACCCCCTTTCTCCCCCGAACCAGCCTGCCATCACTGTCTCATATTATTGACACATCCTTCTAATCTGTGCCTGCCCCTGCTGGCTCCCAGTCTAACTCCTGCTCAGCTCAAAATGAGACAATTGTTTTTATTTTACTCAGAGAACCAAGGTCCTCAAATGGCTGCATGTCTCCCTGTGCCCCCTCTGATTTCACCTCCACCATTCTCTTTCTTGTTCACTCTGATGTAGGCACAGTGGCCTCCACACCTCTCCATGGCCTGTCCACACGCTCTCCACTCAGAACCCCCACTCGCTCCTCTCTGCCCAGCCCTTCTCACTGCAAACACCTGTGCAGCTCACTCTCTCCCTAGCTTCAGATCTTTATGCAAATAGCTTCTCAAAAAGGCCTTCTTCATTCTCCTTCCTTGCTTTACTTCCTCCATTGCATTTATCACCATCTGACACACTTGGTGATGTACTTGTTTATTTGTTTATTATCTCTCTTCTCCCATTAGAGAATAAACAATATGAGGGAAGGGATTTATTTTGGTCTGTTGTTCTTACTATTCTATCCCCAATACCCACAAATGTGTCTGACATATAACAGATACTCAATAAATGTCTGCTATATGAGTTATAAATTCTTCACTCTCAATCCTTTGTCTCCTAATCAGAAATCTCTCAGGAGTCAGCTCTCAACTCCTGTGAAGTGTGAGAGGCTTGTTCTGTTGGACCCTCAAGTGATAGAATTAATATCAGTTGGGGCAAAAAAGAAATCAATTCACCACATTCCATTTGTTCTTTTGATTATTTGTTTATTAATTTATTTCTTTGTTTGGAGGGAGCTGGCATTCTGCAAGATGGGAATGCAAAGGTTATTGTCTTTATTAGTAGACAGTTTCAGCAGAGCCTGGGCTGTGCTCAGAGAGGCAAGCACAGAGATTCTTGGGAACCCAAACATCCAAGTTAAAAAAAAAAAGGTGCATGAGTTTGATTCTTGTTCTCTAAAGAGGAGCCAAGAGATGAATTAACGAAGAGATATAATCAAAGTGGGAAAATTCTGGAGTGAGTTCTGCTCATATTTCAACCAGTGAAATCAGTTAGTTGTTTTGTTAACTCATCTTTCTCTTTCACTGTCAGAGCAAAACATGATGGAAAACTTGTGTTCATGCTAAAGGAAAGTGTGGGGAGATGATGAGGGTAGCATCACTTACCCAAATACTGTTTAACAATGAATTTGGAGTGGAAGAATATGTCTGGTAAATGTAAGTGAATAGATAAGAGATGTGGGCCTGAAGAATAGCAGCATAATTATTATAAACTAGAGGCCCAGTGCATGAATTCATGCACAGGTGAGGTGGAGCCAGCCTGGCTCCAATCAGGACCAGGCCAGCTTTGAGGAGGGGCTGTGGGTAGTGGGCCACTGGCCCTGCCCCTGGATGGTGTGTGGGAGGCTGATGGGGGTAGAGCTGGCGGGGGGAGGGACCGTGGGCCCTTTGGGATAGTGGGGGCTAATTGGGAGTGAGGTCAGCTGGGGAGAGGGGCTGATCCTGGTAGTGGAGGCTCATTGAGGGCTGGATCAACTGCAGGGAGGGGCCAAGGGAAGTTGGCTGGCTGCCCCCCCCACCTAATCAGGCCAGTTTGCTGGCTGCAGTGGGCGTTTGTTCCAGTAGCTGGCTATATATATATATATATATATATATATATATATATATATATATGTAGATACTATCATTTACTGAACTCTTTGTGCCAGGGAAGTACCATTAACAATTCCTCTTTGTTGATGAGTGGTGTGAGGCTCAGAGCAGAGTACAGTGATCAATTCCCTGGCTGAATGGTGTGTAGGAAAAGGAAGACCAGCCCTAGCCTTCCAGGTCAGCACCACGGACAGCAGACTTGTTTGCAGGCAAAACCTGGATTAGATTCTGCTTTGAAGTGGCAGAAGCAGGCTATGAGACATGCTTTGGGGCAGGTGTTTGTAGCACACCCACCCCTCTAGTAGGCAGGCTGATAATGAGAGGGCACTTTCTGCTAAGGACTTGTGCGTGCATTGGGAGGAAGGGGGCTTTTGGAATGTAAACATGTTCTTTGTAATAAAAAAGCAGCAGTGAGGGACTTGGAGCTAAATTGGATCAAGGAGTGAGAAAGTATGTGGGCAGTCAAAGAGGAGAGCTCACATGGAGGGGAAGGGAGGAGAGGGATTTGGGGTAGAGAGAGAATTGGGGAGTATGAGCCCCTCATGCCCAGGACAAAGCTGCTTTTATATCTGGATTCAGAGTCCCTGGGGATCAGCTGAGAGCAACTCCCACCCTGGCAGAGGTGGTTCTTAGCTCAGGCCTGGAGGGCAGCAGACCTGTGGGCATTTGATGGTGAGAGGGTGTGGTCTCAGAGTCAGTTTTGGAGCTTCAATCCTTGTTCCACAGAAACTGCTATGGGCAATGGCAGAGGATGGTTGAAATATGCTTAGGGTATTTTGTTGATAAAGTACCAGTGGCAGTGAATGGACTAGTAATCTGACCATCAATTGTGATGGGCAGTATGGAAAATTCCTGGCTTTAAAGTCTGATATACCTCACTTTGAATCTTGGCATCATGGGCATGTAACATGGGCATGTAACACTTCTTCTGAGCCTCGATTTCTCCCTCTGGAAAGGAAATTGTGGACATGTACTGGTAGGTACTGAACTAGTTAAGATGTGTGAGCTTCAGTAACAAAATCCACCACATCTCATGGCTTAACACAATGACATTATTTTCCACTCATGTCATGTTTCAACAGAAGCCAGTAGTGGGATTTGGCTCCAGGCAATCATTCAGGGACCCTGGATCCTCCCATTTAGTGGATGTAATCCCCTAGAGCTTGGAAGACTTCTACCGGACCAGGCAGACCAGGCAGGAGGCATGTTATGGGCTATTTAGGAGGGGGTGCACATGATTTTCCCTATATGTGGTCATGTGGCTAAACTTAATCAAGGAAGGCTGTGCAGGGACTATGTGCCTGAGAAGAAAAAGTTCCTGAGCTGGTGACCAACAGCCAGTGTTTGCCATTCCATCTGGTCAGGTAATAATCAGTTGGTGATGTAATGAGAATAATTCAGATGGAATGCCTTGAACTCATCAGCACATAGTAGGGCTCAATAAATGCTAGTTCTATGGAACTGTTTACAGGAAACTGACTTTTGAATTCCAAATAAGCAACTTAGGACTTTCAAGTCTCCTTTCATTTTTTAGACACAGGCTTCCTTGTCTGTTGTCCTTGGCTCCAGAAATTCTGATTGCTAAACTATCACCTCCACGGCAGCTGGGCAACTTTGCCAGTGCTTTTCGCACTCTCTCAGTGCAGTAAGTATGTCTGGCATCCCCTATTCTAGAAATATAAGCAACCAGTCAATTGGAAGAGGCATCTGCTGATGGGAGCATGACAAGCAATATCCATAACTTGTAATCGCCTTCCAACTTCTTCTCACTCCCACCCAGCCCCATTAGCACAAGGGGCCCTGTGCTCTCAGCAGCCTTCTGTCACCAAAATGCAGATGAGCCCTGATCCCATATTCTACTTCACATGCCCCCTGAGCACAGGGCCTTCTTCAAGCATTTACTCTTTAGAGGAGCGGGGAGAGGGCCAGGGGCTCGAAGGTGGCAGGCAGTAGCAGGAGCGCAGCTTGCGTTTGGGAATCAGAAGTCTCAGACTTGCAGCTCACTGGCTTCATGCCCTGGAGAAGTCACACCACTTTCCTGTCTCAGTTTCCTCATTGGTGTCATAGGGATAAATGCGATGCTTGCTATATCTATGCAGCAGGAGCTATTGGGGCTGAAATGATATATCCAACAGGCGCCTACACCTCCATTCCTGATCAAAAATAACTGATGGGAACACTGTCCTCTGTGAGAGGTCTGGGCATGGTCCTGGCAGGTGGGATGGGGCTCAGAGGAGAAGACAGCCACCATGTGCTGGTCTGAAAGCATGTAGCTGCCCCATCTACAGGCGAGTGGACAGAAAAGACTCCCTCTCTAAGTCTCTATCCTGGGCCAGCAAGTGGGAGGACATGAAGGCCAGAACGCAAGGGTCACGGGCTGACAGGGACTAGGGACCCTTCCTCTCCCTGAACAGGCTCCATGAGGGGGGAAACGTGACAGTCACCCACCCACAGCCAGAAGCATGTGGGGCCACATCACGGCTGCGATGATGACAGTCCTTCTTCATGTAGAAAGCCTCCTGGAATTGATCACAGGATTTGCATGCCACACATGATGGTCTCTATGAGGCTGAGACTCATGTGTGCCCAGTGATTTGCCCCAGGCTCTAAAACCCCATTTGTTTGCTTCCCAGGTGCCTCTACCCCCACACTCCATGCTGCCTTCTGCTCCAGACGCCCGGAGCTGACCTTTATCTCCTACAGGCTAGCACAGACTGGTGTATGCTCTCCAATCCTTTTTGGATTAGGAAATGAATCCTAAAGGTGCCCAGACATAGCAATGAGTCCTCCGAGGGACTAGAAGGGTGGTTGAGAGTATGAATTGGCAAGAAGCCTGGGGTGTTGACCAGAGTTGGTGCCCCAGTGAGGTCTTGTATGCTGATGGAGAGGTCATGAAGGGAAAGATGAGTCACATGGCAGAGGCTTTCTCACATTCTGTTTATCAAGAGGAAAGAGCCAGTGTCCATGGAGCTCCTTTCCCAGGGGTGAGGACCTCCACACCACAAGGAGACTTGAGGAAGCTCCTGCAAGGGTCTCCTCCAGGCTGGGATGAAACTCTGCCCAATGGATAGAGAAGCTGAGCTGAGGAGAGAGGCCACACTGGTCCTGCCCTTTGCAGGTAGATGGCTGATCAGCCTGTGGGCCCCCTAGGGTACAAGGTGAACCTGCAGCAGGTGGGAGACTGGTTAGAAGTGCCATGTGGGGTAGGCAGAGAGAAGCAGGGCAGTGTATTGGAGAAAAAGCCAGAATCTGCCTCTCCTGGGTGAAGTCAGCCTCTGAGTCCCCAGGCAGGGGCAGAGGTGGAGGGACCCACAGGCAGGGGCAGAGGTGG
>JAAGEH010000005.1:40880942-40939117 GCA_011751065.1 Lasiurus cinereus | reverse complement strand
CAGGCAGGGGCAGAGGTGGAGGGACCCACAGGCAGGGGCAGAGGTGGAGGGGCCCACAGGTAGGGGCAGAGGTGGAGGGGCCCACAGGCAGGGGCAGAGCTGGAGGGACCCACAGGCAGGGCCAGAGCTGGAGGGACCCACAGGCAGGTCCAGACATGGAGGAGCCCACAGGCAGATCCAGACATGGAGGAGCCCACAGGCAGGGCCAGAGGTGGAGGGGCCCACAGGCAGGGCCAGAGCTGGAGGGACCCACAGGCAGGGGCAGAGGTGGAGGGGCCCACAGGCAGGGGCAGAACTGAAGGAGTCTCCTATGCACATGGCTACAGCTGCAGCACCATCCTCCACCCTGGCACAGCAGGGTATGGAGTCACTGCATGCAGCTCAGTCCGTGAGGCTGCACCAAGGGCAAAGGGGGTAGCTGGATGGGCAGACATCTGTAGGCAGGAGTGTGTGTGTGTGTGGGCAGTGGGGAAGGGGTGGAGGAGCGGGAGAGAGAGAGAAAGCGAGCTTGGACTTTACCCCTCAGCCCACTGCAGGACTGGGGCTTTTAGGGTGCCCCAACCTGCCTTCTGGGGAAATGGAGTGGAAGGGCCGTGACTCTTTTTCTAGGGAGAACAGAGGGCGAGGCTCTAAGTAGTCTTCTTGCCTCCTCTCCCCTTGCTCTCCTGGAGGGGTTGGGGCTGCAGGCAGTGGTCCTGTCTAGTACCTGCCCTGGCCTGCAGGATCTGCAGCCCGAGTCTGCCCTCCCTGATGAAAGTGACCCACCAGATCCCATCAGCTCCGGGCATAGGGGGTCAGGCCAGTGGCTCAGACAATGGCCTATTGCCAGCTATGAGTGAGGACATAGCAAGGGATTGGATGGTATCATTCTAATTTACACGGGATTTTGTTTCTTTCCAGGTACTTAGCATGTGGATCTAGGTGATATCAAAGGCAGAGCATTATACAATAAGTAGGCTTAACCTCCATCTCACCCTCTCATCCTTCTGTCTCTTCATTGAGGCTGCGAGGAGCTGAAACTGGGTTGCCATAGTGACCAATTAGGATTACTGAGATGTTCTTGCAGAGAAAAAAGGGAGTATCGATTTAGCTTTGACAGCGGGGCACCAGGGGACTAGGGGAGCCCAAGGGTGTTCAGCATTAAAAGGAACAGAGTGTGTCTGTCGCCCTCGAGAGGTATTCTTTTAGGGCTGGACACCTAGGTCATGGAGGTCATTGGCAGGCCCGGCCTGCTCAGAGCTCAGCATTTGCATGACTGCCGAGGGGTATGTGAGGGTTGAGGGTCGAGGGGTGAGGTGGGAGCCATGCCATCCCCAGCTGTTGGAGTGACTCTCAAGAGATGTGGCATTGCTTGGCTCAGTCAGCAGGAGGTAAAGCTGCCCAGATAGGTCCACCCTGGCCATGAGCTTCCTATTGCCACTTCACAAGTGTACCCAGGTGGTCTGGCAGCCCGGCACGGGAGCTGCCATGCAGACATGGACTTAAGATCTCTGAATAGGGCAAGCACTTGGTGTCATTGCACACAATCTGTCTCCTGTAGATATTCCATGGGGGCAGGAAGCCTGTGGGTGGTGTGGGCTGGAGGCGGTACAATGCAGCTGTGGACACATTCTGTAACATAACCTAGTCACAGCTTACCCCTCTGTAAATGGAGGGTGACGGTAATCCCCTGCTTAGGGTGTTTCTACAGAGCAGACTTGCGTGGTGAAGGGCTGGGCCACTGTCAGTGTAAGAGGCTGAAGGAAAGGAACTAGGGACAGAGGGCTGGCACTGAGGAGAAAGAGACAAAGGTGGAGGACGAACGTTTGGAGACACAAAGGAGGAATTCAGGGGCTTCAGGATCAAGGAGGAGAAAGGACGAAGAGCCCAGAGCAGAGTGAGAGGAGAGGCAAGGCTGAAGGGCAGCAGAGGCCACAGAGGCAGCAAGACATGCTACAGCATTGGTGGGGAGGGGAGAGGAGCCCTGATTTCACTGGAGGAAACCTTTTCCTCTCTCCTTCCCATGTTCAGAGAAGTGGGTTCTTTTGAAGTTCCTGGGAAGTAAAAAAGAGAAAAATTCACCAGCAGTTGTCTCATTCCCAGGAAAAAGGAAGCTGTGTCCTGGGGCTGAGCAAGTGTGTCTGGCTCTAGAGTCAACTGTGGCCTGGGTGATGGGGAGCCTCCAGAATAGGCTGTACCCCACCTTGGCCTTGCAAAAAAGCAGGGCTCAGCTAACTGACTTTCTGCCCCATCAGGAGCCATTCCCCCACACCCAGCCACAGGCTGTCCCTGCTGCCACCTGCAGCATCAGGGGCCCGGCCTGCAATTAGAGAACAGCTGGGAGGAGGAACTAGGAGAGACAGCTTCTTCATCCCCCTCTGCAGGGCTTACACCCGCCCTCCCTGCAGACTAGGACACATGATTAATTTCGGCGTGAGGATTATGAAAATGCTTCCACCGAGCATCTGGCATTAAAATTTTTAAATCAATTAATCTGTTGTTTTGGGGACAGCATTCTCGTTAGCACAGCTGCGAGGCCACACATGTGGCTGCTGGGCAAGGAACATGGTCTGGGAGGAGGGCCCCGCCTGCCTGGAGCCTGTGAGACACTCCAAAGCTCCCCCTGGCCCCAAGCTTGGGCACCTCACCAGTCACTTTGGTTTGCAAGTTGTTCTCGCTCTTACCCCACAGGGTCCCAGAATACAGGAGGGCCCTTCCAGATGAACTTTCTGTGAAGTGGGTGATTGCTGGGAGCATGGTTCACATTGAATCCTGATCTCATCTTAGTCCTGGGGCCAAGAAAGGCCATGCACCATAACACTCGGGCTTAGAGTCCAGGGAGGCTTTTGTGGCCTGGTGACCACTGCCCCACTGTTGTATTTTTTGGTTTCAGTAGCCTCTCTGCAAAGGGGGTTCAGGCGTTAGAGCTCTTGTCCCCTAAGGAGGAGGGGAGAAGGAGGAGACCCCACCCTTCCTGATTCCGCATCCCATCCAAGTCTGCTTGGACCCTTTGCCACCTCAGCTATTCCTTTGCAGCCTCTTCAGCCAGCCTCGTGTGTGCCTGCCTCCCATCTCATGTAAAATGCATCTCCCGACACTTTGCTAGGTTAAATGATTTAGCAGCCGAGGCAGGGAGAATTAGGGGTCTGGGAGCAGGAGGCAATGCCTGCTTTTCAGATGAAATTGGAAAGGAGATGGAGATTGGTGGTGATGATAACCTCTTATTTTAATAATATAAAATAACTGTCCCATTGAATCAGAGTGAGCGATGAATTCTGTGGCCTAGGGTTAGAGACAGCCAGCAGGGGAGGAGAGCCCGGGGGTGTGGGGGATGCAGGGCACCTCCTTTCCTTTCTGCTGCTCCCTCACTCGTCTCTCTCTTTTGAAGAAGATTCGTGCCAGCACCATCCTGTAACCCCTGATCTGGCATCAATAAGAATGTAGGTAACCAAGGAGACTGGAAGGGAGAGTGGTAGATTTGGGTGGGAGAGAGAGAGAGAAGGAATAGGGAGGGAGAGAGAGAAGGAGAATGAGTAAATGAAAGGAAGAAAGAAAATAAATCTGTGAGACTGATGACCACTTTTCCTTTATGACCCATGGATAGGAGACTCCCTGACCTGTTACCCTGGCAATGGCAGGGCCTGGACTGGATGGCCTGGAGATATAGAGACTGCTAACTGGGACACCGAATCCTAGGTGGCAGCATGGCTCTTCCAGGGAAAGAGATGGGGAGGAACGATAAGGCAAGAGCCGAGCAGAAGCAAAGGGAGGGAGGAGGCCCAGACTGGGCAGGGCCAGGAGCAGCATCCCAATGAAATAGGCCTGTGGGATAGAATGAGGGTGTCAGAGTAGCAGCTCTGACCCAATGGGAGTAACTAGGGGCCCAAGGCAGAGACAAGGTGGGTTTGGGACATCACTGAGGACTCCAGGACCTGAGGGCAGGCCAGCCTAACCTGTTTGGAGAGAAATGCAAGCATCTCCTAGCATTCAGCTAAGAAAAGGTGAAATGACCAGAAGAATCCAGGGCCTGGGGGTCCTCAGGGGATGTGGCTGCCAAGTCAATATTTGGCTAAACGTTTAATTTGCAATGAGAAGCAAATCCTCTCCAAACATATTTCTTTTCATAGTTCTTGGCATTTTTTCTTTTGTTTTCAGGGAAAGGTTCCCCCCACTGCAATCCCACTGTGGGCGTGTTTGCAGACCTAAGTGGGGGAGATATACTGCAGTGGCTGTGAGGGGGATAAGCATTCATGGAGCACGCAGAGATGGAAGAGCAGGCAGCCGTTCCTTCACAGATTGAGGGGTGGGGACTAAAGTTCAGATGGAGATGGTCACGTTGGCAGAATAAATGGAGACCTAGCATGCTTTCCAGGCCAGTTTTTGAGGACTAGGGAGTTAATATGGAAACTAGCCAGGGCTGTTCTTCAAAGCTTTTTGACCCTATATCACAGTCATTCCTGTGCATGGCTCACCCTCTGTACTGGGTTGCAAGCTTCCTGAAGGCTATGAACTTTTTGCATCCAATTCCGAACCCTCCCCAGCACTCAGCACAGTACGTTGCCTGTGGTGGGCAGTAGGTAGCTCTGGGAGTGAACTTGAGACCAGGGAAAACTGCCATCCATACTGTTTTCATGGCAAGTTACATTGGGGGTGGGTGGGTCCCCGGGGCAGGGGTCCAGTTCCCAGGGAGTCAAGAGTGCAGAAGTATCCAAGCCTAAGATTAGAACAGTGTCACAAGTCAGGCTGTTTGAGTGGAGATCCTTGAATGGGGCCCCTGTAGGGACCCAGTAATGCTGCCTACGGAACTCAAGGTGAGAAGGGAGGGCCCCTGAGACTGGGATAAGGCAGGCCATCTTTCTAGGATGCAGCAAGATACAAGTGATTAGTTTACATCTCCATCACCCAGGCCACTGCGGGAACCTCCCAAACTGTCTATTCTCTAGTCTCCTGCTTCCATCATTAGTCAATGGACTAGCCACCATCCTTTATCCTGTTCCAATTCAACATCCTCACTGACTCCCAGGGACCTCAGAAAGAAGTCCATACTCCAAAGCCTCAATCTGCCTTACTTTTTGTTATCTGCTTCCTCTACCCATGCAACATCGACTGCTCAAGACCAAGCTTAATTATAACTTCCCACACCCCACCTCCAAAGGACTTTGCAATTTCCTGCCTGGACACTTTTTCATAGGCCTCCTTCTGTCTTTCACAGACCCACACTACAGTCACTCACTGAGCCCAGTTTTATTGTTACCTCTCCCAGGAAGACAGTGTTGGCTTCCCAGGTGCCTGTTCCTTTCAGTCTAACATTTGAGGTGCACCATGTGCCCTGCCCTAGGTGTATGACCTCCTTCGGTCCTCCCAGGAGCTCCCGGAGCAGGCCCTGCTGTCAGTTCCCAAGCTGGAGCACCTTGCTCAGTCATGTTGCTGCAACCTCAACACTGGCGCTGACCCGGGTACTTTAAAAGCCCACGCGCTGCTCTTCATCCTGTAAAGTACAAATAATATGTAGGTCCTTTCACTCGTTCCTCAGGGAATAAACAGCCCTCCGTCCGCTCTGTGACACTGAGAGCTATGAGGATTAGGTGAAACCCAGGGCTGTAGGGTTTACATTTGGCAACAGCTTGCTATGTTATAAGGATACTGAAGTGGGATTAAGAGGACCTGTTTCTTCACTTTACTATGGGGATGTCATTCAAGTTTTTTGAGCCCATTGTTTACTTTGTTAAAAGCAAAATATAACCCCCATGACCTGAGCTTTGGTGAAGGTCAAATTAAAACCATTCTGCCCCCATACTATAAACTATAATAGTGAGGCAGAATTATTATTGTTATATTTTTATTATTTGTCTCCAAAGATGAATTATGTCTTGAATAGAATGATAGGCAGTGCACAGAAAGGATGATATCCTGAATTGTAAAGGACATAGACGAAGGCACACAGTGGACTTTGAGAAAATTCTTTTGGGGTTGGTTAGGGTTAGCCAAGGCCAGCAAACAGATAAAGATGCCTCCGCTAGGAAGTCCCAGACAGGCTGGGGGCAGGCTTCAGGGCATATGCAGTTCTAATGTTGGGCAATTCTGGGAAGAGAACCCATTGGTTTTATTAGATTCTGGGACCAAGTCCCTGGTCTCCAGAGGATGAAGAAGTAGTGGTTTGAGGAAAGGTACTTGTCCATGGAATCATGAACCAGTAGCTGGAAAGAGGGTCTTTGACTCAGAAAAGCAAGTCAGGGAGGGAAGGAGATGGGGGTTACTGGAGTGGAGCTCCTAGTCCAGCTCATTAGAAGCCCACCCGGCAGGTTCTTGGACAAGTTCATCTCTGGGTACTGAAGAGTCTGACAAGGAGGCAGCCTTATATCTACATAGGAAGTCAGATCTGTCCAGAGAGGAGGTGAGCTTCCAGGGCAAAGTAAGATCCCTGTCCTGAGACGGGACCAGCACTGAATGAACCTGTCTCAAGTTCTATGGACTGGATTCTAACATTAGGAGAGCTATGGGCTGACAGGTCCCTCACTTTCTTACACCTGGGATTGTTCCTCTGATGCACGTGTTAGGCAATGCCAAGCAAACACAATCATTTTGCTGGGACCTGTACTGTGTCTACCATGGGCTCTGATTCCTCAGCCTGTTGTGAATCCAGTATTGTATTTCTGAACTGGTTTGCATGTGTTTCATATGCATGTGAAGAGATGAGGGGCAGGGGCAGGAGACAGCAGAAGGTTTGGGCAGGGTCTCTGAGGCCATGTCCAAGGAGAAGAAAGTGGTCCTGGTGGAGCAGTGCATGGACTCTATAGTAGGTGTTTTGACAAAAAGGGATATTCAAAGAAAGTTAAAACAATTCTTATTTACTTGTTGGCTTGTTTTATTTCTTCAAATCTTATGGCTTTCTGAGAGGAGCATGATACGCAGTACTTCCCTATTTTTTTTCTAATTACTCCTTTCCCCTAAGGAGCAATTCTCCAGGCTGATGTTCCAAAGAATGCCCTCTCATTGTTCAAGACACCCTGCCAGATGATATCTGTCCTCCCCTCCTGCGGTCTCCCTTTCATGTGCTCCCACCTTCTCTGCAGCAGACTCTGTAGGGAGAGATCTGGTGCCTCCAGAAGAACCTCCTCAGCCCGGTGGGATTCCTGCAAGTGGTATAGGTTTAGGCATGTAATGAGTTTAGATTTAATTTGCAAGTGAAAAAGCTTGCTTTCTTCTATAGCTTACACCAAAGCTCAACCCGTCTAAGCTTCCAGGGTTTAAGTCTAATTAACTGTATTTCACAGCTTATTTAAAGAAAAGAATGGAGGCATTAAAATTGTAAAATCTAATTTTTGAGTAAATCTTTCAGTACAAAATTAATGTTGCAGTATTAGAGCTGCCCTGGCAATATATCTCTTGTCTTCAAATTTCAAAACGAGCTTTTGCAAACCTGAAATTATTCATTAGACTTGCTGGTAAATAAATAAATAAGTGTCTTCCCAGATCCTTCATTCTTTCTTCTCTATTTAGCCAAAGACAGAGTTATTTGGTTTGAGAGCAAGTGGGTTGATTAGACTTGAGCATTTTGACAGATAAGGGAAGCAGCAAAGGAAGTAGGAGCAGTATGTGTCCAGTGAGTTGGGGCCTGCCCTGAGACATGTCTCAGTAACCACACTGGGACAGTGGGGTCGGGGTGGGGAGGAGGAACGGGGGAAAAGGGGACAGGTCTGTTGGGCAGTTGCTCTGGCTGAAACCCCCAGATCCTCAGGTGGACAGTGGTGCATTCATTCTCATAATCAAATGGTCAGCATCCTGTCTGGCCCATTGCTGAGGCATCTTCAACCTCTTTGTCCTTCTCTTTGTCTCTCATCATTGATGTTTCTATCTCTTCCTCTCCCTTCTTTTCTGAAATCAATAAAAAATATTAAAAAAAAAGGAATACCTCTGCCCCCTTTTCTTTGCCCCATTACTATTGCCCTAATTCAGGTGCTCATCCATCCACCTTTCCATTCTCATCACCACTTTCCCTCCCAGGTCTCACTCCCTAATCTCACTAGATGTGCTCAACACATTGACCACTCTGAGCCTTTCACACACTCTTGCACAACCTGGGGTCCTCCCTCAACCTCTCTCCTCACCACTAGATGGTGAGTTCCCCTAGGACAGGCAACATATCTACTTCTTCTTTGTATCCCTATTGTCTAGCACAGTTGTTGATATGTGGTATGTACTCACTAAATGTTGGCGATGATGCAGATAACTAGTGGACTATTGAACTAAATAAATGTTCAGCAACTTGAGCGTAATCTTTTCCAAACTTTCACTTCATTAGCAGTTATACCCATTTACCCACAATGATACAAAGTAGGGGGGATAGAAAGAGGAAAATGGGCATTGGGACACTTCAAACTAGAAAGCACCTAATATTGTTATCCAACACATAGTAGGCATTGAGAAATTGGTAGCCACTTTTTTTTTTGAACAGTGTGCAATGGAGGGGTAAGGTTCAAGCAAGCTAACATTTATCTATCACTATCTGCTTATTTACTTGTTTATTAGGCCTTTTGTTCATGTATCCATTCATTCAACACATATTCATTGCATTTATTTGAGGATAGGAAGTGTGTTGAGTGCCTGAGACTCAGCACTGAATTAGATGCTCACCCTGTTTCCCTCTCCTCCAGGTGATTAGGATCAAGCACCATTTCCCATTTCCTTTGCAGGACCTCAGCCCAAACTGCCATGTCATAGCTCTTGCGTGATCTATTCCAGCCACGTCCTAGTCGCCTGCCTTCACTTTGCTTCACTTCAATCCATTTCCCCACAGAACAGTGTTTAAAATGCAAACTGACCTCATCACTGTCCTGATTAAAGCACCCAGGGACTCCTGATTGCCCGTTGGACATGGTCCAGAGCTGACCTACAGCTCAGAAAGCCTGGCAGGGTCTTTGTCCACCCTTCAGCATCTCTCCTCCAGACCCTACCACAGGCCAACTGAGCTATGTGGAGATCCTGGGTCTGACCCCAGGCCTCCCAAAGCTTGTTGCTGCTGCCTGGAACATTCTGGCCTTTCCTTCTCTCACCATCTCTCCCTGTGATGGCTTAGCATCTACTCATCCACAGTTTCGTTGAAAGGATTTCTCCCAGGGCCTTCTTTGAGTCCCAGATGGGCAGGGCACTCCTCTCTGGAGCCACCCTGAGCCCTGACTTCCCTGCCCGCAGTGTTACACGCAAGAGGAGCAAAGACAGACTTCCAGAAGCTTGGAAACATCTTTTCAATCTGTTATGAAGCCACTTGAGGAATGCCAAAGGGACCTTCATGCCTAAGACCTAGCAATACCTTAAATACCCCTGTCCTTGCTCACTCTGCCTCTCACCGTTCCGCAGTGTGGGGGTGCCACACCCCCCTCTTCCATGAACCTTTCCCCAAGCCATCTCTTCCTTCACCTTCTAGATTTTCCCTCACAAGAACTCTCTGCACGTTCATTCGGTCTTTAAACTAAAAAAGAGAAAAAGTTTAAATATTCACACAAACAGAACATATGGCCAACATTCTCGCCCCAGGACTGCTGAGCATGTTCGCTTAGTTTCTGCCTTTCTAGTCAGCTGGTCTGCTGAAGGCTCAAACCCAGTGACCAGCAAAAGTCACGAGTGAGCGGTGTGTCTGGGGAATCATGATAACCACAAGCTGGAGTGGACACACTTGCAAGGACCTCCCCCTGCTTGGCTGGAGTGGACATGCCCTGCAAGGCCCACCTACCCTGCTTGGCTGGAATGGACATGCCCTTTAAGGACCTAGCTACCCTGCTTGGCTCAAGTGGACACACCCTTTAAGGTCCCACTCTTCCGCTTGGCTGGAGTGGACATGCCCTTTAAGGCCCCACTCCTCTGCTTGGCTAGAGTGGACATGCTCTTTAAGGCCCCTCCCCCGCGATGGGCTGGAGTGGACACACCTTGCAAGGGTGTTCCTGTCGCTGCTGGGCCCTTGGGGAGATTCTCCTCCAGGACCGTGGCCACTGTGCTGTTGGCCTCAGCATCCCTGCACTAGGGGCGGGATCAGCCTGTGGTTGAATGGGGGACGCAGGCCCAGTTTGCCAGGTCTCTGGAGTTTATCAAGAGAAGCTAGGACCCTGAAGTTGATGAGAAATCTGAGTTTTGACTACTGGATACTGTTTCAAAGTTTATTAAAAATTCCCTCTGGCCAGGTACCCATGCTGGGTCATGACTTCTGACCAGGCTTGCTGTGGTGGTGACATTAGCCCAGAGATGCCCAATGTGTATCCTGTTAGAAGGCTGGGGAGAAGTCTGGAGTTCTGTGAAGGGAACATGCGTGGCACCGCCCACCACAGCATCAGCCTTGAGGGACGGGGCCGCCTCCTGCTCCTCGAGACACCAGGCCTCGCACTTGTGTTCAGCACATGTGTACTGAGGGGACACTGGGCCTGAGGGTAGGAACCAGCCTCCCCTGCTCTCTAACTGGATCCCTGCTGTCCACAGAGCATCACAATGCCTGTCCTCAGCTGTGGGCAGGGCTTTCTGCTTGGTGAAGGGCCCATGCTGTGGAGAGAAAGGGAGTGCAGGCAGCCAGGTGGTACAGGCCAGGCAGGAAGCTAGCCCTAGCTGGGCTGTGTGACACCTAGGAAGACATATCCCTGCCTGGTCCTACTTGTGAGGGTGGGTGGTCTCCACTGCTTAGCACCCATCAGGCTGAAAAGCCTTAGCTTCCAAAGGGGCCAGAGCAGAAAGGGTGGGGAAGGGCAGGGCATGTGAGGAGGAAACCTGCTTGGCAGGGCACTGCTCCAGCTGCCCTGTGTCTCCATAGCGCCACCTACAGGCATACAGAAAATCTGCCTCGGGCCTGCCTGCTACCCAGGCGCTGGGAGTCAGGATGCTGGCTGTTTGTTTATTCTGAGAAATCTGGGTCTCATGGGAGCTTTTTTGAAGTGATCACTTCCCAGAGCAGTTAGTGCCTGGCTGCACTCTGGATGCTCTGGGAGGCGGTGGACTGGCTGTCTGGCTGTGGCAAAGGTGCTGTGGGGAGTGTGTCTGGATGCCCTGGGAAGGGGGGCTCAGCGGGTGCAGGGTTAACAGAGGGGCTCACACATATTCAGGCCCAGCCTCCCTGCCTGACCTCACTGTTTCTTCGGCCTGAATGTGAGCTAGGCCTCCTGGCCTGGAGCAGGGAAGGCATCAGAGGCAGGGCAGTGGGGGAAGGGGGCCCAACCACCAGCTACTCCCATTAGCTATGACCTTGTGGAGTTGCTTCACCTTTCTAGGCCTCCATCTCCTTGTGCTAAAATGGGACAAACTGACTGTCTCCCTGTGACCTGTTGGGAAGATGAGACGGGCCAAGTTTGTGAAGGCACAGGCGGGCAAGTGAATCTTCTGAAGCCTCAGTGTCCTCTCCCTGAGGAAGGGTGTGGGCAGGAGATTGCATGTATAGCATTGGCCATGCGTGAGCTCAGGTAGCGGTTGGCAGTTGTGGGTGGGACTCAGGCCCCCAGTAGCAGGTTGTGAGTTTCCATAATGAAGGGGCACACCTCGTGGTGCCACAGTGAGGTTCCCAGCCCGATAGGAGCTCTGGAGTTGGGTGCGCTGACAGCTAAGAGAGAACAAGGCCTTGCAAAATGGGGCTTTGGGTGAGCTGAAGAGGAGAGAGTGAGTAGAGCTCCCTGTCTGAAGAGCAATGGAGTCAGGCAGGGTCCAGAGGCCTCAGCATTGGCTCAGAGAAAAGAGACTAGCACCAAGCAAGCGAGGCCAGACCCAGGCCCAGGTCCACACCCTGGACTCTGGACTCTGGGGCAAGGACTCTGCTCTTGACACCCCCTGACCCGCGCACAGAGGGTGTTCCCATAGGAGCTCCACTGGCTGCATCTCATAGCCCCTCAGACCTGCGACTCCCTCTTTACCTGGAGCTCCCCCACCTCCTCTGTGCACCCCCATGGGAGGGCTCAAGCCTGGACTCTTGCTGTTCCTTTGTCTTCCCTGATCCAACAAGAGTGCTCCAGGGCTCTGGAGTGTGTACCTTTGTAGGCAGGTGCCCCTGGCCTGCAAGAGCCCGGTCTGGGCTCTGAGAAACAAGTAGGACCATTTGATACCACCAAGCTTGTCACCAGAGCTTCTGAGAAGCAAGATAAACAAACCTGGGCCCAAAAGAAAACTCATTCTTCTTTCTTCCCTCTGCCTTTCACACTCATGAAAGGTCAGTTCTCCAGCCACTGCCTCACTGTGCCTTCCAGGGGCCTCATTGTTTTATTTATTGTGCTTAGCATAAGTGCAGGCAGCCCGGAGCCTGCAGGCCAGTGGAGGCCTCTTTTATGGAGTGTTGACATTTCCAGGGATCTGAATGGTCCTTGGGATCTTTCTTTCCCTGGGAGGGCCAGACACAGAGAGGGGGTGCTAGCAGGGTTTCCAGGTGGGTCATTCCCATAGGGCTTTCCATTCCCAACAGGCCTGGGCACAGGCCTCCATCCTGCTCCACTGCCCGGTCCACTCAGGGAATTGCCAGGGCTCTCCCCATGGACCAACTGGTGTGGCCCTGTCCTGCTGTGGAGGGCACAGTACTATGAGACTTTCTAATGAAACAACATTATGAGCCAAGTGTTTACTGTGTGTGTGTGTGTGTGTGTGTGTGTGTGTGTGTGTGTGTGTGTTGAGGAGTGGAGAGATGACAAAATAAGGGAGGCATGTCCTTTATTTGGGGGATTTCTTTCCTTCCGTGTTAGGTTAGGCTTTTTGAGGGAAGGAACTATGTCTTCTGGGCCTGGATCCCTTTGTCAACATTCCTCATTCCTGCGTGGCCCACAGTCCCTTGGAGGGAGACAGAGGTTCATCAATCACCCTGCCATGCAGTGGGCTATGTAAGTGCCCACTGAGGGGGAAAGGCAGAGGGAGAGAGGGATTCTCACATGAATGGAGGAGGAGGAAGACCCAAGTGAAGGCAGCAAGGAGGCAAGGGGGATGCCTTAGGTGGAGGGACTGGAGAGCAGAATTACAGAGGTGGGGAGTGCAGGTGAGTTTGGGGGATGAATGACGAGCATCCTGGTGTTGCAGAGGAAGGAGATGGCCAGGGCTGGGAGTGGGAGGTTCAGGAAGCCAGACCACAGGAGGCTTGGTGTTGCTTTGTAGGCAGCTGAGGTCGCCTGCCAGTGTTTGAGGAACAGCCGGGGGTGGCTGTACCCTGGTGGGCACATTGACACAGTTCGAGGGCCATGTTCTCTGGAGTTCCTGAAGATTTGCTGATGACGGGGGTGGAGCTCCAGCCAGAAGTAAACTCAGCATCTGGCCTTGGCCACAGCTCTGTTGGACATCTCTCCCCTGGCTTCTGGGCACCCGGTAGAAAGGCACCTATGGGGAGGTTAGTGCCTTTCCTGTGGGGAGGTTACTTCTCAGAACATCAGCCTGCTTCCTTGTCAGTGGCTCCAAGTGAGTCCACCATGTCCTTCCTGGCACTGGTGTGGCAGCAGAGCCAGGGCCGGCTGCGTGTCCTTTAGCTACCCCGCCCAGCACCTCTCAGGCCTGTTCATAATCTTGCAGTGCCATCCATAGTACCTTCTTCTGCCAACATAAGATTATGTATATCAAAGTCCTTTGGAGGCCATATTACACAGATTCAAAGTATTATCTTTTTTCTTTTATTTTATTATCTTCTCATCCATTCTTATCCTGCCTGTAAATGAGCCAGAATCAAAGACCCTTCCCTGCCCTCTCTGGTGGCTGTCTCATGACTTCACCTCTGGCATAGTGATTCCAGGAAGTAAGGTTGGGCAGGCAGAGGTGGCTCAGCCAGGCAGTAAGGAGCAGAGTCTGGGCCCCAGAGGAGATACTGGGCAAGGTTTTGGTGTCACCACTGATGTTTCTGGCCTCCTCCTATCCCTCTTCCTCCTTTACTTCCTCCTCATGATGTGCTGGGCCCAGTGCCCTTGTACCATCTCCTCCCTTTAGAGCCCTAGTTCTCTGTGTTGTCCATGTGTCTGTCCTAGAAGCATGTCTGAGTCCTTAGGAAGCAGTGGTCCCTCACTGTCCAGGAAACCCGCAGGCCTGTCTCTCATGACAGTTTTTCATGGCCCTCTTTTAGGAGTCATTTGTGGGGATTTCTTTTCCTTCATGTTGGGTGGCTCCCCGAGGGAAAGACTCATGTCTTCTGGACTTTGTGTCCCCTTGTCAACATTCCTTGAACCTGAGTCCTGGAGGGTCATAGCCATCTGGGTTGGGGAAGCATTGGAGAGATGGGAGCTGCTAGGTACCACGGCGGGTCCCCTAGAAGCCCGTTGTCTGCGGCAGCTCCATGCCTGCTCAGGCGGGCAGATCATGTGTCCTGCTGAGAATGGGGTCAGAGAACCAGCAAACCCAACTCTTTCTGTCAGCCATTCTTGTGCCCCTGCCCAGAGCCATGGCCAGGGCTGGGCTCCTCCAGGCCAATCTACTTCATGCCCTTTGTGTGGACACTCAGGGGCAAGGGAGAGAAAGAGGGCGGGAGAGGATGGAGGGTAGGAGTGAAGGTGAGGGAGGAGATCGAAGGTCTGTTCTCCTCTGAAGGGCCCCAAACTCTGCCTGATCCAGAGATATAGGGAACAATCCCCCCTCACTGTTCCTGCCCTATAACGCCACCTCACCCCCAGGCCCATATCCTTCCCCCACTCCCGCCCCCTCAAGCTCCTTCCTTGTTCTGGTGAAGTAATGGCTTGTCAGGGAGACACAATTAGTTCTAATTGCTGGATTGTTGTGCGCCTGCTGTTCTCAACAGGCAAGGCGGCCTGTCTGGGAGGGACCATGGGAGAAGCTGGCAGGAGAGTGAAGGCACAAGAGAGAGGCAGGAGTCCTCTGATCTCTCTTGGTTAGAGCGGTGCCCTCTCTGGATGCTGGGCTACGATTCACATTCACACAAGATGGCCCATAAGATCGTCCACACCCACACGCCCCCACAAAGAAACACCCATCTGTGCAGGCCTCACACACTCAACAGTCCACACATGTATAGGTACAAGCAGGTCCTTAGCGAGCAGTGGACACACCAGAGGCCGCAGGTGGGCAGGCCCCGGGTCAGCTGTCATGCTGTGTATGCACAGGTGCCCATGTGCAAGTATGTGCAAGTGTCTAGAGACCCAAGGGTGATAATTAACTGCGTCCCTCTTCCCCCCAATTTCTGAACCAAGTGAAAATAGACACAAGAGGAAGGTAGTGACCAGAATACTTCTGCCTTACATTTCTTCTTAAAGATACACATTTTCACATTTCTGAAGTTGGGGTGTGTTTTACAACTGACAGCATATTAGGTTTGTTGAAATATTAGCTTTATTGCCAGCAAAGTCAATTTAAAGAAAAGAGGCCCATGTGGGCTTTCTCCCCTCCCCTCCTATGTTGAGTTTGCTTACAGTCAAGCCAAAAACCCAAACAGCTGAGGTTCTGCTCTGAGCAGAGCCTGGTTCACCCTGTGGAAAGGGGAGGAGGTGAGCTTCCTACTCTGCCCTCGCCATGCTGGCACCATGCTGTCTTCTCTGAGTCTCACCAGTTACGTAAGGAGAGGAGTGGGTCAAGGAGGGAAGCAGGTGGGGAGGAAAGCAGGAGGTTTCTTCCCACTACTCTCCCCTGTGTCAGGGCAGAAAGCAGAAATGGTTTCCCCTTTAAGATGGACACTTTGGGTAATCAAGAATGGAACACACGGGGAAAAGCATATAAAAGCATACTTACCCATAGATGATATGCATATTCACTGTGCAATACGCAAGCAGATTCAGGTGAGTGAGGAGAGACTTGTGAACAGTCAGATCTTGTGGGACAGATAGAGTAAGGCACATGTGCAGAGATGCAGGAAACAACTCAGCCTCATGCATACCTGCTCACATGGGTGCACACCTGCTCATGCGGGTGCACACAGGTCTTCATATGGATGCACACCCAGCTAATGTGGGTGCACACCAGCTCATGTGGGTGCACACCTGCTTACATGGGTGCATACCTGCTCAGGTGGGTGCACTGAGGTCCTCACACAGGTACACGCCAGCTCATGCAGGTGCACACCTGCTCATGTGGGTGCATACTCAGCTCACAGGGTGCACACACTGCCCACACAGGTGCACGCCTACTCAGGTGAGTGCACTCAGGTTCTCAAGCAGGTACACACCAGCCCATGCGGATGTACACAGGTCCTCACATGGATGCACAACCTGCTCACACAGGTGTACACCTGCTTTGGTGGGTGCACGCAGGCCCTCATACAGGTGCACACCAGCTAATGTGGGTGCACGCCTGATCACATGGGTGCACACTGCTCACATGGGTGCACATTCATATGCAGCACCCACCGACAGAGCCTTCGCTTCGGTCTTAGCCAGTGTCACCCTGCATGAGCTTTGGACAGTGGAAAGCAAAGTGCACGTTCTCCTCAGAGGCACTTTCTGAGTCTGCTGAAGCCAGAGGGCTGCTACAGGCTGCGTGGGGCAGCACCCAGGGCCAGCGCAAGGCAGGTTGCTGGGCTGGTGTGGGCTCTGTCTTCTGGAGACTCCTGGGCAGACTCATCCCAGGGGTCTTAGGCCAGGAGAAAACCTCTACTGCCCTCTTCTCCCCGAATGCTCCTGAAGCCTGCCCTCTACAGGCCACCTCCACATGCCCTCTGCAAGGCTGGAGGCCAGGGTTGGTCTCCATGCTATCCAGCTGAGGCCAAGTCTGCTCTAAGGGAAGTGCATTTATCTCATTGAACCCCGTCTGCATAGATGCATCACTAGTCACACACTAGCCATTCTCTGTGCCTCCCTGTCCTTTCTGGACTGTGCTTGCCCACTTCTCACTAGACTGGGAGCGCCGTGGACAGGGGCCATGCTCTCCATGGAATTATGAATGTCCATCAGGGAGTTTAGAAGTGGCATCCAGAGGTCTGGCTCAGGCCCATATCCCAGGGAGGCTGCTACTGAAGCCAGAGAGGAAGTGACTCGTCCAGGCCAACACAGCCGACCAGGCTGAAGACACTCACATCTCCTGTGCAGCTCCAAGGTCAAGTGGTGAGCTGTGAGGCGCTCCTCCTGTGGAACTGAGTGCATGTGTATATGCACCATGGTGTTAGTCACATGGGCAGCTGCATTGTGTGCTCCTGTAGATATGACCCTGGGTGTGTGTTCCTCTGTGGGAAGCTATGCAGATGGCCGTGGGAATACAGATGAGAATTCTGTGCAGAAATGAGCTTCTGTGTCCATCTATGAATCCTCATGGGTCCTGCTATAATGTCCAAATGGAACGCTGTGTCTGAGTGTGTGCACCATTCATGGCTGGCTAGCAATGGGTGTACAAGTCCAGCCCCATCTGGCCTGTGTGTATCCATCCATGCACAGCTGTGTGTGAGTACACACCCATGTTTGTGTTTGTTTCCATGTAGCTCCAGCTGCTCCCATCTGCACATTGTGTGCTCACCTTGGTGACTCAGGCAGCCCTTCTGCTCAGTCCTATGGTCCCAGGAGACTGCCTGCGTCTTCCCACTCAGGTGAGGACACTTGGACCTCAATGCAGGCACAAATCATATGACCTCTACTGTTTCCTCTGCTGTGGGTGCTGTTCACTTTCCAGCCTCTCTGGGGACCCATTTGTGTGATGTCAAGTTGTGTGGGACAACCTGGTCCAGTCTTCGTAGAGCACTGTGACCCCAGGTCCAGGAGGCTGCCTTGCCAGGCAGAACCTCACAAGGCAGGGCACCCCTTCTTTCCTACAGCACAGCCTCAATATAGTCAAAGCCTGCTGGGGAGCATTGAACCCAACCCTCCATTGTAGGGAATGATGGTGTTGAGGCCAAGAGAAGAAAAGGAATGTATTATAGATCACACATTTACGTCTGGACGTCTGGTCCAGTGCTCTTTCCCCTGTGTACGACAGGCTTCCCAGGGTAGGTGGTTAGTGGTCCACCAAAGGTTCATGCTTCCCTTCCACGGCATGGAGCTGTCACTGAGAGTCTTTGTGCAGATGGGGACCACATTTCTGTCCCCCCTGGTTTCTGCATTCTCATTCATAATCACCTTTTAGGCATATATTCTATCAGGCGTACCCCAGCTGCTGGGGTAGACACACATTAATGGTGGCAGAGCTTTTATCAGTCTGAGTCCTTGAATGACTTCTGAAAGCAGAGTGCTTCCCCATAAAAGGAAGAAAGGAAGAAATAAAACCACTGAGATTTTGTGTTTATTTGTCATAGCAGCTAGAATTACCTTAATTAATACACTGCCTCTTCTTTTCCAGGAAATGACCATTGAAGAAAACTTCCCCAATTCTTATCACTGCAATTGTCTCTAAATCACAGGATACCATAAATTGGGGTCGCTTTTGATCACCTGGAGCAGCCCAGCCTCAGAAGGAAAGCCCGATCACCATGGCGACTGTACCTGTGCAGTAATAACATTAATGGATGTGCTCATCACAGCACTTCTGGCTCTCCTTTAAGCAAACCTCACTCTTCAGAAGGATCACTGGCTTTTACTCAGGGTGCCTGAGAATCAGCTCTCCTCACACATCTTGGGGCCCATTGCTTTGCTCTTTGGAGGACTGATCAATATGACATTTGGTGACAGGAGCTCACGGTGGATATTGCCACCGCTTTCTCTTCCTAAATGGTTCTTATAAGAGTTTTCCCAGCTCAGCTCCCCTGGCTGCAGACTTAGGTTCCATTGCTGCCAGCTGGGTCAGTCCTTCTGAGGATTTACCCCGAGCTAAGCCCTCTGAACTGGCATCTATGCCACCCTTGGAATTTCAGCTCTGCCAGAGGCTGGGACAGGAGCAGAGCCTAGAAAACAGTGTGAGAAGACAGGAGGTCAGAGGATCTCTGAGACCTGCTCATTCAGTAGAAGTCCTAGCCAATTCAGTATGTTGCAGGGCATGACACATTCCTGCGTAGATACTTCCCTGACTTCCTATTGCTGAGGCATAACTCTTTAGCCTGTCATTCAAATTTTCCACAACCAGCCTTCATGTTATTCCTTACCCCTCCCTACCCTGACAATATACCCTCACCACAGCTTCCTGGGCTGTAGCTTTGACTATGTATATGTTGTTGTTCATGTGTCTCCTCTGCGTGGAACACCTTTCTCTTCCTCTCGGCTTGTTAATTTCTTTCTTTTCCTTCCAGACCCAGCTCATTTTCACTTCTTTTGTGAAGCCTTCCTTGACTTCCATCCCAGCCTCCAACACACAGTAGTTAGGAAACCCCTTCCATTCATAGTGGGCAGCTGTTTAGCCTGGTGACCTGAGATTTGTGGGGTCAAGGAGCAGCCTTAGTGATCCTGCCCCTCTGGCATTTGGCTCAAGGTTTGGCCTTTAGTACATGTGTGCCAGGAAACACTGCTTAAATGATGTGAGGCCTGTTTGCTCATCTTGGTGGGGCTGAGGTTGCACAGTGAAGGTCTTCCCTGTTGCCTCAGGCACTCTGGTTCCATGGCTTCCAGGGATCAACTATTGAGCGTGGAGATGGCTGAGGAGACAGAGCAGGACTGCTTCCCCCTCTGTTTTCAGCCAACAGCTAGAGGGAGTCAGGAATTGCAGAATGAGATGAGAAGGCCTTAGTTGGGTCAGCCCCAGAGGACCAGCTGAGGAACATTGAATCTGTGATGGAGGACATAAGGTGGCATCAACAGGTGACATTTTATGTTTCATCAATTATACACTTGTTCACATTAGAGCATCTTTTGAATCAGAATAGATCTTACCATGCATGGCTAGCATATAGATAGGAAATAGATTTGATGAGGCAGGACTGAACAGGGATGGATGAATAAAGTGAACACTGGAGTCAGATTTGCATGTTGGAGGCAGAGACAGGGTTAGGGTAAGGCAAGTGAAGCATTTAATGAGGAAGCAGAAAACAGAAGTGCAGTTTGACATCTTACTGCAGCTGCATTGCTTTTAGAAGGAGAAGAAGCGCTCACCTGCCACTTGCTGATCTCAGAATTGAACTCTCAGAGGTCAACTCCCATCCCTCAGGCCTCTTGTCAGTATCCCAAGTTATAGGACTCTTTGTCCCTCTTACAGTTCTCCTTCTACAGGCCCACATTGTGCAGGGGAGCCAAGAAAGGAGGGTGGGCCAGAAAGTGGTGGAGGAAAGGAATTTAGACCAGGGACAGGTGGGTGACAGCTCTGTAGAAAGTAGAGTCAAGTACAAAGCATTGGCTGTCCTTGCAAATTACCATCAACTGGGAACTTTGCAATACTGCTTTGCCTGCATTTAACCCAGGCCAATGAAACCACTACTTTTCATCTAGAGTTGAGAATCACTGGCCAAAAGTATCTCTTAAATATTTAATGTGAATCATGGAGAATTGCCTTCAAAATGCAAAATGTGTTCATTGTGAACTCCTGAATTGGAGAAACAAAACAATTTTCATTTAAGCAGTCCTTTCAGTTTGCAAAGCACTAGCACAGTGAGTAATAGGTGGGTACGTTTTTATTATTATACTCATTTTACAGATGAGAATTAGGGTAGGAGGTCATGAAATCCTGCAGAGGGAGAGAGTGTTCAAGCTGAGTGACGGAGAAAATCCTGCAGTTGGTCAGTTGGCCAGAGAATTACAGGAGCACAGCCAAGAAGAACTAGAAGGTGGTGTTTGGTCAGAGAAGAGAGGAAACAAAGAACACCGGATGCAAATAGGTAAGAGCAGAGGCAGAGGCAGGAGGATGGGAGAGGGCAGAACTGATGTGCAGAAATGGAGGGAGAGCCTGCTATAATAAATAGCCCAATAAATAAAATGGGACATGTCCAAGTGGCTTTAGTGGATGAAATTCTCTCTTTAGAATACGAAGAGGAGCCAGCTTCTGTTGGGAGCTTGAAAGGCAAGACAGAGACAAGTCAAGATTTCCCAGAGAATCTATGTTCTTGAAATGTGAAATCAAGACCAGAATCTAAAGGACTATTCAGGATTCCAGACAGAAAGAACCCAAACAGGTATCTTTCCAGGGATCTAAAGGCCTGAGAAGGAGGCTGCAGTCAGTAGAGGGAGAGCCTTCAGGACCTCAAACAAATGTGCAGTAGGAGGGGCCTAGGGGGACTTAGCAAAGCTCTCTGAGCAATGGGAAGCTGGACCAGGATGGCATATGACTGGGCACTCTTGGTACCAGAAGCTCCTACTCTTACCAGGCCCCATACTGTGTAACCTCCCTGCAGGGGACAAGAGAAAAAGGGAGAGATAGTAAAGAAATGTCTGGGCTGGAGTGTGGTCTGCCTTAATTGGGAGGTGCAGCCACAGGACATTGTCCCATTGAGCCAATGAGAGAGTCATGTCCCACACGTCTGTGCCCCTCCACAGAGCACACAGGTTGTGGGTCCTGGGGAGTGAGGAACAAAGCACCAGGTCCCCATCACAAAGTGGATGTGGTCCTCTGGGGGGAGCTCACAGGTCAGGTGTAAGCTTCAACACACGCTGTGACAGTGTCCTTGCTCCACTGCATTCCTGTCTTATCTTCTTTTTTTAACAAATCCTGAATCATAATGAAAATTTTCTTTGGATGTACTGTAGGCCTGACAATCAAATCACTGCTAAGTCTATTCTTTGCAATCAATGCTTTTCTAATGAACTTTGCATTTCTAATGGCAGGACCTGACACTATGTCTTTATTTTTTTCTCTTGCCCTTGGCTCCATCCCCTGCTTCCTTGTTTTAAACAAGCCGCAGAAGCAGCAGCAGGAGCCAATGCCCAGTTGCTGTTTCTCTTTCTTAGCCCCTCCTCAATCTCTCTTTACTTTTTCTCTCAGCATCCCTCACTGGGAAATTTAATGGGTTTCTGGAGTAATTAGAATGATTCAAATAGCCCTGCTAACCGAGTTTGTCAGGAAAAACCCCACCACTCACTCCATATACCTATTCCATTCTGGAAAGGAAGGAGTAAAGAGGTGCTGGAGAAATGGGGTCTCTCCCCTCCTCACTCTTCCTATACCCCCATATGACCCCACATTCTCCCAGAGCAGCAGTAGTATCAGACTAGATGCAGAATAATTACAGACTCCTGCAGGATTTCTGGGCAAAAGAACATACCTATTACTAAAATAAACATTGCATAGGAGAACAACTCCCAGGCCAGATTCCTAAAGCCAGATTCCCAAGTGAATGAATACAGGTAAATGAATGAGTGAATAAAGACAGTTAGGATTCCTGAGATATGGCTTGTGCTGACTTTGAGCTAGGAATTGAGACACATTGAGGTAGACACAATAATACCCCATCCCATGTTCACATTCTAATCTTTGGAACCTATGACTACGACAAAGGAAAATTAAGTTACAGGTGAAATTAATCAACTGACCTTAAACTAGGGAGTGAGCCTGTACCATCCATACAGTGCACGGGGAGAGGGAGGCAGAACAGCCAGTTAGAGTAATTGCATGTGAAAATAGCAGTCTCCATTGCCAAGAAATGCAGGAGGTTTCTAGTATCCGGAATATGCCAGAAAAAGGAATTCTTCCCTGAAGTCCTCAAAGAGAACCCAGTCCTACCAACACCTTGATCTTAGCTAGTGAGACCAGTTTTGGACTTCTGACATCTAGAACTATAAGATAATAAATATATGTGGTTTCAAGCTACCACATTTGTAGACATTTTTTTACAGCAGCAATAGGAAACTAATACCTGTGTTTCTCAGATTACCTGAATCTGGCTGATGGAATGGAGGGGAAACCTGAGTTACATTATAGTGGAGTTTAATAGGCCATGAAAAGTGTTGTCTTTAATAAATATATGTGATGATATTACATATCAACTACACTGACCACTCACTTAAAGTTGCAATCCCACCCTGCACCTGTGGTCCCCACTACCTTAAGGTCTATTGATTTGTTTACTTTAAATTATGTCTATTGTTTTGTTTGCCTCTCTTTCCTATGTAAGTCCTATGGGAGGAGAATTATAGTCTGTCTTCTGATGATGCCCAGCTTCTAGAACAACGTCCAGGTACATACAATAACTTGGTATCTGGTGAGTAAATTTGCCAGTATGACTCTGAACATATTCTATACCTGTCACCTTGTTGTGTTGTTTCTTGCCAGGGTATGGAACAGTGAGTGCTCACACGCAGTGCTCTAGATGTTTTTCTTCCACTGGCTGTCTTCCTCAGTGAATCAGCAGATATGCCTGATTCAGTTCTTTGTCTCCATTCAGGTTGTTTTTCCTGTAACTAAGTGGCCATTGCCTCATAAGTATGGGGCAGTCTTGGCAATAGAACTCCTTGAAAAATCCTATAACTTGGCATCTGATGGCTACAGCAATGAAATATAGTCATCATCTCTCCTTTGATGCTCACAGCCAAATAGATCTATGGAACTGCAATTCCAGGCTGGGTCCCTGATCAAAATCTTATTGTCACTACTTGTGTGTAGCCATAACACACTGGGAACTCTTTAAGTGCAAAGATGCTGTCATTTCCCCAGCACCTACCATAGATCCATTGCATGATTGGTACACAATACATGCTTGTTATTGAATGAATGCATGTTTGGCTGACTGTCAATGAACTGACTATTGACCTGGTTAATGGTGATTGGAAACTTGCTTGGTAGGACTTTCTCACCTGCAGGTGGTCAAATCTAATAATCCATTCTTGAGAGGTTTCTTCCCTTACATGATGGCTTAAGGCTTGGTTCCTCTCAGTCCACCTTAATACCAAAAAACAGTCCTGAAAGAAAAGTAAGAAAAGACAAGCAAAAAAGTGAAAGTGAGGCTCTGGCCTCATTCTAGAAAGCAGCTTACAGGCCTACCCAAGACAACCTCCCTTTTGGTTAAATCAGAGTCAACTGACTAGTCACTTAATAGCATGAGTGAGATGCTTCGCCCCTCCAGCCCCGCACTCTAGGGGAGGGATTGCACAGGGTGTGGTAACATGCCCTGGATTCTTGAGCTATCTTAGAATTCTGCAGCCACACTCAGAGGGCTTTTGTGACTTGTCTAAGGCTGCATAGTTGTCAGCAGCAAAGACAGAACTGAAACCTGACTCATGAAAGCCATGGCAGCTGTGTTGCTACTGTAGAAACAATGGATAGAAGTGTTGAGAGTCAGGAGTGCAGATTTAGAACCCCTTCTCCTTTTGGCAGGTAACTGCGAAGGAAGAGACTTCAGTTACCCATAACAGAGTGTGAGAGACCTTGGAGACATAGAGACCCCGAGCAACTCTCCACAACTTTGGTCACGTTAAATGAAACTGTTAAGGTTTAGAATCACAAACTGTCAGGACTTCTAAGGCACTTGGAGAATCATCTAGTCCATAGTGTTCAGAATTGTGTTTCATGAAACCCCAGTTTCCAATGTCAATAATCATTCCAAGAAGAAAGCAATCCATAGTTTAAAAGTTTGGAGAACCTTGGGTTAAACACAGCAGAAGATCTTGCTTTACTGCAGGACTTTGGGTGCCCTTCAGATTCCAGGAGAGAAAAGTATGTTTGTTCCCAGAAGCTTCCTTTTAGTGTGTAAGTGGGCACTCAAGCTGCATATGCCTGGGTTTGGGAGAGGATGCAATAATCTAGCTAACTCATAGTGGCAGCTGGACGGCGTGTTCTCCTTGACTCTCTCCAAGCCCCAGGGAGAGTTCAGTGGTTTGGGATGGGATGGGGTTCAGTGGCTAAAAGCATGCTGTTTCCTACTGAGAAAAAGCAGGTAGCCACATCCTGGAAGACACTTTTGTGCACAGAATCTAGAGAGGGCTTGCCGCTCTGGGGTGGGTGGTGGGGGTGGGGGAAGAAGTTTGTAGCTGCTTTGTTAGTGTGTAAAGGAAAGAGAACTGGGACTTGACTCCAAGGCACCTGCTTGGAGTTTACCCAGAGATGAGCCGCTTTGGGAGGCCTGAAGGAGCAGAAACCCTAGACACCCCGAGTAGGGCTGGCCTTCTCTTGGTTTGTTTTGTTTCATTTGTTTTATCTTGTTCTCCTAACCAGTCTCCCAGGTTTCAGGGTAGTACATGGGTGAGGATTGGGAGGGATCCGAGGCTCTGGGCCTTGGCCCCTGGTATTACAGGGGACTTTTGGAGAAGCTTGCGGGGGACAGGGAGACCTGGCTGTTGTCTGCCTGCGGGAGTTGGGGGAGGACCAGCTTCCCGCCCAGGAGGGGGTGGGGTATTAGTTTGTTTCTTCCCAGAAGAGCCCTGGGAAGGGAAAAGAGAATCAATCTGAACATTCAGCTCTATAAACAATACCATAAAGATTACATCTGCTCGAAGAGGGAGTCTCAGTGCTGAGGTGCCAAAGCGATGATGTGTGCTTTGAGCATCAAACCCTGATCAGCTTCACTGCCGACCAGGAAGCTCCCCCTCGGCATGATCAATCCAACTTCTGTCTAGGTGGGGATGGCCTTGACCCTCAGCAGCCTTTCTTGCCCCCACCCAGCTCACAGTGCACCTCTCTCACCCCTTATCAGAGAGAAAGCCCTCCAAGACTTTCAGCAAGAATGTGCTGGCGGTGCTGCATGCGGAGTAAGAGAGACAATGGGTGGATAAAGAAAAATACACCACCTTTTGGGGTTCAAGTCATGGGTAGGTCTCATTTGTCCTGCTTCCAGGCTCTGTGACTATGGAAAGTCACCTCTGTAAAAGTTTTCTCTTTTGTAAGCTACACGATTTGGCCTACCTACCTTGGTGGGTTGTAGGGAGAATCAAGTACCCCAAGATTGTGAGTTTTCTTGGAAAACTGTGTTTGCATGGGAGAGGGCTCTTGAAGTCAAGCAGCACAGCCCCTCATTTTGTAAATAGGGAAACTGGGGCTCCAAGAAATGAATCAGCTTGGCTTAAGGCCACGTGGGAGAGAGCAGTAAACTTACCGTATTCATTCAGGCCATGGCCCAAAGCAGAGTGGGTCTGAGCTTTACTGTGCCTTCATGCAATGCCTCCCTGCAGCCCCAGAACATCACCACTCTTGCCTGTGCCCCCTTCTGGGCCAGTGACCCGACCAATGCTTCCTGCTGGAGCGTCCTCACTGGGGCCAGGCCAGGCTCAGGCTGCCTTTCTGCTGAAGCGATGCTGGCGGCTGTTTGAGAGGTGGAGGCACAAAGCCAAAGCGAGTCCTCTCCAGGGCCCTCCTGAAATGTCACCCTCAGACCTGGCTGTGATGCCTCTGCTCGCAGGGGAGCTTGTGACTCATAATTAAATCTCATTTCTCTCTCTTTTGGAGTCCCTCAGGCACCAGCCTTTTCTGGTGCTCACTATCAGCCAAGGCTTACCTGCCTCCTTTGCAGATCCCCTTCTTGGGGAGCACTTAGACCTCAGCAAGCCCCTTACCTGTATTCTGCTGGGGAGGTGCTGTCTGTCTGTCCCAGTGGGGCTGGAGGGGCTCCAGGCTCTGCAGTGACTCACGGAGGATCTGGAGCTCTCCTTGCAGAGTGGACTCCCTTTGGTGCTCCCCATATAAAGGAAAAATTCCTCAGCTCCCCAAAGGAGAAAGGAAGGGAGGGGACTTCTGGTAGTTTCAAGAATCTTAAGAGTTGGAAGGGTCCTTAAAGGAAATTGTGTAATATCCTTTATCTGGTACAGAGGGCCCACCACAAAGTCTAGCTTATCTGACCTTCCAATGACCAGGAACCCTTTACCTCACAGGCCTCCCATTTAATGTGGGCAGCAGTTCTGTTGTTAGAAATTCTGAAATAAGCTTTCTGGTAACGTCTGCACTTCCTCCTGGTCTGTCCTATGAAATCATAGCATAATTATAGCTATCATCCATTGAGAGCTTACTTTGTGCATTTTCTGAAGATCTTTACACGCATTAACTCATTTAACTCAGAAGCTAAGAACCAACATACCTGTTTTATACATGAAGAAATTGGGGTATGGAGAAGCTGGAAAGTCACCCTAGGTTATCACCTGGCAAATGGCAGAGCTGGGATTTGAGCCCAGGTGGTTCTGGCTATCATGCCTGCCTTTTAATTCCTCTGCCAGGTAAACCTTGACTTCTCCCTCCTTCAAGGAGCAGCCTGTCTCATGTTTGCATCTAGCTGTCATTTCTCCCTGACACTTCCCGAGTCTTCGCCACTGTTTCTAGACTCTTTGGTATCCTAGTTGCTCCTCTGCTTCTTTTAAAAATAAGTAAGAGCATAGCTCAGTGGTCCAGATGGTCTCCACAGGGTGGACTACAGAGGGACAATTATTTCTCTTCTAACTTCTCCTCCTGGAAGCTGTATTGCCATATTGAGCTTGTGGTGAGCTCAAATACCAAGATTTTTTTTTTATGAATCTCTGCCAAGACAGCTCCTTTCTCTCGTCCTTGTCCAATTGATTCTTTGAACTTAAATGTAAAACTCTGTACTTAATGCTCCTAGATTTTACTGTGTAGTTCTGACTTATGTCCTAGCCTTCTTAGACAGTCAGATTCTGGGTCTGCCATGCAATTAATTTCTTCAATTTTTGTCATATGCAAATTAGGTAATCATCTTTCTTCAAATTTCATCCACTCCATTGATAAAATACTTTAATGCGACAGAAGATGGGTCTTGTGCCTCTTCTCTAGAGAGAGGTCTCCTACTGGGTGGCAGGAATGTATTGTCTTAAAATAGAGACATTTCAATTTTTAACTTCATAATTCCATGTTAATCCTGCATTGAATGCCAACTATGTTTCCTTCAAAGTACTAGGCACTAAAAAATCAAAGAAAGTCAAGGCCAAATCATTGCTTTCACAAAGTGCCTTGTGGAGTTGGGGAGATAGGCTTGTAAACAAAAAATGATAATATCTAAGTAGTGCATCTGATGCACATGGGAAGGGCCAGACAAGGGGCACCTCAGTTAGCTTGGTGATACTTGAGTTAGGATTTAAAAAAAGAGATGGTTTTACAGGGTTGAAGTGCTAAGAGCAGGTGGAGAGGAGCCTGAAGGCAGGTATTATTTTTATCCCATCATCTCGCCTGTTGGGTATTATCATCATTTTATTATTTTACTTTTTAATATATATTTATTTATTTCAGAGAGGAAAAGAGAGGGAGGGAGAGAAACATCATGATGAGAGAGAATCATTGATCTGCTGCCTCCTGCATGCCCTCCTACGGGGGATTGAGCCCACAACCCATGCAGGTGCCCTGATCAGGAATCAACCTGGTTCATAGGTCGATGCTCAACCACTGAGCCACATTGCCTGGGTGCCATCATCATTTTCATTTAATCACCTTCTCTACTCTGTGCATTATCTCCCAACTCCATTTCCTTTAAATTTATAATGATAGGCCCGAACCCAACAGTACCCAGGTGAGTACGTGTATGTGGGTGAAGATGTGAAGAGTGATGGAGAGTAGAGATGGAGAAGAGGAGAAAAGGAAGGAGGGTTGATCTTTGAAATTAAGAGAAGAGATGACTCAAATGCAGTGCATGTTAGAGAGCGGGCAATGTGTCTGGGCCTGTACTTGGGAGGGGTTTGCTGGGTGACTCTGCTGATCCCTCAAAATGGAAGAGATAGGAAACTGAGCTGGGAAGAGGGCAGATGGAACATGGGAGAGGTGGAATAGTTCATGCTCAGTCCAAATGAGATCTTATTCATGGCTTCCTTCCTTAATTTGAGTCAAGTCCCAAGATATCAGACACACTCATATTTCTAAATGTACAGTAAGTTACTCCAAGAAAACTGAAGATGAACTTGGATTCCAGGACTGTGGCCCCTTTGACTTCTGGCACTGTGCCCATTTCATGTGGGTGACCGTGACTCAAGCCACCACAGACCACATCTGGACCCAGAAGGGACCTGGGTGGGAAAGCTTGGCAGTAGTTTTTGTCCCCCGGCTTTTGACACCTCAGCTCTGTAATTCGTGCCAAAGGTTGCTCCTTGTAATACCTCTTCTCTCCTCCTTCCCCACACCCCTCCCCCAGTGGGAGAGGAAAAGCAGCTATGCTTATAGAAAGATTGATTAGTTAAGCAAGTCAATTATATCTCTTGCCGAGAGCAACTGTATATTAAGTAATGCAGCAAAAATGATTGTCTGCACAGATCCATTTTGTCAAACAGCTGTTCCAAAGGCCCGGAAAGAGAAGATGAAGGTTAAAATCCCGTAATAGTCTCCACTCCCCACCTCACCATGCTGGGCCCTCCAGGGGCTCCATTTATTATGAAATGGAATAAGATTGGGTAATGAGCATACTGGCAGCCTGCTCCATTTTGCGGGAAAGCTCTCCCAGCATGCTGTGGGCTTCTGGGCCTCTGGTGGCTCTGGCCCTACTGCCCTCCTGCCACACAGGTGCCGATGGATGCCTGCTCACCAGCTTGACTCACTCCTCTCAGCCCAGGCAGCAGCTGACATGGTGGAAAGAGTTCCAGATGTCTGGGTTCGAGTCCAATTATTGACAGTCTGATCTTGACTATTGTTTTATCCTCTCTGAGCCCTAGTTTCCTCATTAGTAAAATGTACCACAATTTAAATGAGATCATGGTAGGGATGGAATTTGGGGCCTATAATGATATTATAAAAATAATTCATTACCACTGGATATTGTTGTACCAGGCAAGGGAGGGGAGGAAAATCTGTGTCCTGTGTAGTGGTGGCTGGGCAGGCCACAGGTAGTGCTTCCTGTAATCAGTTTGTACTTCTTTTTAAGTCACTGACAAAGACAGGTAGGTTTTGTTTCCATCTGGTTATGCCACCCCCTCCCCCGGGGGTAGCAGGCACTGCTTTTAACCCTTCCCTCATATGCAAAGTATGGTTCCCAGGGCCTCCTGCCCACCCTCTGCCCAGGCCTGGCACTGGCAGGAAGCCACCAGCCCTTAGGCCCAGTGTGCACTTGTACTCAGACAACAAAGCTGGTGCTGAGCAAGCAGTGGGATGGAGTGGGGCACTTGCTTCGCTCATTCCTGGACTCGTCCACAGAAGGGTTGGGATCCAAGCTAATGACCATCTCCTTCTTCCTGCCTGTGTTTAGTGGACACAGTCAAATAGTGAGGTTCAAGTTCCTACACTAGGCCAAACCTTTCATTCTTGTCAGAGGTCATCTTTTCACACCCATTTTCTCTGTCTCAAGAGGGTCCGCCAGCTGACTTGTTTTCCTACCTGTAAATGCCTCATTGTCTCTTCATCCCGCTAGAAGGTCTTTCTCCTTGTTAGGAGACAGCTCGGTTAGGCGGGGAAGAACTCCAGCCATTATCATTCTTGCATACCTCGCTGTAAATATCTTGTCAGTTCCCCCAGGAAGGGCTCGGGGTTGGAAGGGACTTCTGGATTATATAGATTAGCACCTAATGGGAAACTGAGGCCCAGAGAAGGGACAATCTGGGACAAAGCTCAGAGCTGGCCCAGATCAGTTACCTGATACTGATCATGCTTCTTCCATTGGCCATTCTTGCCTCCTTTCGAAGAGTTGGTTTGGGGAAGGAGGAACAAGGGCAGGCTGACTGTGTGAGCTCCGCCTATGCTAAAGGTTCAGATGCTTTCCCCATTTGTGAGCACAGCAGTGTTGGAGTCACACTGGTCTCTGATTTCCAGGGCCAGCATCCTCCCTCTCAGCGTGATGGGCTCTCGGTATCCAAGACTGGGCTTCAAGTTCCAGGTGAGACCCAGGTCGCCATGGCTCAGCTCAGCTTTCAGGGGTGAGGACGCCAGTTCCTCTGATTTCTGGGCAGTTTTGCAGTTCCATTTTCCATCCCTTAGGCCACACATGGGCAGTTAGCATAGAAATGGTTGTTTCCCTGCCTGCTTGTCTCTCCCAAGGCCATACATAAGCATCTGTGAGTGTGGGCAACAGGGGTGGGCAGTGATACTAATGGTGACCCACATGGGCATCCAACCTTGGGAACTGGGCCCTTGGCTGGCAGGGGTTGTGAACAGAAACAGGCAAGGCAGCCTACAGCGATTCTAGGGGCCCTGATTGTCCAGCCGAGGCACAGTGGTTCTAAGAATGGCCAAACCAGAAGGGGTCTTTGCGGTCAGCACAGAAATGGGTTTAGGCACCATCTGTTTCAAGCCCTCATCTTACAGATGAGAAAACAAGGCCAAGAATGGGAAGACACCGCCCCTGGGGTACACAGTCACCTCCTGCTTCAGCCAGGATGGAATCTTAGAGGGAAACCTAGGACCACGGAAAGGTGAAGGGACAGCACATGAAAAGGGCTTGTGTTACTTTATGGTGTCCCCTGAGCCACTGAGCCTAGAGCTGGGTGTGCTGGCTGGGGAGGAGGAAAAGGAGGGGGTGCCTGGATCTGAGGAAGGTGGGTGCCTGCGGTCCAGGGGAACATGTACCATCATGGTCCTATCTGGGCTGACAGAGTTGGAATGACTGGAGGAACTGTATTGGCTCTAGTGATTAGTTAGACCTCCCATGTGCATCCTCCTTGAAGCTGCACTTTGTCTCAGGCTTCCTCCTGCAAACTTTACTGTGTGTTGAAGTCCCAGGACAGACTATGATGCTCTCTTGCTGTCAGAGTGTGATTGAATTTTCCATCACTAGCTGACCATATGGGCTTGGGGTAAAACAGGTGTAAACTAAGTAGGGCAGCAGTGGTCCCTGACCCATGGAGATGCCCCTGGATCATGTGTATGTTTCCTCTGCAAAGTTAGCCAGACCTGGGACGATGTCACAGCCAGGCTGGGAGGAGTGAAGTTTGCTCTTTCTTATATTTCTCTAGGCTCTCACACACAGTATGCATGCTAGCTGTGTAGCTGTGGGGAGCAGGAGTGACATATACATGTTGATCCAGGATGGATGTCAAGTGTGCCCTTGTGTCTGAGGGACCTTCTCAGAATGTGTGGGTGATGGACTGCCCTGCTGCTTCTTCAACTCTGAGCAAAGGACAACCTCTCAGGATGTCCTCAGATTACTTTGCCAGTGTTTTATCACCATCCATTCCAAGACTGTAATGCTTCACTTATGGTCACTTATCCATAGTGTCTGAACAAAGAAGAGTCCTAGTACAGGAGGTACAAGAACATCTTTGAAAATAGTGTTCCCTCCTAGCTCTAGAGGCAGTTGACCTGAATGTTCTTATTTGTCCTAGACTGTCCCATAGTATTTGGATAAAGGTAATAAGGGGGGTTGAAAAGGCAGGCTGTCCCATAGCCTGAACCCAGAGAGTTCTGAAGTTTCCCAAGCCCATTCCAAGTCCTGGCATTTTTAAAAAATATATATTTTATTGATTTTTTATAGAGAGGAAGGGAGAGGGATAGAGAGTTAGAAACATTGATGAGAGAGAGACATCAATCAGCCACCTCCTGCACGCCCCCTACTGGGGACATGCCAGCAATCAAGGTACATGCCCTTGACTGGAATCGAACCCGGGACCTTTCAGTCCTCAGGCTGACGCTCTATCCACTGAGCCAAACCGGTTTCGGCAACAAGTCCTGGCAATTTAATGTGCCCACCTTCTCTAGCAATGGCTGATAGCAAAAGTCTCTGTAAGGCATGGGAGGGGTCTGGAGGGAGAGCCCAGGTGTGCCCCTGTTAGTGAGGCTAATAAATTGGCTGCCAGAGCCCAGTAGGGATGGCTGGGGATGAGGCCCCAGGATCTATCTGATCTAACTCTTTCTCTGTAATGAATGTGGGAAGAAGGAGACTGGGAAAGAGATGGAGGGAAAGGATTACAGCAAATAGTGACCCCTCTTCACAGCGCACTACCAGCGGGGCCTGTGGCTGCAGGACATTCAGTGGGGAGTGACTAGGGGGTGGTGGCAGGTGACTGAGTGGTACAGAATGGTTGGAGGAAATGAACATCTTGATCTGTAGGCCAGAGGCTCCCAAGAGCATGATAGCTGTGCGCCCAGGGACTTGTGAATGAGAGGACATGCTAGTTCTCTACGTCCCTCAAAAGCAGGAGAAAGTGTGTAGAAACCTCAGAAAGAGGGCCTTGGGCCCAGTGCAGGAAGGAGCTACCTTCAGCCAGAGCTGACCAAGTTCAGGGCCAGCTCCTGGGAGAAGTCCTGCTCCCCGGAAGACCAGCAGGTGGAGACTGGAGATGTCCTATGAGGAGGAAGAGAGAGCGGACAGTGGAGTCTCTGGACATGACTCCAACCCAACTTGGGGAGTTGGCTCCGTAGAAAGGCTCCTTCCACTGGAAGCATCTCAGTCTTGGATGGTTAAGCTTCCAGTCTGGATTGAGGCTCCTCGCAGCACTCTGGCCCTGCTCACAGGGTGAGGGAGGTAGCAGATGCCTGAGGCCGCTGGAGAGATGAGGGAAGGAAGTCTCAGGGGAGGACGAGGGATGAGTGGGCGGGGGAAGAGGAATGTTTCTGTGTGTGAGACAGAGAACCAGGGACAGAATCACAATGTTTGTGAGGTGACAACAGGGAGAGGAGAATGCCACCAGAATGCCACCAGAGCTGCTCCTGAAATCCATAGTTGTTTGAATTCCTCAGTAAGTAGCTGTGAAGTATAGAGGGTATTTGTAGTGAACAATGAATGAATGCAGAGAGACCTGGATTTGAATATCAGCGCTGCCAATCCTGGAGGGATCACCTTGACACGACAAGTTGCTTAACTCTTCATTTGTGAAATGGGGATAATGACTCCTATCTAACAGAGCTGGGCTGATGGCCACATTAGGTCATACCATGTGGTGCATTTTTGAGACCTGAGAGAGATCGGTAAGTGGTGGTTCCACAGCCCTGTGGACCTGGGCTTTCTTACCTGCTCTCTCAGCTGACCCCTCATGTACAGGGAGGCCCGTGATGCCTATGTGGGGCCTGGCATTTACTAAACCCTTGTCCATAGTGTGACCAGCAGGTACAAAGTTGGTGTGAGAAGCAGAGTCCTGAGAGCTGTTTTGACCCGTGACTTATTGGAGATAAACAGGCCTGGAGAAGCTCAAGGCCATGTCCTGCCTTCTTCAGAAGAGGGGAATCCAGGACTGCACGAGGGAAAGAAGTGGGAGCAGACAGAGTCTCTCATTGCGTTGCTAATTGGCTACAAGAGGAAACCCCAAGGTGGCACCTTAGCAGCCACCATTTCTGAGCAGCGCAGAAGCCCCCATGCAGACAGGCATGTACTGCGCACTGGCCATAGGCTGTCCGACTTCCACCTGCACCTCGCTGCGCAGGAGGCCATGTGCTCTTTAGCTGCTGTGCCTCAGAAAGGCCTAGCTCACCACTGCGCAGTGTCCCCTGCTCATCACTGGGCAGCGTGGGAAGAGACAGGGGCTCCAAAGCTGGGGGGGGTGTGGTTGGGAGGGAGTGGCGCAGATGGGGGACACAGAGGCAATCCAGAAAGTCACAGAGGATTTTTGGTAATCATCTCTTTATGTCATCATCTCACTCCTATAACGGAGCTTCCCTGGATCCTACGCCTTTGGGTGATGGGGACACATGCCCACATCTACTCTCTAGTTCCTCAAAAAACATTCCTGTCCTGCGCTTCAGTACTGTGTCTATTGAAAGCCAGAATAATGGTGAACAGATAGGACAAGACTAAACTCCAGAGCCATTGTGCTGCTCTGGAGACTTCCTGATTAAGTGAATGGGGCACCAGTGACAGATGCAAAGGACCGCCCTCTGAAAGGTACCCCCTCCCTTGCTTCTTTGTGCCTGTGCTTTACTTCATTGTCCCCTGCATCTTGGCTGTTAAGTACCTTTCCTATTTAAAACATGAAAGGATGCCTTCTTTTTCATTTAACCCTTTAACAGCTGTGGAGCAGATATGACCTATTTTATGGACTAGGGAATCAGGACTGGCTCCTGATCAGTGTGGCTCCAGACCCCTGAGTAATGACATGGCCCAGGGCTTGCTCTCACTTTGAAACAGCAATTAGTTTGCATTCTGTTCTGTATTTTTTCCAGGGGTATTTTTTTTTTTTTTAGCATTTCACTAGCTCTTTTAATTTTCCAGGATTTGTTCTGGAAGTTTTACAGTAAGAAATGGGATTATATTTTCTTCAGGGTACTTTGGCAGCCACTATTAAAGGGTTCAGTGGTTGGAACCACTAAAGTTCCGGTGACCTTGGAAAGATATTAGAACCCCTTCTTTCACACTTTAATATACTTTAAATATATACATTACTTAACTGTATTGGAATAGCCAATCATCAAGATGAATATATAAGGATTGGGAAAAATTTTATAACATTTTTTTTACCACTTTCATAATTATTGCAACTTATTACTTCTGGTAGCTCCAGTCTTATCTAGGGTTTAAACAGAGCAATGGGTTCTCCAGAACTTGGGTATTGCTGGAATTTTGGGGCAGTTTATGACTAAAAGCCCAGCCCCTCAGTCGTAATAGTCTTTAGTGTCACAAAGGGTATCTTCCTGCTTGGCTTCTGAAGCTGTGATTGTGCCCTAAGAGTCATTAGCCACATGTGGCTATTGGCTACTTAAAATGTGGCTCATCTGAACTGGGAGTGTCCTAAGTATAAAGTATACACTGAATTCCAATATTTTGTACCAAAAGAATATAAAATATATCATTAATATTTTTATGTTTATTATGTGTTGAGATAATGTTTTAGATATATTAGATTTAATAAAACATTAATAATTTTACATTTCTTCCTTCTTGACTTTTTAAAATTGGCTATGAGAAAATTTAAAATTTTATATTTAGTTCATATTTGTGGCTTTGCATTATATTCCTAATGCACAGGATTTTTCTAGAGAATGCCTTAGTGTGTCGTCCTTGATCAGTCTTCAAGTTCTATGTTACCCTCAGATTAAAAACCAAAATGAAACATACTTTTTAAAGTAACAATCTAATTCTTCTGATTTTTTACAGGACCATGGCAGACTTCTTCCCATGTTGAAGATTTCTCAGTTGCCTACTGACGACTCCTCCTACCAACACCCCTCTTCAAAAGAAACTAAGATCTCTGACCTGTATTTGAAGTTTGTTGAACATTCAGCTTGTGATCATTTTACTCATAATCCAAACGAGGATATAGAAAAGGCGATCTCCTCAGCTTGATCATAGAGAGATAGAGACACAATCATATCCACATCCTGGCTCCTGTGAGGAATAGATGAAAGGCAGGAAAAGAGCCAACCAGACAACATCCAACATGGCAGCTGAGGGCCACTGTAGACAGCACCCGTGGCCTCTCACTCTGGTCAGAACTCACAGCAACTACTGCTCTTCCTCTAGGGCAGTTTAGGCCTCCTCTTTTCCCACCTCCTGACCAATTCCTGTCCTTGGTACCTTACTCCTAGGCTTGAAAGGGCAAGAAACTTGTAAGGTAGGTCCTGATTCCCCATGAAAAAGTTGCCTCCTTTCTCCTTGAGAGAGAGTATGAGAAGAATAGGCTCTAGAATAAGGGTCAGCTATTGGTGCTCCATTTCTAAGCCACTATATGCTTCACATGGCTGGTGGGAAGCTGGGATCTGTGATGGTTTCTTTCCCGTGAAGCAGTGGTGCTATGAGCTAGATGCTTGACCAAGGCTCGGATCCCACAGACCTTCAACATGGAATGAGCACAATCTCCATGGTAGACTCCTGATGGAGTCCAGTTCCCCCACCCAAGTATTGAGAAAAATCTTTTCTTACTCTTCACCCTCTCCCTGGCTGTATACAGATGATGCATAAAAATCTTTGTTATGGGTAATACCTGCCATTCATAAGTTCTATTTTTATAAAAGAATACCATATTTGTTGGTTTTTCAACTTTTTATTATACAAACACTCATAGGTGGAGGAAAGAGTATAATGAGCCCCCAATGCGCCATAATTCAGCCTCAACAATTACCAACAGATGGCCATTTAAAAAGACTATATGCCCACTTCTCCCTGCCCCCTGCTAAACATATTATTTCACATGTTAATGCTTTAATTATGTATTTGTGAAAGATTAGGACTCCTTTCTTTTTTAAACATAATCACAATATCATTTTACCATCTGAAAGTTAGAATTTTATTTAAAGCTTTCTTTTTAATGAAAGTAATATATTCTCATTGAAAATATTCAGACAATACAAAAGGTATAAAGTAGAAATTAAAAATTATTCATAAACCAACATCCAAACATAATCATCACTAGCATTTGGGCATATATAGTTATATATGTTTAGCGCATATTCTCTATACGCATTAACATATATAAAATCATGATGCAGATGATGTTTGTGACTTTTAAAAAATTACTTGACAAGCATTTAAAAAAGTTGGAAGCAAAAATATGCAGAGAAGTATACAATTATAAGTGTACAACCAAATGAGTTTTCCTTGTCATGTAACTACTTCAGATTAAGAAACAGACTAATGCCTGTACCCAAAACTTCTTTGACACCTCCCTTAGTCACTAAATCCACCAAATTTCACCCTGTTCTGACTTGATTGCTATTGAGTTTTGCCTGCTTTTGAGTTTGTGAAAATAAAATCAAACAGTATATGCTGTTTGTGACTTCTTCTGTGTGTGAGTTCTTTTTTCCCCATTACACTCATAAGTTACGTTCATGCTGTTGTATGTAGCCATAATGCATTAATTTCTTTGTAGTAGTGTAAGATCAAAATTTATTTACACATTTTACTATTGATGGGCAATCTCCATCCCACCCCATTGTGCTTGCTATTAGGAATATTTTTTGTTTACACATGTGTATGCATTTTTATTAGATATATACACTGAGTGGTCAGATTATTAGGACCACCTAATTAGCCATACACTGCATCGTATGGGATATGAAAGCCAAAGGCCTGTTCGAACACCTTTGCTATCGGCAGTTACCAAGATAAAACATCTCCAATTCGCACAGGAACACAAGGATTGGGCAATCGAGTACTGGAAAAAAGTCATGTGGTCCAATGAGTCATGTTTCCAGTTGCATCATGTAGATGGCAGAGTGAGAATTTCATGGAAACAGCATGGAAAGCATGTACCTCGCATTCATGAATACAACCCTTCAAGCTGGGGGCAGTATTATGGTTTGGGGCATGTTTTCCTGGCATGATTTGGGCCCTTTAATTCATGTGGAACAACGTCTGAATAGCATAACATACCTAAGTATCATTGCTGAGCAAGTTCATTCTATCATGTTGATGGCGTACCCCAATGGAGATGGCTTTTTCCAACAAGACAATGCGTCATGCCACGGTGCTCACATTGTGCAGGAGCGGTTTCAAGAACATGAAGGAGACTTTCTTTTGCTTATGTGGTCCCCAAATCACCAGATCTCAATCCAATTGAGCATTTGTGGGATGAAGTTAAAAGAGCCATCAGGCACAATCATCAAATCTCACAGAACTGGACAGTGCTATTTATCAGGCATGGTATCAGATTCCTCGCATCATCTTTCAACATTTTGTGGAGTCGCTGCCAAGAAGAATTGCTGCAATATTGAAGGCAAAAGGTGGCCCAACGAAGTACTGATGGGATGGTCATAATAATCTGGCCACCCAGTGTACCTAGGAGCAGACTTCTGGATGTATCAATTAATACTTGTACCAGCAGTCTGTGAGAACAACATTTGCTCCACATTTTTGCTGAAACTTGGTTATTACAATATTTTAATTTTTCTATTCCAGTTAGTGTGTAGAATATTTTATTTCTACTCATTGTGGTTTTATTTTGCATTTTCCTAATGACTAATAAAATTGAGTGCCTTTTCATATGCTCATAAGATACATAAATATCCTCTTTTGTGAAATACCTGTTTGCCTTTCCCCCAATTTTAATTGAATTTTATGTGAATTTTCTTATTGATTATAGGAGTCTTATATATTTTATAAATGAGTTTTTTGATCCAACATATAATTGTAAATATCTTCTTGCACCATGTGTGCACCTTTTCACCTTTTTAAGGTATAATTTGATAAATAGAAGTTTTAATATTTAATATTGTCCCACTATCAATATTTTCCTTTATGGTGAGTATATATTGTGCTCTGTTAAAGAAATATTTGACTATTTTAAGGTTATTAACATATTCTCCTATGTTCTAGAATATTTATTGTTTTACCTTATCCTTTCTTTATTTTTAATACATCTGGGATAGATTTTTGTGCATAGTGTGAGGTAGGGATCAAAATTTATTTATTTTCCCTTATGAATATCTAGTTGATTGAGCTTCTCTTATTCAAAAAACTGTTATTTTCCAACTGCTCTATCATATCACCTTTGTCTCAAGTAAAATAATAACATGCATGAATCTGTTTTTTGATTCCCTATTCTGTTTTATTATACACTAGAAGCCTGGTGCATGAAATTCATGCATGGGGGTGTGTGTCTCTCAGCCCAACCTGCAACCTTTCCAATCTGGGACTCCTTGAGGGATGTCCGACTGCCTGTTTAGGCCCGATCAGAGTAGGATCAGGCCTAAAAGGGCAGTCAGACATCCCCCTCACAATTCAGGACTGCTGGCTCCCAACTGCTTGCCTGCCTGACTTCCTGATCACCCCTAACTGCTTCTGTCTGCCAGCCCAATCACCCCCTAACCATTCCCATGCCAACCTGATTGATGTCTAACTGCTCCCCTGCCAGCCTGATTACCTCTAACTGTCCTCCCCTGCAGGCCTGGTCACCCTAACTGTCCTCCCCTGCAGGCCTTGGCCTTCTGACTGCTCTCCCCTGCAAACCTGAGTCCCCTCCAACTGCCTTCCCTGCAGGCTTGGTGGCCCTCAAATTCTCTCCTCTATTAGTCTAGTCACCCCTAACTGCCCTCCCCTGCAGGCTTGATTGCCCTCAACTTTCCTCCTCTGCTGGCCTGGTCATGCCTAAATTCCCTCCCCTGCAGGCCTGGTCCTTCCTAACTGCCCTTCCCTGCTGGCCATCTTGTGGCAGTCATCTTTGACCACATGGGGGCAGCCATCTTGTGTGTTGGAGTGACAGTCAATTTACATATTACTTTTTTTTAAAGATAGAATAGAGGCCTGTGCATGAGTGGGGGCCAGCTGGTTTGCCCTGAAGGGCATTCTGGATCAGGATGGGGGTTCCCTTAGGGCATGGGATGGCCTGGGCAAGGGGCCTGTGGTGATTTGCAGGCTGGCCATGCTCCTGGGCGACCCAAGCAAAGGCCTTGGTATCTGGGATTTATTTATATTCTATAATCGAAATTTTGTATCCTTGAGTGGAGGCCAGGGTAGGCCAGGGCAGGCGAAAAGCTTGACTTCCTCCATTACTGGGGAAAACCAAGCCTCCTGCTTGTTCCCTGACTGCAGCCATCTTGGTTGGGTTAATTTGTATACTCTCTCTTGATTGGTTGGTGGGTGTGGCTTTTGGGTGTAGCGAAGGTATGGTTAATTTGAATATTACTCTTTTTTTAGATAGGATTTGCTAACTTGGTGCCAATTCCACCGTGACTTAACTCCTGGGGCTTTATACTTAATATCTGATAATTTAGACACTTCAATTTGTTACTTTTCTTCAAAATTATCTTCATTATTTTAGTGCTTTGTATTTGTATATAAAGTTTAGAACCTGTCAATCTCTACAAAATAAAAAAAAATCATGCTGAGATTTTGATATAGGATGGCATTGAATTTTATATCAATTAGAGATAATTGATTTTTATAGTATTTTATTTAAAATATTGATTCTTTCAGTCCCTAAATATGTCATATCTCCTCAGCCATCTAAATCTTCTCTAATTGATCTTAACTAAGCAAGTTTTTGCCTAGATGTTCTGCATAGCTGCACATTTCAAAAATTTATTTCTGGCTATTTTATGATTTGATGTTACTGAAAATGGCATATTTAAAAATGTTTCTTCATTATTTGTTGGTTGTATGTAGAAATACAATTGTTTTTTTTTGCATGTTGACCTGTAACTTTGCTTGACTTGGCTAAATTAATATTTAATTTTTATTAGTTAATTTTCATATTATTTTAGATTTTTCAAATACAAAATTACATTCTTTGCAAAATGACCAATTTATTTATATATTTATTTTAAATCACTATACCTTTTTTTCCCTTTTATATTGTACTGAATAGAATCTATAATACCATATTAAAACAGAAAAGTGATAGTGCACAACATTGCTTTAATGCTATCAGGGATAAGCCTTTTAATATTCTTCATTAAGAATAGTGTTTGTGCCCTGGCCAGGTGGCTCAGTTGGTTGGAGCATCCCATATACTCAAGGTTGTAGGTTTGATCCCTGGTTTGGTGCATATGGGGGTCAACCAATTGATGATTCTCATACCAGTGTTTCTCTGTCTCTCTCCCCCTTCCTCTCTCTCTAAAAAATTAATAATATTTTGTAGGTTGCCTCAGATGAAGATTAGAAAAAAGAATGGTATTTGCTGCAAGGTTTTTGAAGTCCTACTTTATAAAGTTCAAGAAGTTTTATTCTATGGCTAATTTAGTAAGCTTTTTAAAAATTCTAATTTTAAACATAAATGGGTATTCAATTTTATCAAGTGACTATTCTATGTCTATTGAGGTGGTCATATAAATTTTTTTCTTCTTTACTGTATTATTGGTGAATTACAAACAAGTACATTGATTGATTATAAAATAGTAAACAAACTTTACGTTCCTGGAATAAACCCAAGTTGATTGCAACATATTATTCTTTTTATATATTACTGAAGTCAATTTACTAATAATTTTTTTAGGATTTTTGTTCATGAGAAAGATTAATCTGCAGTTTTTCTTATTATAATCTTCCTTCCAGGTTTTGGTATCAAGGTTATACTAGTCTTATAAATTGGGAAGTGCAAAGTTTTTTTAATCTCTATAGGAATTTGTGTAGATTTATTTCTTAAATGTATGGTATAATTCACTGGAGTAGCCATCTGTACCTAAACTTTTTTTTTTAAATATAATATTAGCTATTGGTTTTTGTAGATGATCAGATAGAGGAAGTTCTCTTTGATTTTTCATTTTCTGAGAATTTTTATAAGAGATGGACATTTTGTTTAATGCTTTTCTATGTCTATTGAGATAATTATATGATTAGTATTGGTTAGTCTGTTATCAATGTGTTATTTTTATTTCTGAATGTTAAACCAATCTTAAATTCCTGGTTACAACATATTATACTTTTACATATTATTGTATTAGTTTTCCCTAAGAAGTCTGCTGTTATTTGTATCAATTAAATATTTGTTATGATTTCACTTTATCATTGTTGTTGAGTTCAGTTGTAAGTCTTTGTTTTTCCATTTTAGTGGTTTCTTAAGAGTTTATGGCATACATTTTTTAATTAATGCAATTTAACTTTAGGAAAGAAGTGAAGGGGGAGAGAAAGAGAGAGAGAGAGGGAGAGAACTGAGTGTTCATCTTAAGTATTCAGATGGGAATGCTTTTTGAGAAAACTACCTGAGGAAGACAGGGAAAGACACACCTGAAAGTTATATGAAAGAATCTCCAGCATGCACACAGGACTGAAAATAGTGTACATTTTCACAGTTCACAGTGAACACTATACTTCATGGAAACCGGAAGGATTTTGTGTGAGTAGTGGGAAAACTGACCCCAGATTGAATGCTGTTCTGGTCTTACCTAATAAAGCCAACTTCCAAAAGGGTAGTCTGTTTTTAGATAGCTTAACTATATCCCAAAACAAAGCTAAAGAATATTTATAGGAACTTAAAAATATCCCACACAATGAGATAAATTTTATAATGCTTGTCATCCAATTAGAAACCATCAGATGCACTCTTTAAAAGGCAGGAGAATTATACCTATAATGAGAAGAATTTTCAACAGTCAATACTAATCCCAATTGTAGAATTAGTAGCTAAGAGCATGAGAACCATTATTGAAACTGTATTGTATTTGTTCAAAATGCCATAGGAAAGATTTAACTATACTATACATAAGTAGAGACATGAAAAATATAAAAAAGACCCAATTTGGATTTCTAGAGATGAAAAAGACATACACACACACACACACACACACACACACACGACGGGATTATGGTGTTTTAGACACTGTATGAGAAAAGGTTAGTGAATTTGAAGACATTGCAGTGGTAACCATTCAAAATTAAACAGAGAAATTAAAAATGCTAAAGTCTGAATGAGAGAACTAGTGAGCTGTGTTATGAGAGAACTCTGTTGGCCTTGGTCTCCCCTGACTTGGATCTATCTCCTAAATTCAAGGAGATTAGTGGATATTACCTGGGTTTCCCCTTTTGGCAAAAATCTGGGGCTAATCACAGGGCTCAGTCACCTCCTTTGTTTCCCATCTTTCAGGGATCACTATTCTTTGTTGCCTGATATTCAAAGCCTTGAGAACCATTGTCTTAATACATTTTGTTCATTTTTTTAGTTGTTTTAGGGGAGAGGGTACATCTGGTACTTGTTATTCCAGGTTAAAAAAATAATGAGTGTATTGTTTTTATATATTTTAAACTAGAGGCCCAGTGCGTGACATTCATACACTGGAGCAGGGGAAAGGTGGAATGGGGGAGGGGGAGAGGGAGATCCCTCAACCTGGCCTGCACTCTCTCACAGTCTGGGACCCCTCAGGGGATATCTGCCTGCCTGTTTAGGCCTGCTCCCCTCCTTCTACCTGCCCCCAGGGGTCCTTAGCAGTGCCTCAAAGAGGCAGGAGAGACTCCAGCCAGCCATGAGCCTGGCTTCTGGTTGAGCAGCACTCCTCCTGTTGGAGCACACTGACCACCAGAGGGCAGCTTTTGCATTGAGCATTGGCCCCTGGGGTCAATGTGTGTCAATAGTGACTGGTCATTCAGGGGTTCAGTCGATTTGCATATTAGTCCTTTATTATATAGGATTAGTTTAATAGTTTTAATTTGATTAGGCTTAAGTGTATATTTCAAATCTTCTATGTCCTTTTTATCATATTTTTGCATGTCCATTCTACCAGTTACTGAAAACAAAAAGTTAGATGTTCTTTATTTCTCATTGCTTGAAATTTTTTATATTTTGAAGTCTTGTTATGAAATGCACACAAATTCATAATTTTTGTTTCTTCCTGGTGAATTAATCTTTTTGTCATTAAAATCTATGATAATTCTTGGTGCCTTGAAGTCTTCTTTAACTGGTATAAGTATAGTTTTCTTTTGGTTAGTGTTTGCATGACATTATTTTTCTATTCTTTTACTTTTACCCTTTCTGTGGTTTTATATTTAAAATGTATCCCTTGTAAACAGAATAAAGTTGTGTTTTTTTTAATCATAGTTGTTGGAAAGCCATATGATTATTTTCATGTTTCTGCTTAGCTAAATTTTTCTAAGTCTTTCTAAGCAAAGAAAATTGAGTTGCTCTAATAATGGAGCATTTCTCTTCCCAGACACATTTGCTCTTCAAATTCTCAGAGTGATAGACCTGAAGCCATTTTTATCCTTGAGCCTTTATTCCCTTTCAAAGAAAAGGGAGCCTTATCTACCCCAGCACCAAACACCTGCCCTCCAGAGTGGAGACCTTGTCATTCTCTTCCCTGAGGATATGTGTTTGAATTAGAAAGCCAAAGGGCCCCCCTTCCTCTCCCAGGAGGGCAGGAAGGCAGCTGTGTGACTGTTTCTACTCAGTGTTGTAGGGCAACTTCCACAACCAGTTGCAAATGACCACCGAGGCTGCTAAGTTGGTAATAAGCAAGCAAGGATTTATTGAGCTGGCCAGCCAGCGACAGCCGCGAGGGCACCACACGCAGGTGGAGTCCACACACTCACAACTGCGCTGTCTCAGGGGTATGCAGCCCCTTTTAAAGATCCACATTTTTTTTCCTTGTTGGTGGGTTTCAGTGGACCACAAAGGTTCCTGTTGACTGCTCCTTATCTCTCCACCACCAGCTGCTAGACATTGGAATGTGGACCTATCTTGTGAAAGCAAATTGTAACATTGAGCAAAGTTAATCATCTCTAAAGGTCATCTTCAGTCTCAACTCCTGGAGTCACTGAGTCAACAGGGATCAGTCTTTTACGGTTCTGGTCCTCAGGCACAGGAGAATAACCTTTGTGACCTGGGATGGATTTATGTGAGCTTCCAGGTCAAACAGCAGTTTTTACCTGAGATGAATGCTCATAAGGTCCTATTTCACTTAGTACTTAATTTTAAGGTTTGGGAATCTCCCCATTGCTGCCAGACCCTCTTTCTTGCCTGTGCATGCCTGATCAAGTGCTTCATTATATCAGCCCTGAGGTGGAAAAATGGGCACAAGGATTCAATGCAGGTACCACCTTAAGTCACGAGTCTGTCCCAATCCAGAAATCTTATATTTGTTTTCAGAATAATATAAATGCTAATAGGTATTAAAAACTTATCCATCAAATTAGAGACAATTTCTGTTTTTAATAGAATTTAACATTTTTAACCTTTTATGTAATTGCTGATATATTTGGGTTTAAACATATTGCATATGTCTCCCTTTTCCCCTATTAATTTTTCCTTGCCCACTTCCACCCTCCAGCACAAGCCCTCATCTTCCCACTGTCTGTGTCCATTGGTTGTGCTTATATGTATGCATACAAATCCTTTGATATTTTTTTTACAACAAATGGAAAACCATTATCTTTACCACTTTCATTATTTCTATTAAGAAGTTAACCATGTTTTATTGTTATTCATTTGAAAGTGATGTGGGTTTATTCTCCAGCTGCTTTACTGTATCTCTCTTGGTTCTGAGTTTCCCTGGCTTTGCTGGTATGCACACTGACCTTGTTCGAAGTTCTCTGAGTGGCTTGATATCTTTCTTTGGCTTAAGGGATTCTCAGCCATTATTCTTCAAATATTGTTTATGCCACATTTTTTTCTCTCCCTCTGTGAGTTCAGTTCACATATCTGAGACATCCTCCATGTCCCAGATGCCTTAACTTGTTTCTACATTTGCATCTTTTAAAGATCTTCCTCCTGCTCCCAGTCTGGCTGCCCTTCCCTCCAGCCATGTCCAACCTCTTGTTAAACCCAAATGGTCGATTTTAGTTATTATATATTTTAGTTCTAAAGTTGTATTTTACAGAAAGATTATAAAGTGGGTATTTTTTCTAATATTTACCTTTTGATCTATTTCCCTGAAGACAGTTATTTTAAAGTCTGTGTCTGAAAACACTAATATTTTGTTCAGCTGAGAGTCTGTTTCTAACATCTGTTCTCAGCTATTTCACTTGGTGTCCTAGAATGATGCCTAGTCACCTTTTATCAAATGCCAGCATTCTTTTTTTAATATTTTTATTTATTTAAGAGAGGAAGAGCACCACCCTGGTGCCTCAAACCATTTCAAGGTGCTCAAAAATATCTGGCATACCAACCATGGCAATGCCATCCACTGAGTGAACAAATGCCTATGTTCAAATGTATGTGGTTGATGCTCTGATAAAGAAAATGCCCAGCCATTTGAGAGAGAGAGAGAGAGAGAGAGAGAGAGAGAGAGAGAGAGAGAGAAAGGGAGAGGAAGAGAGATATAGAAACATCAATGATGAGAGAGAATCATTGATTGGCTACCTCCTACTGGAAACTGAGTCTGCAACCCAAGAATGTGCCCTGACCAGGAATCAAACCTTGACCTTGTGGTTTATAGGTCGATGCACAACTATTGAGCCGTGCTGGCCAGGTAAATGTCAGCATTCTTATGACAAACTGTAGTCTCTAAATGTTATGTGTTTCCAGTTAAGGTTAAATGAAGCTGTGTTCCTCTGTCTGCTGCTCGGTTCCAGCCTCTACTCACTTCTCTTTGAGTTAGCACTTCAGGGGACCCAAACAAAATCCTGGAGCCAAGCCTTCTCCTGCTGGTCTCTTAGTCATGTCTCCCCCTTGGAAGTCTACTAAAATCTCTTTTCTGGAAGTGCAGCTTCATTTAATGTTTTTTTCCAGAGGGTAGTTTTTCTTCATCCCATAGGACTCAGCTGCTCCCATGGCTTTGGCAGAGGTCATGGGGCAGCACCGCATCTCCACATTGGAGTGGGAAAGTCTGGTCCTTCCAGGCATCACAGGGGCAATATCTGGCCCCCTTGCTGTGAGGGGCACACACAGTCGTAGATCTCTGCTTATAGCTCAGGAAGGCCTAGGAGCTGAAGACACTTGTTTTGGAAAAGTCTCCCCTGGCTGGGCCACTGCTGTATTTTGAATAATATATTTCTTGAAGGCCTTGTCCTTGTGCACGTTAGGTGCAGGTAGTACAAGGAATAGGTTGCACGTGGCCACAGCCCTTTTGGACATGACCTCTGTGCCTTCATTTTTTTGGTCTGTTTCGGGATCCTGTCAGGAAGGGGCACAGTCTACCAGCCTCGTCTCCTTCTGGCATCTCAAAAGTGAAACCAGCAGCTTTCTAGTCTTCTGGCCTCACAGTCTCTTCTTGGCTGGACCTCTCAGCCCCTGGGCTGCTGCTTCTGGAGCACAGTGCCCGTGGGAAGTGCCGTGGCTCCTGAGCTCTCTCCAGGGCCTCGGCTTTGATCCTGGAGGCCTTGGCAGCACTGAGCTTCAGTTTATGTCTCCTCAGCCTCATGGGCCCCAAGTAACAAAGCTTGGCTTCACTTCCTGGTGTCTCACTCCTCCTTTATGCCTGTCCCCTTGGCCTCTGCCCATCCTCTGGGTCTCTGAGCAACTTCTTGTGAAGCAGTGGATCACCTCAAAAGCAATACTGAATGCAGGGTGCTCCCCATTTCATCGTCCTTCCCTCTAGCCTTTTGGCTCTTAAGTCCTGGCTGCCTGGGTAGCTCTCTGGTAATTGTTAGAGTTGTTTTTGTTTTTTAAAGTTTTTATTAGCAGGATAATTCGCTACAAACCAAGGCTATGCCAGATAAGAACAGGAATTTTGTAAGCTGCTTTTCTCTCTTTTTTTTTTTAATATATATATATTTTATTGATTTTTTACAGAGAGGAAGGGAGAAAGATAGAGAGTTAGAAACATCGATGAGAGAAACATCGATTAGCTGCCTCCTGCATACCCGCTACTGGGGATGTGCCCACAACCAAGGTACTTTGTTGACCGGAATCAAACCTGGGCCTTTCAGTCCACAGTCCAACGTTCTATCCACTGACCCAAACCAGCTTTGACTCTTTTTTTTTAATTGAATTTATTGGGGTGGCATTGGTTGAAAAAATTATATAAATTTTAGGTATATAATTCTATACACATCATCTGTACTCCGCATTGTCTGTTCACTACCCCAAATCAAGTCTCCATTCATCACCATTATCCCTCCTTTATCCTCTCTGTCCTTTCTCCACTTTCTCTGGTAATTTACCTTGGTTATTATTGTCTGTGCCTATGAGTTTGTTTTTGCTTAATCCCTTCACCTTTCCCACCCAGCCTCCTGACATCTGTTATTCTGTTCTCTGTAGCTATGAGTCTGTTTCTGTTTTTGTTTGTCAGTTTATTTTGTTCATTAGATTCCACATGTAAGTGAAATCATATGGTACTTGTTTTTCTCTGACTGGCTTATTTCACTTAACAAAATACCCTCTAGGTCCATCCATGCTGTCAAAAAAGGTAAGATTTCCCTCTTTTTTATGACTGAGTAGTATTTCATTGTGTAAATGTACCACAATATTTTCCCTATTCATCTACTGATGGGAACTTGGGCTGCTTCCAAATAATGGCTATTGTAGATAATGCTGCTATGAACATAGGGGTGCATATAGTCTTTCAAATTAGCATTTCAGGTTTCTTCAGATATATTCCCAGAAGTGGAATCTCTGGGTTATTGGAAATAACTCTATACTGCTTTCCATGGTGGCTGCACCAGTCTGCTTTCCCACTAGCAGTCCACAAGGTTCCCTTTTCTCCACATCCTGGACACTTGTTGTTTGTTGATTTATTGACAAAAGCCATTCTGACAGGTGTGAGGTGATATGGGGTTGTGGTTTTAATTTGCATTTCTCTGATGATTAGTGACACTGAGCATCTTTTCATGTCTCTGTTGGCCATCTATATGTCCTCTTTAGAGAAGTGTGCATTGAGATCCTTTGCCCATTTTTAAATTGGATTGTTTGTTTTTCAGTGCTGAGTTTTATAGGTTCTTTATAAATTTTTGATATTAACCCTTCTCCCCAAAATTTATATGGAATCAAAAAAGACCCCGAATAGCCAAGGCTGAAGAAAGATGAACAAAGTTGGAGAAATCATGTTACCTGATATCAAACTATACTTCAAAGCCATAGTAATCAAAACAGTATGGTACTGGCATAAAACCAGACACATAGATTAATGGAACAGAATAGAGATCCCAGAAATAAACTTACACCTTTTTGTCAATTAATCTATGACAAAAGAGGCAAAAACATGCAATGAGGTAAAGACAATCTACGTAATATATGGTGTTGAAAATATTGGACAGATATGTGAAAAAATGAAATTAGACCACCTTGTTATACTGGACATAAGAATAAACTCAAAATGGAGTAAATGCTTAAATGTTAGATTTTAAACCATAAAAATCTTAGAGAAAACATAGGCAGTAAAATCTCAAGCATTTCAGCAATATTTTTTCCTTGTGCAAGGGAAACAAAAGAAAAAATAAACAAGTGGGACTACATCAAACTAAAACTTTTTTGCACAAGAAAGGAAACTATCAACAAAATGAAACCACAGCCTGCTGAATGAGAGAATGTATGTGCCAATGATACATCTGGCAAGGGGTCAATATATAAAATCTGTAACCTGCTTTTTTCAACAGTTTCATGACTACTACCTGGAGATTCAGCAGAAAAAGAATCAAATAAATGTGAGGGAAAAGAGTTTGATATCCAAAAGGCTTAGATTGCCACAGTCCACCTCTGTCCTCAGATTGTAACTTGACTTTGGTCATGCTCCTGGTATGGAATGAACCTGTAGGTTGTTTTCAGATATCTGAAGGGCTCTATTGTGACTGGTAATAACTGGGGGTCAGGGATAGAGAGTGAGTGAAGAAGACAAGGGCCAAGGCTATAAATAGAAGCTGAATGGAAACATTTTGGCCTCATTAAAAGGAATTATTTCTAATAAGGACTTTTGGAATGAGGAACAAAAGGCAATGCATTCTGTGTTGGCCACTTGGGGAAGGGGCTCTATAACTGGAGTAGGCTAGACCTGATCATAGGAGGTAAGGAGCTCAATGAACGTTGAGTGAACACCTGCCCTACAAAGTCCCATCTACTGCCAAGTGGCATGACTTAGAAGTGAGGATGTCAGTATGGTGTGTTATAATATGCACAGGACTAGAATGCTCTGTCCTCAGAGTGATCTGGGAGGGAAGAAACAGGAGAATGGCACTTTTTCTATTTCTTCCACTTAGAGCCCCCAGCTTCAGCTCACCCCATAAGTTCTTGTCACATTTCCCATAAAAATCTGAGCATCAGGACCTGGAAGAAGCGTGGATGGATGAGGCAATGAGACCTTTCTTCTTGGGGGTGGACATCCAAATTTCATGTCCTTTAAAGGGCTCCAGTGCAGGCTTTGCAAAGCCTGGCATCCTGCCCTCTGGAGGCAGTCCCGGCCTATCCTGGGGATGGTCACACCCTGGTTGGTACCCTCCTCCTTCCTCTCTGTGTTATTATCTCTGCCGGCGCTGGAGCTGCTGCTGCTGCTGCTGCTGCCCTCCCGGCAGGCTGGAAAGGCTAATCAGTGCCCCTGGCTCTGGGAGATTAAGTGGACACCCTCCTCCACCGCCATTCCCAAGCAGTGCTACTCAGACCAGCCGAATCCTGAAAATGGTGCTACTAAATATTTCATTTGGGTGTAACAGCTCAATCTGCCTGCCATTGTCCTGAGGGCCACTCCAACCTCCAGCCCCATTTCTGATTAACAAAGTAGCTGGCAGAGCTGCTCTGCCCAAATGGTCATTTAAGGCTGCCTTTGGGCTGCTGGGGCAGGTGAGGCACAGCATTAAGCAAGAAGCATGGACTGCAGCATTAGTTAGCTTTTTACATTCCCAGACAGACAATGCAAGTACCTTCAATTATCTTCAAAGCAAAGAAAGGAAAGGAAATTGGTCTTGGATGTGGTAAATAGACTGTACAAAATCCCTGGAAGCACTCAGAGATGTGCTCCGCCTCCTCCCCATCCCCCAGACCCAGAGGCCTGGCCACCAAGCCTACCCTGGCTGTTTAGGATTCAGACAGTCATTGCAGGTGTTCCATTTCTCTGTGGGGTCCCCCTTCCTCATGTCAGGGACAACAGGAGGAATCTCTCAAAGTTGGACTCTCAACTATCAAGGCACTAACTGCTGGCCATTGGGGAGCAAGCCATCACTTGAACTTGTAATCAGAGACTTAGATTTCAAATGTAGCTCTACTGATATGTGTGACCTTGGTCTAGTAGCTTGACTGCCCTGAGCCTTGTTTTCCTTGTTAGTTAATGAGGATGAGTAATGTCTGCTCTACAAGGGAGTGATCCTGATTTCAGGGCTCTATGCTCTGCAGGCTAGACTCTTTCTATGCCTGCAAACCCTCTCTTGCTCATGCTGGTCCCAGAGCTTGTCACTGGTGACTGCTGTCTTCATGTATCCTGTGGAATGGCAGTCATTACGATTGCTTTAGGAAGGGTCAGGACCCAGGGAGAAGCTGTTGAAAGACAGGGGTCCTTGTCCCATGGAAAAGCACACAGAATAGAATTTGCCTATAATGTCAAGGAACTCACAGGAGCTGGGCTGCACCCCAGCAGTGTCCACACAATGCCAGCAGAAGCGCAGGCTGCTTGAGTCAGTGAGAAAAGGCTTTCTCATCAGTTCTCCCCAAGAAGTGTTCATTTGGTGAGCATCTATCTTGTTGATGTCCCCAGACTGGGTTTCATGTAGAAGGCCTGCCCACAGATGGGGACATAGACTTGGATGCATTGTCAGTGGCTCAAGGCTGTAAGATTAGCCCTTTGCAAAGCTCCTGTGCACACCCTCAACTCAAACAACCTCTGGGAAGGGGCTTTGTTCCCTATCCCTCAGGCATGAGCTTGGAGGTCCTGCAGGGTAGGCTGGTAGGTACAGCTTGCTGGAGAAGAGGCAAGAGTGTGTATGTAAAAGAGGCCTTGTGGCAGGTGGATGGTAGTGTAGGGAGGCATCAGCAACCTGGTCTAGGAGCACTGTCATTGGTGCCAGGACAGAGAGCAAAGGGCCTGGCAGCCAGCACCTGCTCACTCCTGCCCAGTTTCCCTGTTGGGCTAATCTAGTCAGCAAGGACAGCTCCACGCCTGGCAGTTTGCATGACTCTGCCAAGCCTCTGACTGCAGGGCACTCAGTGCCTCTTGTGGGAGGCGGGCCTGGTAAGAGAGCATCCCTTTGTCCTTTTCAGACCCTCGGGTGGTTGTAACCTGAGAGGCTGGGTCCCAGGCCCAGGGGAGCCAGATCCCACACTACATCTAAGCAAGTGAATTGGGGCTACCCACAGGCTTGTTTCAGGGGGTTAGCCCAGTCCCAGCCCACACCCTACTGCATCTTCTCTGCTCTCAATGACTTAATTTTAAAAGAGTAAAACCCCTGTGGATGTTTTTAAGGAGTAAAGTAAGTACCAGCAATGGCTCCTGTTGGAGCTGTTTGGATTTGAAAAGAAAATACCGAGGTGTAAAGATAACATTTAATTGTCTCTGGAAGCTGGGTTTTCAAGTCAGTGGCAGGGAGCGAAGCATTTCCTCTAAATGTGCATGCATGCATGTGCACACGTGTACAGGTGTCATATGTGCACACATATATGTGTATCTCTGTGTGTGTGCATGTGTATGCACACGTATTTCTGTGTGTCTGCTTGCCTGTGTGCATCTGAGTGTGTGTGAGTAGTTAGTAGAAGAGGATTCTTCAGCAGCATTTTGTATGCTCACTGTCTATTCCTTTTTACTTTTTCTCTTTACCACCTAAAGGGATAATAAACAAATCTGTTTTAATTCAATAAACAAATGCAGAACACTTGTCTGGACCCCTTTTACCCTTATGGCATTTGCCTTCTAATGGGGGTATGTCCTTTACCCAAATCATGGTCTTATCTTATAGATCAATTTGAATAAATGCCACAGGTGAACATTGTGGAACTGCCCTGACATGGCTGCTCGATCCTCAGAGAGTGGCCTATGGAGGGCTCGCTTAGCCCAATTCTGTCTCTTTGTGTACCCGCATGATTCCTGGAACATGGCAGATGCCCAATAAATATGCGTTGAGTGGTTGTTGGACTCCTTAAATATTCCCTGTAGCTCTATGGTCATTTCTGCCCATACTGCCTCCTCCAAAATTGAAAATTCCACAGAAAAAGGAACACAGGGGAAGGAAAGAGAAAGGAAAGGGAAACAGAATAGTTCATGGGGCCCTGAGATTGCAGAAGGTTGGAGCAAAAGGGAATGATTCTAGATGGAGAATCATTCGTCCTATTTTACATGGAACCAAGGTCCACCCCAGGGCCCCTTCAGGGAACAGGGCAATGGGGTTTTTAGTGGCAGAGCAAGGATAGGTGACCTCTTTACTACCTCCCAGTGTGGGGCCCATCCTCCCTATTCTTACCTTGTAGGGCAGTGGGAAAGAGGTCTCCAGAATTCCCATGTACATCAGTGGAGAATAAAATGACGAGCAATAAAAACAGAAAACAACAATATTTAGATAACTATGCCTTCACTGAGTGGGGCAGATCTCATTAACAATATACCCATCTCAGAAGAACATCTTGAATTTCAGGACAATATAATAATGTTCTTGAATAGCAGTTTGCAAAGCACTTCCACCATGCATTATGCTAATCAATCTTTGTAGTGACCTGTTGAAGTTGGAGTTATTACATTAAGGTCCTTATTCTGCAGATAAAGAATCCAAGCCTCAAAGAGATCATGCCATTTTCCCATGGCTCTTGGAGGTGCAGCCAGAACTGGTGTCCAGCCCTCTGTCTATGCCTGCCTGCAAACCTTCCCCAGGCCTGCCTGTACCTTCCCTTTGAGAGTTCTCCAGTTTTCATAGCTGCATAAGCCCAAAGCTGCCTGTGAATCTGTCTGCTCTTATTTTATGACATGTTGGGTAGAGAGAGGGTATCTGGCTATGAAAATAAACAGATACTCTTGGGACCAGGAGAGTGGTCTTCAGAAGCCAAGCTGTTGTTGAAGTAATGATGACATGTGACATTCCTGAAGCACATCATCATGTGACATTCCTGAAACACATCATGGCTCCTTGGTGTCAGGGAGGAGGAATCAGGACTCACAAGGTTCCCAGACTGGAGGTGGCTCACGAGTTCATTCAGTTCATTCTGTTTCTTGGATCTACAAATCCACAGGAGGAAAAAGTTCTGGGTCTCCATGCCCTCTGCTTCTGAGTGGCCAGCACAATGCTGTTTCTACAGGACATTACCCGTTTCCTTTGAAAATTAATAGGAATTACCCTTGACCAGTTTCTTAAACCTGTAGCTTGGCAGACAGTGGTGACATTAGAATAACTTTCTCTTTAATTCCCTTGCATAGATTTCCAGGGAGTTTTTATAGTATCATATTTTCAATTTAATTCTAATGAATATGGATTAATTTTCTGCATTATAGCTATTGATCTTTGGCCATTGATCTAAGGAAGGGAGTGCTACTGCTCATAAATCCCTCTATTCTGATTGAGGGTTCCCTGGAGGCAGCGATGAGGAGGTGGAAGTAGAGAGAGATGGAAAAGTTAGAGGGTCGGGTAACTCCAAAGGACAAGGTTAGGGAAATGATTGTGGGGGGTTGGAGTGGGAAGGTGAAGCCCTTCCTGGCCTCCTTATGCTCCACCCACATAGTCCTACTTGCTCTTTACCTGCACCCCAAGGTTTCCATCTTTGGGCCTCTGCTTATGCCATGCTTTCTGCCTGTAATGCCTGTCTCTCTTCCTCTCCTATCTGCTCAGATTCTACCTACATTTCCAAACCCAGATCCAATGCCACATTTTTCACGAAGCTTTTCCTGGTCTCTCTCCACCCACTGCTAATTGGAGTTTCTCTGTCTTTTATATTCCCACACTGATGACCTCTTAGGGTATTTAACACTGTGTTATTTACATCTTAGTACCTGGACTGTACACCCAATGAAGGCAGGTCCATCACCCCTTTCACTTAACACTGTGAGGCCAGCACCTTGCACAGGGTAGACTTATTTAAGTGCTCCCTGAAGGGAGAGAAGTTGGGTATCAGGGGTTGGGGAAAGATCTTATTTAAAGCTCTTGCTCTATTCTTTGTGGTTTTTACAGAAGGGCTTGAGCTATATCTATGCTCTCCCCACAGCTAGCCTTTTTTCCAGTTTCATCATTCACAGTTTTATAAAAAATGGAATAGATCACAGAGAGGTTGTTGTCTTAGCCCACTCAGGTCCCTATCATGAAATGCCATAGCTGGGTGGCTCAGAAACAATAGGCATTTAATTTCTCACTGGTGGAGCCTAGAAGTCCAAGGTCAGGTGCCAGCATGACTGTTCTGGCCAGGGCCTCCTCTGGGCTGCACACTGCCAGCCTTGTTCTGTGCCCCCACATGGTAAGAAGGGCAAGGGAGCTCTCTTGGGCAAGGGAGCTCTCTTGGGGCTTTTAAAAATAAGGGCACTTATCCTATTCCTGAGGGCTCTACCCTCATAACCTAGACACCTCCCAAAGACCCCACCTCCTAATACCATCATCTTGAAGGATCAGATTTCAACATGAATTTGGAGGGGGACACATTCAGTACATAGCAGTTATCCTAAGAGACTTCTCACTTCCAGTAGAGTCACAGCATCAAGCTGCCAATTAAGATATTCTCAAATAGCTCTGTGGTTATTGAATGGATTAATTATGTCCATGTATTGATGAAATACCCTATTCTCAATTGAGGCCCTCTCTCATTTCTCCTTTTTTTAAAAAAATATATTTTATTGATTTTTTACAGAGAGGAAGGGAGAGAGATAGAAAGTCAGAAACATCGATGAGAGAGACATCTATCAGCCTCCTCCTGCACGCCCCACAGTGGAGATGTGCCCCCAAGCAAGGTACATGCCCCCAACCGGAATCGAACCTGGGACCTTTCAGTCTGCAAGCCAACGCTCTATATCCACTGAGCCAAACCGGTCTCGGCTCATTTCTCCTTTTATTAACTTCTCTTTTTTCTACCAATCTTTCTCTTTCAGACTCTTCTCCCATCAGCCTCTACTTTCCCTTTTCTAACCTTCCTTTGTCCTCTGTTAATCTATAGAACATAATGGCAGTAGTAGTGCTAGTGACAGTGAAGGTGGTTGGCCTACAGGACATAATGGCAGTAGTTGTACTAGTGATAATGAGGGTGGGGGATGCCTGGCAGGGTAAGGAGAGGAATAAAGAGCTCCATAGATTTTCATCAGCAAGAATGCTAAGATGGGGAGGGGAAATTTTGGTCTAGAATATTCTAGATGAGGATCTTGAAATACTGCTGTTTCCATTTCATTCCTCAGCTTACAATCTTTCTGAGTCCATCTTCTCAATAGTATTACATAGAATTCCTTGTGGTTCATTCAGAGCCTGGCCTAATATGTTTCTAGGTCCACCCCTCATTATTCACCTTTGGTCCTAAGAGATGATCTTGTCATTGCTTCCTAGAACAGGTAGACAACACAGAAGAAAAGACTATGTGATGAGTAGGGAGGGAGCACAGGTAGTTCTGATGTTGCTGGAGCATCAGGTGTGGCAGAGGCCAGGTTCAATGGTGGAGCTTTCACCTTGATCTGCCATCTCACTCTAGAGACACCAATTGAGAGACATGTTAGCCAAGTCTGCTCAGGAGACAGAAGCCATACCATGCATGTATTTTGAAAAATTTAAACATAAAAAAAATTAATATAAGGAACTATTAACTGGCTCAGAAAAATGAATCACTAACTGGAAAGACAAAAAGGGAAAATTAGAGTCTCATGGAAGTAGCAACTGCATGAAGCAGCTACCCTCTGCCACCCCCCAGAACTGGGAAAACAAATGGAAGAGTTTGGAGTTATTAAAACCTAGACTTTTGCAGGAGGTTCACAGAGCTGAAGGTAAAACCTCTGAGGAAAGAAAATTGTTTGGCTGAGGCCCCTGAGTATGGAGGAAGGGGTGCCATGGGCTGCAACCAGTCCTTCTAAAGGGGGTCCTGCCAGCTGGTGTGGCATCTCTGAGGGGCCAGAGAGGCTGTATTGGAAAAACTTTGGACAGTATTCAACTGCTCCCTTTAAACATATAGCATCAGCTGGGTGAGCTGGAAATGGTAGCCAACAGGCAGAACTGAGAGGACCACAGTCCTTATTCCTCTCCAGCCCTCAGCCTTCCTCCAGGACCACCTACAGCCTTGACAGGGAGCCAGGGGCATAGCTGGGGACCCTGTGTCACAAAGCGGAGGGTAATGATAGGTTCAAATTGGAAAGACTTTGTTTGGCTGTCCCAGGTACTTTTTTTGGGTAGCCATCATCTATTTACTCCTGTCCACACATATCTGAATTCCCTACAGCCATAACAAATGGTTGCATTACGAATGAGAGGCAGCATCTTTTGTAAAAAGTCACCCTCGTTCTCTCCTGGGGATGAGGAGATGCCAGCAGACACGTGTCCCCTCTGGAAGACAGCTGCGCTGCTCATCACCAGGCCATGTTGCTATCCCCTCCCACCCCACCCCCGGCCTGGTTTCAGATTCTCTTTGTGGCCAGATAGGTTTGTATGGACAGGCTTGTCCATGTGTAACTGCATCGAGGTGAGTACTCCTCATTGTCCTTCTGGAGCACTAACATTTTAAGTTACATTGGGCAAGTCGCCTTATAATGAATTTAATGGTGAGGTTCAGAATAAACTATTGTAGTTTGTTTGTTAAACAGTGCTGTTTGGTGGGTTGGGAGATATTTTTGCTTACAGAAATATTGGTGGTAATGGAATTTGGATCTTTTCTTAATCTCCACTTGGTGAGTTTAAGTTTACCTATGATCTTGTACATAAAATAACATAATTAATTTTATACTTTGTAATTTCTTTTTTCCTTCAAGAGTAAGCTGCAACCATTTGTATGATGTAACAAGGGAAGGAGTACAGAAAATGAAATAATAAATAATACACACACAGAAAGAACAAAAGAAGAAAATTCGCATAACAGCTATAGCCTTGTTTCTGTAACTTTAAAGACAAGTTTAAAGTTATATGTATGTATATATAATATGTAATCTACAGAATTACACATGCACACGTATATAGGAAGGTCGTATCTATAGATGCACTGCCTGTTTCACATTCTTCATCATCCGCATCCAGAATGTCACCTGGCCAGTGTTTCACCTGGTGGCATGATAGCGACCTAACTCTTCACTCCTGAGAGTCTGTGTGTTTCAATGACTATCCTTTTCCATGAATGTTTACTATTGGACACAGAATTAGTGAAGGATGCCCCTGAGAAGCCCTTAGGCACCAGACACAGTCATCTTTGCGATTAAATTTCCTGTTAATCACTCCAACTAGCAGAATATAATCCCCCCTTTTTTGTCTATAGCTTCAGTGGCACAAGGATCCCAACATAGCCAGAGGGGAACCCTGGCCAGGGTTGCTCAGTTGGTTGAGCATCATTCCATGCACCGAAAAGTTGCAGGTTCAATTCCCAGTTCCAGGAATGTTCTCTCTCTCTCTCTCTCTCTCTCTCTCTCTCTCTCTCTCTCTCTCT